>JAMWET010007856.1:2040000-2640000 GCA_024036415.1 Prochilodus magdalenae
AGTGTGTTCCTGAAAAAGACTAGCACAATGATCATTATTTCCAATAACAATCTGAATGATTGTCTTGTCAGACCACAGTACATATACCACTGTGCATTATTGTAGTCTTAACTTGTATTTTTGGATCCTGACAAAAAGTTTGTAACAACAGCAGTGTGTCCATTTACTCCTGAGGCCATGTGGTTATCCATCCAATACAGGAGTATGATGGTTAATATAGTGCTGTCTCAGGGGTCGAAGGTCACAAGCATTTGGTTGTAACTTTTGGCCTTACTTATTTTTGACCCATCTTTGATCAGTAAGGACCAGGCTTTTCTGGTACAATCCTTTCATACACAATCATAATTCCATCATTGTTCCATGAAAAACATTAAAGAATCTTTAAACTGATCCTGTTCCCTATCTGAAATGTGCTGTAGGCATTCATTTTGTATTAATGTAAGTAATTACAAAAAAAAGTGTAGTTGTTAAGATAAAACAACATGTCTTTGTGTTATTTGCATTCCACATGCTTTTTCTTTATACATATTTTTTAATCTTTGTGCTAAATATAATTATAATCAATATTTTAATCAATACTAACATATGCACATATGTCAATATACTGAAATGTAAACACATATGCAGATGAAATGCATGTAATGGTGTTCATTTGTAATATTTACTCTCATTTGCTCACTCATCTTTCAGCGTATTTAATCCTACTCATACGAGTCGCAGTGGGTGCTGGAGCCTATCCCACACAGACAGACATACACATTCAAACACTCAGTCATACCTAACCACATGCCTTTGGACCATGGAGGGAAACTCACCAAACATGTGGAGAGCATGCAAACTGCTCACAGAAAGGACTTTGGGAATCAAACTCAGGCCCTTCCTACTTGTGAATTCTGCAGAACTGATAAGGCTGAAGGATAGCCTATGGAATAACCCACAATGTGAAAGATAATATTAATTCTTTTTTTCAGGGCAGAATTCCTCTTTATTAAAGTGTGGATCATTTCACACAGACCACCACTGTCACAGCTACAGCCACACAACTAGGATGGCAAACATCTTCCAAGCATCTTGGATGTTATCACTCCATGCAAAACAATTCTACTGCATTCTAGTGCATGTCTAGTGCAAATATGATATGTTCTTTTATTATGAACATCCTCCATCCTCATATCAAAAATAAACTGATTGCCTGAGGCTGCGTTTCTCTATACTGCTGGATTTATGAAACTGAACATTGTCTGTTGTTTACACTCTTCTGACTTAGCCTGAATGTAATGTCACATCTGAATATTTTCCCTCTGTTGTCTGATAAGCATTATGTTTTTGGGTTATTGTGTGTACTGGATTTTCCAGTGTGTCCCACTGATTTCTGAAGAAATTCTCTGTTAAACATGGCAAATTCTATTTCTTCAGTACAGGCTTTAGAGTTAATCATAGAACATTTCTTTTTAAACGTGAGATAGAAAATGCATGGCTTGTATATTAATAAGTCATTGTTTGAAGGGCACATACACAGACACTTGCATGTTGTTTCAGTATTAAACACTGCTATAGCTTTTTTCTTTAACTCGGCTTTATCGTTGGCTCCTTCCACCTGTCAGGACATATTTTCTATCTGGAATGGCTGGCTGACAGGGTGATGTTAGAGTCAGGTCAGAGCCGGGAGGGCTTGTGTGTCAGGAGTGTGCTGTACTGTTGCAGTGCTGTCTTCACTTTTGAACCTCTGTGTAGTGGACTTTTGTTGCCCCCACTGACATGTGCACTTTCAACACAGCGGCCTAAATAATACATTTTTTAAAACATGTATGTAAATCGTCTGTTTATTATGCATTTCTTATTCAAATCCAGCTGAAATGAACCCACAGATGTGGAATGAAACACTGTAGCTGGATGACATTTTTGGAATTGCAGCATAAATCAATTCACTAATGAAACAAATGTGCTTTAAACTGCCAGTCAGGTGTCACCGATACAAATTAAAGCCATAATATTTTCCAGATCTACAATCCACATGAAATCAGATGATATTTTAGCTGACATTAATAAAGATATTCACTCATGCTACCAGAGGGCTGGCACTCTATGCTGAACAATGTCCTAAAAACCCTTCAATTTCTCTTTACTAGACTATTACATCCTATAAACTGCTATGTTTTCTTCTCTCAGAAGTAAACGAGGATAATTATTTTTTATTTTTTATTGTATTTTATTTTATTATTCTTTTCTGGCCATCATCATGGATAAAACGGATTTCACAGTTGATATCACAGTATATAAAATGGATGTTATATCTCCCAGCACCACATGTGTCTTTTATAAGCTTTGAGGCTTTATGGCTGAATTAAGGACTGGGAATCTGAGCACATCCTGACTAAACAGAACTTTCAATACTTCTGGACTTACTTAAAGAGTTAGTTGAGATCAGGTTTGCAGATATGACTGTGGTGACCCCTACAGGGCACTTGGGGAAAGGTAGTCATCCACAATGATTTTCTATTTTGATGAACCACCAAATATTAATATTTGTAATCTTTACATTACTCACTCTGTTATTAAATATTAGTATTTACTGTGAGCACTGATAGGATTTGAAGAACATGGTAAAGAGGTGACATTCTTTGTGCAGTTTGTCATTTTTTTCCCCAAATGTGCCTCAGCCTCACATGTTTCACTTTGAAAGGCTGTGCTGTAATATCCCACTCCAATACAGTCAGCTCTGTCTTCAAACTTTCTGTTTCAGACTACTCCTTTGTCTGCAGACTATTAAGGACTAGGTCTTTAGGAGATACGGAGCTTCAAGATTCTCACTAGATGGCAGTCAATCCCTGTCAAAGAGGCTCACCATTGTCTGCACTGGACATTCAAAACAGCTAACCCAGAACAGTCCAATTTTGTTGCTGCAGCACAGTGTTGTGTGTTGGGGGTGGGGGGTTATATGACACCCTGAACACAGAGTGTTTCTCTCTGTGGTTTTTAAGAAAACCACCAAAATTGTGGATGCCAGTCTTATTCTGCACTTTGTTTTGAGTGGGATTATTTTTGGCCAATTTTGTTCAGTTTCACTTCATTTGGACAATGTCCAAGAGCTGGTGCCAACTAAGTGTTGAAAAAAGGCCGGGTTTAATTTAATACTTTACTTAATTTTAATCCATGACTATTTTTTAGTTTGAGAAGCCACAGAGACCAAATTAACCATTGGCCCTGTAGGAGAGGTCACACTGAGGAGTGGTTCAGTAACCTCCCATGAAAATGTATAGTGAAGCTTATGATGATGAGGGCACAATATAAAAGCTCAGCTACACTGTATTTCCAATGGTATCAGATAACCATTGTAATTAATGAATTCAGCTACTGTAAGGGGCATCTGTTGCTGACACAAGTGTTCGACTGCACACACACACCATGTAAAATCTCTATAGAAAAGCACTTCTGTTAGAATTGAATGTTCTTTTGCAGTACAAGCATAATGTCATCATATCCAAGCCCAGGCATTCTCAATGGGAAAGGTATCATGTTACCCAGCACAATTGAGTGGCATTTGTGACACAGAGCTAATTACCCAACCTCATCAAGAGACTTCACTAATGTATGGAACTCCTTTGGTGACATCCTTATTCCTAATAAACATAAATGTGTGGCAACAACTTACTGAAGTGTGGGAATGGGACCCCACAGAGCCCCTAAGGTGTCCCTGTGACTGTTTTTAACAATTATGGCCACAAATTATGGATAAAGTAATGAGGTCATGAGTTTCACTTTTGTGGCCACAAATTAATATATTGACTTGGAAATGACTTCAAATGACTTTGAATTTTGCCAATTTTGAATGAGTTCTGAATAATTCAGTCCTTAAGATGAAAACAACATTCAGCCATTCATAGTGGTCTAATGCGAAATGGTTCATTGCAGAGAAAACTTCAGACTCAGATATCTTTACAGTGGTGGTGATGGGAACCAGGGGACACACTGTCCATAATTATACTTGACAGTAACGATTAAAAATAATAATAAATAACTTTTCTTTGAGGACTATTTCATATCGCCTTCCATGTATCACTCCGCCATGAATATATTAATATAAAGGGATTACAATATATTTTAGGTCAACTCGTTATCATAAACCAATGCGTCAGACTGCAGACAGCGCATATCTAATCACTTAGTGTAATAACTTTTCGTAAGGGAACATCAAACCACCAGAATGACTTTGTTTACATTAAATCGGTAGGTTCCTCTTTAATTATGTCCACACCTTATTATGCAAGAATCCCGCTATATCGTTCCCACGCTGTAACTTTCATAAGAAGGGATGCCAACAAGAGTGCTCAGTACAAATGCATCTGTGGCTAAATGCAATTAAATCCTCATAGCAATATTTGCAGCATATAGTGTAAAGTGGAGGCTGCTGCTGCTGCAGAGACCACAAACTCCCCACTAACATCACTGATACCGGAAGAAACATCCGCCGAGCAGGTGTCTGAAACTTTTGGACTTTTCTATTCATGTCGAGCGAAAGCGCTGCATTGAATAGCGATCAGTCAGACTATGGCTCCGTTTAATTAGCACACCGCTTTTGCGTGGCTGTGACGGCAGAGCAGGCTGCGGCTGCGCTCTTCACTGAGAGGAGAGAGGGAAGAGGAGAGGAGAAGAGAGGAGCAGCAGCAGCAGCCGCCGCCGGGCGATTTCGCTGAGAACAGCAGTTCCGTCCCTCCAGCAGCGTTTGCAGCACATTCATCAGGAGCCGCGCGAGCGCCGCCACGGCAAACCCGAAGTGCTGAACTTCATTCAGAAGGCTTTTGTTGAACGCCTTCAACCTGGAGCAGATAGCTCGATCCGGGTGTTTTTCTCTTGGCGTATTTCACCTGTTAATGCGTTTTAATGTTCACCGGAGCAAGCGGTAAGTCGACACAACAGTTAACGCTGCATAGTTTAGCTAGCTAGCTAACATCGGCAGCTAGCGAGTAGACTTAATGAGGGCTAACGTTTGTTAGCAGGCAAGCTAGCCACCGCTAGCCAACAATAATATCCGGTTAATGCCGCTGCCTGGCTCGGTGTTGTGGACTTAAGAATGTGCGATTTTACCTACATGTTTGATATTGCAGCTAGCTGTTGAGCTAACTAGGAAATGTGCTTCTCTGTTGTTTTACACATCGTGGTGTTAATCCAGCAGCATCCGCGATTGGAGCTGCGCTGTTTGCTACTCGGGTAGCTAGCTAGCTAGCTAATGCTGGTTAGCCAGCAGGCTCTGACTTGGCTGGCCCTTTTGCGTCCAGCTGAGCTCAGAGCTGCGCTCAGCTGTGTCTTGTAGGCCTGACATGGAAGAGACAAACCGACTACCGCCAGCATGCTGTGTGCACTGTGCAGGTCTCGCACGCTGGCCGTGCCTTCGAAATGTTGCATTCAAAACCCCGTCTGCTAGCTCACTTACAGCACCCCCGATACGACGTCAGTGGCTGTTGAGTCTGTAATTTTCTGTTTCTGTTTTAAAAACATGTGTAATCTGTTAATTTGCTTAGTGTCAGACTTGTACTGTATGTGTTTCTGTAGCTGTTTAAAGAATTGACAGCCGGCTGGCGGTGCTAGCGATGGCTAACTAGCTCCCCTGATCTGCTACATCACTCGTTCACTAAGTCAGTTGCTTGCAGACTTAATTAAGTTTCTTAGCTCTCGGGCGGGCTTACATGTTATCATATAGTAACATGACTCGTTACTCTAACTCTGTATTAGATCATAATTTAGCATTTCTGATATTTCCTAGCTGCTGGTTTGGTGTCCACAGCATCACAGGGTTGGCATCCCCAGAGGAGAGTTCAGATTCAGCTGTAAGTGGGTGACTGATTAGCTTTTACTGGCAGGTTCACACGGTTATTGTGCTCGAGTCCTGCTGGGTTAGCTGTCTGATTGAACTATACGTGTGTTCATACAATCCGTTGTCCTTTTTTACATAACCTGGGTGCAGGTTTGTTGGTTTTGATGAAAGGATGTGGTGGAAATTCAGAGATTGGTTTCACGGCCACCTGCTCACTTATTAGAGGGGTGGACTGTTCTGACCCATGCAGGCCTCTCTCTCATTTTTAGGAAATGACTGTAGCTGTAGTCTAGTTTTGTCTAGTGAGTAATTTGTAATCAGGGATGCACTGATTATACAAAATGTGGACCAAATCACATTTATTGACAGGTCACATGTACACACGAGGGTGAGTCGAATCTTAGGTTTGCAGTCCCTCTTGCAGAACTAAAATACATTATACATATTAGAAATATCCACTATTCTAAACACCAGAATAGACCTGTTCATCCAGATATACAGTCTAATATTTATACAGTGTATGGATTAAAAGTGAGCAAGATGTATTACAGGATGTACTACATGTTAAGTGGAGAGTGATGGTGAGAGTAAGGGTGTGGATGGTCCATGGAGATCATAGTGATGATTCTGTGTTTCTTTTTTTTCTTCCTCTTTTTATTTATTTATTTATGTATTTTTGTTTAAGTGTACCAATTGCATCTATGTGTGCCTAGATTGGTGCTATGGAGATTTTAGTTTTTTATAGATGATATGGATTGTGCAGAAGCATTTGGTTATCAATGCTGTGAAATTACGACATCCTACAGTTATACTATTAACGTTGTACTATGACGTCATTGAATGCTTTGCAACCTTTAAGTTTAGTTACACGTTGTCTTGGGTGGTCCAGTCATAGGTGGACTGCACTGCTAGGGGTTGCATGACTGCAGGTTTGTTTTATTTTATTTTTTTATATAAAGTTGACAGTTATGTAATGACAAACAAGTAGATGTTAACTTATCGCTGATGAATGGAATGCATAGCCTTCAGGGAATTGGATACATGAACACTGGAATCATGCAAAGTTATATCTGAGTCAGATGCCATTTCATGGTGAAAAAAAAGTAAGCTTCTAGCTCTACAGGATTATAGATTGTTATGCCTCCTGTCAACCGCACTTGATTTTTTATTGTGGTCTTCAGGATGAGAACATTTAAACAAAGCCACCCCACAGGTCAATACAGCCTGATGTGCCCTTTCCAGTAAGCATTTCTAGCATTTCTAACCAGATATATGGAACCCAAAATCACCAGGCTCCTCACCTGTTGTCCTTTCTGAGGCCTGTATGTTGGTGTGGTAATCAGGTGATTGGTGACAACAGACAAGTACTCAGTGCAGCCCCTGCTTGGTTCAGGTGTAAACAGGGTCTAACGTGTCTGAGAGTCGCTCTGGGATCTGTTAAAGTGAAACGTCTTTCGAAGTTGTTCCGAGATGGATATGGTGAAATAACCCTTGCGTTGGGGCTGAGCAGTATGATGAATGTATTGTTAGCAATATTCCCCAATATGTTTTTCAAAGAGTGTTATGGATGTTATTTTTTCTATGGCATATATATATATATATATATATATATATATATTGTAGTGGATGGCGAAAGCATGTATAGTAATGAGAATCTTACTATTACAGTTGTGCAGTGTAAGCCACTTCTAATTTGTAGTGTAAACGTAGGAGTGTCTGTATACCACAAGAAAGGACCACGTATTCAGCCGTGTCACTGCAGCAGGGATAACAGCATCTGTTCTTTATTTTATTTAGCAATCTGTGTGCTCTGAACTTCACAACCTTCACATGTACACAAACAAGAAATCATGGGACATTTTTGTCTGACAACAAATATAGCAAGAGACTGCTGTAGTAAATACAGGCGGCAGGCCTCCAGTCACGAAATCTGATCAGGAGTGGTCACTGGTGAAGCATTGAATGCTGTGTGTATGACTATATGTTTTGCATTCCACTTGTGATCGGATCACTTGGTATTGATGTTAGTTTGTGTTTTTTGGTTTACACTGTACAGGTTTATTGTTACAGGGCATATAGAGTAGGACTGTGGCTAGCCATTCCAACAAATCTGTTTAATAAAGCAGGCTAGTGATATGATTATGCTTCTTCAGGTCTAGTGCTCTATGAAATGCTTGGCCTGTTAGACTAATTGCAGTGTTTTTGATGTAGTATTGTTAACTAATGATGTTGCTTGCTACTCTCTGATGAAAATCCTTGAACTACTCTTCTGATGAACAAGGTCTGTTGTACTAACAGCAGGCCAGTGAGGTGGTGCTTTTGCTTCCCTAAACAAAAGCGAGTGTAATAACACTCGTCCTCATCCTGATAACGGTCAAGGCGCAATACAAAAAAAACCATATTATAATTGTACAAAGCAGGGGTAATGTTTATTAGCCCTGCCATGCTAATAAATGGGCCTTCTTCAATGGCAGTGTTGCCTGACAGCAAGTCCAGGGATATGGGCCTTTTTGTATTGCCTTAGTTTGCTTATCTTTTGGATTCTGTTGTTTTAGTTCATTGTTTTTTAGGCAATGTATAGAAAATAAGAGATGTGGTTTTTTGCATGCTCTGTTGAAGGTCATTACTAGTGGCATAAAGGAGGAATGTGCGAAAGTTAAGATGAATACAACATACAGTGAATTTTAAGGGATTGTCTGCAGA
Organism: Prochilodus magdalenae; assembly: GCA_024036415.1. Classification (NCBI taxonomy): domain Eukaryota; kingdom Metazoa; phylum Chordata; class Actinopteri; order Characiformes; family Prochilodontidae; genus Prochilodus; species Prochilodus magdalenae. The sequence continues at coordinate 2,048,516 of JAMWET010007856.1, forward strand.
AACTGAGCAAATGCAGTCTATTCAAGCGCTGATGCTCCAAGTAATGTAGCTAGCAAGTACAACATGTTGTGAGTAGGATGTTGGCCAGGGCCTAACACATTAACTCTGTATGTTAATAACTGAAGCTAGAAACTTTTTACTATAAGGCGCGTTGTCCCTCATTTGTTATTGCTGTATGGAAAAAGGTTCAAGCTGCGCTGCATTGTTACATATCAGGTTGTTAATATTGGGAATTGTAACAGCACTTTGACATGTAATGTAAAGCTTAGCATTATACAAACTGCATGCCTAAATCACACACTTGCGTTTGAGGTTTCTGATGGTGCATGACATGAAGGAAAAAAAAAAATAATAATAATAGCAGCAGATGTCTTGAAGTTTGAGTTTTGCCTGTGCTTTTGTCCTTGTTTTAGTTCAGGAAGGAGAATTCAGCTTCCCGTAGGATCCTGTTTGGCATGGCTGGAATGGGGCAGTCCGGGACAGTAGAGGGGAAAATGAACAGGAAACCCTGGCGTGATAAATTGATTATTCCGTTTATGAGGATGAGCATACAATATGGAACATATTATTGATTTTTCATTTTGTATTGAACCCTTTTTGTATTTTGTGTGCACCCTTTCGTTAACATTGATGCACTCTTGCAACACAGGGCTGCCTGTCTTTTAGATTTTCATTTTACGACCCTTCTTGCTTACTTGTTTACACTCAAATAAACAAGTTCTGTGGCATTTCTGAGTCTAGAACAGTGGATGTGAGGGAACCAGAGAGCACTCGAAGAACTCATTTCAACTTTACAGTCACGTCGTCCCTGTACTGCCCTGAGGTTAATGTCATTGTAATTGAATCATCCCATTTAAAGGAACAGTCCAGAGTTTTGTGCTCCAAAACCCATGTAAAGATGTTTAAGGCAGTTGTGTAGTGCTTGTTTGTTTGTTTGTTCTGTCTGCTATAGAACAGGACAGTACTGTTGCTGTTATGGACTGTAATATACTGCTAATGCAGTATCCTCTAACAGCTGCGCTGTGTTTCCAGCTCTGACCTGATAAAGAACAGAGTACATGTAATCTTATAACTCAGCTGGACTGTTTTTCTGCTTTGTGCTCATTTGAATGTCGTGGGTAGTTTTTGTCAGCATTTTCCACTGCACTCTTTGTAAGAGAAGCCTGTATGGCCAGAATGCCAGCTAACAAGCAAATGAGCAGACCATGATTTTAGACTGAAATTCCAAGCGAGCATGTTAAAGCACCCATAATGTGCACAATAACCAGAGAGGGTGATGCTGATCAGTTAATGGTTATGGCGGTTAATGGTTATGCTCTCACCTCCCAGTCCTGTCAGCCCAGTTTATTACAAATGACTGATTACTTCTCAAACTGAACCGTAATCACTTATTGCTTCCTGGAACATGTCGTTTTGCTGCTAATTATTTTACTTTCAAAAGCTGCCCTCAAAAACTCCTAGAAATCTAAAGTGCAAGATGTTATTGTCTAGAAATGGCCATTTCTTCCCGGTTTCTGCTCTGATAGCTGTTTATGCACAATATGAATGATGCAATTTGAGTCAGTGGAAACAGTTTAAAAAAAACAACCTACCTTAAAAGTAACCTTTGTGAATTAAATGTACTACTTGAGTGAAATCAAGTCTGGACTTCGTAAGTGAGGTTGGGACACTTCTTTGGCATGGAGATCTTTATCTGTCAGGTTCATATCATCATGATAATGATGCTCCAACAGATCAGTCATTGTGTTTATGGCAGTGTAAAGTTTGCTTTTAGTCTGTGCCAGTATGCGTCACCCGAATGAGATCCAAGAAAGGCACAGATAAATGCCTTAAATGTTTTATAAACATTGCTGTCTGACACGTGCTTTATGCAAGTATCACAATTCAAGTCAACAAATAAAACTACAAAAAAAATGTAATTTAAACAATGATGCGTTGCACTGGTTTTTTTTTTTTTTTTTTTTTGCAGGGCAAAGTCATTTCTGTAACAGGTTCCTTAATACTATTTTTTTTTTTTCCATCGACACAAGTGATTCTTTTCCAGTTGATAAACTTTTCAATATTGTTTTTGTTCTTGCAGTATTTAGAAAATAAACCTCTCTTTCTCTCTCTTTCTCTCTTTGTCTTTCTCTTCTCTCTCTTTCACAGAAGCTTGCCATCATGGGTTTGCTGTTACCAGCCAAAGTGCTGAAGTGAGCTGGACCCTCCCTCCACTTTAAACTCTTCCCTTCCCCCAGGGGTTATCCCCTACTACCATCTGACGGGGGACCAGCAGTCATGGCGGGCATTAAGCGTGGCTATGACGGCAAGATTGCTGGACTGTACGACCTGGACAAGACGCTGGGCCGCGGGCATTTTGCTGTGGTAAAACTAGCACGCCACGTCTTTACCGGGGAGAAAGTAGCAGTGAAGGTCATCGACAAGACCAAGCTTGACACGGTTGCCACTGGTCACCTCTTCCAGGAGGTCCGCTGCATGAAGCTGGTGCAGCACCCCAACATTGTGCGGCTCTATGAAGTCATTGACACCCAGACCAAGCTCTACCTGATCCTGGAGCTGGGGGATGGAGGGGACATGTTTGATTATATCATGAAACATGAGGAAGGTCTGACCGAGGACCTGGCTAAGAAATACTTTGCTCAGATCGTTCATGCCATCTCCTACTGCCACCGGCTGCATGTGGTGCACCGCGACTTGAAGCCTGAGAACGTGGTTTTCTTTGAGAAGCAGGGCCTGGTCAAGCTGACTGACTTTGGCTTTAGCAATAAGTTTCAGCCAGGGAAGAAGCTGACGACCAGCTGTGGCTCCTTGGCATACTCTGCCCCTGAGATTCTGCTGGGGGATGAGTATGATGCACCTGCAGTGGGTAAGTATGCCATTAAAAATGACTATTTAATACTTTAGTAAATTCACAGGTTCTGTGTAGAGTCATTAGCACTCAGTGAACTATTCAAATGCACAAGTGATTCTTTTCAGTTGGCTTTATGTAGCACCAAAAAGGGTTTCACTGTTTAACGTTGCTTTTTAATAAAATAAACTCCATTATTTTTTTTTTGGAATAAACTGTCAAATGTAATTAGACCATTGTAGTATATAATTAGAACTTTGTCTAATTAAGACATTGACATACAGCAGATGTTGAAAATTTAATCAGTGACCTCAGAATTAAAAATTCCCTTGAGCTTGTTTTTTTTTGTTTACTTGTTTTTGGTTTTTAACTTAATAGGCAGGAGTTATGTACAGTGTTACCACCTGTTATTACTTTCGGATCTGCCTACCAAAATAAATAAATAAAATATGATTGCTCAATAGATGCTACATGCTGTGGATAATGATTGTACCTTCCTGAAATGTTGTGGCATTCCTTTGCTTCTTCCAAGAAAATTCATGTGTTGAGGTTGATGCAGATTTTGCACGTCAGACTGAGGTGTGGAGACGTGGGAACATGTTAGAGCATGCTGAGGAACCAGTCAAAACCACACGGAATATCACAGCCAACTATTCTAGTATGGCTGCCTTTCAGTTCTGCCCTGTGTCTCATGTCTAATACTTTGAGTCAAGTACTGTATAAGGTAGGTTTAATGGAAGTAGTTCACTAGTGGTATAAACAGTGCATAGTGACATTATAACATCACAGTACAAATCTCTGACGGTGTACATTGTGGACTTTTTTTTCTAATTATGCCAGTTAATGCGGTGCATTGATTCAGAGCCAGAGTTTCTCCTCCTAGTTTCCTTTGTGTTGTGAAACTACATGACTATTGCCTTAATTCGATTCTTGCTTAAAATGCAATCTCAGAGTTTCATATTAGTGTCTGTGCCGATTGTGTTGCACTGGATTATGAAGAACAGTCTTGCACTGTTAGTGAGCATTATACCAGAACTTCTGGGAAATGGAGTGTGGGATGTTGTGTTCTAATTGCACTCTGTACATTGCAGAATGGGTGCCAGAGTCCACCTGCGTTATAAGTTGGAATTGAGAGTTGGGGTCTTTTTCTTTTGTGTAACATCATTTTTGATGGGGCTTTTGCATTTGCAGTAAAGATAGGGTTAGGTAGTAACGTGGGCATAGGTTTTGTAATTAACTAACTTGTGATTAGCCATTGTGCTTTCTCTGTAATAAATGCCTTAAAAATGTACGTCCATGGTACGTAGTGTGTGAATGTAGAGCCTATTGCTCAAATTAAGGCACAACTAATCTGAGGATATCTCTGTCCCTTAAAGGTCAGTGTGTGCCATGTATAAGAAGGCTATTGTATAGCATTCCTGCTCCTACTGCTGTTTTAGACTTTAGGTCTAGTCACAGTTGCAGGAGATTGGACAGTGGAACAGTTAATCCTGTCTTTGTTTGCACCGAGCCCTCGCTGCTGGAACCCTCATTAAACATTCCTTATTGACACTGTCAGTGTGATCAAATAGAAGCTGTGCTCTGATTGCCAGCGGCCTCCCCACTGAGATTGGTTCCGGCTTTGCGTCCGAATCGATAATACTTTGTCCCGCATTTGGCTAGTGTTCTGTTTTGATACTCTGTTGCAGAGCGGGGAAGGAATACTACAGTTGGCCCAGGTTCATTCTAATATGTGTGCACTTGATCCCTTCAAACATTACTTTCCTGATGGCTGATTAACTCTCTGCCACCGGCAGTGTGTGAGAGACCTTATAACTGTCCAGAGTTTTTAGTCTAACCCTAAAATGAATGCCTACTATCAAGTCAAATAAGGCTTTCAGTGCCATCTTTTGGTCTCGTGACGTGCAGTGATTTCAACCCTGCCCCCTTAATCCCTCCGTAATGGCCAATAGAAAGGTGATTGATTCAGGTACTTCTAGCAGAAGAACGGAAAGACATTTGAGTGTCACCAAAAGATGGCTTGAAGGGTGAATGGATTGTAGCCTCTCAATTCGGTTTGCATCGACTGAATAGACTTCATCTCAGAGAGCAGAGAAGACATACATGTCTGATTTGGGTTTGGATTACTAGATGATACAGTGCAGTTTCCTAAATTGTGTTGGTCCAGCCAAGATATATGTAGCCATAGTCAGCGCCACCAGGTGTTTAGCCTTGATGAATGAATGTCTGATTTGTGAAGGTGCTTGATGTGAGTAGTGTGAATGAGGAGATAAGGATGTGGGTTAAAATTTCCCCAGAATGAAGAAGTTTACTCTGTGCTGGACTTGTTTATACTTGAATCTATTTGTTGTTGCTTGGGAATTTTAAGGAAATGAGAGTCTGGAAATTTTTTTTTTTTAAAATACCAGAGGATATGCCTCCACCTTGTTCTAAGGGATTTCATTTTTACTTGGATCTTACTGAACACACAGTCTTTTAATAAGCTGTGGATTGATGAGCCACAGCCTGATCACACTTTGGCTCTGACATTTACAGGATTGGGAGCTGTGAATCATGCCTGTGGGATACTTGCTATTTTAAAGCAAGTGAGGTTTCTCAGGCTTTTTGTCTCTTGAATCCATTCTAGCATGGTATTGTGCATTAAAGTGCTGAGATTTTGCTCTGAAGTAAACAAAGGCTGATCCATATCGCACTTTTCAGTGAAGCAAATGTTTGTGCCTGGCTGTATTGTAAATATAAGTTTGGTTCAGTTTTAAGCCAAATAGTTTCTTGTAAAAGCTAATGTGTTTATATATCTCACTGTGTTTTATGATGATCAGAATGTTTCAAATAACCTATTGATTTCTGAAGAATTTTAGCCATAGTCATAGTTCTTCATAGTCTGCTGTAGTCTTGTGAGGTGAGACATGGGCTGAATATGTGTGGAAGTGTAAACTCCGGATTAAACCAAATGTGAAACCTTTATCAGTCCAATTCCTAGCGAAGGTAAGCAGCGATGGTGTGCTCATCAGTCTTATCCAGTGGACACCTGCTGTGGTCTGCTGTTAGCCTATGTAGGTAAGCATGAGTGAAAAATAGAAAAACAACTCTGATTAAGCATGTGAAAGCAACACTGCCCAGTGGACCTTGGGGTGGGTTTTAGAGGGGTTGTACCCACAGTCCAGCAACGGGCGTTTTACCAGCTTGTCTGCAGGTGTGTGATCTCTTACAGGATCACTTTATTAATCATGTTATACAACTTTATTATTTCTAAGGAACTGCTCAGAACAATTACAGACAATCCTGTACAATCATTGGAATGCCTTGATTAGAAGGCCTTGAAAAGTGCATCACTCAGATAAGAGTGATACATTTATTGTTCAGTGTTTTAACCTTCAACCTGGACACTTCAGAATGGTTGTGTAGAAGACAGGATGAAGAGATTGAGCTGCTCGTAGTGAGTGATACTGATTGGAATTTGTATGACTCCTACCGCTTACTCACTGTGCGTGTTGCTAGTGTTCACTAACCTTCAGCAATGCTGTCTGGCTAGTTTGTGACAGTTTGGTCCTGGAATAAGTTTCTTTGAGGTACTTGGAAACGAAGCCGAGAGCGTCACTGGAGTGCTTTTGTTCAAAGAACACATGAATAAGTGCCATACCTAAACGTTCAGTGTGGGCTAAATAACAGTGGGCCAAACGTGTTCTCCGTGTGGAAGAATGCATGGAAAAATGTTGTCATATAGTCGTGTGTACTGTCTGTTACGCTCCGTGTCAGTGAAGACACTTTGCTTTGCCGTTTGGAGATATTGCCAGGATGTATGTCTAGTGGGGGAAAAGACTCGTAGACTTTGATGTTACCTACAAAGACTAGTGCTTTGTTTAGAAAAATGTGCCGGATCTGTGATGTGAGTCATGATTCATAATGGTGACTCAATGAGAGAACATTTTCCTTTAGACAAAAAAAAAATCCATTTCCCCAGAATAGTGTTACGCCTTGATTTAAAACCAGCCTATCTTTTTTTATTGTAGAGCTGAACTGATTTAGCTTTTATAGTTTTATTGATTGCTTGTGTATTAAATATAGTTATTGCATTTAACATATTTAAATCATTAAATAACTATATATATATGTATATATATATATATATATATATATATATATATATATATATATATATATATATATATAAATAATATAATATAATATAATTTTGCCACCTTAAAAGTAAGAGGTGACTGGCTATTTATCACAGCCTTGCACAATCATTATTCTCATTTTGATCATTAGAAGTTAACTGAGCTTTTATCTGGTTGCTATCAGAGACCATAGTCATTAAGCAGTGAAATTAGCCATGCAATTGTGGAACTACAGAGTCTCTATTGGCAGATGACTGAAATTTCTGCATGCATGTCGGTCTGAGCATTTGTTAGAAGGAGAGAAGTTCTGTTTTCTCCCACACGCTTGGTGGCCCCTCTGCTTTATTTGATAGCTCTGGTTCTCGTTAAGGTAGTTAGCCTCTCACAAGTGGACCGACTTTTCAATGGGTTTCTGTGTATTTATTGTATGCCTTGTACTCGTAGAAATGAGTTCATGGTACACTCGTGTTACCCTGTGTGGTGAAGCATGGGTGGTATTTTTGGCCTACCTTGCATGTACACTTTGGGAAAGAAGCAGTAGGGCCACATTACTGTTACCAAGTTTAAGTCAGTACAGTTAAATCTGTCCCTGTCTTGCTGCAGTTGGCTCCTGGAGCTGAATGTGCCCTGTTATCTTATGTGCAAGGTAAATATGGACAAGTTATCAACAGCACAGGCAACAACAAGTTACAACAAGAAGAAAGGAATAAAGTGGCGAGGAGAGGACGAATTAGTCTCAACTGTAATTATTCCTCTCACTGACCTGCAAAACACTCCGATCTCCACAGACTGCACGGCAGCAGTTAAACTCTTCCAATTTCACAATCGTGGTTGGCCTGTAAGTCTGCCTGTTTTTCATTTAAGTTCTGTGGTTGTCTGTTACTTTGGGGACTAAATGCAGTAAAGAGCATTCAGTCACAGTTTTAAACAATGGTTCCTTTGCTGAAAGCATTCCCATTTTAATGCTGTGGACTGAGAGACGCAGCTCAACATACATGCTAAGCTCTGCATACTCTTCATTGTACCTAGGAACTAACAAACACAGTAGTTTTTGCATTCTGATTTAGACTTGCAGTAGTACATATCAGTTATTAAAAAAGAACTTTGGCAATCCAGCCAAAAAGCATAGGCAAAATAAGCAAAATCTAGTAGGAATTGGAGCGTGTATATGTGCGAGATAAACAATAAGTGTTTTTGCTATGCATGTGCATCTTGTATACTCAAGGTACAAACCTCTCAATTTAATATGGCCATGTGTGGAGTAGTGCATTCATTAGAATAGAGAGAATAGATACTCAGTATGAAAAATAATAAACACCACATAGTGGATATTTTCAGTAGATATATGTATTACTCTGTGTACACTTTATGTGCCATTGATTTGACAACTGGGAATGATTGGTAATTCATACAAAAAAAACTTTTTGTTGCACCCATAATTTAATAACGTGATTACCAACTGTAAATATGCACATATGGCAGATTTGGATGCACTTTGTAATTTGAGTCAAGTGGTCATTGTAATTTGTGAATTGCTGTGCCTCTGAAATGTAGGTAAATTGAGTGAGCCTTTTATTAGAAGCCTTCAGCCAAGCTGATAAATGAAGGCATGGCGGTGGTGTTTGGGCTTTGGATGCTTTGAGAATTTTTTTGGTGGAACACTTATTTAGCTGCTAGAACTGTTAGATGATCACACTGAGAAGGCTGGAAAGGTTCACAAACGTATAAACCTCTACAGTATTTAAATAGGCAAACTCCATCAGAGGACTGAATCCCTTGCAAGGTGTTAGGGTTCCCCCCCCGACACACACCCTGTTTTGTGTTTAACAGTTCATTATGACATGTCACATCATAGGGAGTGATTTGTAAGACGTGTTGTAGCATTCCCTGCTCCTCTGTGAATGAGCTGGCCTGTACTCTAGCTTGTCTTTAGTCGGGAGGCGTTTGTGTTTGAACGAGGAAGCCAGTGATGTGTGTTCTCTCTGGCCCTCAGTGAGCTGCTGTGAGCCTCAAAAATTGCCAAGTGACAAATCCCTGAATCGCTCATTAAACCACCACTGAGACGCATATGCTGCATTCACGTCCTGCCTGCGTGCGTCTTGTCGTTTGTGCTCCTCTGGCACCATTGCAAGGCATCCAGGGGTGAAGTTGCCCCCCCTTCCTTTCCACTCTTGTTCCTCCTTTTCCCTTCTTTCTTTCCCTCCTGATAATTTTTACTCTGAGACCCAGCACTGCCTTTTAAAGGGGTTGGTGGCGGGGGACTGCTGGAAATGCAGGGGGGTAGTGATTTAGGAGGGGGTGCAGAGGGAACTATGTTTAGAGCAGTGTCTTCCTGATCGTACTCATGCCAGCCAGACACAGTGCAGTTCGCCCAGAGGGTGATTAATCCAGCCTGCTGGTTGCTATGGCAACACCTGCTGCCGTCTAAGAGTGAGCCAGGTGTGTGTTTGTTTGTGTGTGTGTGTGTAAGAGAGCAAGTGCATATAAGAGAGAGAGAGAGGGCATGGTGGATGAGGATGCTCGGGGAGTTGCCTGTTCTGTTTCAGTCACCTTGGCATCCTCTCAGCTTGTGAACTCTGACGACTCCTGCTCACTCATGCCAAATCTTGTGTGTTTGTGTTTTTGTATGTCTGAGAAATAGACTCACTGTAGTGATTTAAATACTAGGGGTGTAGCAGCATCCGCTTTTCCGTACATAATACTGGGTCCACAATTCGGCATCCCTAAGATATTTTTGAACGAAATTTGAAATAAGGTTGTTGTTGTTTCAAATGACACTCGAGTTATGAGGCAGGAGGAGTGCTGGAGTGACGTGTTGGTGGTGCCGATTGTTTGCAATGGCGATGGTGTTTAAGCAGTGCAGTTAAATTATGTGGCAGATTTAATAGTCTTGTGTTGCATTGCGGGATCACAATTTCACAATACGTTACTACACCCCTGATAATCCCTTTATCTAACCAGCGTGATCCAACAGTGTGACCCGTCTTCAGACGTACAAAATAACTCCTGTTATACGTTTCTTTTATTTTTGGTGCTGCAGTTTTAATTAGGTTTGAAGTGCTATAGAACCAGCTACTACCAGTGGCTAAAGGAATACATTTTAGAGGTGTTGAGCATGTATAAGCATGAGACGACTGATGGGTTTCTAGTACATGCCTGCATGTATACTTGTTCAGGCTTTTTTTTATTATTATTATTATTCTTTTACATCTTTTCTTAATAGCTCTGAAATGAGATTTCCGAATTGGATGCAATCAGCATGTTGGTGCCAGCACTTGAATATTCTGTAAGGGATATAGCAAATTAAACTTCATCCCTCAGTGCCTGGGATCCTGATTAGACTGGTTGAAAAGTCTCTTAGGGAATATGGTGCTGTGCAAAAGGTGTGAAAACATGATCTACAGTCCTGCGAGGTTACATGGACTCGAAATTTTAGTGCCCAAAACATTGCTACAGGTTGTTACTGCAGTCAAATTTTAAATGACTGAAATCCTGGCATTATTAACATTTTTAATATCACTATATCTTTTATTAATGGCTTATAAACTTTGGAATGTTTATGACTACCATTAGACCACAAACCCCCACAAGGACTGAAATGTAATGGGAAGATTGTTTGTTTTAAAAGAAAAATGTAATATTTTTGGTGTAAAATAGTTAATTGTACTAACACTGGCTCCTCTTTACAGCGGTGGTGCTGAGAACCAGTAGTCAAGGCATCTGCTTTATTTATAAGCCAGCAGTCAACCTAGGCATGCCTTCTGAGTTTCATGTGTAGTATTAATAATGCCAGTGATGGCATGATCTTCCTTATGATTCATCCAGCCACTCCGAAGGACTGGTTATGGTGGAGGTGTGATGGAAATTTTATAAATCAGTGGAATTCCCCTTGAAGTTGTTTATCAGGGTGGGTCGTTGGTACAAACCTGGCCTGATCTGTGTGGTTGGTACTTGAGAATTCAAGTGGAACTGACAGCAGCGGCTGTTGGCAAGCTGGGATGATTGTGTGACCATCATCTTGCTGCAACTGGGCTATTGTTCCCCTTTCTTATATAAAGGAACTAATCTTGAAGTTCATCCACAGCTGACAGGCAAAGTGTTGTAGACGGTCTATCCTCTGATGTAGCTCTTTGTTACTTATTCAGGTGAAGGTAGAGGTGAGTTTTTCAAAATGGTGTTTGTGTGCGTGCACTGTGTGATTAAAAAAAAAAAAAAAAAAAAGGTAAGCCTGTAAAGCCCAGCCGAATGCTAAATCAGTGGCTATTAATGATCTAAAAAGCCACAGGAGCTATTGATGAGTGTTACTGTGACTGAAGAGGTAGTGGCTCTAATCTGGTTTGTAAACTTGGTTAATCAGAGGTTAATCAGCATGGTGTCAGAGTCCTCACTCACAACTTTCCCTCAATGTAATGCCTGTTCTGAAGGAGTTAAATAAGCTTGGCATGGTGTCCTTCTTCCTTTCCTCCTCTCTAAAGGCAGCTTGAGAATCTCTTGCTGTTCTCAGTCGGGGTAAATAAAACCTAGAATATATTTGTGCTTCTGTTTCCTGTGATTTGGCGTAGCCTCCTTTTATTTAGCTGCAGTTCTCATATGGACAACTTGCCCAATATCAGTAAGCATTAAGGGGGCTGGGGGCTTAAAAAAGGGTACAAAAATATATGAATACAATATATCAGAAAGTGTGCAAAGAAGGGGAATGGCTGATATTGTCCTGGACAGTCTCTGGACACACCCTATTTTTTATTTTAAAAAAAAGTCAAGCTGAAAATATTTTTTACCCTGATATTGAGCACAACAGGAATTTGTACCCTTATAATCTTGTAACTTTCCAACACATTGCAATGTATTTTGCATCTTGTGTATCTCGTAACCGTCCTCTTGCCTTTTGGCAGCAGTGGGTGAGGAACACTCGGCTAGCTCAGACCCTCTCTAGTACAGTGTTTTTTCACGGTATGAAAGGAAAATGTGTTGGCGGTTTCTGACTTGTTACCTTGAAGGAATTATCCATGATTACAGTGCTTGGGTTGCCATTAGTCATCCATATTACAGTGGAAGTAATAAGGCAGCATGCACATTATCAAGCTATGATGGGCTGAAAAGACTAAATTGCAATATTTCTGTTTCAGTCATTAACACTGTAGGTTTCTGTCTATAAAGGCCTCCTTGTGCATGGTGTCGCGCTTGACCAGCCTGTGGATTAGGGCCACCTTTGGATTCCTCTACCTTTTGGCTTTGTGTTGGGGCTGTTTGTTGCCCAGTGCTGCAGCAAGCTAGGACCTGCCTGCACTTTCTGCTGCAGTCATTCAAAATTAAACTGGAGTGAGGTTCTTTGGCCCTGGGGACTCCCCTCCCCTCTCTCTGTATAGTCTCCACATGGGTGTTGTTTCTTGGGTACATGCGCTGCAGTGGGCCATAAAGGAGTGTTTGATTTTAGATTTGTTCACACGGTTTGTATAATTGAAACACTGCATGCTTGGTGAAATCGTGCGGTACTGACCTTTCTCTCTGAGCATTTAATATTCACTGCCACTGTGCCCTCAGAGGAGGTGAGCTAAGCTGTCTGCTGTCAGGACTGCAGTTGGCTCAGATTGGGTTGACACACATGGCTGCAGGACGGGCAGGTGTAATCGAACCTGTGGATTACGAGTGTGCTTTAGGGGGTCTGCTGGGACGGTATAATCTAAGGTGAGCTGTTGTGTAGTCCTATTTAAAAGCCCAGGCAAGGATGAGTCCAGTAAGTATAAGTAAGTATTTAAAAGTTTTTCTTTTCTTTTTTTCCAGATTTGATGAGGCAGCCGTCATGGGTTATTGATGTAGATCATAAAGTTAGTGGTAGTTGTCAAATATAAATCATCAAATGATCAATTGCCATATGACTAAATAAGCAGAAACTCAAAGTCTCTGTATACAATAAATATCATAGTATAGTGGATATTCCTCATGGCTTTTTTCAGTTTTCTTAATTATTTATTAATTTATAAATGAAATTATAAAAGTTTTTTCTTTTTCCCATTTTTTTCTGACATTGGCATATTTTTGGACCATGTGATCCTCAAGCTAAGACCAGGTTTAGACTTGTTTGTTTGTTTGTTTGTTTGTTTATTTTAAACAATTTGTGCACAACTTAACCATGATTTGGTGTCGACATTTACCAGCTCAGCCACTATTGGTATTATAAAAATGAAGTGGTTACCATTCTTATTTATTACTATATGAAACAAGCCACTTATAAATATCAACACTCTATTTGTGATTACTGATAACATCTTGGCAACCATTTTGAATTGTCCAGCTGATATGTTGGTTGGGCTGAAAATGAAAGTGTTCTGTAATGCTTTTTGCCCTTTCCAGTACACCGTAGCGAAGGGAGCATGACTATGTATAAATTGGTTTCACTTCTGCACCTGTGATTCATGTCCATAAGCAGGGTGCACTGTGTGATTGTCCTTTACTGAGTGACAATGTCCACTGCTGTTCTACAGCCCATTGTATGACCATTTCCATTAAGGTCTATAATTGTAGCTCTACGGCAGATTAGACTAACTGACATAATGGATTGTGCCTGCATGTGACATACATTATATCTTTCTGATCGAGTGACAGTCTCTGCCCTTCTGCAGGTCCGCTGGGCCGACCGAGGCGACACGCTGAGACGGTTTTGTTCTGCAGCACTCGCTCTGTCATGAGTCAGATGGAACCTGCAGCTTAGGGCTCTGTGGGTCATTACAGTTGAACAGACTCAGCAGGAACAGGGCAACCCGCTACCACTCCGCAGACTGTATGACTGTTTCCATTAGCGGCCATATGTATAGCTCTGTGGCAGAGCAGAACACGTGTAGATGCCACAATAATAAAGCATCCCTCATTAACTCCTCATAACTCAGCACCACTGCTGGTGATTGTTTGGCTTGGGTGGGCTGCCACTGCAAATCTGTTAGTTGCAAGTCAGGTCTCCTTGTCCCATGTCCAGAGAAATGTTTAAAGGACACAGTTGTGTAGTTCTCATACCTATTAAATGTAATTAGTTTTATATGTCAGCATGAAATGAGCCCCATGCCCCACTGCTGGTCTTTTACAAGTCTTGACAGCTGTCTCTTCCCCGTTTTGTCCAGTGAGTTGTGAGTTTGCTGAGGCTTTCTCTATCCAGTAATGAGCTACAGTGAAAGGGAGGTTCTGTGTAATCCCATGAGAATGAAGGTCTGATGGAAATTTTGCTCAAATGTTCTGTGTCTCCTTTTACCTTAATTACAGCATCATTCCTGTTCAGCCATGCTCTGTTACTAGTTTTACATAATTCTGTGGTTTAGTGCTTATGGACATGAAAATGTGTTTCCCCACTTTGGTCCTCAGGGAGCCTCAACAGTCTTTCTCCCCCCCCCCCCTTCTTCTTATTCCCTCTGCCCCATTGCTCTGCACTATTGAACCAGGTTTGCAGTGTTCTCGACTGCATGGTTTGGGTTTCAGGAGCTGGGAAAGAGCATAAGTCATCTAGTGGCCCACAAATACTGGACTATGGAAACAATTTTGATCTCAACTTTAGTATTTTCAGTTTTGCTCTGAACAGTATCCACTGTCACTTTAAGTCATATCTTCCCTACAGTGGATTTACACGATTTGTTTGTCATCACTCACATTTGCATTTGTGCTAAATGTAGGCCTTTAGTGTTGGTGTGGAGTTTCAGCAGTCAGGAGCTTGTTTAAATGGCCTTCTATGTGCTGTGACAGCCCAGGGCCTTGGTGTAGGTTTTGACTATACTCCTCCTGGCAAAGCAGTTTTACTCAACTTGTGTCGAACTGCGATTGTTGCGTAATCGGTAAATTGACAGCTGTCTGAGACTTTCTTGTCAAACTATTTTTGCTTGCGTTTAGTGTTAGAGACATTGAAAAAAATTACAGTGCTGGATGATCAGTGTAACAGCATTTTCAAATGATATTTAAAATTTCACTAATGAAAATAAGAAACCTTTGCTTTTTGTGTGCTGCTACTCTGTGGTTAGAGTATGCTTTGGTTGAACTCTTTTCCTTTCTTTTCTGTGCTTAAAATTGTACTAATGTGAACCTTGCACAACACTGTGAACGTTAACCAGACACACAACTCACTTCCAGCAGGGAAGCAGTTTATTTAGTTTGTAATACATTTTTGTTTTTGTTCTTGTGTCCCTTTCATTCTGTAGATATCTGGAGCCTTGGAGTGATCCTCTTCATGCTGGTATGTGGACAGCCTCCTTTTCAGGAGGCCAATGACAGCGAAACCCTCACCATGATCATGGACTGTAAATACACTGTACCAACCCACGTCTCCAATGCCTGCAAAGAGTAAGTTTGCGCCACCCTTTTCCTCATAGTACATCTTGTTCTCCCATACACGCTTTAACACTATCAGCTAAAAACACTGCAACCTTGCCCTGAATCTGTTCCTACCACAAGCCACGTCATCTTTAATTCAGATTTAAGGCTGGACTGACAAGACTGCCAGTTCCCTGGCCAGACATTTGGGGTGTAGTGCATTCTCTTAAAGGTTTGCCACGGCTAAAGCCCATTTTAGACTTTTCAAACCAAGATTTGGTTGGGTTTCAACAAAATTCAGAAAATTCCCATGCAGCTTATAAGTATCCACTTGAGCAGCATCTCTGTGGGCCGTTTGGCTGTTTGCTGGTGATAAGAGGTGCTGTTTTACCAAAGTTAAACATGTTATATAATTTTACTTGAAGGTCAGTGAAATACAGTACCTAAAAGGTTGTTAGTATCATAAATTGATGTATATGTGCACACAATAGTTGTGTTAATTTATAAAACTGTAAAATAATGTATTGGTATCTAACCTACACTGTTCATATCTATATTTCTAAAACCTAGAGATGATCCATTGCTTGCCTCCTGGTCTGGTCTGAGACTTTGTGATATTTAGTGTTGATCTTTAATATTATTATATATTTATTTTATAATAATAATATTAATATATTTAAACAGCATTTTGAATATGGTTATTTGAAGCAATATTTAGCCAGAGCTATCCCTTCAGTTTGACCCACATGTGTGTAAAGTGGAAACAACAGGATCCAAGGATCCAGTGAAATCATACACGCCCACTTTCAGTGGCATTCTAAACCTTATATAAAATGATAATTTACTCAGATATGATGGCTCAGGTAACTCATCTGCAGGTTATTTTTCTCTGCCACAACAAAGATCTTTTGCTCTTGTTTTTAGTGGTCATTCATGTTTTAGAAACTGTTGTGATATTAAACAAGATGGGAAGCGTATTAAATTATTTCAGTGCTGACTAGTCTGGTCAATGCAGTAACAAAAACCATGTAAAAGAAAGATATCTGTTATAGGATGGTATATAACATTATGTAGCGTTTTAATGTCTTTGTCTGTTCATGTTTAAATCTTACAAACCCCCCCTGCTAAAAAAAAAGATTTATTATATTAAACCATGTTTCAGTGTAAACTAGAAGGCAATGCAGCAGGCGTTTCTTCCAAGTCTGCAGGTGTGCTGTGGCTGTTGTGTGGTACAGGACACCCTTTGACCAAAAATCCTGATCCCTTATTGCCGATGTTGTCTGTCTGAGTAGGCACCATTTCTGCTGTTTCCAGCTGCTCTCCTCACAGCGTGGGTACCACATTGTAATGACTTGACTGATGGCATCATTTGCACTCCCTGAACAGAAATTTTCTTTCCTTCTTCGTTTTAATGTTTACAGCAGTGGCCTTCCCTGGTTGTGCCAGTTGCTGCTGGTCTGGTTTTCAAGTTCAAAAAAGGTCGAACAAAAGGACTTTGTAACATTGCTACAGATTTAGGAGGAAGCAGTTATGAAAGCTTAGTCTTGTAAAAGGCTTTGTGAGTTGAGGAAGCTTGTTGGTGTTTGATGCTGATTCTTGGGTGCCACTGTTGGAGAAATGAAATGTGTCGTATCCCAGAATAAAACTGGAACCCTGTCCAAATTATTATGTCATTTAAAGACCGTGCTGATTCAATTCGTAATATTTTTAGGTGCTTAAAAAATGGTTAAATCCATATACTACCACAGGGCTCCCTAAAGGGAAACAGACTTACTGATTGAGCAACAAAAATGCAAGCAAATTAAAATGGGTTACAGGATGACAGTAAAGACATGACATAACCTCATCTAATAACACCCTTATAGGCTGTTACCTTAAATAATGAGTAGCGAGCAGGGATGGGTATTTAAACCTGTATTCATGTGTGCTAACTGAAATGTGCACTAACTGCACATTTCATCCTAGCACTGTTCAATGTGGGGATAAAATTTCATTTAAAGCATATTAAAATATTAGATATATTTCTGTATATCTGTGATATTCTAGGTTTTAGGACCAGAGCACTGCAGGTGACCTCCTGTGTGAACTCGTTTAATGAGTAAAATTTTAGTGTGGGCTATTAAAATTCAGTCGACTACTATAACTGTAACCGCTTTATTCTGACCAGATTAGGTGCAGAATTGTTCAGGAACAGGTATTTGGCATGTTAGGACTGTGTTAATTAGCTGTTGGCATGTACCTGACTATACACTCGGGGGCTCATAAAAAGAAGGCAAAGCTACTTAAGTTTATGGAATTCAGGTCTGCACTGATACGCTCTCCTGTGCGCTTTGCCAGACGGTGTCAAGGCTGGGACGATGATTTTAATGATACCAATATTTCATCTGTTATGATCTGCGAAGGAGGAACTGCAAGTCAGTCATTTAGGCCACCATATTGGCCGTCGTTAATGAATAATCATGTCATGATTAGTTGGTGCAAGCTGTATTTGTGTTAGAGCAGTACCTGATGGTCTTATTCATTTCATTTGCTTTTCATTTCATGGCTTTTATCCCAAGTTAGTTACCCCCAGTTGACTTTTATTTATTTATTTGTTTGTTTGTTTGTTCAATGGGAAGGAAATGGTAACAATTGTAGTGAACTCTGCTGTAGCTGCTGAAGTGTTAGCTGTCAACCACCCTATGATTACCAGCCTTTATGGACTACTGGGGGCTGTAATGTCTGGATGGTCCTTTCTCAGTCATCATGCGTTCATCAAGTCTGACTGGTATTATTCTTTTCTCCCCCGTTTGAAACTCGATTTAGCCAAACTGCGGTCCCTGGAGTTTTCATAAGAAAGTTCAGAAGTTCATCCATCTCTTTTCTACAGGCTAATTCTGCTGTGGTAGAACTGTTGCTCTATTCTTTGCCCTGATCGTATAACGTTAGTCAGGATTAAGGAGCTAATGTTACAAACACAGCCTGCAAGGCATCCTTCACGGTGCTACGGTTTCTAGTTAAGCATTGGTGATAACATGATACTGCAAGTTCAGTATTTTTACATGTTCTGGCATTTTTATTAATGACTCATTCTTTTGGCTCATGTTGGAGAGCACTTTCAGTATGGTGTCAAAATAGGTGTGTTTTTATGGTTTAATAGATTTTAGTTTTGTCTGTTAGTGTCTTGGATGAACACTTCAAAGTTCACAGTCACTGAATTCTCATTGTCATAGTTGAGCAGTTTAATCAGGATGGTGATATTAAGGGATTATCATTGCGAAATGCACTCCACTGGAATATGCTTTGATGCAAGTGAAACTACATGTCTTGCCACTTATTTTCTATTCCTCACCACCACCACCACACCCCGTCCCCCCCCACACACACACTTCCGTTCCCAGCCTCTCTTGATGTGTGTGGTGTTTTGTTTTTTGTTTTTTGATGTTTTGTGCTTGGTCTGTTTGGTTTTCTTTGTCTACATCTATCACCCGTTTCTGATAGTGATGGGTAACTAAAGAATCACATAAGATATGTGCTCAGAGTAGATTCTTTTGTCCTTAATTCTCTGTTGTAGGGGAACTGAATGATGATAAAGTATGTCTTTTGATATTTCTCAACATTTGGTCATTATTTAGATTTTTAATTGATTACATCCCCACATCTCCTTTAGGAAGAGATGTAATTTGGACTAAAAAGCCCATAGTATTAGTAAATTATTATTAGTATAAATTCTTTTTATAATACACTCATTATCAAATATTGTTGCCCCCAAAAGGAAGTGTCAGATTGCGATGCTATTGGGAAGGTAGGTAAAGGTTACCAGAACAATAAATGATGGGGGTGGGGGGAATAGACTGATATTTGAACTACACATACAGAAGTAGTGTCTCTCAGTATGGCGTCCGGCCGCTACATTTACTAATGCAACGCACCGGATGTCTTGACACAAGGTTCCTATTGGTGTCCTGTGATAATCCAGCCCATGCAGCTTAAATATTCTCACTCGGTTCCCATTCAACTATTCTTTTTTGCCGCTGACTACGGTGCCTCCACACACAGATTCATTGGTCATCTTCACCAAGACAAAAGCAGGACTCACCAGGACTGAGTATGACTTGGTACCGTTCTGAGTCACTCAATGACAATCTGGCATGACACCATTGCAGTGAAGCTGACATGGTATTAGGTACAGTATGAGTGCATGTAGTCCTGCATCGTGCAGCCGTCTGACAGTGGTTCTGGCACTAACAGGATGGAGGGCATCATTGCTCACTGAATATCCGAAGTGGTGGTGGTTAGGTCAGTCAGGTACAGAGATGAGGCTTGCATCATGCATGTTGCTGATTTGCATGTCTCACAGTGTCAAACCTACCTGCCAAGTTTTATTCCTGTCAGTTGATTGCAGTCTGGGTGCATCGATTTCTGCAACTATTTTTTGAGGAGGAGTGTGTTTGCTGCCAAGTAGCTTTAGAATGTTTACAGCTGTAGGAGCTGATGTACAGTAGATATATTTAAAACTTGTCAAGGCCTAGAAGAACACACAGATGGTTCTTTGGGTGCTGTGAATAGTCCTGTTTGTGGTAGTAAAAGAATATTTATCCAGAGGAATAACATTTTCTTTACATCACCCAGCCCTATGTTGTAGCCCTGAATATCTGATCAGCTGCCTCGGTACTACAGTACGAAACAGACATAAGACAGGCACACCCAGGAGACTTATCTGAAGGCAGCGGCCCTTTAACTGGTTGCACCACTGTGCTGTTTTTAGTTGTGTAATATCTTTTCTGGGCAGGGTGTGTCTTCCCCCATTTTGAACTCTATAGGGCAGTTCTCGTGTAATGCTTTTTGTTTCCATTCCCTTGCCCTGCAGTGCCTACTTTGGCATGTACAGTGTAAACTTCCTGCCAGTGACTATTGCGGTGTGGCTGCAGTTGGATCATTTGGACAGTTTATGTATCTCAAAGAGAGTGAGACCATCAGGTTACACTGTGGTCCTAACTATGTGGCTGTCCCTCAGATCATGCTATGTTGCATAGTAAGGGCTGCTCTGTGTCATGTTTCATGTGTTATGAAATGGAAGATGAAGCTAACTGGCAGAGCTGCTCACCATGTGGTTAATGAGAATAGTGGTTGGCTTACTGGCTTTGCTGAATTTCCATCTGCTATCTCTTTTGAAAAGACGGGATCAGTCAAGTATGAAAAAATAAAGGAGTTGTTTAGTTTTTGATATTGAATTAAACATACAATATATATTTATTATTATTATTATTATTATTATTATTATTATTATTATTTGGCATATATTATATATATATATATTTTTTTTTGCATTTAAAGAATTATGTTCTGTATCAGGCTAATACTATTAGTATTACACTGTTTACCCCCAGATGCAGTTGATCAGCCACGACATGTTTGGTGTTTGAAGTTTGCTCTTTAGTTGTCTTTACTGGAGCACAGGTTGTCCCTAGACATGTTTTCATTACTGGAATGATGTATGCTGGAAATCCCTGCTCAGGCAGCAATGTTAGTATTTTTGGCTGCCTTGAAGAAAAACTCTTCACGTCCTGTTTGCTTTCCTCTGAAACATGGCTAGGCTGTGTCTGTAAATTATATGGAGCTTAAATTAGGTTCAGTTTGCCGTGTTAGACCTTGCCCCCATAATGTCTGTGCTCAGACCTGGCCTATTCTGTGTGCTGTTTATCACTGTGAAAACTAATAAATGTGGAGCATATATTCTTCAGGAAGAGGATCCACATTCCGCTGCTGTGTGCCCATCCCTCCAGCCTTTCCGCTCTAGGAGGCGGATATATTTAGTTTATACCTCGGAAAAGGGAGGTTAACATCCTCCTCAATTGTTTCTCTAGATTATTAATTTTCTGCAATTTTCACTCCTCCTACGCTTAAGAGATATGCACATAATGCTGCGATCTTAACTTTACACATGCAAGCGGTGTTGCGCTCAAGATATGATGTAAACCTTTTCCTCTGGGCATTGCTCCAAGGTGGTGTGTAGCTGAGAGAAAGCTTTCCGTCTAAGCTGTAGTGAGGGGGCCCTGTATTAGCTGTCTGTGCTGTGCTGACTGTGTGGACATTCGAATGGAATTGGAATCTTATCAGTGCCTGTGGTATGCTGGAGATAGGCACTATGCTCGGGCTCCTGGGAGCTGACCGCTGACAGCAGTCTGGCAGGGCAGACAGAAGCTGGATCTGATGCATGCACCAACTCATCATCGCTGCTTTTCACGTATCATAGGGATTGTAAAGGTTTAATCAAGATCTGCTGCAAATCTGCTTCAAGCCTGAACTGGCAGCATTAGCTTTCATGTTACCTTGGAGCTACCCAATGCAAATACTTCCTGATAGCCTGTATAATAAAAAGCTCATTTGTGCAGTGACTGCTTTAGATATGAGCTTTACTTAAATAAGGATACACAATAGTGACTAGCCTTTCTGAACTTTGCCCATGCAGTACAAGCTATATAGGTATTTCATAATGCATCAGATATGGCCCTGATGCCTGTTGGCCAGTCAGGATGGTGAAAGCCACTGTAACTTTGCACATGATTTTTTCGATATATAAAGTCAGTGATTGACTAAAGTGATTGGCCATAAAAAGCTTAACTGCTTTTAGGCTTTTTTAGACTAGGTTACTGTTTTGTAATGATGTGGTTTCAATGTTTGTTACTCTTGCTCACTTTTTGAAGATTGATCCTGTCAAACATCTTTGAAATGCTGTTCTTATTTGCACCCCACCCCGGCCATCATATCAGGCAAGTGTTTAAATGGAGGATTTTTAAAGCCAACATGCAGATTAATTTGGCCGCCTCCCGGTTGCATAATATTCTCTGTCTCATTAAATTACTATCCGTTTTCACACATTTGATTTGCATTTCAAATAGACCGCAAGCGTTGACCCATCCTTCAATCCTCCCTCCGTTCACAGCTCCTCCAACCAAGGGCATTCAGAAAATCTGAGCTTGTCTTTAGCTGATAAGCATAATTCGGGTTATACAGTGACCTCCTTCTTCTGACAGGCTACAGAAAAGGCAGTGTGTGAATTTAGTAGACATAGCCGTCATGCAGCATGAGGCATCTAGCCTTTCAGAAAAGAAAATGCATTTTTAGATAAAACCCTTTTCTTCTTTTAGCCACTGCACTGGTGGATGTCTCTCTAGCACAGAGCAGAAATGGAACGCTTTAGCAAAGCATGAATATTTTATTGGCAAATGTGTAAAAATTGATGTGGGCTGGGCTCTGAGTAAATTGTTGGCTGGGCTGTTCTTTTTTTCTTTCTGCCAGCCACTCTACTGGGGTTATTTTATGTTGTCCTGAAACCGCTCAATAAGAGAAAGCAGAAGGATTTAAATACCAGGCCTCATATGAAGGAATAGGAATATGCTATGCTCACATCTCTGTTTGGCATCTGTACAATTTGTACAGGTATTCAAATTCTTTGCATTCCAGACCATACACCCAGCCATGCTGAGGAGTAGAACAGCAGTCGTACGTGGAACAGGATCTCATCTGATGACCTGTGTGCCTACTTTGCTCTGACAGGAAACATGGACCGACCTGCTGGTTTAGGCAGACTCTTAGACTCTGAGCCAAGGACACATGTCCTGCACTCAAGGTTCAAGTTCTAATAACATGGTCAGTTTCCCATGATTACTTGGACATTGATATTAGACTTGACGAGTGGCTAAATTTGAACCCTGCTATTTTGTGCCCTTGCTCTTGTTGATTACTGAGTGATTATGGGACTCTAATGGCTATTGCCGTTGCCAGAGAGCCAATGACCATGATTGTTCTTCAAATACCACAGAGCGGGTTTTAACCTGATGGCTTGTATACTTAATGGTGAAGGAAATGCGTCACTGAGGAATAGCTAGTTTAGCTGCTAAAATAAAACCTTAAAATGGGAAACAGTGACGTATTGTTTAGCATGTTTTGGTAGGCAGGTCTTCTGATTCTGGCTGTCTGTAGTTGGAAGGGGACAGGAGGAAAAAATCTTAGCCCAGTTCTTTCTTTTATCTTTTCTCTCGTCCCCCTTGAGAGAATCCAGTCTCCTGCCTGTGGATAATATGCAGGCTGGCTTGTTCTTCAGTGAAGCAGCAGTGATTTTGAAGCTGGGGCAGTAAGCTGGCTGAACCTCAGCTGTGGCGTTTCTTCATGGCGGTTGAGCTGTAATTTGGCAGTGTGCGTGTGCTGAATGCTGATGCGGCCTACTCTGAGGATTGCTCTGTCTTGTACACAGCCATGGGACCTTCAGGCATTTTCTCCACTATTATACAAATCTTATTCCCTCGTCTCTGGCTAGTGATTGAATCTGGGAGGACTGCTATGGTAGTTTTTGCACTTGCCAAAAAGAACTCTGCACAGATTGGCAAAAAAGCTTGTCCAAGGTAATAGTGCTTAAGTGGTAAAGAAGCTGCTGGTTCAGGTGTGAGCCAAAATGTCTACTGGCTTTTAATCTGACTCGTCTCGCGTGGATGGTGACCTCAACAAGAATAATGCCACATTCTCTTTGGCGCTGGATTAAACTGTCAACAAACAAGGGTATGTGCCTGGTGAAGTCTGTCCCTAATTCAGTATATGTAGCATCTGAAGTTAGTTTAATAAACACTAGCAAAACTTTAGTGTTGGGTAACCGTTTCTCTATTATTTAAAGGTTTACTGTTTTGTTCTACACATATTTTACTGTATATATGACCAAGTTTTTTCTGGAGAACTTTTCAGCCATGCTAACTGATGTTCCACCCTTGTGCGTCAGGCATGCGTTTTTGATGAGCGCATATTTGCCCCCCTGCTCTCAGCTTTGTCCTCACAAAGTGCTGGATTTGTTTAGAAATTTCACCCTCAGTTTGTTCCTACCCTAATAAACCTACATTGCCCTCAACACCTAGCCCAGCTTTTCTCATTGTTTATCTAGCATTGAGTATACAGCCCATCAGACTGAAACCCGCTCCATGGTAGGTGGTGTTGTTGTTGTTGTTGTTGTTGTTGTTGTTGTTGTTGTTGTTGTTGTTGTGAGATCACTAAACTCAGACATGATAATATTAATTGGTGCTGACTGTCCTCTTCTTTCATCCAAACAGTCTGATAAACCGGATGCTGCAGAGAGATCCAAAGCACCGAGCCTCGCTGGAGGAGATTGAGGGCCATGCATGGTTGCAAGGTGTGGACCCTTCCCCGGCCACCAAGTTTAGCACACCCCTCGTTTCCCACAAGAACCTGTCAGAGGAAGAACACAACAGCATCATCCAGCGCATGGTACTAGGAGACATTGCAGACCGTGAGACCATCATTGAGTAAGTGTCGCAACAAAATGCTTCTGTTCATAACACATTTCTCCCTGATTGCACTTCTCTCTTGTACACTCAGTCTCTGTGCTCTCATTTGTTGGATTTTTTTTTTTATTATTTTTTTTTTTATTTGGGTGTTTAGTCTAAACTAAAAATTGTGAACCTGAACTAAAAGGCTCACAAAATAATCAACACCATTATTGTACTTCATTAATCAACCGAAGAAGCTAAACAGCACTCGAAAAAATGACATTCAGAAAGCTTTGTCTTTATTTACCAAGTTAACAGATGCTTTTATGTGCAAAGTAGACAGAATTTAAAACATACATTACATGCTATACAAATGCTTTTATTCAGAGTAATTTTGCTCAATGACTTTTTTATTTGTATATTATAAACAGTGTTTTAGTCGTGTCTAAGCAAAAACCTTCCTTCTGCCGCATGTAGAATCAACATATTATCCAAGGTACTATCAAGACTATAAACCATGGTCACATTAGAATGACCAGTCTGGATTAAAAGCAGATTAGCGTTTTGGTGACCTGGTGGTCTAATGATAGGCTTGCAGCATATTAAATATTCTCTCTTAAGTAATGAACCTAATGATATTTGGGTCTCCATGTATCCTAAAGGATCTTTTTAAACCCATATCTTTAAATATCACAGTAATGCATTGTAGGTTATTTCGTCCTCAGCATTTAGTCCGTTTCAAAAATATTTTTAAAGTTTCTAAGTTCTTAACCTTTTTGTTACTTTCTGATAATTAACTTGTCATTCACCAATAACTTGCCAACATGGTCTGTAGAGTCTTATTTAATGAGAATGTGTGAAATTTGGAAAATTACAGTTCTGTTCAAACTATTTACCAGTCAATTTGTATGCTATTAACAAGCACCAAAATTTCCAAAAAGCAACAGTGTTCATATTTCGGACTAAATGTTTATCATGAACTACATTTATTCTTGCTAAGTTTTTGATGCTCGTTCTGTGCCGTTTCTTATATTATTGGCTGTGTACTGCTTTTCTGTATACTACTATATACTGTAATCCTCTGAATTAAAAAGAATTTAATGTCCTATTTAGGAAGTGACCTGGCGTGGGTTAGTTTCTGGGTTAGCATCTTGTACAAGGAAGAATTTGAAGAGAGATACTGGGAGGTACTGTAACTGGTAATGATGAAAGTTGTACCCAGCTCTACTTCCTCCTACTTTCTTAGAGCATTTAAGTTAAATTGAGAAGTCTCGACTGCATCTTGGCAGTGAGGTGTTTTTCCTCTCCCCCTCCAGGCGGGGCACCTGGACAGAGTACTGAATCAAGGTTATGCCAGTAGATTGGTCCTATTCAAGTCTTTCCAAGAGATTATTGTTCTAGTGCGATTCTGTGTCTGCTGAGAGGCCATTTGTTTGTTCATTAACGTGTAATCCCTGAAAAGCAGAGAGGAGGGACTGCAAATGTGCTTGGATTGTGCTGAGCACTGGAACCATGCCGAGGACATGCTAGCTGTAGCCAGCTCCATTAGATCAGCATGAGAGGGCTCAGAGAAATCAATGTGGACTTGGCTTGCTTCTTTATAATACCCTGCTATTTTAGTCACACACGTTTGGGTAGAATGTAGGACAGAATGGTAGTTGCTCGGAGCTCAAGAGGTATTCTTCCCCTCTTGGTTGTTTCATGGGTACGTTCCTTCTCTCTCCCCTTTTGGGTCTCCTCCCGTATGCCTGCTTTTCTAAATACACTGTCTTTCTGCTCCCTTATAGAGCCTTAGAGACTAACAAGTACAACCACATCACAGCTACCTACTTCCTGTTAGCGGAAAGGATCCTACGGGAGAAGCAAGAGAAGGAGGTGCAGCCACGATCCTCCAGCCCCAGCAACATCAAGGCCCACTTCAGGTACTGCAGCCTAGCCCATGATCTTCCATGGGCATTTCTTAGGTGCTCTCCAACATGGGGACGTGTTAGAAATACACAAGCTCTTTCTCTAAGGTACAGCTCAGTTCTGTAAACGGTAGTTATTGTTTAGTTCATTCTGGGTGATGTTAAAACCATTCTTGTGTTTCTATATTTGCTTGTGTCACAAGCTAAATTCAATCTATATTTCTATTTTTATAATAATAACCTGCATAATATAATAAACATGCATTTCTGCCATAAATCATTTTGTAGTGGTGCACTGATGAACACCAGTATTCACCTTATTAAACTAATTGTTCACTTAAAGTGCGTTATTTCAAAACTTCCCCTTTAGCTTCATTCTAAAAGCCTCAATTTAAATTAGTTATTGATATTTATGTTTATAAACCGGTTTATTACATTGAACTGTAATTTGTTTGTATGGCATTTTGTGTACAACTTAAACATGTAATGTAATTATTTAATTATTTATTTTCTGTTTCAAAGATTGAAAACTGTGATCTATGCCTTCTTTATCTCTTATCTCAGAGTACGTTGAATTGCTCTGGTTTAGATGATTTGAGCCAATTTTCCGAACTCTAAGTTAGTTTGCTCTTTGGAATCTGTTATAGATTAGGCTATAAAGCAAGGCAAGGATGGAGGGTATAAAGCAGTGCCAGAGTAAGATTTGACTGGACTACTTTGCCAGCATCCATTCGCTGGCACACATTAGCTCAAGCGGTCCTGATGGAGGAGCAGGATTCAGTAATGGCCTCCCCTAAAGGCTGGCTCTGCTAGATGTGAGGCTTTCTGTCTCACACTGCACTCTAAGGACACCCAGCACATCTTCTGTCTCTGCCAGTGAACTCTGTGCGGGGTGACAAATGTGTTTAAGGGCTGTGAAATTGGTTTGGACTGACCTAGAAAAGCAGCGATCCTGCTGTTGCTGTCTAGAAGCAGAGGAGAAAGGAGAGGATATGCATATAAATGGAATCTGCTGCATCCATCTCATTAAGTCACTGTGAAATCTGTTTATTCAGAACGTCTTTTCAAACAAATCACAGAGCAGCGGTAAATATAGGACTGATGCAACAAAGTACAATGAGTGTGCCTTTAATTGCACTACATATGCGCATAAAGGCTTCTGTTTGCATGTGGTTGGGATTCTGAGCAGGAGGCCCTTGTACAAATTTCTTTCACCCAGTCCTTGTATTGTTCTTGGTATTGTTTCTATACTGAGACACATTCATGTTAACCTGTGTGGCTTGATGGCATAAGTTTTGTGGGGCATTGTTGATAAAGGTTTAACTGTGGTTGTGATAATCTGTGTACACTGTGCTAAGTACTATTCCGATGAGTCACGTAGCTTCAACCTGCTTCAAGGCTATGCTGGTTCCTTCTTTTACACAGATAAACTCATTACAGCATGCTCCTTTATTCAGCACAGAGGCTAAAGCAGGACATTAAGTCTGCAAGTCATCCTGTGATTCACCATGCCCCTCTATTCAGTGAGTTGTTAAAGGCTTGGCAGGAGAATCAGGTCTGCCTTTTGTCAAGGACTGTCTGCATCATGAAGGCCCATTTGTTTGCGTATGGTTGCTTTGTGGTGCTTCAGTCGTTCAGTCATTTCCGGATATATCCATGTAGATGTTATGTACCAGTCATAGTTTTAACAGTCTGTTGAAGAAAACGTTTCACAGCTTGATTTGGGTGATTTGTATTAATGTGCATTTTCATCACAGGCAATCCTGGCCAACTAAAATCGACATGCACCAAGACATTGAAGACAGTCTGGCGGCTTCGTCCATCTCTCATGCTGGGGGACCACAGTCTCCGGCCCGCAGCGCCGAGAACCTGCTAAATGGCCACCGCAGCAAAGGACTTCTGGATCTGGGCCGGCGGGATGAAAGCAGCGAGGCATGCGGTGGATCCATTTCGTCTGGGACAACAACCCCTGTCCCTCCAAACCCCCTCAAAGCCAGCGGTGTGACCTTGCCGGCCTCCGCCAAGCAGCGAACCTGTCTCTTCCGGGTGGAAGAGGATGAGGAGGAAGAGGAGGAGCAAGAGCCATCCCCGCTTCCTACCCAAGTGATCCTGCGCCGCAAGCCACCATCTATCACCAACCGGTTGACGTCACGGAAGAGCGCACCCGTGCTTAACCAGATCTTTGAGGAGGAGGGCGAGTCAGACGATGACTTTGACATGGATGAGAGCCTGCCACCCAAGCTTAGCCGCCTTAAGATGAACATGGCATCGCCGGGCACAGCACAGAAGCGCTACCACCGGCGCAAGAGTCAGGGCCGTGGCTCCAGCTGTTCCAGCTCTGAGACGAGCGACGATGACTCGGAGAGCCACCGTCGGCGTCTGGACAAAGAATCTGGCTTTACATACAGCTGGAACAGGAGGGACAGCAGCGAAGGACCCCCGGGAAACTCTGGGGGCAATGGAGGGGGAGGTAGTAGTGGAGGGCAGAGCAAACCTCCAGGCGAGGGCAACTCTGGACCAGACAGAGGTAGCCCCCCTGGAGGTGGCAGCAATGGTAGTGGGGGCAGTGGTGGGAGTGCAGGAGGAGGAGGGGGTTCCAAAGGACAGGGAAGCCCCTCTAGCTGTTCCAGCGGCAGCAATAATCCCACATCTGGCTCCACGCGCAGTGCAGCCAGGAGCGCGGGGGAACTAGTGGAAAGCCTAAAGCTCATGAGCCTGTGTTTAAGCTCACAGTTTCGCAGCTCAAGGGCAGGTGGAGGAGGACGCTTCATTATCGACCCACAGAGCCTTTCCAGCGTCAAAGTACAGGAGAAGTCCTCCTGGAAGATGTGCATCGGCTCCAACAGTAGCCTAGACAAGGTGGCCGTGCCTGGCCATGCTATGAATGTGAGTGATGGGTCAGTGGAGCGGTACCCGGACCAAACAGCAACCATGCTGAATGGACTCGGTCTAGCCAAGGAGAACAACCTGAACTTGAAAAATAATGTGCTCCAGCTACCTCTGTGTGAAAAAACCATCTCTGTAAACATCCAGAGGAGCCCAAGGGACGGGCTGCTTTGTACATCTGCCCAGGCCAGCTGCTGCCAGGTCATATGATGGCGGGTAGCATGACTGGTCCTCGTAGCAGATTGCTCCTATCGCCATATTTGTAGCATAATGAGGACTTGAGTACTCTTCCAGTAGCTGTGTATGACCTTTCCTGACCCTCAGCAGACCTTTGTGCTTGCCACCTGCCTTCTATGTTGTCTTAATCATTCTTACAACATATTTATTGAGTATCTTTCTTTCTGTTTTTGGGATTTTATGAGGTGCACGCTGCTAGGTTTTTTTTTGTTTGTTTGTTTTTGTTTTTTCCTTTTTCATCTTTTTTTGTTTGTTTTTATTTTTTGAAAGAGGGTCCTTTTTAGTCCCACTTTGTGTTTTACATATGACTCCCTGCTGATTTTTTTTTTCTTTTTTCTTTGCTTGGTTTTTCTTTTCTTTCTGGTTTTTGGGGGGGGCGGGGGGTCGTGAAATAAGCGCTTAAGAAGGACTACGTAGTCGAGCAATGGCCAGTCAATCAAATAGAACTGTAGATTTGTATGATGATGAAATATTTAATAAAGATAAATATAACCAAAGGTGTGACACAGTAGCACACACTAGTTAATATGAGCACTTAAATCCCCGTTAGATATAAATTAAATCCATGTGAAATAATAAAGCGTATTATATTAACAACCACTGATGTTGAAGAACGAACTTCAGGTTTGATTACTGTCCATGTCTTAAACGATATGACCAACGGCTCGGTAACATGCTTGTGTGGAACACAGGTTGTTTGATAATCTGTTACACATTGAATCGTGTATAATAGCGGTTTTGACTTTTTAACTACTTTCAGCAGGATTTATTATTTAAAGGAATTGTGAATATGAATAACAAGCAGTTTTAACATCTACAGATTAATGTGCTGCTTTTTTTTCCTTTTAATTAGGTATTTTCTTAACTTACTGACAATCAGTCAGGAAATTGAACTGTTTCTTGTAAGAGTTACAAGAGGAACCGTGTCACTTGGAATGTGTGATAATTTTACGGGCAAATTGTTCTCCTGTGGTTCTGATTAATAAGCTTTAGTTTTATCAATCTAGTCTTAAAGGTTTGCGTATACTACAGAGAGACTGAACACCGATCAAGCATGATGATGAACTCTCGGTCATGTGTATTTCGGCTGAATTTCTAATTGAACCCCATGAAATACCCACTGAATGTATTTATTTCAAAAATGAATTCACAAAGGCAACATTGTATCAGCACGTTCTTCTTTAAGATGACTGGGTCTCGATGCTGCAGTAGTACGAGAGACCCTTCAAACACAACAGTACTCCTAACTTTGGCTGCGTTCTGTAGGGATTTTTTCTGGATGGAAAGCTGAAAAAATAAGACCTGATTAATTCTCTTCACACTAGGAAACGAGTTCCTAAATGTTGTCAAGCTCTAAATCTCAGCCCAGCTGTTCTCACCTTAGTCTTTTCCTCTCATTCTTTCGCAGTTCACACTTTCTTTGTTACTGTATGTCCCAGTCTCCAGTTAGGACGGGGCTTAGATGTCTATACGGTATGTAAATATGTTTTTAAAGGTTTATTTTGTTTGAAAGGACTGCTGATTTTAAAATGCTGTGTTGAGTGAATACAGGCAGCGGGTTGGCTTTAGAGTTAAAGCCGTGCTGGTTTGTCACCTAGCAGCCTGGCTCCAGGTATTCTTGAAACCTTAATGAGCTTCTTGCGTGCGGCCACTCTTTCAGGAATTACAGCGTCAGGAGTTGGCTTGTGAATGACCATCACCTGGTGTAGAGGGTGAGATCAAAGCTACAAGGGCCCATGCTGAACCAGAGTGGAGTGGGGGAGGGGAAGAGATTTTAAAGGGCATTGGCAATAAGCTATAAGTTGCAGCTATTTGTAAATATACATATTTTTGTTTTATATTTCATAACATGTACAGCCTTAGAATGGCTCACTTGACCGAGGAAAAAAAAACCCAGAAAATGATCTTGAGTATTTTTGTTTTTCTTTTTAAACGATAAGGTCTGTAAATATAGATGTAAATATGGTGCTCTATAGAACTGCAGTGTTGGCCATCTTTGGTTCATAGCTGTAATATAGCCTTATTAGTTATGAGTGTCTCAAACAAATTTAGCAAAGTTGAAAAAGAAACCAGTGCTATATTCATAATGTCAGTCTCAGACTTCTCGTCCTACCCTGATGTAAACAGGTAAAATGACATGTGCATGTGTTGTACGTTTGACATAATTGATCCACGTACGTTGAGGGAAAAGAACCACCACAAAAATGTTACTGGACCAAAACCATGTACCAACTTATAAAGAAAATCGACAGTGAAAAAGCAAAATGAATAAATGTTCTGTTGTTGAAACGTGTCCTCAGAAGTTACATATAGCTATGGTAATGTCTGAAATTAAATGTTGTGAAAAACGTCTTTACACTTTGGCCTTCTGTCTTTATTTTTGGGCGTGTTAAAGCGGAAACGCGGGAATTCGACAAAGCAGGATTTCTCAGTTGGCCTCAGTTTTCCTATTGTACAGGCTTGACTTTGGGCTTAAGATGTCTGTGTAACTGAGAAATCCTGCTTTGTGAAATAGCCCCAGGTTGTTTAACTCGTACTCTACCTTAAATATTATGTTTGTACATTTTATTAATTGAAGATGGGAAGCGAACCATTTTGTTTGTGGAGTTGGTCAGATGTTTTCTAGCTTGTGTAAAGTGAAAGTCTGCTTCCAGGAAACCAGTTAATCCATAGAAACAGTCACAGAGTGCAACAAATGCATAGTGTGATATGATACTGTTTCACACTTGTACTTTAGTTAAAGGAAGTGTTGGAAATCTAGATTTCAGACTTTTATCAACTCTACATTTGTGTTCCCAAGCTGAATTTACTGGATTTAGCCTTGTCACAATAACTGCATACTCACCTGGCTGCAGTTATTAGATTTTTTTTTTAATTAGATAGTTTTTACAGTTTCCATAGACATCATACTTGGAGCTTGCTAGTAGCTAACGTTACCTATACTAGCTACTTTCAATCTGGACATCAACACTGAGTGAATTAGTTGTTTCCCCCTATGAAACTTCCAGTTTAAAATGATCAGCTTTAACCTGTTTAGAGGACAGCCATAATAGTTTATTTGAGTTTTAGCCAATCAGTTATCAGCATCCTGGAAGCAGTTTAGCTAATTAGCTAGTTTGGTCGTGTAAACAAAGCAAAAACTGCTGATCATAAAGCATAGTTGTAGAACAGATCTAATCCCAAAACTACAGAGTCACAGTCAAGACTATGCTTTCACCAAAACCATCTGATAAGCATTCTTACTGATCACGGTGATATGGATTTGCAGCACGGTGAACACTCTTGCTGAGTGTTCGTCACCTGGCTGGGCACTGGAGGGAGAGACATTAAAACATGACATGAAGTGGCGGCTTGAACCTCAACTGCTGAAAGGTTTCAACTGTAATTTACTGCAGAGTCTTGCTGCCAGATGTCTCAAGTAACCTGGTGCTGTCCAGGGGCATCAGACACACATACACGCTGCAATTTGTTCCAGCTTGTCGCTGTCTCTACACACTGAACAAATGACTGAGAGGCATTATCCAGCGTGTTGGGTAGGCAGGGATAAGCTGTGCCCTAGTTAGAGCTGTCCTGCGCACTATGACAACAATGACCTTTCACACTGCCCTGATGCTGTGGTCAGTGGACCGTATACCTATGTTTGTTTCCAGTCTGACTCATCTAAAAGACATCAGGGTGCCTAAGCAGAGCCCGTCTTAACATTCCTCAGGCTTGGTGATGCAGCATTTTTCCAGCATCAGTCTTATTAGGCAAGCACAGTCCCAGAGATTGTAGAGAAAGAGAGAAAGTATTTTCATACAGTTCTAATGTTATTAAAAAATAAAAATAAATAAAATCTTGTTTTTTTTCTGTGTTTCAGTAGTGTATGAATTGAAATGAATAATTCTACCAAAATAATAGAACTGGAGTGAGATTTGCTGTCTCAGGATGCACTAAATAAGAAACTTTACTCCTCATTTAGAACTCAAGTGAAGCAGCTATGAAGCACCGATTTAAAGCTAGCTGTAACTGAACCACGTGTATTCTCTGCACACAAATTCTGACAGCCATGCTATCTTGCCTGTCTAGATAGATTAGCCTGTTGATAAGTCACAAGAAGCAGAGTACAGGAGCACATCAACTTATGTGCATGTAGATGCCTTTTTGTAATTTGAAATAAGAACTGCATCACAAGCTGATTACAAAATCCAACAGCCCACCTTTCCAGGAGGCAGCCAGGGAGAAAAACTGCTTTGGGATCCGAGTGGGTCACAAACGGTAACATTAGTCAGCTTAACTATCAACACAGATTTCACATTGTCTGTAAATTCTGGCGACATTAGTGCAAACAATAGTGGACTATCAGTATCAGCAAGTCATCAGGTCTCACTGAATGCCACACTAAGCTTGCTGTTCACTTAATGTTTAGCTAGCAGGAGTTTGCATTTCACCCAAATGACCTGGTTTTGTTGTTGGTCGAGTCAGTCTGTCGTCTCTTTATCTGACAATATCAGGAGTAGTGATGTTACATTCTTATGACTGGCTCTTTGGTAAGACCCAACAGAGAGGAGTTAAACTTGACAGCGTTTTTTTTTTTTTTTTTTAATCACCATGCCCAAATTTCACTACCTGCCATAAATCCACCAACATGAACAGTGAGAAACAGCCAGTCACAGGAGATACACATCGTCATGATAGGATCCCTAAAGGCAGCTGAAGTAGGATCTGTTTGCTGTTTAAATACAACACTCACAGCTGCTCAACTAGCAAAAGAGAGAGCAGCAGTGGTGGAGCAAGCTAAAGAGTGAATGAGCAGAGGGAGTAGTATCAGAGAGAACAAATACGCAGTGAATGAGAGAAATTTATTTTAGTTACCTTGTGATATTAAACATTCTCCATCCAGCCTCTCTGTGCAGTTTGCTGCACATGTCATTGCTGCTTTATTCCGAGTGCTGCTTTCTGCCCTTCTAGATGTGCACATGCATGTGATGACATCGCATAGAAAGCTATCTATACCCACCTCTGTGGAGACTGAGGTACAGTATGCACACACAAAATAGCAGGACACACCCGTGTCTGTGATTTTGTGCTTGATTCTGACTCGCTCTGACAGTAAAGACTTCACGCCAGCTGATTCCAGGCAGCGAATAATGCACCAGATTTGTCAGTGTAATAGTTTAGATATTTATTTTCAGAGAATGGAGTATCAGGTTTTCTTGGCTTCAAGTACCATGTAGTGTGCACATGACTTCAGCACACATTAAAGCAATAATGCGCGTGATCTGATATAGTGATAAATAAAGGCACTGCCTAGTCTTTTATACCTTCTTGGGGAGTACACAACTTAATAATCTTATCATCCTTTAAAATCAGCTCCACAGAACCCAGTTAAAATCACCTGGACACAATAATTACAGAGTAAAGCTCAAACTGGAACTGCTCCAGATAAGATGCAGTAGCCGGAGCGAGGCCCCGAGGCTTGCATTGTCAGCACAGTAAACAGTCTTTGTGAAGGACATTGCCAGGAGTGCAAGTTTGTAGTTGACTATGTGTAACACTCGATTGTACGCTCTATGTAAACACCTGAGGGCAGTTTCTTCAAATGTGGATTCAAATCTCCATGCTCAGAATCTGCGCTGCCATTGACCTCTTTGCTCCTCATCACTTGTCAGTCTTTGGGATCTCTGCGGCCTCCAGCATTTTCTGAAAAGAGGACAAACAGACAGAATGACCATATGTTAATATTGTGATTATATTTAAGATTAAAATCTGACTAATAAAGCAGATAGGGTGTCGTACAGAGAGCTGCTGGTAATGCAGCTGTGTTTAATATTTCTTCAAGCAAGAAACAGGTTTATACAGAGAGCGTACTGAAAGCCTGGTATAGAAACTGAATAGAAGCTCTTAGAAGCTCTTGGCTCTAAATGCGGCTAAGAACCTTCTGATCTGGAATGATTCACACTTTAAGTGAATGTGGTGGGAGCCAGCACTGATATCAAAGGACTAAATGACAGGCTATTCTGACAGTTTCTTTAAAAAAAACAAGCAACCATAAAGGGAACAACTAAATCTTCAAAATCACATTGCCTCCGTGAATAAAAAGGCAACCACAGCTTGAAAACCGCATGGCACAGCAACTTATAAGGGACCTCAATCCATCCACCAGGCCTGGAGACTTTCAAGAAGATTGAATTATTTTTAAATATACAGCTTTTTTTCCATTAAGGACGTTACCCAGACTGACGCAGCCCGAGCTACATTTAATCAATTAATTCTGCTGCCTGCAAACCGGAGTAAATTACACCCTCAATGAAAAAGTGTTATGTGCAATTAACTTTTCAAGCCAAAAGCAAGATCAATGCAGGCAGATGTGCTGACATTGTGCTTTCTACAGCGCCTTGTTCACCGAGTCTGGCCTTCTGTTACCTCTCAAAGCACAAGAGTGGTAATTAAAAAGGACCACAAACAATACTGTTTCCACTGCGTTCAGTAACTGCTTTTGTTATTCATTAAAACTGTAGAAACAGTGGAACACTAAATGATGAATTTTCCAAAAGCTGAAAATGGTTCACTTCTAGAATGGCTGAAAGGCAGCTCGACTGAGCCTTGCCAGGTTAATGAACTGCTGTCATAAAAGTACTAAGGGATATTCCACTTTTGAAAATAAACCAAGTCAAGCCAATAAGAATATTGAACCCATCTGTCTAAGAAGGTAATTTATTTTCCTTCAGATCCAGTTTCTGCTCTTTCGAGATGCTCACCAAGCCAAAAGAAACCGGGAGCCATCTGATGAAACTTATCCCCTCTGAGGCCGAATTTGCATTCAAAAAGGTTTCGAGTCAAAAGTCCAAAGAAAGTTGGCAGCCGTTTCCCACCACCTTTGTCTAAGTGGAGCGACTGCTCTGGTTTTCACAGGAGGCTATGATGTGCATGTTGGGATAATTGCTTGGACATGTTGCTATTGATTATGTGAGGAAGCTGGAGCAGAGAGCTTTAAAAGCTTTTTTCAACAGTAGCAGTGGCAGAGAAAGACTTCACACACAGCCTCAGAGATGCCTGTTACAATCAGAACTGCTGAAACGATAGAAACCGTTTACCAGCCGCTGCGGAATATATCAGCTAAAAGCGGTATGTACATACATACGCTAATGGCTCTGGTATTTTTACAGCAGTGAATAAACGCTCACCTAAACCTCTTTTTGTTCTTTACAATGTCAAATAAAATGCTCAATAATTTAGACCACACACTCTTCGCCTTGTTGGCCAAAGTGCAATGACTAGGTGGATCAAGGTTCAAACAGACAAACAATACGAAAATAGAAATATAAAAGAGTAATAATTATTATGCTGTATTTCAGAGAGAAAAACGAAAATAAGATATAAATAAGATATACACAGTAGGATGGAGATAAGGTAATTTTCTGGAAGTCCAAAATAAAACATTCTCACAGGCCAATTTGGCCACATTTCTCTACAACTATAGAAAGGAACTGAAAACCCTCTGACACAATAGAAGCTCATATGCTTCTATGGATGATGTATAAAACATTTAAGCACTGGTTTTGTGGAGGAGTTCTTTAGTCATTCGTACATTAAGGCAATACTGATTCTTTCAAACATTCAAACAAGGAAGAATTTACTAATGTGGTAGATGGAATTTTCACAGGTTCCTGCACTAATACAAAACTAAGCAAAACTAACTAAAATTGATTTTGACATTGAATTAATGCTAAATTGATACTTCATTAAGCTTCATGTGAACAGCTTTGGTAAGATCTTCTCTCACGTCTGTGGCATTGTTAGAGTGTAACAGCTGCAGTTTTTTGAATATTCTTGTTACATTTCAAAGATTCATTCAGGAATTCAGCAACTGCCCAACAGTTTCTATAATAAGTAAGCTTGGGTCAGTACATTTTCTGTTCTTTCTCCAGGTACACAGAAATGCCTCAAAATGACACATTATGGTAAATAAGGGTGTAATGATACACTCATCCCATAATTTGTGTGGATTCTTGATAAAGGGTTCACAGTTTGAACAGTATTTGCATGGAGAAAGATTACTATCTGCACTGTTGCACAGCTTACTAATGAGCATGAACACATCGCACTTGCATTGCCATGCTTCTATAATTGAAGGTGTGATAAAAATGAATGATGACAATTTTCCAAATACATCAACTTCACATACTTACTGTATTTTGGGAGATAAATAAAAAGGATATTTCAGACGCATTTATGATGTTATGCCAGTGGAAACAAGTCATGAATGGCATCATCTGACAAATGCTGAAGGAATTAAAGTCTGATTAAAATACTACTGTACTGCTTGTTCTTCCAACATCAGGTTCACTAGCCGGAGTTAAAGCTGAACTCCAGTTGTGAACATCAGGAGCACAGTGAGCATTCCATTGTCAATGAAGGGCCAAGAGCTGGTGACACATTTCCAGTCTCATGATTTATTAATTCCCTCACTCTGTCAGGACAGCACCACTGGCTTCGTTTCTCATCAAAAGGATAGCAATGGACACGTCTGGCACTTAAGGCATGACAGACAGCCTTAGACGACTCACTCCTTCCCTTTCCTGTATCACCAGCCAGGCTGCGAGGCGAGAGAGCATATGCTTCCTGACGAACTTCATCATGCGGGTGCCCTGATTTGCCCTGCATCTCTGAAGAACATGGGGATACCACAGGACAAGCAGCCTTGCGCTTTTCTGAACATTATGTCTACACTTTTAATCTCATCTTCAAACCAGTTCATCAGTGCTGTTCACTATATGTAGATTCAAGCAGAAGCTTTTTAAAGTTTTTTCTTCACTTGCTCTGCAAATAGTATATAGCCAAGAGGTTTGCGGCTTTCATCAATTGAAACAACTGGTAGCAAGCAAGTGGAAAAACTGCAGCTGTTTCATCCTGAATTCCACAGATAAACATAAACACCAGCCATCTGCCTGTAAGGAGAGGATGTTATTGGAGCAATCAGCCGTCACTGGCTAAACGTGATTTACTCTCCAGCCGCATTGTAACGTAGAGGAGGTTATTCATACGCTGCGCTCTGGGACTAGATGAACACACAGGATTTTATTCAGCTTTTATTTAGTACACATCCCTTATCTCTTTACTAGCCAGTCTACAGGTGCAGCATGTGACATGGCTTGATTACACTGTGGGTTTGGCATACAGTAAGATCAAATTTTTAGCACATAGCCCAGTCCCAGATTTGTTGACCTCTAGTGGTTTATCTGCATGACACCACAATTTTCTATTGTAACTGGATTGTGCAAGAACTGCTAGTGGATTTGACTGACAAGACATTTTAAGCTGTTCAAAATATAAACTGTTAAAAACTACAACTCTGTTTTCAAAAATGTTGGTTCACTGTTCAAAACATAAATAAAAATAATAATAAATGATGCCATGTGCACTAAGGCATCCTCATTCTGATCGCGGATGCTGACTTATGTTCAGATATAAGCCGGAAGGTCCCTCCCTCTCCTCACTGGCTCAGAGGATGCAGCGTCCATTATTTCCAGAAGTAATTTCATATTTTGATTTGTCTGACCGCAGGACACTCTTCCTTCTTGCCTCAGTCCGTCTGACAAGAGTTCAAGAACAGAGAAGGCAGCCAAATATTTTTTGGATGGTACGGTTTTGTAGATTCCTAGAAGTGTTCTCGAGCTCATGCAGTAATTGTTTTCGATGCAGAGCTGCCTGATACAGAGATTTCTCCAGAATCTCTAAATCTTTTAATGATATTATGTACCATAGATGATGCAATCTGTGCTCTGTGCTATTTCACATGAGAAACCTTATTCTTAAACGTATCTGTATTTGCTGGCAGTCTTTTTTTGTACACAGTCACTCAGCTAATAAACATAATTAGATGAAAGATGTCCTGTCTCGTGTTTTTTTTTGGTATTGCACACCTTTACCAGTCTTTTGTCACAACTTTTTTGAGCCATGTTGCTGGCATGAAATGTAATATAGAGATATATTTTTCAGTTTTATTTTGTCTATGTCTACAATTTTCAATTAATAAATAAAGTGTTTAAATTATTTGCAGATCATTGTATTAAGTGTTCGTTAGATTGTGCACAACCTCCCAACAGGGTACACTGCTCAGATAAAGAACTGTTTATTCTTTTTTTTCTTTTTTTTTTAACATTTTAAAATAATTTAATCATACTGTATTTTTTCACCATTTCATGAAAAAGCAGCAAGTCACTCTTCAGCTAGACCTTTGCCAAAACCATGGAAAAATAACCATTGCTGCTTTCACTTATTAGTGGAGACTGAAAGTCCTGAAGGTCCTTATGGTAGCAGTCTTATGGTATTCTAGCATGCTCAGGTATTTTGATCCTTCTTAATTTTCTTAATCACCATCATATGGTTGACCCATGGCTGAGTGAAAAGTAGGAGTTAAACTCAGCAGCTCTCTAGCCCCACCCGCACCAGAGTTGGGAATCTTAGCCACTGGCAAAGTGGCCTTTTCCTAGAGCTCACCTTCACAAGTACATAGCAGGTTGCTTTCCAGTGCTGGCTGCTAACAGGGGGTTTCCATTGCTCCTGTGAGTGACTGCTATTTTCAGCCATCGACTTTACTCCACAGCAACACAGACCTGTCCCCACCCCCTGCAGACAACTGTCTACACCTTCACAAGCTGCTGAACACATGGAAGAACAGCTGGACCCAAAGGCCACATGCTGCTGCCGCTTCGTAGCTAAATGCTAACTACAGTGAGAAGCACCAGTACTCAGGGAGTAAGGTGACGTTGGATATTTATGCATGCATACTCAGAAAAATGTATATATAACGTCAGATATTATATTTATAAAGATTAAATCTCCTAAAAATATACCAGGAGTCTAAAGGGATTTCAGTGAATCACAGATTTGATTTACTGCAGGTAAGTGACTTCAATATGCTTAAAAATCTGAGTTAGTAAAATATGAGTTAAAATAAGCTCATCCATGAACAATGCTTTTTCTGATTTCAGAAAAAGACTTTCTGGACTTTAGTTTCATATTCATCGCTCAAATACAAATTTGAACATATGAACTGTCTCACCAGCCCCACACTTATAGCACAGGATGCTAACTTGCCACAGTTGTTATCAAATCGCTTGTCTAAGTGCTTAATTCTGGTCATATGGTCCTGCATTGCTAACCATAAAGCCCTGTGCTGGAACATCTGCAACAAGAATGCCAAGTTTTCTACTGACATCCAGTATTAACCACGCTGCATTCACTAAAACGCTGTAAGGGTGTTTTTCATTGGCCTCTGTTAGTACACTCAGAGCTAGTCCTGGCAGTGACAGTAATTTGGCTATTCCTGAAGTGGACTTTAAGTGAAGTATGCACTTTCAAATGCTAACGAAAGCAGGTTGCAGTGCTGAGACTATTAGCTTCAGCCCATCATTGTGATGAAGCTGCTTTGTGGAAGAAGCACCAAAAGCATTGGCAAAGGGCAGAGCTGGAGTCAGATAGAGTTTGTGAAAATAGAGAGCAGTGTAAAGCTTAGAAATATCACATCCTCCATCATCCTGAAACATAATCAATATAATCAATATGTACTTTAGGACCTGCGACTCTCCGTTAAATTAAAACAAATGCTAGCCGGATGAAACTTGGGCAGAGTCCCTCCCTCATCACTTCGCTTCTAATTAGAGAAGTGTTCTCAATCATCTCAGTAGATCACACCTTGCTTCATCTCTGCTTGAGATTTCCTTTTGCGTGTTTACAGCACCAGCTCCTCGCGGTGCATCATGCGTATTGCATCAGTGCCTGTGCTGTTCATGTTCCAATACTGTTCTACTAACGAAACCAGGGCACTGTGCTTCCTCAGTGCCTCTTCTGGAGTCCTTGGCTGTGGGTTCA
This sequence comes from Prochilodus magdalenae, assembly GCA_024036415.1. Lineage (NCBI taxonomy): Eukaryota > Metazoa > Chordata > Actinopteri > Characiformes > Prochilodontidae > Prochilodus > Prochilodus magdalenae. The sequence goes on from JAMWET010007856.1 coordinate 2,089,908, forward strand.
TGTGTTAACTATTCTGAAGTCTATAAAAGCACATTACAAATGACTTTGCTAATTAATAAGGCATTTTAACTGTGCTGGGTTTATTTCATGTTTATTATGCCTCATGGACTGTGAACATGATGCATTGTTAGTAATGTTCATAACCAGGTGTTATACTTGAGTTTCACTTTATTATGTTTTTGTCATGTACAAGTTCTTAAAAATATAGTATCATTTGTTGTACTAGTTTTCATGGAGCAATTTGGGGCAGACAGCGGTATTCTGTGCTGTGCTGAAATCCCTGCCGGCTGTATAATACTGTTGAAATCTACAGCCTTTTGACTTTTCCACCCCAACATAAACAAGCAGCATTAGAATGCACCACTTACGTTAGCATTAGCAAGTTTATGTGTTTTGTACTATAACAATATTAATTTTCCTAAAATAAGATTCACAAAAATAGCAATATATTGCCTTGATTACTCCATAGCATTATATTGCAATATGGTGCACTGTAACCCCTATATTATGCAGCATATTGTTTCACCCAGTTCATGGCATTACACAGCCATAATCATAACATCATATATTGTCAGAGCTAAACAAATTCTGGCTACTCATAAACATGCAGAGCCATGCCATGACTTCTTGGAATGGAGTAAAAGCTTATAGTCATTTTCAGTTTTATTGCAAGATGTATTTGCAAACATCAAGTAAACATAATTTAGATGCTAGACATTATGGGTACCGATTATTACTGATTAATGGATAATATTACAACACAATTAAGAGAGTGCATTAGATGGATATGTTAGTTGGAAAAAGAATATTTCTTTGGCACTGATAATATTACTTGTCATGAACACATAATACATGTATATAATACATTATGTTAACAACTTAAACTGCTTTTTCTTATTGACATATCATTTTGTGTAATTCAATGACATGTATAATGCCTTATAAGGAAATACAATGTAGTATGAATCTGTACATACCTTCTTTCTTTTTATGTTATTCATAAAAGGTGCTATAGGTTATACTGTAGATAATTGTGTAATACCATACATATATGAGAAAAGGCAATTTGGCACACTGGGAAATGTCTGAGCCTTGGTTGTTTAAGCTAAATGAGACATTATCAATAGGATAATATAGGCAGCAGAAATGCTACCGGCATATGTAATGGTTTGGCAATATACACACACACACACACACACACACACACACACACACACACACACACACACACACACACACACACACACACATACATACATACATATATATAAATATATATATATATATATATATATATATATATATATATATATATATACACACACACACACACTGTTTTACCCTGTTGGACCCTGTTTTACATGATCATTTCTAATATTTTTAATAACTAATATTGCTAGCATTCCACTTTATTAATAAAGTATTTCAGATCAATAACTATGCTGTTTGAGCAGCAACTGATATTAACTAAATAATGTGCATAAATAGCAAACATTAATCATATTCAGATTAATTCAGCACATTAACCTACATCACACTATTAGGCAAGCTGCCATATCACAGCACATCTGTAGTTACTTAGGAAGTGAAAACATACGGCCTACAGTAGAGATTAGACTGCACAGCAGGAGTGCCTGCTCATTGTCATTCACAATGCAACCGTGCCATATCATCTGAGCCATGGAAACACACTTACCGACCATGAGCCTGTCTCTGCACAAAACCAAAGAGATTAAAACCAGTTAAATGTGCCAAAGTTTCAGGAAAGGTGAGTGTTTTAGACTGCATTCTGCTTTCCTCCCCTAACATTTTCAACCTTAGTTATAAACAGGTTATGTTATCTACATTTATAGTAATTTGCTGTGAATTGCTCACAGGTACGGTTGGCTTTGAGCTGAATACTGACTTGTAAATAATATTAAAATTAATTTAATTTATTTAATTTAAGTTTTTGATTGGTTTATGATTTTCTGTTCTCCTTTCTGTCTTTCTAAATTATAGCCTGCATTTCAAATAGTGGGCAAAATCATCCTCCCAAAAAGGCCCAGAATGCACAGTGTTTTTGTGCATTTGAATGTGCACATACATACATGTATGCCCGTGTGTAAGACTGACCTACTTCTGCTGCGTGCAAGGTGATAAACATCTGCCAAAATAGCTCAGCCTCATTAACCAACATTTACACACGCACACCCACACACACACACACACCCACACACACACATAGACACGCGCACACACAGACACGCGCACACACACACACAGACACACACGCACACACACAGACACACACGCGCACACACACAGACACACACGCGCACACACACAGACACACACGCACATACACAGACACACACACACTTGCATATGTATGGCGTATGAGTGTACAGAGTGATCTCTGGATCATTAAGTGATGAAGGTGGAGTAATAATACAGACTCTCTGCATCTTTCAGTTCATCCCAGTCTGCTGCTGGAGCTAATGGTAAGTGGGCCTGCATTATTGCCTCATAATGTGCGCTGGGGCTTATGTGCTGTTGACACAATGTGAACAATGCATACAGTAATATATGCCCTGGAGGGAAATAGCAGGTGGAGAGCCACAGGCTTCTTACACAGTGTGTTTTAACTGTTATTTTAAGTTAGTTAAAAGCCAAACCCAAAACTAATGCATGAAGTTCAGTGTTGCATTGTTGAAAGTACTACTAAATAGGGTAACTATTAGTCCACACATGATCTGCAGGCTTCTGGGACATAAAACCTTACAGGTACATCTTTAAGCTTGAACCAATAAAATAGAATAGAAAATCATATTCATAATTATTAAGAAACACAGTCAAAATCATTTAAAAAAGTCCATCTTCATTAGAGCACTTGTGCCAACTGAGAAGATGCAACCCCAAAACACCACCATGCTTTAAAGTAGACATGGCTATTTGAGGTTAATCAGCATTACTTTCAATGATGGTTCTTGAATGGGTTTTAATCAGATATGATACTGAATGTTATTTGTTAACTCAGGACACAGTTACAGCTCCAGTTACAATTATTTTTCCCAATGATTAGACCTTTTCAGTGCAACACATCTTTTAAAAAATGTCCACATTTATCTTTCTGCATTTACATCACAAAAACCTGGCTGTATTGTTTTTCGCCACTGTAAGGTTTTTGTTTTTATGAAACCTTTTCACTGTTTTCTTGAATAACTAAATTTTACTTTGAAAATCAAATATAAAATGTCAAACGTAGTGATTCTAGCAAGTGCAGATGCTTACCTTTTTCTTCAGCGCTTCCAGGGACTCAAACTCCAGCTTGGCAAGCTTGATCTGGATGTGCTTGGGCACATCCGGAATAATGAAGGCCAGAATGAACTTGAGGGCCAGAATAACGTGCTGCAGTGAGAGACAAAGCAGAAAACATACAGTTATGCAGCTTATCTGATACTTTCCACTTTGCCTAGTAAAAGAATGTGTGCAGCTATTAAACATATTCTCTTACAGGTCAAAGCTTTACTTGGAAGTGTTTCTGAGGAACTGTGGTTTCTGCTGGAAGCCTTATGGGGTATTAAAACAAGGCATTGATGGAGCAGGCTGGCCCACTCCTGCTCTCTGTTTCTGGAGAGCCTATTTTAAAGAAGTTAAAGACAGTTGCAAAGTCCAGTGTAAATGATTTATCCACATGCGCACCTCGTAACGTGCAGGTTTGATGCCTTCCTCATGGAGGTCAATTATTTTAGATACACTTTTTTATATTTCCTGAAACATACCATATTTATTTACATCCACATGCTCTGCATGTGTAAACGAATTTGCGCTTGTGTGGAGTGCGTCATACGGCTTAGTTGTAGGTGTAAGTAAGCTAGCTATGCTAATCTTGTATGTAAGCTGCCTGCATTGTAGTTTTGAGCTGTGCTGTTTGATGGCACTGTGGCACTGCCATAATGTGTTGTCTGTAGTTCAGTTTAAAAAGAAGAAAAGCGCCTGACTGTATCAGGTTCACTTTTACCAGGACTTATGTCAAAACGAGGGGAAGTCAGCAGTGAGTGCACCTGTTTCGCTGTGTTTTTGGGGAGTTTGGAAATAAATCGACTGATGATACCCTACGGTACAGTATTTATCTTCTGTTAGTATATACTGGCTCTGAAGAAGACAATTTGAAAGTGAGGTGATGAGTTTATTTATAGCTATGAGAAAGATTCTTTTATCGTGCACCTCTCTGCAGAACTCTTTGACAAGACTAGTCAGGTCATGCTTAAGTTTCAAAACTTACCGCTTACTTCCCAGCCTATGTATAGAAAATGAGTTGCATGGACAGTTTGTTTTGAATTAATTGTTTCTGTGAGATCGACACATTTACATATCTGTGCATATTCAAGCAAAAGTGGTTTAGTCACAGCTATTCAAGCCGAACTCTGGCAAAGTCCGTTGAATGAATGGACAAGAAAGATGTCAGATATGCGCTCTTTAATGCAGAGTAACGCTGGTTACATTTGCTGTAATGATTCATCTCTAAACATATACAAACCACACACAAAACTGCAAAACAGTCATTTACAACCAACCACAGTGATGTGTAGAGGGAGGATATTTCGGTCACTTTAAATGTCCTGCTGAGCCGTTTGCTCTCTTGAGAGCTCTGCATTATCAAATCACATGAAACTGAGGTGTGTGCCCTGGAAGAGTGCCAGCTCAAACCCTCTGTGTATTAAATGTCTCACCACTGGGCTCCGCCTTTAAACACACACTCCAATCCATCACACTACACAGGAGAACTCTAAATGTACCTTCGCTGACAAGAGATGTAAATTAAAAAGCGACAGTCACTCCTTCATGCTCTCTGACGAAAGCTATCCGATTGAGGATTCCTAATTTATGTCTCAGGTCCTGAATCACTGTAGTCTTGTTCTAATCATGTTCAACAATGGAAAGATTAAAGTGCATTAAAAACATACCTGCTCATGTGTAATTGATATGAGTGGTGCGCAAAGCTGAACACAGCGGTACATTTCAAAATGCAAAAAGGAATTCTTAGCTATGATGTGCTGCAGAACTGTCTCAAGCGGCAAGAGAAAGGGAGGCGATGACAGCCGCAATACTTGACTACATCTCAATGATAAGTATGGTGCAGGTGGTTCCATAATGAGATCAGGCTTGCTTTTCAATCTCAGAGCCAAATCCAATCAAATAAGTAATGTCACAGTAGGCTTGCCACAGAGTAAGCAAACGTTATGGTGGGAGGAGGTAAAAAACAAAAAAAAAAACAAAACAAAAAAACCATGCTCAAGGCTGCAGTTTCTTCATGATGGAAGGAAGCTTTTAAAAAGAAGCAGTGGCCACCTAAAAGACACAAACTCCTCATTAAGGTTACTGCAGGTACTTTATTTTGATGGTCCACTAGATGCTCACCTTCTCTTTAACTTACTGAAAAGTTGGTGAGCATTCATTTACTCACTTGATTTCCAGTCAAAATGGGCATTAAGTATTTTCCAGCGATATAACTGGAATATTGAATAACTGGATATTAACTGTTTACAAGAAAACCAAACTTCTAATGTTGTTCAGACTGCCAGTTCAAATCAGACATTTGGCATATTCAGATTGCATCCAGATTTAAAGGGAAAACCACATGAAATCTAATCCAAACATTTAAGTTGGTATACAACACAATTCCAGTCAGATCTTAAAGGACCCATCTCTGTCTGGATACTCTGAACGCTCAAATTGGATTTCATAAGTGCCTTTAGTGTGACTCAAACAACAATAACAACAACAATGACAACAATGTCAAAACCAGAGTGAGAGAAGTGCAGGGATTTAAGAAGAGTGCCAAGAGTTATGTGACTTGTCAGAGTGATGAAGGTGAAACTCAGTGGGGCGAAATGATGAACCTTCATCTTTCTTGCTTCCCTGCATGATAGGTCACCAGCCATGTCACCAGCATGGCAACATAGTTACTGACACTTTGACAAGGTTCTTAAGACAGCAACATATGCAGATGTCCGGACACACATGTCCCATCTGACCACTTGTGTGAACAGTCATCTCAAAACATCAGATATGAAAAGAAAATCCGATTTGCCTACAGTCTAAATGCCTAACAAACATGTAAGATACTGTAGACCACAAAAACCATCACCATGATATATAAACTTTCATCTTAAAGAGATATAAAAAAAAAGAAAAGAAAAAAAAAGGAAAAACAAGCTCCACTCTTGCTTCGGTACATGTGTGGCCATGAGCATCAGTCTACATTGAGGCCCAGTGCAGCAGTATTAACACAATTAGGGAAAAAAGAACACAGACGCAGGTTTCCTGCAGCTTTAAAAGTGTGGTTTCGAGATCAATACATAGTCAGATGATTACTATTTCTCACATATACCATATGTATTCCATTAGCTTCATTCTTAGTATATTATATCCAGACTAACATACTAATAGGCTTAGGCACTTAACCATAACTTTCGGGTGGACTTTTACTGTAAAAGGGACCACAAATCAGTTACTTCTTTTCATTTGAAATGGAACAAACTAGCTACTCCTCCGGTCCTCAGAGTAGGCCTTATCTGTGTTCTCTATACTGGCCACAGTGAGTTATTGTTCGAGTGACCTCGAAGTTGCATGCCAACTCGTCTGGAATATTTGAGCTTTCTCCCTCTTCATTAATCATGCATATATGTTAACACCTTTTTGTTTATTCATATCACAATTAGATGTAACCAATGCGTTGTAACTTCTTTGTCTTCTGTGAACAAATGGAAGGTGACAACACCCCATTGGAGAGATATATAACCTTTTGTAACTTGGTCAACCTTCGGAGATCACTGGGTATCTGCCAGGAGCTTCTCCCCGGCCAAAAGCTTTTCAATAAATACATGACTTTGGAGCATTAATTGTGATTTTACTGATTTCTGCCACCACAAAGGTCACTGTGACTGGAAAAGAAGTAAATGAAAGGCGGTCTCTGACTGGCGGCCCAGTACTGTCCATTCAACTAAATATCTATTCAGGTTAACTTAACTTTGGCCTAACTTTGAACCTAATACTTACTGCAACCTACGTGTAATGGTCATACTGTTCCTCTTTCTAACATGTCTGAGTTTGTGACCAGTTTGGGATTCTGTAAATAATCTATATCATCTTTACACTTGCTCTCTGTCAATATATTTCTGAACCCTACTGCACTGCAAGAATTTCCATCTTAACAGCAGTGGAGAGAGCAAGGGGGCACAGGGTCAACCATGCTCCAGCAAACCTTGAGAAACCTGGGGCAAAGCACTTGGCTCAAGGCCACAATGGCAGCAGGAATCCACAGTCTTCACAGCCACATTGTCTGATGACTAGTCTAGCACTACTCAACTACCTTCAGCACCAACTCACCTTCATTGCGACTTACTGGAATGAATATCAGCACAGAACCATGTGAGCGGAGTGCTTTATTCCAACATTCCAGGCTAGACAAAATGCACACATACCTTCTCTTGAGCAAAGCTGAGACGGTGCTCACATTCCTGCTTGATTAATCTTTCTTCAACTATGGTATTAGAGGTGGAAACGGGCAATATGAGAGGCAGATAATAAGGATTCCATTCTAGGACTTTATAAATAGTGTTAACTTAATGGTGTTTATTATCTCATGTACAAAACTGTAGCCTCTGCAGTGTATATACACACACACACACACACACACACACACACACACACACACACACACACACACACACACACATACACATATATATATATATATATATATATATATATATATATATATATATATATATGTGTATGTATGTATATACATCCCTATCCATGATATATATATGTATATATATATATATATATATATATATATATATATATATATACATGGTTTACATTAATCATGGATAGGGATGAGAGATTGTCCCTCTTTTAATAGGGCTCAATTAAGATAGATTAAAGCCAAATTAAATTAAGCCACTGGCAAATGGAACAAGAAAGCATAAATGACCAGTCACCACAACAACAGTGATTACGAATGGCTGAAACTGTACTGTGATTTCACTATATTTAATTATATATTTAATAATGTCTACAGTTGGCTTACAGTTCCACAGTTCTTTAAGTAACCTCTTATGACTTATGGATGTGTGCAAAAGCTTTATGTGAATGTGGTCAAATTAAAGGCTTTGTGAAAGTGTAAACAAGGTCATACATCCTCCACAGAGAACAGCACATTATAATGCATAATTACTGTTTAACATTGGAAACATAAAATATGGCATGTACAAATGATATGGCACAATTCAATATAATTAAACTCTTCCCCAACAGTTTAAGAAACTGTACCGCAGAAAAACTTTGCCCTAAAAATGTATGTCTGTTCTCTGTAGAGCATATTTTAGAAACGTCTACGAAACAAGCCATTCAACTTGAATTGTTCAAACTTTTGTATATGACTTTGTGTTGTTTCTAACATCTTCCTAAGTACACGTCTCACACTTTGTTTCACAGATCTGAATACCTCCAACGCTCGTGGTGTCAATGCAGCAGCTTATATATGCAGAGTGTATACTGCCAGGACTGATCCATTAATCCTGAATAAACACGCATGGCTACCTCTGCTAGTCAAACAATACAAATTATCAACACCACTCACAGACGCCTTACAGAGGAGGCGGCTAATGCAGTGTTATTATTACCCCAACCCAAAATGGCTCTTAAAGGGAAGTCAAGAACCGAGTGAAGCTGAGTGGTACACAATTTATTGCAAAAAAAAAAGCAAAGAGGGGCATTGGAGTTCAGAACAATCAGGGCCCGGCAAAACACATGAGGAGAAATCAATCGGAGTCTGGGATGAAGCTTATCTGGAGACTGTTGCCTTATGTTTAGACAGCAGGCTCTAATGCTCAAATCAGATTTGTGCTTAGGCAAGGTACTGCCTAATGATCCTTTGCTGAAAAGTGATCCAAACTGGAAGTGCAAAGAATCAGCAACTCCCAAAGCCAATATCTCAAGATTACAGATGATTTACCAGAGATGTGTACCAGCTTGAATATAATGGTGGTTCCCTCTGCAATCCGAAAAAACAAAAATAAACAACGCTAAACCCTGACAGCCCATCCATATGTACAGTATGAGTCTCCACAGTTGAAGGTTTCTTTCGCTTTGGGAGCAGACTTGTTTTGCATCATATATAGTGGTAGATACTTGGCACTCTTCCAACTACTGCACTGAATGACACTAATACATTTGCACAAACAAAACAAAATCGGTTTTGCATCACACTCCAAAATCGCTGACTCCCTGCCTGATACTCAAGTGGAGCCTTTATCTACAGCATATACTTACCAGTATTTATAACACTTCACACTTCAAGTTGCAGAAGTCGTACAAGCTGCAGGCTAAGTAGCCTTAAATAGCATCTGGCTTTACTGTGCACATCTTTCTATGTGTGGTCCTACATGAATATGAGGTCATTCTTTAGTGCTCTGCTGTTGAGTGCTGCCTCAGCTTGTAGACTATAGACTGTAAATGACACAGCACAGCTTTAGATCCTAAAGGATAAACTCATGAAGTCTATTACAGAATATAAAAGAGAAAGAGACCTCCCTAACTGTGGTCAATGTAAGACTCGACAGATACCTTCTCTACTATAACAGACCTCTACTCTGCATGCCAAACACACACACAGTCCTCAACCACTGCACATTAGCTTAGTTATTCCAGTCACTCAGAGTAGTGCAATGTGTGCTGATTAAAAGACAAAGCAATTAATCAGTACTGAATTAACAAACATTACACATATCAGCACAAGAGGAGCTTTTAGAGCTAAGCTGTCTTTGCCTTAATATCTGGCATGTCACCATGAGAATGAATAATGATGTACTACTAAAACAATCGCTTGCTGTTGTGTACACTGTTAAATATGTATCGCATCATTCTTGTGTTTAAAGAATGTTTGCGCGTGTTTAAAATTTAATCCTGTATGTGCAGGAAAAATTCCTTAATAGAGCTCCGCTTTATTGTACTGTAAAGAGACGAGTCAGAAAATCAGAACATTCAAAAACAGTCAAAAAGACCAATTTTAAAAACCATTTGTAAATTTGATAAATTAGACTCTGTGCTCCACCAGCAGTGGTTTAGAAAATCCTATCTGTTTACAGCAAAGAAGGAAGCACAGAAAGACTGCAGCCATCTAAAGGCTACTGCATATGGGAGAAGTTGCACCAAGCCGTGCTGGCAAAACACCTATGTTACAGAGGTCTGAAAAGTCCAAGTGTTAATCGCCTGCATCCGCACCCGAGTTAACCACAAATCACAGCTGCTATCCAAGCCCTTGTTGTAGACTGTGGCCTCCAATGTTGCAACATAGAAATAAATATTTTGTGTATAATAAATATTATTAGGCTAATTACAGCCATGTGAACTTACACATGACACCAAACAATAAGTGTTTAATACTACTAAAAAAAATTTTACAAGTCAGCTGACATCACATTAAAGCCAAAAAGATGTCACAGCACAGGCTAAAAGGTCAAAACGGTGTTACAAAAACAGCTGCTTGTGATTACTAATGGATATTCCTCTGCAGCACACCTCCAGCTGAGTTGTTGCTTCGTAATTCTCCAGTAATTCTCAGATACTACTCCACCCAACCAGCATAATACCTGCTTGGACGAGCCTGCAACATGTTAGCTGTTTAACTGAACGTGCTCAAAATGGATCCAGAAAGTATTTATAGGTTCATGTGAATCCCCCATGTGAACCCATCTTGTGCAGCTCCACCAGATAAGGAGCATCTATCTAGGAAACTATCTACTTACTACTACAGATTTAAGGAAACATTATCTTCTAAGCTTATACATCTATGTAGTATTATATTGTATTCTATTACTTTCTATTCCTCTGTTCTATTTTACACACAGCACATCTAGTCATAGTGACATGAACAGCATTCCCAGTTTTTCCTTTTCACTCTCTTTGCTTCCAAATCCATAAGTAAACACTGCTGTATTCACAGTGGACAAATATTAACTTCCTTAAATACAGGAGAGAGCTGACCATGAAAGCACTCCACGGTCAGTTAGGAGAAATCAATGTAGGTGTACAGACATCTCCAGGCAATACAGCAGGGCAACACTAGATTGACTCATGCAGCTGATGAGCTCATGTGTGACTGGTGAATTATGGGGGGGGGAGCATGTTGGGAAGTTGTCACTGTTTCTCCAGTCTAGCTGTCAGTTTCTATTGAACATGACCAAAATGAGAGAACGAGAGAGAGACAGAGAGAGAGAGAGGGGCAGTCAGTCGAATCTGATCTTGCAGGATGTCAGACATGTTTAGGAAGTCACACGAAAGCACTGAAGCTTTAGTTGGACAGCCATGTTAAAGCCTGCCTGTGTGTTAACATGTAAATACATGCTGTTTGATTACAACATATTCTGGTTCATTTTTAGCTGCGCTGTCTGGTCCACATTTTAACTAAACAGTCACTGACACGGAAACAGCCATGGCCAAATCAGATTATCTGAAAACCAGATTTGCTCCTTAAAATAACCCCTTACAAAAGCCACACAGTAAAGGCTGCCAGTGCGGCTGTAGGAGACAGATCCTAATATGGTTTCCATTCTCTGACAAATCCAAAGATATATTAGTTTACATGTTTAAAAAGCAACTCTGTAAGACTCAGTAAAAGCAGGATTTCAACCTACATCAAGGAGCTCTTCTAAACATCCCTCATCTGTATTCACATCCTGAATTTAATTTAGGAGCATTCACTGCATGTTTCATACCCTGGGGCCAGACATTATAGACACACACACGCAAAAACAAACGCTACCTCATTCATAATCATCCTTCTTACGTAAGGGTGTTTTTGTGAATGTGGCTGGGCTAACGTTCAGCCTATCTTTCTCTTCGAAAGGCCAAGTTTTGCCTCGCTGCCATCAAGGCTTTCAATTACTCCTGATCCTCAGCCCTCTCCTGTCGCCGTGGCTACACTGTTGCCTGGTTACTGCTCTCTGAGGCATGCCATCGTGTAATTACCTGAGTATCGAATGGCCCAAAAATAGGCAACGATTTTCGGCTCCAAGAAATATCAGGGATGACACACACACAAAGAGAGAGAGAGAGAGAGAGAGAGAGCGAGAGAGAGAGAGAGTGTGTGTGTGTGTGTGAGAGAGGGAGAGAGAGAGAGAGAGAAAAGAAGGGAGAGAGAGAGAGAAAGAAAAACATTCCACTGTTCGTCCATGACACTGCAGAAAAGACCAAAGCCAACCTGAACACCACAGCAGTACCACGGTAGAAACCTCTGCTACACTCATCATCAACAGAATAGCTGCAACCAGAAGGAAGTGTCATACTGGGAAGGGAGATAAAGGTTACCTGGAACAATAAATTATAAGTTTAGATTGATATGGGCAGTATTTAATAAGCTACTCAGTCACTATGTTTGCTAACGCATCATGCCAGACGTCTCAGCATGGAGTTGTAGAGGTTCCTAATGGTGTCCTGTGATAATCTATCCCATGCAGTTTCAATATTCTCACATGCAGGTTCTAGGGTAGGGGTGGAGGTGAAGTGACACCAGGGCTTCTGGACATGTGACATGTGACAACAAACTCTTCATCTTGGCGCTGACCACTGTGCCTCCATACACAGATACGCTGGTCGTCTCCACTGAGACAAATACGAGATGACCTGGTGCCATTCTGAGTCACTCCATAACAGTTTGGCACGACACCCACAGCAGTCTTTGGTGAAATGATGAGGTGTTAAGGGCAGTCTTTGTAATGGTCTGTATGCATATAGTCCTGCGACATGCAGACACCTGCCAATGGTGCTGGCACTAACGGGATGACTCATGGAGGGCTTCACTGTTCACTGAATGTCTGCAGTCGTGGCTGTTAAGTCAGTCAAGTACAGTGATAAGGCCGTCCCTGATTACGTTACATACATGGCTGAGTGAAACCTAAATCATTCCCATGTCTCACAATGTCTAACCTAGACATGAAGTTTCATTTCTGACAGGTAATTCCTTCTGGGTGCAGCTGTTTGTGCACCTCCTCTTCTTTTGATAATGAGCGTACATTAAGTGTCGTTCTATTGTGGCACTTCTACAAGTAATTTTTTTTTTCTTAAGTCATTATTCCACCAAAGTAGCCACACTTTTACATTAGTGTAGGTTTAGGAACCCTATGTCAGAGCAAACACTGTTAAAAAGAAGTTCACACAGGTTTTCTATATGCATTATAACGTGAAAATGTATTATCATCATGGTGCATTGATATGTAGCAGCACTGATTTTAAAACAACAGAATTAAAACTATAATTATATTGAATAAAGTATACACTCACTGTTTGAGCAAAAATATCTAGCTGTGTCCTAACTGTACATAACTGTACATATTTTCTACTAATAGTTTAACAAAAACGACTGAACTGAAGAGAACTAACCTAATGAAATAGGTTAGAGATTTACACCCCCTATCATTGCACTATATAATACGGCACACCTTATCAGAAGCACAGCATGGTATAATGCATTGTGCTGTAATGAGGGGAACGGAGTTGAATGTGAGACACACCCATTTAATGGAATAAGTGAGACAACAGAGATGGCCGGAGCCAGGGAGAGTGGCAGATAATACAGAGAGAACATGCCCCTGCTGCTCAATGAGCTTGTGAATCGTTACACACACACAGCACACACATACACAGTGTAACAGTCTGCATGGTCACCTAGACTTGGGATCGGTATATCATAACCATGACGTAACGATCAGAGAACGTGCTTTGACTGTGTGGCGTGCAGTTTTTCGGACGTCTGTCCTACACTGTGACATTAGCACAGGATTAGAGGATGTGTGCTGAGTGTGGGATTAAAGGATGGACTGTGTTGAAGTGTGTCATAGAAAGCTACAGGGCACCTCAGGCTGCCTGTGTTGTCATATGGTACAAAAACATTTTCCATTAAAGCATCTCAATTAATATACTTTTAAAGTGTCCATTTTTAAATAAAGATAAGCAACAGCGTAGCAACATTGTGAACATTAAATATAGTCCACTGTGCTGCATAATTCAAAATGTATTATTCATTCATTCATTATATGGCTACCAATCAAGACAGAGCTCCTTTAAATACATCAGTCCTACAGGCACATTTACATTAAACAGCCGGAGTGATTCCAAGGAATATACTACTGTCATTTGACATTTGGTCCCAAAGGATTTCTTTTTGTACTTTTTGCATAGTTTGATGAAACATTTATGCTCATTTCTCATGAAGTGATGAAATGGGCCAATTTCTCAACAAATCACTATCAACATTTTCATTTTACACACATACTAAGTAGAATTCCAATTCCCATAATCCATTCTTTATTTTTCAAAACTCACTCACTATTATTAGCACACCTAATGTTTGGTTATTTAGTGTTTTATGAAGCCTTTTCTATTTGATCCACCATACAGCTGTGCAATTACAGACAACAGGACTGCTGTTGTTTAGATATCATTCAGATGGTGGTCCACACTCGGCACAGTGGTAATACTGTCAGGTAGTGTGTGTTGTGGTGAAGTGTATGAGCACAGCAGGGTGGCTGGGGTTTTTACACTGTATAAGCATACTGTTGGGACTTCTTATAATTGTACCGTTAGCTCATTTTTTTCCTTTCACAGTTTGTGAATCACTGCTGGCTGGATAATTCTGGCTGCTGGATCACTCTGAACACAGCAGTGTTACCTCAGCAACACCACTGTGTCTGATACACCCATAACAGCCCAACACACACTACCATGCCACTCCTGAATGGTGGAGATATAATGTAGGTGGACCTAATAAAATGGACAATGAGTGTTGACACAAGGTAGGTTGACCTGTTAATCCCGCATATAAATGTTTATAAATAAATCACAAGGGCCTCACACAGCGTTAACTAATCAATCATTAAACTGTGTGTAAAGAACTTATGCTTGGAATGTGCATTTATAGCTTGTGTGTTAAGAGTGTAACATAGTAATAAAAACATTGATAGTGGTCTGTGTGGATACTGGCCCATTAACATAATTTCATATATAACTCAAATAGTTCATGAAAATACACAAAAAAGAGAAGCTTTAGGAACCACTGTAGTAAATGTAAAATTTCCAGTATGGAAATTAATTGGTTGAAAGTATACATAACTGAAATAATCCATGCTACCTCTGATTGTTTAAAGACAAACACAGCACTGCTCACAGCTAAACCTACAAATGCATTTAAACACAAAGGGACAGCACTGAAGAGGAGAAAAGTTTTAAGCAGATAGATACCAGGCCTGGACAGGGACACACATTTGAACAGCTGGAGATGAACAGGTTGATCCTTAAGAGTTAAAAGGTTTAGTGTTTAAGAATCTTAAACATATACTAAACTCTAGTACTATGGATTAGAACACATTCACACTTTCACTCTGAGTCAGAGTCCAGGGTGCACCAGTATGGCAGAATCAGGGCAGAGTAAGAAACTGACGGTCTCGAAAGGTTAAGGTAGAAACCTAGAGGCACTATACACATACAACCTGACATAAACACACACACACACACAGGTCAACACTGCTGTGAACTGAACATGGAACTCACTAAACTCTGACCCCAACCCTGAATGATCTAACAAAAGCAAAACTAGTTATCTGGTTAAGCCTGACTGTCATTGTCTGTTGGCTTTCTCAAGCCATCTGAATCAAACTGAACTAAACCGGACCGTTACATAAAGTAAAAACCACATTACTGACTTCACATGTACTTATTCAACTGACCTTAACTCACACACATAAAGGAAAAGATAATCTAAAAAAAGTAATTTAATACATAAATACATAAAGTACATTATTTTTACTAATTCAGTCTATTAACTTTCATTAGCTGGAATTCGCATTTGCTGCAATTTACAAATTTTAAATAGGACCTGATTATTAGCTTAAATGGAAGCCCATCACACAGGAAAAGTCAAACAATGCAATATAGTGCTGTTTAACAGGGAGGTAAATAACTCATAACTAGGCTTTCAAGGGCAGAGGAAAAAAAATGTCTCAGAGCATTATTCACATTAATTGTGTTTCTGTCATGCTACACTGCAGCTATGCACCAATCAGTGTGACCTAATTGCGACTCCGCTGATTGCTGCAAGTTTAATTAGTGGAAAACAAGGAACGGCACAAGGACTTCTGTTCTCAATTCAAAAGCTTCATGCTACATTTTTTTCTTTTAAAAACAGAGTGTATGCATCTCTTTTTGCTTGGGGTCAGTTATTCTGAGTGGGTCTCATGAGGCTCAAAGGAATAGCTGGGTTAGCTGTGTAGTATCTTTAATTCTAATGCTAACAAATGTGGACCATCGCTGTTCGATGATGGACGTCTGGATTTCTAGCACTAGACACCGCCCAACATTGTATCTGCAATCGTACCACAAACATAGACACTGTGTACTGTCTGCATTATCTCAATTCCACAAGATTACTGAAGAGAAGTCACAGCCTAGAGCCAGTGCAACAAATGCAACAGGAAGACAGCTCACTGGCACCACCCGATGGCTTGATGGATTTACTGAGGGCATATGGAGGCCATAGCATTTACCTAAGCAGGTAACAAAAAAAAAGAGGAGAGAACAGATTACCTCTACAGCCACCACAGTAAGAATAAGCTGCGTCTCTGCTTCAGGGAAGTAGGGCTTCACTTGCGGAGACAGGCCAATCAAGGCACAGTTGGTCACCACGGCAATAGCACTCATCGTCTCAAATGCCAGCTGGAGGAGGGAGTGCGTGAGTGAGCGAGAAGAGAGAGAAAAAAAATTCAGTTAAGAATTTTTGCGCCGAATATAAATTTCTCATCACCCTCCTCAGAATGAAACACTTCGGTCTGTGTTGTCTTGACACATTCTGGATACCAGGACTGAGTGTTTGTAGACTGTTTCCTTCAGCGCAAGCATGGAATAAACTACTGCTTCCAATGCACTCTTCAATATGTTCAGTTCCTTAACTATCCAGATCTTTGAAAAAGTTCAAACCTACAGAACCTAATCTGGATTCGCTTTTGTGGGTTAACAACACACATGTCCAATGAAAGATGCATGTCCAATGAAAGATGTTCTAAGTTCTTCTACAGAGTGACAGATTTTGCCAAAATACCCCCCTTTCAATGTGAACTGGGCAGACCTAATTGTAAGTTAGCCATATCCTCACCAACCACAAGGGTCATGTAGCTTCCGCCCACACAGCTATGACAAAACTGTTTCCTCCCAGTCTCTCTCCATTTGAGTTAAAGAATCTTATAAATGAAAGCTAACAACCAAGCAAAAGCTAAATACTACATTAGAGATAATAACCTAGCAAACTCTAACTTTGCAAACAAAACTAGCTCATCTGTCTGTCTGCCTGACGTTTGCCCAGCCATGGCAGCATTCCCTAGATGCACATCCAGCAGTAAATCCAAAGCAAATTCGCCTCACTAGCACCATTGCTCATTCTACTTTACAGGCATAGCCGGATGGAATCCTTCAACTGAGGAATGTCAGTCATGCAGGATGAATATCAGGAGTTTTAATCACATTTCTTCCTTACAGTTTATCTATCAAAATGTTAAGTGGAATGTGGTACTTGGCTGAATATTGCAGATTCTGTCATGACCACAAACTTGTCCTTTAAAGAAAAACTAATTATTCCTAATCTTTACCTTTAATTCCCCAACACAGTAATCAGAACATGTTTTTCATCTTTCATGTTGGTCTACAAAATTGTTATCAGTGTTAATACGTTTCTTTTTCAATTAAATAAACAGCCATGTTTTAACAAACCTCCAAAGGTCCAACGTGCTGCTTTTACATGAGATTTCAGGTAGTTCTGGACCACTTATTGCAAAATACTCACACAATGCTGAAAGAACTGCTGTGAACATTTTAGATTTTTCTCTGTTCAGTACAAGCTCTTAGGAAACAATGTGAAATAATGCACCCCTGTTTCATTACCTGCCACACTCCTATGTCAGATGCAGGCTCAGAGAACGGCCGCTTAAACACATGGCACATCTTAAAGGCGTCTGAGTAGACTTCAGTGACGTTGTTGAGCACCACCAGCAAAGCAGCCAGAGGATACACACAGGAGAACAAACTAACGTAACCAAACAGCAGGAACTGCTCCAGGTAATCATCAAATGTGCCCTGATGATCAAACATTAAGCAAAAATATGTAACACAGCAAACACAATATCACCCAAAACAAAATATTAACCACTTGTCTTTCTGAAAAGTTTATTCTCTGATCTCAGTAAATATATGCAAAAGGCAATGTTCTTTTTTATTAACTGGTGGAATCAGTGGGACCCACCCTCCCTAAGACAAGGACTAACAGCAGACACATCTTTTTCTTAATATCAGCCAGTGTGGATAAAGAAATGGTTGAGATAGTACGTGTCCACAGTATTTCTCTATTTAAACATATTGAAATTTAAAATTTTAAAAAGCTCTAGACATGCTAATCTGAAAGTCTAAAATTTGTAGGGAGGAAAATGCTACTTATTCCTCTTGGAAATGCAACTGAGTAAACATATGTGTTTAGTTTTCAAAAAGTACAAATCTTCCAGAATAGTATTAAAACATAATTATACAAAAGAAATCTCTCACCTAACTCCATTAGGAAATGAAACATCTGCGTGCTTCAACAGTGCATATATTAACTATACCACAAAATATTACTTCATCTTCAGAGATTTTGTGAGCTTCAAGACCATGGCTTAGCATATCATTCAGATGAATCCATGTATAAATACAGTTCTGCTGCTCACCAAGTATGTATTCATGTCACTCTCCAACTGGACCTGCTGCACTAGAGGGAGCTCTTTATCTCCCATTATCCTTCTCACTCGCTTATGGACCTTCTTATTACGTCTCCTCTGAAGCCAATAAGGCAGGAAGGCCTCCATCACTTGGTTCAGGATTTGAGAGGTGATAAGCAGAGTGGCAAGGCTCTGTTACACAAGCAAACAACATTCATTTCAAGGATAGATTATTGTCTGGCCTGGTTTGATGTGCCATATCGGCTGATGCACCACATGAACACATAAAAGGGTTCACTATTTTGACAGCACAATTTCCAACAAAGGTGCTTAATAAAGAAAACAAGCAAAGTTTCATTAATTATGTCTTTCCTTTAGAGCCAAACATGGCTAATATTTAATGGTCTTAACAAGGGGTGGGAAATATATCATGTCAAAATATTATGATACGTATCACATATTGTGTAAAGTCTCCTGATATACTATTTTCACCTATCTCTAGTCTTAACCTCTAGAAGCTATTACTACATAGTAAAAGAACATCATTTCATAATATGGCTCATTTAGGCCTGACTTTCAATTAATCTGTAAAAGATACAGACAAGTCAAAGTGATTATGTAAATAATAATATTGAGGTCTGCTTTTCACTCACCTGTCTAAGCAGCGCCATATCTTGCATTACAAAGGCGATATAGAACAATGAGGCAAAACAGTTGACAAAGTTGAACTGCAAAAATAAATCAGTCTTAGTCAGTTTAGTCAGTAACAGTAAGTGAAACTAAAAGGACAGTTACAAATTCATTAGACACAATCCACTACCTGCTGTCACCAGTCAACTTTCAAAGCTACAATGCATTAATCATCATTATAAGGAGTTACACAGGAGAATACACTCAACACACAGCAACAGCACAAAAGACTGATAGGAGGACAAAGACAAGTAAACATGCAAAACATACCACCAACACTTTCAGGACCAGGTGATTCCGGAAGGACGATTCTAGCCTGTGGTTTTCTAAAACACAGCAAGAAACAAAGACATTTAGAATTTCACATGGAAAATGACTGCATTCATGCTTAGATCAGCACGGATATCAGAACATATCAGAATATAGTGGTGCACTGCGGAAAATGAAGAACAGCAGCCATTGTATTTAATAAACCCATGTGCCACAGGCTCTAATTTACAAACCACCGCCATGCACACTTCAGAATTACATCCAAGTTTGCTAACAAGCATGTTTTTATATGGTTTAGTAGTTGCAGTCATGTAGCACTGCTGTCTCGACGGGTTACTAATTACAGCATGCGTCGAAATCTCATGGCAATTAATTTGAAAGAGGTAATATTCCTTCAATGCTTCACTGTACAGCAATAGAGTGACCAAAAGAATAATTGTCATTGTTGCCTTCAGTAATGTGAAAAGTCCCTCATGCTCATGAACATTTTGTATTGTCCCTTGTTTAAGCACTTTGCACTTTAGCTCTACAGAAAAGCTCCATGATTATTGTTTCTGCAGACTCACCCCAGTTTGTGAGGAATTCAGCTGCGTAGCGATAGAGTAAATTCATTATCTCAATCACCACTGCGTAGACTATACTTGGGATGAAGATGATTACACTCGTCCAGAAGTTTGGGTCTTCATTATAATTGCTCAGCGCCCAGTTCTCCATTTCAAAGTAGATCATCATCACATGGAGAGACAGGTACAGACAGAACAGCACAAAGGGGACAGACACAAGATATATCCTTAACTGCCGTCTGTGGAAGGACACACAAAAACATCCAGTCGGTTAGATGTACATTCCAGTTCCGCACTGAAGATTTATTTGAACTAAAATTCTTGCCAGTAATTGTTTTCTATGGTTATTTTTGGTTTTATGAGTATAAGATATAAGCACTAAATGCATAAGTACTAAGCGTGATAATTTCATAATCATTATCATGTCACAAAAATTATAAGAATAATCTGCATGTGATGTGTTTTGTAATAACAGTGATTCCTGCTAGTTAGTGTTTTTTTAATGGCAATCAAATGACAATGATAATGAAAACACAATGAGGACAACAATATCAAAATTCTTGGTTCTACATATACGTACTTCATGTTAGGATAAACCGGTTCCTCACGGCCTGTTACTGGATTAAAGCCCAGAACCCCATGGAATCCCGGCCGTGGCTCTTCAAAAGCTTTCTTTCGACTCAGTGTCCCCCATCCATAGGCCAGCTGTGCACTGCATCTCTTCCACACCTCCAGGAACACAGTGGACCACACCAGGTTGAAGACAGCAAACAGAACATATTTATCATAGTCCTCCCAAGCAAAGAGGTAGTAGGGGATGCCAATGAAGGCCATGGGCACCAAGGCAAACGTGAAATACTCCAGAAAACCAAAGTAGAGGGCCAGCCCCTCACCGAAGTAATGTCTGATATCATCTGTGTAGAGAAACAAAAACACCAGCTTAAGTTGACTAACAACAGCACACTGTGTTTTCCTAAAATATTACTAATGAGAGATATATTACTGTGGTTCCTATCCCTGGTCCTGGATTATTCCTGCCCTGCATGGTTTGTTGGAATCAGCGAATTAACAAGCCCTTTCTTTTAAATTGAAAGTGTGTTAACTGGGAAGGTATAAAATGTAGGGTCTTCAGGACCAGGGGGCCTTCATGACCAGGGGTTGTGACTCACTGTACAGATTCTGTTGTTAAAGAGTTAAAAGAATTTAAAGCAAATAATAGAACTATAATATTCCCAATATCAGTCAATGAGGAAGTACATTTACACAAAGAACCTTGCATAGAAATGATGCATAGCTGGTTCAAAAACTAATATGCAACCTTGTGAAATCCATTTTAACAGCATTTTATCTAGGAAAGACTGATATAATGGGTGAGCTGACAGGTTTAAAGTTCACCCGGCTCATGCTTCTGATGACTGACTCACCTAGTGGCTGATAGGACAGTTTGATCTTGCGGTACCATGAGAAAGAGAGTCTCTTCAACTCCTCTTTATCATGGAGAGGGAAACACTGGACAAGAATCCCCTTAGACTGTAACCTACGGACTGGACAATACAGACTATCATTAGTACATCTTAAACCTAAGGAAGATCTAAGCAAATGTAGGCTTTCTATAAACATTATAAACATTCTCAAGCATAATTTATGCAGGAGAAGTTTATGTGTACACCTCAAGGTTAACTTACTGACTGACTTTCCAGGATAAAGTTTTAGTTTGGGGTATCCAGGAACATGCTCCTCGGCCTTTGCCCGTAAAGTGTCCAACTCATGCTTGATAATGTACTGACATTCTGCAATGCTAAGGAAGCCGTCTCCGTCACCTGAAATAACACACACAGGAAATAAAAGTGGTTTCACTGTCGTTATGCCCTGAAGGGGTCAAACATGCCGCTGATTTTAAGCAACATACTAGTAGGAAATTATTTCTCTCCTTTCCAGAGACATGTGCTTCAGCCTTCACAATGTGACTTTCGCAATGCGTTTTTCGCTTTTGTTTTGTCAAAGGGCATATATTTTATATATTTTCTTCTATTTTATCTTTTTCCTTGAGGTCCACTTACAGCATCTGTAAAAAAAAGCGTCTGACCAAAAATCAAAAACGGTCATAATTCATTTTTGTATTACTCATTTCTCTATTCATAAATAAAACAGACCACCTTTGTTAACTGTTTGTGTTTATATACTTCACTCCACACAAAAGGGTCTAGTTAATAAACAATTAAACAAACAGATAAAATCACTTAGTATGGGATAGTTGCTCCCCTTACTGTCTTTAAATAGTAAAGTTTTGTTGGTTAAACATGCAGACAGCCTTTTACAGAAAGAAGAGTCAATATTGTTCCATTCAGCACTGACAGCTTTAAATAGTTGAAAAATAGTGGCAATTTAGTTTGTGTTTAATGTGTAACAAAATATTCTCTATAGGGTTTTAAATCTGGACTCTGACCAGTCAAAACAACTTGCTGGGCCCACTGTTTTGCCAGAGAGTGTACATAAAAGAAAGGGAAAAAAAGGAAAATACGGGCCCTTTATTTGAGAACTTAGCAAGCTTGAGTACATTAAATCAAACACAGACTATACAAGTTCATAACCAAGTCTCAAACAGTAACCCTTACACTGCCTTAGCTAATGTTTATTGGGTCTTTACCATCAAAGTCTTTGAAGCTTTCACGGTTTGCATACGTGAATCCTCGCATGGTGCCATCGTGGAACTCTTTAAACAGGCCTACATCCTCTGCTCCATTCAGGAGTCTTCGCCAGGTAGAGCCCACAAGGAAAACTTTTGGCATCCTCTTCTGCTCATCCTGCCCATCAACCTGCAGCTGCTCTACCAACAACTCAGCTCCTATGTACAAAAAAAGCAAAAAATAAATCATAAAATACAGTATTTGCAAAATTGGAACAGATTTGCAGCATATTATAAAGTGCATTATTGAAAATCTACATTTGGCATGATGTCAGTAAATAACTCGGTCTTCAACTAGAGCTAAAAACAAATCATTTAACTTTATAGTGTGTGTGGACTGCACGTTACCCAGCAAACCCTAGAATTACTACAGCTGTTAACCTTAAATATGCTAACAACAATAATATGAACATTTACTAAACATATGATAATACTAATAGAAAATGTAAGAAATATTTTGCTATAAATCATGTAGTTAGGAGAACGAGAAATCAAATTGTAGGCATTATAAGGGTTACTTAAGTGCACATAGCCAAGCAAGCAAATGTAAGCCATACTTATTTGATTTGCTGTACAAATATTTGAAAATCTTACTGCCTCCCTCTAAGGGACCATGGGTAATGGTGAAGGTGCACAAGGCTTCTACCATGGGCACCTTTACATACTAACAAGATCAAGAGTAAATAGTGTAAGCTGTAAGCAATGCTGGCTGTAATTAATTTGCAGGTACATTTTACTTTACAGGACTTACCAAGCTAAGAAATAATATTACCCTAAATATTCCATCAATGACCTTCATAAGGTCAACAAAGATAATACATGGATCAAAGCCCATAGTCACTGTGGCTAAACACATCATTTAAAAAAGCCCTGTGAATGCATCACTAACCAGAGAGTCCTAAAATACAAAGAAACAAAGTGGATTTTTTTTTCCGTCTCTGTCAAACTCCAAGCCCCGTCATACCATAGCAGGGGCATTACCTCCATTTTGCTGCTTGTCTTTTATTCTGTTTAGTAACCAAGTGATGGCCTCTGCTTCAGTGTTGGCGGCCAGCTCCAGCACCACCAGGGGGGCAAACGAAGAACCATCACTGTCAGAGACTGACAAGCTGCCTTGCATTTTCCCTGATCCCTGTGCAAGATACAGACGAAAGGGACAAACGGTGAAAACCTCATAAATAAAACCAACACAAACAGGAAAGTACTGGGTGAATATCCTTTTCAAATGTGAGTCCATAACAGAAGTCCACACCACCTGAATGATATTCAAATAGACCTGTATCTTACTGAACCCATAAACCACTGCCTATGAAAATCTCATGCAAATTCTCTGCAGCACACCGCAGGTCTAATTCATTACACACATTACAGGGTTCGACTGAATGCATGTTTCTTCATGTCTGTGAAATTAGATCTAGATTAGTTAAGAGTGGCAGTTAGGGGTAGAGGCTAAAGGTTCTGCTGAAGCAGTGTGATGAACACTTCTGAAATACACGTGGTCTAATAACCAGGGGTAAATTCACTCGTGTCATAAACAATAACAGGGTGTTATGTAGAGTACTTAACTTACAACACTTTAGTGCGCAATTTAACATTTTGGGGAAAAATTAGGCTAAAGCATTAAATACAAAATATGTCATACCATTGATATCGGCCACAATTTAAATGATATTTTTCACAAATAAACAGTAATTTTGTATTAAAACGTAGAAATGTTTGTTCTCTGTTCCGGATGTGCTTGCACATCTTCAATTACAAAAACAACCAACCATGTGATTTCTATCAGAGGTGCCCAAACCTTTACAAAGCTTATTCTAGAGATTCAATTCACAACTGGATTCAGTTCATGATCAGCCTGGTGTAGGATGCTGAAGGACAGAATCGGATGCTGGAGGTAGTAACACGCTTTGCTGCAGCTCTAAAAGCTGCGCATTTAAGCAAGCCTTGATTTCCTTCAGCCTCAGTCCACAGTATGGTTTTGGGTGTTACCTCCTACATGTAATGAGCAGAGGGGAGTATAGAGAGGAGAGGAGGAGTGTGCCTTATAAAGCACTAAGACACAAATACCCGAGAAAGCAGGACTGGGAGACGGTTTAAATCTCGGGTGAACCGGCTAAGTTAGGGTGTGGACAGGTGTGGCGACGAGCCCACTGTAAACACTGGAGTGAGCTAGCCGGCTGGTTAGGTTTCCGCCACTGGTGACAAAGTTGGGAGTGAGTTAGCATTCCCGAAGCAAAACAAGTAGCTAGAAGACACGCTTCTCTACAGGGTGTACATCTCAATTCTCAAAACATCTCAAAACGCTCAATTCCGAAAGACATATACAACCTGAAACGTATATAAATAAGTTCTGATCTGTCTATCAGTCAGGGCGGGGCGTAGCATGACTATCTGACAGTAAGCAGCAGCAAGACAGCCCGAGGTTTACTAGCACCCTGCCAGCATAAGCCAAGAACTACACCGATTCCAATCATGCTTTTGCAGAAGCTTTGTACCTTAGCTGTGGCGTTATAGAGAGAAAAAGTTGCTGGGACAGACTTAAGCTTACATACAGCATGCTAGCTAGCCTAGCCTGCTAGCAAGCTACTTACAGATGTATCCGGATGCACCGCAGCACTTCGGGATTATTACTGTCTCCACCTCTTCCTTCTCCTTACACCGTCATTTATTACACGTTATAACAGTTATGAAACACTGCGACACCGACCCGCACTCTTTATTTCTCTCTGTGTCCGCAGGGGAGAAACAGCTAACCCGACTTTAGCTCCTCCACGTCACTGGCACGACAAGCAAGACACAAGAAGTTCAGAGCTTGTTCAGCAACTTCACACACACACACTGAGCAGACCCTTTCAGCTACACCCTGTAATGACGGGACACGGCTATCACAGTCTACACAGCTATTTCACTATTTCACTCATTGATGGGACCCCCATCATAAACAAACCGTATCCCCGCCCCCACTTTCCTGAAATACAGAGTTCGATTTAGTATGTCCATATATGGGAACTATGCTACAAATCAACCCCCGGTTTTATTAAAAAATACTGCTGCATGACCATTGGCTCCGCCCATTTAAACGAGGGCGGCCAATTAGAACAGGTGTTGTTTACTTAATAAAATAAAAGGATTTAAAACTGATTTATTCTAAAGGATAAACAAAGGTTGACAAATGGGTGTCTAAAATAACCAGCTATTGCTTTTGTGCTTAAAGACACATAAAAAAAGAAAAAGAAAAAAAAAAAGAACAGTAAAATGTAGGATATGTGAGCTTTAAATGCTCCTATATGAACGCCACGCGTGTATGTAGTATATAGTAAAGTTATGAACCTTAAAGCTAAGTACACTCAATGATCCACAATGCACACTCAGAACTAGTGATGGGTGGATCGATACCCAGGTATTGATGCTTCTGATCCTGACGACTTTTAAGAACCAATTCTGGGGCAAAAATATGGATATTACTTGTTTGGATTTTTTATTTTATGTAGTATGATGGATGTGTATTCTATGTCTCAATGATAATAATCAACATGCTACTGAAAGTGATGGTGTAGCATAGGAACTATTCTTTCTTCCACCTTCTTCCTTTCCTTCCTTGTGAGTGAGAAGCTCCACTGAACGTAATGTACGGCTGTGACTGTACATGTTTAACTGGTAAACTTCTCTGAGGGAATTATCGAAAGCTATGGTCTGGCAGTTTAACACTTCTTGTAAACGCAAACATTGAAAACACGCAGCAAAATATTATATATACTTATTCTTTACTTTGTGGTTTCGCCCATCTGCATCTAGATCCAGTTCTTTTTTTGAGTGTGGTAATGATGGAAACTATTGTAACTGTAAGTGGAATTAATGTTCTATGTTAAAGTCTTAACTTGAATAAAAGCAGGTAGGTATAATCCATGTATAAAATAAATCAGTCTCTGGTTACATCTTGGTATAAAATGTCAGACAATAGACTGGCAAGACAAAATAGAGGAAGATCTCAAGGTGTTTCAGATTTACTCTGAAGTACCCTAAAGGTCTAGATGAATTTCCTGTTCAGAATGTGGGCAAAAAGGAAAGAAGATGACAAATATACAAGTACACATGTCTATCTAATCTCATCTTAAACTGCATATTCAGCCCAAAGCAGAGGTTGGCACAGCTGGCAAAGTTCAATCAGAACAGAGGTTATTCACATATATCAGATCAGTCTTAAAGGTCCAGTATCAGAATCACCCTGTTTAATTTTAGGGAATAAAGAGAAGCTGGAAAACAACCATAAACAAACCAGTTGCGATTGTTTCAGCTGTTAAGCACAAAGACACCCACAAGAAAAAAGGAGGAAATAAAGCAAATGGGCCCTTTAAGTCCAATCTGAGGCTGTCTTGTTGGAATGTCTTCTTTTATAGGATGTGCTTGATCTTATATATATATATATATATATATATATATATATATATATATATATATATATATATATATAGAGAGAGAGAGAGAGAGAGAGAGAGAGAGAGAGAGAGAGAGAGAGAGAGAGAGAGAGAGAGAGAGAGCGTGGCTTTTATTTATCTTTTTCCGGCTCGCCTCTGGACCAAAGTTCGCGGTGACGTCAGTCGGTGACGTGTTGTCCGTAACATGGCGGAACGAGCAATGCCTGCGGATCCTCCAGGGTAAGAGAGAGAGAAAGACACATCGGGGTAAACAAACTCACCATGAAGGCGCATGTAGGACGAGCCCTCCAGAGCACAGGCGAACTAATGTTAAGAGTTTGGTGACGGCAGCGCTGAGCGGCTTGTTTTAGCTGAATGTTTCTGTTTGTTATCGGTTAATGCTCAGTCAGCCAGCCAGCCTGTCAGTGAGTGTTGGACACCAGGCAGGCAGGCAGCAGCTACATATCACCCGTGTTGGGTACATTCAGTCAGGGAGCGCTTCAGGAAAGTTTATTCAGTAACCCCAGACCTGCTGTGTCACCTGTTTCAGTTCCCATTAGCAGCCGTGTAGTAGCTGGCAGGCTGTTCTGTTTATCAGCAGGGCTGGAGCAATGCAGAGAGTAAGTGAAGTAAGTGTAAGTCTCTACTTGTATGTGACTAAAATATCTCGGGTTAAGAAGTATCTACTTAAAGGAAAGGGGCCTAATTAAACATGTATATCAGCGTATAAACCAGCCCTCCGAGACTAATGAGCATACATAACCATAACCATATTAACAATAACTCTTATAATTTTGTAACAGTTGTAAATCAATACACAAGTAAGAATAAAAGTACCTTCAAGCAATTTGAGCACAAGTATAAACATAGCTGGTCAAATACAGGACACATAGTGGACCGTCCTAGTTAATCCAGCCTCTATCAGCGCAGGAGCTGTTGATAATATGGTTTGATTTTTCTATCTTTCATCATTTTGATCTACAACAAAATACCTAAGCTCCAAAGAGATATGACCAATCACTGAATGGTTTGTTGTCATGTGTCCAGAAGGCCTGGTGTCACATTTGGTGTCAAATCTGAGAATATTCAAGATACATGGGATAGATTATCACAGGACGTCATTAAGAACCTCTATAAATCAATGCTGAGACCTCTGGCATGTTGCATTAGCAAACATGGCGGCCCAATGCCGTATTTAGAGACTTTACTTCTTTATGTTTAGCCCATATCAGTCTGAATTTATCATTATTATAGCATTTTCAAACTGACACTTCCTTCTGGGTGGAACTTTATTTTTTTTGACGATGACTAAAAAGTGTAACTGAGTTAAAGGTACTCGCTGATGTACCTGAGTACCCATAGTATTATATATTTAGAGATACTCAACAAATCCATTACATCCATACATGTACCTGGGTAAATGTGACCAGTTACTAACTTATTTAGGTGGCATGTGGCCTTATGAACGATACCCTACAGTAAAGGGTTACTGGAAAAATACAAATAATTAATTTCAGTTATCATGTAAAATGATGTAAAGTACTGTACTACAATCATGTAGACCACAAACACTTAAGTTTAGTGACAAGGTACAATTACTGGAGTATTTCCCCCCCCTGTTTATGATTAATGATTGTGTTCTCCTCTGTTGGACTGTCTTGTGCTAATAACTGATGAGATGAAGTGAAAATAATGCAAACAAATTTTTATTAAATCATTAACAGCGCAGAGCTAAAATCCTCACATGCTCTTGGCTTCAGACTGGCCCACCGTGTTCTGGCGTTTCTTCATATTCATAGTCTCTTCTACAGTTTTTACAAATTCCTGGACACATCCATGAGGTAAATCGCTTGTTCCACTGGTGAAATGCTAACATGTGCTTTATATCACCTTTGTATCTCAAACCTGTTTCTTGGTGGACATAGAGCATGCTGTCTGTGTTTAGTCCTGTCAGTGCTTCACAGTGGGTCAGACTTTTAGCACTAGGGGTGTAACAGTACACACGGTATTCTTATGATATTTTAAGGAAATTTGAATAATTTAAAATTCCCCTGTAATCTTGTTGTTGCACACTTTTCTGATGCTACTGGAAATTGGAGGCTAGAGTAGTGACGGAGTGATGTTGGTGATGCTAATTGTTTAAAAATGTTGGTGTTTAAACAGTCCAGTTGCATTAGATGGCATGATTAATGGAATGTCCATTCACCACAATGCAGTTTTGCAATGCAATATCATGATGCATTGTTACACCCCTATTTATCACGATCACCTCTCCATGCTAGATGTCTCACTCTCTGCTGTGCTGGTAGATTCCATCGTTTTCTTTACAGTAAGGACTGCTGTCCATTAGCTTGACCTGTTGTTCTAGCCTGCTTTATTGCCATTACTTTTTAGTTGGTAAGGCTGCTTGGTTGTTTTGTTTTGGTGTCTTTCTTTTTGTGCAGAGTATTTCTGTATGAATGGCTCTAAAATGTGATCAGATTTTGCAGCTACAGGAAAGTTAAAAGACTGTTTCCAAAAAGGAAGCTCTAGTGACTAAACAAAAATGTCAATCATTAAATGACATTTTTAAACCATCTGGTCAGTAACTGTAAAACATTTTTCTACTTTCATTTAAGCTGTTGTTACTTTAATGATGAAGATCACATTGGGAGCCATTTACTCAATAGACGAGTTTACAAGAGTTCCTGAACTTTTGTCACACCTGCAGCATATGTAATGTAATTTGGTTGTTTAACCTTTAGTAAACCATAATTCCTTAACATTCCTGAACTCTTTGTTTATTCCTAAAATCACCAACTTCCAGAAAGATGTAAGAACAAAAAGCTCATCTTGAAAAATCTTACAGGTCATGGTGGATCACCAGCTGGCTGCCATCTTGGTGCCCCTCATCCCAGTGCAAACTGAAGGAGGTAGA
Source organism: Prochilodus magdalenae (assembly GCA_024036415.1). NCBI lineage: Eukaryota > Metazoa > Chordata > Actinopteri > Characiformes > Prochilodontidae > Prochilodus > Prochilodus magdalenae. The sequence goes on from JAMWET010007856.1 coordinate 2,120,234, forward strand.
AGAGAGAATGCTTCACCGTGAGTGCCAGCCAAACTGTATCTTCTTCTGTGTCAGAACAATAGCCTATCAAAAATTTCCCGTCACTGGGCTGAACAAATGTGCAGTTATAGCTTTGATGTTTTTCCTGAGTGACGTCTCACCTGCACAACTGTACATTATCCATGATCTGTCAAAATGAGGCTGGAAACATAGTAAAATCAACACGAATACAGCTGATTGTTTGTGCCAGTAAACATAGTAGTGTTTGCTACAAAGACAGGAGTTGTGATTTGTGTGTAGGCCAGACATAAGCCGTAGAATTTAGCCCAAGAAAATAGTAAACGCCTAATTTCACATTATAAATGTACATATGCTGTGATCAGCAGTGCCAGACTGTGTGAGTAGTAGCTCTGCACTAAACAGTTAAGCCAGAATACAGGCTACTGCGGTCATCTAAAACAAACAAATTATAATTTCCCTTTCTTCCACTGTGACTCTCTTTAGCTCTCAAAAACAAGTTTTCCAAGCAGTTTGTCAACATATCCAATGACAACAGACTGTGGACGCTGGTCTTCAGTAGCAGCGTCGAGGGTAGGACGCCTTTGGTGCTGCTGCATGGCTTTGGTGGAGGACTGGGGCTCTGGGTCCTGAACCTGGAGGCCCTGTCCCAGCAGAGGCCTGTGTATGCCTTCGACCTGCTGGGCTTCGGCCAGAGCAGCAGGCCTCATTTCAGCACAGACGCCCAGGAGGCTGAGCTGCAGTTTGTGGAGTCCATAGAAGAATGGAGGGAAAAACTCGGCTTGGAGACCATGATCATGCTGGGTCACAACTTGGGAGGATATCTGGCAGCAGCCTATTCACTTAAGTACCCCTCCAGGTTAGCACTTGATGCTTTTAAAGGATTCAGTTTTATTCAGCACTTTTACTTGCACTTAAAATTATGGGTAGGTATTAAAATTCAATTCTCTTCATTTTAAAAAATTCAGTACTGGTACCGACCAAACTACTTCCATAGCAACTACTTCAAGCCCACGTATTGAATAACCTGAACACAGTTTGTGGGCCTAATAAAATGCTAATAAGTAATATGCAAGTTGTTGAAATGTGATATCCAAAAGGCTCATGTACACCCAGAGGTGTTGGATTGCAGTGCTATTTGGAAGGAAGATTAAGATAAAGGGGATAATCCATCCCATGCAATTTGAACATTCTCATGCAGTTCTTGCTGATTTTGCCTTGGTAACACCAGTCCTTTTGGATGTGTGATGTGACAAATAAGCACTCATCTTGGTGCTGACCACGGTGCCATGACAGTCTGGCACGACATCATTGCAGGCTGTTGTGACGTTGACGTGGTGTTAAGGACAGTGGTTATAATGGCCTGTGTGCATGTAGTCCTGCGTCATGCAGCCCTCTGCCAATGGTGCTGGCACTAATAGCATGACTTATGGAGGGCATCACTGCTTGCTGAATGTCCACACTCATGGCTGTTTGGGTGACTCTGCGTATGTTGAACAGTCCATTGGTTCTTCCTCTTCATGTAGATCACCCAGGTCCTTCATGACGCTAGTGTGAGCCTTCTTCTATCCACTGCCACCAGCACATGTATAAATATTTCTGCAACGTTGTCCGCTCTCTAACTGCTTGAATTGCTTTCGAACCCTTCACTAAGGAATACTTGCAAAGCAAGCTACCAACATAACAGCATGTCAGAATATAAAGCATGTGGCCGAGTGTAATCTTTTGCATGTCTCACAATGTTAAACCTACCTACCAAATTTCATTCCTGTCAGTTGATTCCTTCGGGGTTTTATTATTTTGATGATGAGTGTAGGTGTGATGAGGTTTCCACATTTGGCCATATACAGTAGTGCATCTAATTTTGTAGCAGATGCAGCACATTAGGTTAGCAAATGATGGATTGTTTTCTTTACTACAGTCTTAATGCTATCATGATTTTCGGATGAATGTAGGTTCAGTGTAGATTAATGGAAAATTACAAATCTTATTCCTTAATCTGTTTTAAATGATCACTGAAAGTTGTGATGTGTGCCTGCTGCTGTTTGGCTTTCCACATTATATCCCTGCTGGGATGCATTTTGTAGAATTAAGGCATAAAGATTTTAATCTCTATGCAGCGTTAGTTGTTTGTTCTCGAAAGGTTCTTTTCCTGGGTGAATTCGTGTTTGGTTTTACTTTTTCTTTCCCTGGGCATTTTTGATTTATATCTTGTGGAGGATATTACACACTCACACATATCAGACAATCTCAGCTCACATGCATGAAACCATGGACCAGACTTAGCCCGGTCTGTTTTTCTTTCTGTTGTTGCTTCTTTATTTGCTGTGATTGGATCAGGTTTTTGTTAGGAGTTAGCCTAATACAGATTTTTTTAATGCAATAAGTAGAATTTCAGTAGCAAACTTAAATATATTCAGAGACATTATAATTATGGTATTCACTTCAGTGTTTAGGATTGCCTATGCTAAACTGATCTATGTACACTTTCAGTATTAAACTGTTGGATTTGTTTCTTTGATATTTGGCAAAACATTGAAACACTGTCCTGTTTGCGGTTGTACTACAGGGTGAAGCATCTGATCCTAGTAGAGCCATGGGGTTTTCCAGAGCGACCAGAGCCAGGAGACCAGGACAAACCCATTCCTGTATGGATCAAAGCCCTTGGGGCCATGCTGAGCCCCTTTAACCCCCTGGCTGGGCTTCGACTAGCAGGACCACTTGGTACGATGCCTTTAAGACACTTTGGATTTTCTACTGACAACTACAAACTTATTCCTGGGTGAAAATTCATCATGAAGAAAAATCACCAATAAAGAAAAATCTCAAATTTTTAAAAACTGCAATTATTTGAGTATTAATGTAAAATCTAAAGTGTTAATATGAAATGGTGTTAAGGTTATTATTTTTTATTAGCATCAGCCAAAATAAAAAAATGATCACACTAGCCCGTAGAACATAATCTTGAACTCTTTGTTGTTATGAAGACCCTGTCAGTAGTGTTGTATGGTACGCCCTTACCTAGAAAAGCAAAAACGGTATGAAACCACACTTTTTGGTGCCGGTACTTTAAGAATGCTATTGTTTTAAATGAGCTGTATTTCCTATGAGTTGCATTAACGTGCCACAGGGGAGCAGTGTGTGTGCGCAGTGCTCGGCTTCCACTCCCTGCGGGCGTACTCATCATGTTGGATGACAAAACGAAAGGCTGCTAAGCACTCTTGTCATTGAGGGCCGTTCATGAATATTCTAAATCTGATTATGTAAATGAATTGTAAAACAGACATTTGATTGGTATTCGATTGTGAAAAATGTACCACCACTGTGACTGTCTCACATGGGCCTGAACCACTGCACTGTATGACAGACAGTCACACAACATTGCTTTCATGTTTTAAAATAATATGTTTGTCCTGCGGAAACAAGCGTACTTCAGCAGTCACTGTGTGGTAAGGGTGGCAGAGAGGTCTCAACCCAAGAGTGATGCACACTCAGGAATCTTAAAAGCCTGTTTTGTAAAAACTTGAAAGTGGTATTTAAAGATTAGTAGATGGCAAAAATATGGACCCTTGAGATGAAGCTATAGTCTATAATGTACATCCACTGTTGTTCCTCCTCAGATTCATGATTCTCCTGAAAAATCATCGCCGTGGGTGGTGCAATTCATGCAGCACAGAAACAATGGAAAACAAAACCGCAGAGCGGAGATCTGAACATTTTATATTTTCCCTAGTAGCAGTGTTGTATGGTGCTCCTGGGAGCTTGCAACAAAGAGAGTTATTGAGCACCATTTTTGCTAACCGTGCATGGCTTGTAGAAAAAGAAAAAAAAACAGATGCATGAAGCAAAGTATGACATTAGTTTTCATACATAGTCGACAGTCAGGACAAGTTCATGTGCTATCGGCAAAACATGTTTACAACCTGGGGTACTAGGGAGCCAGCACATCCAACCTTGTACAGCATCTCTCAGTGACTATTTAATCAGACACACACATACACCTAACAGAAAAAGAACTGCATTTTATTAAGCATTGAGTGTAATTAACATAAATACTATTAACTTTTTTTGGCATTTTGTTGTTTGTTTGTTTTATTTTCGTAATTCAGGTATTTTAGTTTTTGCTGTGGCATCATTTCAGCATCACGTTAGAGAAATGTTGGTATCATAACAACACTACCAGACAGTGGCTTTAGCAGAATTAGCTCTTCTGGACCAATGTGTACTCTGTTCCTGCTCCGCTAGTCAATGATACATTTCTGTTATGCCATTTTCCAAGAAGCCCAGTGTCTGACTGCTGACTGTTTTAATAGCCATTTATGAATGATTCAGTCTCTCTTTACCTGCTGTAGATTTATGCTGAAGTGTTTCTGTAAGGTGGTGCTATATTATGGTTTGCCTTTTTTCACCATTTAGGCCCGTTCCTGGTGCAGACTCTGAGACCAGACTTTAAGAAGAAATTTGCTACCATGTTTAATGACAACACGGTCACAGAGTACATCTACCACCTCAATGTCCAAAGCCCAAGGTGCGTTTTTCTGTTTTTCTTGTGTTTATTTTTTCCCCTACATCTCTGCTTGGCCTCTATCACTGTCTGTGTAAAACCATCATTGTGTGTTATTGTATTTCTTCTACTTGTACTGTTTCTGACATGCTTGCACTCGTAAGGGGCTAATGACTGTGTTTTCATTTGTAGTGGTGAAACAGCCTTCAAAAACATGACCATTCCATACGGCTGGGCCAAACGGCCCATGTTGCAGCGCACTGGCCTGATTCACAGTGACATCCCTATTACCGTGATCTATGGGTCGCGCTCCAGCATAGACGGCCACTCTGGCAATTCAATCAAAGAAATGAGGCCAAACTCCCATGTGGAGATCATAGTGAGTTCTTCGTTCTACTCTCCTCTTATTTTGCTCACGCTGCAGTTCTTTCAGACAAGAATTTCTTTGAAGCTGTTGTTCTAAAACAAAGGTTTGTTGTTTGCATTGGGCACAGAATACTTTTTACAGTACCTGTAATGCAACCAAATATATAGGCATAGAAGCTGTTAAAGTGAAAGAAAGTTTGGTCAAAAGGGCAGCCAGTATTTACAGCAGTTCCACTAGGTGTTTAGACAGTTGGTAAATCTCTGTTTGTTTTAATTTTTAATCATCATTTGTTTTAATTATTTATAATAGGGGTTTGTGTGATCACCAAAGTGGTCACTGTCTCCACTTGTACTTGAAGCAATGCTATATTGGGTTTTAAGCGAAGTAGCTGGAAAATAGTACTCAAAAATATCTTCACACATGGTCTTCATAGAGAATCATTACTCAAAGGGAATCTTTTTACAGAAGTGTGTGTAGAGTTTTCAGCTAGTTCAATGGCAAACACTTGATAGACCACTTTCTCTGTTTTCATGTTTCCAACATTGCAAAATTATTGGAACACAGAACAATAAGAAACAGCAATACAGAGAATAACTTACAGAACCAAATCGCTTAAAATATGTATTCCTGACTGTATGGCCTTATTCACACGGGACTCTTCTCACTCTCTGGATGTCTGTCTGGTCTCTAGGCCATAAGAGGAGCAGGGCACTATGTGTACGCTGACCAGCCAGAAGACTTTAACCACAGGGTACTGCATGTCTGTGAAACAGTGAGTTGAAGAGTCCAGAAGAAGACTGGAGGTGCTTGTTTATAATCTACCTGCCTTTCTACAGTGCCTTTATACACGATATATGTGCGTAACAGAGTGTAGCACTGTTTCTTCATTGTTGTTGATTTAGACATCTGGGTTTTCAACTGGAAAATATAGACATATGTGTTAACGTAAGCATTAAGGCTGTCAAAGTGTATTGATAACACACAATGCATTAATAAGATGTTAATAACATAATATTAACATTAATGCAATTATTTCAATTACAATTTATTTTTTTAAATGCTAAAGCGTATGTGCTTACATGCTTTACATTGCACTGAAAGATTCTTCTATTTTAGAATCTAGTAACCTTTTTGTTCAAACACAGACCTGAAATGGTTTTATAATAACATCTTAGTACTGCGTAGGACATAAATAAAGTTTCGATCATATTCCAACATTGGGGTAAGCCTTAATGTGACTGAAACCAACCAAATATGCTTAGATGGACTTTAACACGGTTTAAAGTGTCATTTCATTTTGATTAGTATAGATTGTTGCTTTGTTTCCTCAAATGACAGTGGCAGAATGAAGACAGGAGAATCCCTGTGCCTGTTTCTCTCTGTATGTCACCAGCCAGCAGCTTTAATGTTATAAATAGAGTTTATTATTTAGTGTGGTACAATAATTATTCTCTGAGGGTATCTGTGGTATGCTGCCTATTGCCTTATTGATATATAGTTGAAAATAATACAAAATCAGGTGCTTTAAATGATATGATTAAGTCATATCAAGGCAGGCACTGGTAGCAGTACAGCTGCTAAAAATTCAGTTTTTATTGTCCAAGTTTATATAAAATACATAAATAAGTGACCTAAAACAATAATAAATGACCTTTTTGTGGTCTTTACAAATCTTGCTTACATAATCGCAGTATCTTATAAAGGTGATTTCACCAGTGCCTAAACTGAAAAAAGAACAAATGTATTCAGCTGATCAGGTAATCAGGTAACTCAGTCCAAATGAGACTTTTCACAAGCTAAAAGTAAATATTAAATAATATTTAAGATAAATAAAGGTACATATTAAGTAATATTTAAGATATCTTGTTCTTTTCTACCTCACAAATAACTGGTGCAACTGTGAATCAGTTTCCTTCAAAAGAGGCAGAGTGAAGCTACAGTGAACATGCATGCTGTGTGATTTTATTTGTGCAATTTAGATGAACTATTTCATTGTTGCTACGCACACCTGAGGTCAGGTATTTTTGCAGTTCTGAAATGGCAAGGGATGGATTCCAGAAGATCCTTTTATTCTAAAATTCTCTATTTAACTTTGTCTGTTTTTTGTGAATCTTTATTTGTATGTATTAAATCTATTAAGTGCACGACTGACTATTATTAGGACTTCTGTATGTCCAGTTGGAGTGTCAGTGACCGTGCAACTATTGATTACTGTGACAAATTCCCAATAAAGTGAAATGGACAATCTTGTTATAACAGAATACATTTTCTGATGTGTTCTGTGGGTTCCACTGAGATGTTGTTTTTTTTTTTTTTGTTGTTTTTTTATCTTCATGAACAACAGTGTAGATCAGTGTAGATCAGTGTAATTATTAGATCATTCATGATTAGTGAAGCTCAAGGGAGTTAGTGGCCTGTGTTGACTTATCTTGATATGTCTGAGGTCAGATACAAGCAGCGCTCTTCCTCCTCGGCCATGTTTTTAAGAAAAGTCTCATGGCCATCTCAGCATTCTTTTCCTAATGAGTCGTTTAGCCAAGTATGTTATTGTGGACACAGTGTGACTGATGAATACAGCTGGCGAAATGCTGGGCGTATCCAGGTCATAGATCAAGTACGGCAATACATTAGGCAAGCTTATTAACTGAAGAGAGCAAAACTGAAATATTAATCATTTCTGCACTGTATTCAAAGAGTCATAATGTACAAAAATCCCTTAATGTTAAAGGAATTAAATAAATACTCCACTGGCTTTCAGCTTGATTTTTACCTGCTGCATCTGTAGTGTATAGTCAGTACATTTAACAAAAGAACAGAATTGTTGAAGGTATTGAAGATCAATGATCATCATGGAGAGATGAATTTAAGCCAAAAGTGTGACAAACCGTGTGTTCTCCTTCATAGCCACAAGAGGGCACTAGTACACACTGCATGCATATTGCTTGCTGCACATGGAGAGCATAGAGTTAAGAGCAGTGTTGAGTCATAAAAATGTCTGACTGTCCACACACACAGATATATATCGGTAAGAGTTTTAGTGACATATGGCAGTGTGCATCTGTAAATGAAAAAAAATAATAAACTAGTGCAATACATTGAGCTACATGTGCGAATTTTCAGACCACTCCTTCAGTGTGTCCCATATTTGCAGTTACCAGCCAACACTGCTTCAGCGGATCAACCCTTTATTAAAATCATCTTCAAGCTTTATTCTTCTGCCAAGATACCTGAAAGTCTTTTAAATAATTAAAGCTCCAATGTGTTTGTTTACATGTATCTGGATTTTGCAAAGTACTTTGTAATATTGTGAATACATATCTAACCTGTAAATCCTTTTACCCTTATCAGCACCATAATTCCTGCTTGTCGTTTATGTCTGGACACTGTGAAAATGACTTACAGATCCTCTATAGAATGCATATAAAACAGGTTTATTAGCTGAATTTAAATAATATTTTACAAAAGGAAGCTATAAAATGCACTATTACATACTCTAACTTTCCCAGTATATTTAGTTTTGCATAAGACCGTATGCCTCACAGCTCACTGTAAGTTACACAGTCAGCTGGTCATTGCGGCCTCATCCCAGGGCAGCAGCATTTCTTCCCTGTGATGGAAAGGTCAGACATGAGAAAGCCAGTGGTGACGGACGATGGCTGATGCTGGAATTCTGTTCCTATTGTGATGCAGCAGCACTATGTGGGAAAGCATCTGATCAATGACTGCAGAGTAAGAGAAACTGCATCCCCCCCCCCCCCCCCCCCCACCCCCCCACACACACACACACTGTCAAAAGAGTCTGTCCAACTGGACTGGAATATATTCCAGCAGCTCTGTATATTATAATGCTAGAACAGACATGCTTCTGGACATCCTTTATTGACTGGTTTCATAATGGCTGCACAATATTTCTGTGCATTTCTGTGCACAACTAAAGCTCTGGAAAAATTAAAGAAACCACCTCAAAATGATCAGTTTCTTTAGTTTTCAGTTTCTGGGTTTGTGTTTGAACAAATTGAGCAGTCTGTTTTATTCTATACACTTCAGATCAGATATTACATTAGATCTGTTCACTAATAACTGCATTTCACCCCAGCCACCACTTACCAGTCTTTCTGTAGGTCACTTGAGGTCATCGTATGGTGGTTAAGTGACATTTGAATGAGGTGGGGCTCATCACGGTCAGTGGAGTGGTTTGACCCTCTGCCAGTCTGTAGCTGTGTTGTCCTGTGTGTTTGCTGCTTGACCTTGTTCTTATGAACCAGACGCTCACTGTATCTGCCAGTAAAGCTAGAACCGAACCTTCTGTTCCTCACTAAGAACCTGCTGTACACGTAGAGCTGATTTAGGAAGAAACTGGAGTGGTCTCGTATTTATTTCCAGAGCTGTATGTACCCTTGCATCACAGCATGTTACTATGTGGAGAGGATTACTGGGCTTTTGCACTATTTGCTCACTCAGATACTTCTGTACTTCTGTTCGTCCATACATGTACATATTCTTACCAAACTACTTAAAATGGTCACTTGAAAAAGGAAAGAAAGTTTGATTTTCTGTTGGGGTTCAGGTTAGGGTAGATGTTATGATTAGGTCCAGGGCTAAGATTAGAGGAAAATTAAGATTAAATGAATCTATATTTCATATTTTAGTGCATTGTTAAAACATTATGAAATTATTATTAGGAAAAGAATAACGTGACACAGTTGCCTCAAAAACTAATAAAAACGTATATTTAACAGTATAATAGTGTGATTGTTCAGTTTTTAGTGAATTTGTCTGCCTTTGACTTTATTACACCTTCCATTTTTTTTGGATGACTTGCTTTAAAAGAAAAACCTCCCCTAGGTTTCCTCTTAAATACGTGTTAGGGTTAGGGTTAGGGTTGGTGTTTCCTGCTGTTTTGCCACTGAAGAATAAACTTTTAGCTAAAGCAACACAATGTAGGATTTGGGGATATAGGGACCTCTCTGGTGGAAATATGTAATTGCACACATTGTCCAGAGGAACATTTTGTAATGTGGGTTGGATCCACAAAGTGGAGCTGTGAATCTGACTTTGCGTTGAAATCAGTCAAGCCTCAGTGAAGGGCGTGTGCCTCCACAGGGTGTAAGTGAATGATTGTTATCACATCTTTATCAGTGTAATGTTGCTTTTACATTCTGGACCTGAACATTGAGTCAGACTTCCTTCCTGACTCGCGACCTGAAGATCTCCTGCCAAATCTGTCCCAGCACCTTTGAGTTTTACATCAATATTCTGAAGGTCAATCATAGCGGCACACACACGCTTTATTTGAGTGTGGTTTCTTTTCTTTATACTTAGTAATGCCTTTCAGTTCCATCAAAATATTATCTTATTAAATACAAAATTATTCTTATAATATTACATGATTATTCAGTCAATATAAAGAGTAACTGGATTTTCCTTATGGTGTAAAGGAGAGTGATTTGAGGGAGTTTTTACAGGAATATGTTGAATGGAATCTTAGTATTAATAGCATCTTACAGCTTTTTACAGCATTTTATCTGTAATAATTTTTTACTTAACATAAGTACATGTGCTAATGTCTATTATAATACCTTGCACATTCCCCACCATGGATAAGAATGCTTTATTGGAACAAGGGAAGTGAAGTATGGGAAGTAGTTGGTTGGGAAGGACCAGAGTAGTGTGGCAAGAGTGAAAAAATCCTGGCCTGTTTCAGATGGAGCGGAATGTGAGGACGTCAGATGTGCGGACAGTTTTAGACACACAGTGTTTCAGAGAGTGCTCTCCACCAAAGTGCAGACTGCCACCCCTGCTTGGCGTGAGATGGTGTGTGTGTGTGTGTGGGTGTGTGTAGACAGTCGTGTGGACAGTGAAGTGTCTGTCTGTCTGGTGTGTGTGTGTGTGTTTGCCTCGTGTGCTGTATGTTCCTCTATCAGGTTCCCTCACGGCTGTGCTCTAAGTCTCAGTGTTATATTGGCAAAGCCTTGACAAAACCACAGCTTTAACCCTCCCTCCTTAGCAAAGCTCTCTGAAACCTGTATTACGGAAAGCCCAGTGCCCTTTGCACAACACGGTGCACTGATATGCTCGGCTGTAGTGTATTTGGCTGTAATCAGGAGTTGGTGGTTGTAATAGATTACAGTCTGAGCTACGGTAAAGGTGCGGAATGCGAAGGCGACAGGGTCGTGAGGGAGGACCGGAGCATTATGGGTCGTCTCCACATCAGGCCAGGGGAAGTCTACACACAGCCCTTGGCACACTGAGCTCTGCCGCGTTGCTAGGAGACCGGCCCAGCGCCTATATTAGATTTAATTTATTAAATTCACTCTGGTGCTTTTCTCAATCTCTCTCTCTCCCTCTCTCTCTCTCCCTCTCTCTCTCTCTCTCTCTCTCTCTCTCTCTGTTCCTGTCTGTGCCTAGCCTGAGATAAGAGCATCAGGCATGCACAGTCTCTGCAGTAAGACTGAACTGCTACAGCATACTCCCTGCTTTTCACACAGTGCCGGAGTGAGGCAATACATTCAGTTCCACTGCTGTTCAAGGAAGGATAGCACTAAAGAGTCCTGGCAGTGACCTTTGACCCCATGTGCACGCTTCAAGTGAGGAAGTTTTCAGTTTCATTTTATTCCTTTATTTATTCATTAATAAAAACATACAGTCCAAGATTAGCCTTCAAAGTATTCAGTTACTTATCTTTCCATCTGAGACTCAGACACTTGGTTTGGTTTTACGCATATTTAGGCCCTTAAGCCTCAACGGCCTGTTTGTAGGCCACACGATTCAGTTCCTCATATCCATAACCACAAACACCACTGTAAAAAAGTCTTAGGCATGTGTGAAACTGGTATGTGAGCCTTACTGATCTGGGTGGAATGAACTTCAAGAGCTAGTTCAAGAGCAAATACAAATAACATTGTAGTTCAGCTGTAGCAGTACAGTTGACCTACTCTTTACTGCCACCTTGCTAGCAAAGCTGACCTGTCTTTTTAATGTGGTACCTTCTCATTACTTTCAGTCTTTCTTTACCTGCTCTTACAGAACAATAGACACAGACCACATACAAAAGGCATAGCTATTTGGATATGTGTGCTATCGCTGATACCTTACAGAAAATACCTTCAGTGTCTGTGTGAACTACATGGTGCACATCTGTTGCAGTCAGTTAGCATCAGTTGCTGATGTAATCATCGATAAAGGAGCTTTACACCACATATTTATATTTTCCCTCTTTGCAAACACTGTGTCTCTGAGGAGCTTGGTACTGTCACTACTTTGGTCCTGTCCTAGGGTCTTGAGTTTTTGACATCAGGCTGCCACTAATTTCTCTACTCTTTTAGGCCATGATGTCTCCTGCTCAGCATCTGTGTTACTCTTAATGACTTCTCCTCATTTAATCTCTCAACTCTGCAGAAATGATTAATGCTTTGCACTCTGACATCTGCAGAAAAGTTGTTGATCAGTCGCTGTAGCCCACCTCCCCTGAGACAGCAATGGATTCTATCTATACTCTATATTATTCCTTGGGAGATTTCGTTTGCATGTATGCATGGTGCACTATTGAAAACCGTTAAAGCCTGGAAGAGGACATTCCAAACAGTGGAATCTCAGTTCCAGACTTTCTAGTTTAATCTTTTAGGTCACATAAAAAAAAACTCTAAAACCTACAAAATCTCATTTTATTTTTATTTATTTATTTTTATTTTTGCTATTTTTTATGCCGCCCCTAATGTACATTTTGTGACATGCCAACACACCCTGGATGGGGAGGACCTATAATTATTACCTTTGATAATATGTATACTAACCTCTGTCAGAAAAACACTAACATGTGGTGGACACGCTTTACCTTGTGTTATTCTTACACTATGACACATTATAAACTTTTCACCCTGTTATCATATAGTACAGCACTACGGAAGCTTGAAACCTGTCATTTTGTGGTTGTTATTTAGTGACTGACTAAAAGAATTTACTCTCCTGATAGCCAGCTGTAGACTTTGATGGAGACGTTTAGTTTTGTGATGTGTTTGGTGTTTTGTGAGGATTTTATTGTTATTTAGTATCTTGCGTTAATTGTTTTTAAAATATGGCACCAGAATGGACAAAAGTGTTTAAGCAATTGAGACAAGGCAGTAATGGACATGTCCCCTCCAATATTTAAATATGCTTAAAATGTCCCCCTCAAATATACTGATGTAAAAATAGAAATAAAAATATTACACTCAGCATTTTGTGTAGCATTACGAGCTGACAGTGTTGAGGCACTTATTATTGTACCCCGCATATAAGTACGCGTCTTTACACATCTCTGACTTGACAAATGAACATTAATACATCATTGTGCACTGTAACTGTAATTGCAGAGATAAACAGTATTTTGCTACTTGCAGTAATTCTGTAAAGTGGAAACATTTCTGGTGAAAATGGGCCAATTTGCAAGTGCTAATCCATCAGTCATCACTACTATGAGCTATCACAGCTAAGTTACCAACAGTGGTCATAGGTACATTCAGCTAAAGCTAATATCTTTCTGTTATACCATGTTAAAACACACATGAAGTCTCAGTACAGGGTTAGTCATTGTAGTGATGCATGTGTAACAAGTAGACAGTAGTAACTAGCTGGAGTTGGGTATCATTGCGGTGTGTATGTTGAGTAGTGATTATTATTATTATTATTATTATTATTATTATTATTATTATTAATAGTAAGAGGTTAATTATTGTTATTTTTTATTATTATTTTTTGATCTGCTCATGTATTTTGTGTTGTTAGCTACAGGGTAGTTATTTTGACTCTTTAGAGGACTATTAAGGGAGTTTTATAGAATACAGGATGGATAGTTACTGGTATTAACATCACTGCTCTTCAGTTCCACCCTGCACATAGACCTTACGTCACTGCAGACAAACTGAAATACATTGAGGAGCTTAACATCTCTGTAATATCTGTGTTGCTTTAAGTTGTTTTAAATCTAACGTTTTATAAAAATGGGATGTGCCAAATCACAGTAAGTCAGTATCATATTCCAGTATTCTTACGTTTTCTAAGCTGTTACTGTAAACTTTGTCCTGACACCAGAGAAAGTCATAGATGTGACTAATGCATTAGTGATCATGGAGCAGAGACTGTGATCTCAGAGCATGCATACTCATCCTTCCCTCATGTTCCCCAAAAGTGCTTTTGTCAATGATGTAATTCTCAAAAACAACAAGGTAGGACTTTCATTATTACCAGTGCTGTAAGCGTACCCTCACTGTGTTGTAGGGAGTCATCAGTACGGGAACTACAGGCTAAAGTAGAGATGATTCAGCCAAGAAATCAGATTTACACACCACCCCCTAACATGTAGTCATTGTTACATAGTAGTTACATGAAGATAATGAGAAACTTATAGGTTCATTTAACAGCACAGAGTAAACTGACTTATTTATGTATTCATGTCCTTTGTTTATAGACCAGTTTTATATAGTATTGCAATAGTGAAAACCTTAAACGCCCCATTCGAACATACTCCACACAAAATACATATCATCTACCAACCCCCACAAAAAAGCCATATCAGACTCAAAATAAACACGGCTCCAACTTTTTTCAGCTTTTATTTATTATTTTATTTTATTATCATGTCTTTATTATCTGCTGGCCTTTACACTGTGTGAACACTTCTTCACCCTTTTTACATTCATTTAGATTGAAAGGTATGAAGGGTTTAGCTTTTGGATGGATGTCCTGTTTTAGATTAGATCTGTTATAGGGTATGTTACTCAGGAATATATTTCTGGTATCCTGGGAATAGCAGTTATTAAGTTTGTATCTCTCCGTAAGGCTTGTGGCACATTCCTGGGGTATGATGTTGTGACAATGAGGTAAGGACTTTTATCCCTCTATCCTACCCGACATGGTTTCAGGAGCTAAAACTGGGTATTTCCTTCTTTGTATAACTGGCTGAATATGTTGACCATTTCGGAAGCTTCAAGGTCTTTAGCCTTACAGAGAGTGACTCATGCTGACATCATTAAGAGGTGCACCAACTTTGTTGACTGAATCTCACCTCATCTTGTTTTTGGTCCAGTTCAGGTTTGCACTGTAATTGACTTGTAATGATGAATAAGAACCTGTATGTGTCTAAATTACTGAATCCGCTGTGTAAATTAAATCCATGTTTTTATCAATAATTATTGTTCTTAGTATATTTCATAATCTATTTTACCTAAACTTTAATTTGTGTTCCTCTTTTTACCCTCTTTTTTGGGGAATCACATCACAAAAATTATGAATAGGCTGTTTTCACACATTTCTACCTTGCTGTGATGAATTACCCAAAGCCCACTCCTGTTGTTATTTTAAAGATACATGTTTCTATATAATATAAAGTATCTAAAATATGCAATGTATGCACATATATGATGATATATATTAATAATAATATTAACAAAGATATAATATTTTTAATAATAATACCAACTATAAGTTTATCATTAGAAATAAAAAAAGTCCCACCCTGTTTAATATATCTCTCGTTCCAGCTCTTTATAGGATGCGATCTGTGACTGAGTGAAAGCAGCGTCTGCTGTAAAAGCTGTGAGATGTGTCGGTAAGTGGCCGGCTATCTCTTATGTGAAATTGTAGCGGGTTCCAGCCTCCTGTTTGTCAGCAAAATCCATTGCATCCATTCCATTGTAAAGTTCACAGCGATATGCCAGAAAGCCATTACCAGTAATGATCATAATGGTTCTGATATACACTGTTACACTAATCTTTAAGAGGGGTGCAGATACACTTTGAAGTGCTCGCTGCAATGTGCATCTACACCGACGCCTGAGACATGGAAAGCCATCTGTATTTACATTGCATTCGTTACACATTCCTATTGATTTGCTAAGATTAAAGAGATGCGGCGCATGTTTTGAACTGTAACTAATAATATATCCTGGCTGGCACTGTAACTATAATAAATGAACAGATGTATATAAAAACACAAACACAAGAATTACAATGTAACAATAAATATTAAATATACAGTATATTAGCATTTATTAGGAAATATGAATAGAAATCCACCTGTCAGGTCATGTAGTCCACAAATAAATACCCTCACGATCCACTGGACTGAACAAAACAAGCTTATCTAAGAGTAATTATTAGGACCAGGAAGCATTAAAATTCCTTCATTCTGCTCTTCATGAAAATGGTTACTACTAAATTGTAGGAATTAACTCAAGAACAGATATTTATAATTAGCTGTTTGCCTGTAATTCACCTTAAACAAAATGCACAGACCTACATCATAACTAGTTTATCATTTCCTTTGTTCTTGTTGTTACAGCTGTAATTTTAACTCGTTCACCTGGATTTTTCCTGTTATAAAAGTAATAACGCTCTTCAGATATACAACATTCTACATTTCTGTTCTGCTTTATGAGATAAATAATATATTAATAAACAGAATGCCACCAAAAGCACCATCGTTGTAATGAAAATTAACATCGCATTAATGCTGAGCAGCATCAGATTGTCTCGACTCCCACAGACGACAGTAAGGGACAGAAAAAGAGAGAGTGAGCAAAAGACATAAACAGAGATGGAGCCCTCAGGTGCAGCTTACCCACTCACTTTGTCACCCACAGATATCCACACACACACTTCAGCACACACACCTTATCTGTCGAGAGAGAGAGAGAGAGAGAGAGAGAGAGAGAGAGAGGGGGAGAGAGAGAGAGAGAGAGAGAGAGAGAGAGGGAGAGAGAGAGAGAGAGAGAGAGAGAGAGAGAGGGGGAGAGAGAGAGAATAGATCTGATAATTAACAGTCTGAGAATGATACCTGTGGTTCCAAATAATATGGTGGTCTTGACCATTGAAGAACACGGCAAAGTATGCAGACAGCTCGTAATTGATAATATGAACAATATAAATATATATATGTATGTATATATATAATGTGTGTGTGTGTGTGTGTGTGGGTGTGTGTGTGTGTGTTTATATAAATTTGTCATGTCAAAATCTATTGTCATTTCATGTCAGGCAAACCTTAGATCTAGAAAATAGTGACAGAGACAGAAAGAACGACTGAAAAAGAAATAAACATATAAATAAAATATAGAGGGAGAGAGGGAGAGTTGTGGGAGAGAGAGAGAGAATAACTGTGATTCTATTGACTGATGCTGTTGTTTCTTCACTGTAAGCCTGAAGTTATGAGGTCTGTATGCTGTGTATGTGCACTTATTTACAAGTCCCACACATTCTCCCCGAGCTGAGATGGCTGTGAGACCGCTGAACTGCTCAGGTGGGCCAACAGTCCAGCGGTCGCCATGGTGACAAGAACCTGACCATGCCCAGTGGTCCAACAGTCTGCTCACAGTCCCTCAGCTGATCTAAAGCACAGATCAGAGGGACTGAGAGAGCGCTACCATGGATTTTAATAACATCTAAGTGCTAATCAACGACAAACGCTACTGGCTTTACTGTTCCCTGTCTAATCATTAGGCCAGCATGCAAAACTGAATCCGCATGCAGTGTCCACATGCACAAGCAAGTCATTTTAAGGCACATCCATGTTAATGCTAATGTTAATGATGATAATGATGATGATGATGCTAACTCAAATGTTCTGTGCTTGTAGTACTGCACAAGGCTAGGATCGTACATTAAGAGTAGAGGAGCTGTCACACGGCTATATGCTTAATATGTAAATCTGCAGGGCTGAAGCAGATGTGTGCTCTCCTCTGACGACTCTCTATTTTAAAGGCGCTCTCTCAGCAGCTTCCTGCCCCCCTGCTTTTTCATTTAAACTAAAAGGTCTTGGCCTTACCGGTGCTGTTCAGTCAGACAGCTCTGGCAGCTGCTTTGACTTAGCATAGTGCAGGAGCAGCAGGCAGAGATCTAAAAGAGAGAGAGAGAGAGAGAAAGTGTATGTGTGTTGTTCCTTGATTTAAATCCTTCACATAATTAGTAAAATATCTGAACGCTAGTTCATTATTTGATTGTATGGGTTATTTAGTGTCCACTCTTTCCCTTTATTACACCTTCTATTCTTTTCAGGAGATCTGCTGCAAGGATCTTAATGAAATCTGCTCTGTAGGTGAAATTATTTTTTTCCATTCATCTAAAGTGTAGTGGTAGACGCTGGTCAAACTTTCTGCTTCTCGTGAGTCACATATTCCCAAACACATTCAGTGATGTTGGGGTCAACCAGCCCATTATTCTGATTTGGAGATGTGCTTTTTTGTTTTGTAACGTTTTCTCAGTAACAGCTTCTTGACACATGCACATTCTTTTAGACCCATAGTGTAGAATTGTCTTTTTCCAGTGGAAGGATGGACAGAAACGCCTGTAGATGAGTTCAGATCTGAATCAGAGTGGAGCTCTATTTTCTTCTCTCTTCCAAAGATAAACACTTTGATGGTGATAGCTTTGATGGTCCACCAGGTCTTGCGTGGTCATTAGGAGTCCCGTTTTCTTGTCTTTTAATAACGCCAGTTTTGGAAGCTCTTTTTGACTTATTTTCCTTTGACTATTCTATTTCTATATTAAACATTATTAAATATTATGTATTTCACTGGCAGTCAAGTTTGCATATTAAACACTATGACAGGGAGATGGAGAAAGGCATTTAGGCCGTCCGCATATAAAGAAAGTACATATGCAAACAAATTTGTGTGCACCTGCTGGCTGTGACGACTCCACAGTATGGGGTAGTCTGTAGCATGCTGAGAGGACCTCCAATGCTGCCCATTGACAGACATGAGCTGAGATCTGTGTCCATGTGTGTGTGTGTGTGCACCTGCCAATGTAAATACTCCTTCTGGTGTGTGTGAGGAAGAGTGTGAGAGCAAGTGTGCGTGTGCTAGAAGCAAGTATGTTCCTGCCAAGCCAGCACTAATAGTCCTAATGCTTCCTGAGGAGTTGCCCAGTGCTGCATTAGGCCTGGATGGGTTCATTGATTTAGAGCTAAAGAGCTGCAGCCCAGCCCGGCCCTTCAATTCACCCACACCCACCCAGCTTCCTGTCCCAAACCTCGCCTCTTATCTCTCCAATGCAATTACAGCCGCGCCGAGTGCACTCTCAGGAAGGGGGCGCAGCTATAAGAGCTCGGCTAGAGCTTCACTTTTGCTGGAGCCACGGACCAGCACGCCACACCCACAGCGGCTGGGGGAAATGGACGCATTACTGCCTTACTGCGGCCGGAAATGCATCAGTGGGAAGACATGGATCAGCAGGAGAGGCAGCATGAGAGGAGCTAATAGGCTAATGCAGAAAGAGGGAGTGAAAGGGAGAGAGAGAGAGGGAGAGATTTTGTAAGATTTTGCATGAGAGAGTCTAGGAGAGACAGCAAAAAGCAAGAGACAGAGAAAGAGTAAGAAAGGGGATAGAAAGAGGGACAGAGAGACAGTCTAGGGGAGACTGTGAAGGTAAGAGACAGAGAAAGAAATAGAGGAACAGAGAAAGAGACACTAGGAGAGACCATGAAGGCATAAGACAGAGAAAGAAGAAGAGGGATACTAGAAGAGACTGAAAGAGAGACTTAAAGGAAAGAGAATGAGAGAGAGCTAAAGATAGAGAGATAGAGAGACATAGAGACTTGGAGGGACTGAAAGACTGTAAAACGCAAGAGACAGAGCAAGAGAGCGAACAAGGGAAGATCTAGTTCAGACTCAAAAAGACGGAGTGCACGGAGAGCAGAAGGTGGATGTAGGATAACAGGGAAATGAGAGAGGGATAGAGACAACCTGAACACATGATGATTTACTTGCCTTGATTATTAACTTTGATGACTACATGGTGCCCCCCGACTTATAGTTTTCTTGGTGTCCTTATATGGCTAAATGATGTTTGTCACTGTCAGAACCAGACCTCATATCTTCAAACATACTTTAAAGTAAGACAGTCCAAAGGAAAATCTCAATCCTAATCATTTAGACCAGTTTTCATGCAGTGTATTTTTAAATATTGTAAAAAAAAAAAAAAAAAATTAAACATGCATTTAAATTTAAATATGCAAATATTAGGGTTTTAATTAAATTAAGAGGCACTTATGTTATTGTTAATTGATAGAGAATGCTAGCCTCTGGTTCTGATTACTGAGACAGACATAGTTGTAATTTACATTGGGGATGCTGTGGTCACCTCTCTGCCAGTATAGTCTTTTATACAGCATATTAAACCTGCCCAGAATCCTGTCCAAACTCTTTCTACAAACATCACTAAGGCCATGTATAAAAGTGCCTCTCCTCAGCATTAAAGTGCCAGTATGAAATGCCTGGCAGTAAATAATAAAACTGCTGTGGCAGAGATAAAGGATGGAGTAACTGAACACTATATTTGTTTTTTCCGACCAGTCATGACAACAGTTACTGAGTACTACCTGATCAAATGTGATTAAGACGATTTATTATGTTATATTAGGAAACAACATGATTATTTGTCTTATGTATTAATTTTATAATAACAGATAGCGGCTAGCTACACTACAGCTAACATCACAGTGATGAAGCACCCACAGCTACTGCATCCGTCAGTCTATTTCTAACAGGATTGTCATTGTCATGCGTCTCCATTTCCCCTCTCAAGCTCATCCTTCTCCCCAGAAAAGTTATGCCTGTGGCCACAGAATACAGACCTTAAAGCTCTCCATAAAGATTTGACTTCATATGAACTGTAAATAAAAGTAAAGCTGCATATTAGAAGCAGAACAACAGTCTATAACGGAAACATATATACGTAATAAAACTTTTAAAGTCAATAAGCAAAAAAGGCCTCTATGTTCATACTGTATTGCATGAAAAAGCATGTTAAGAAACTTTGATTTAACCAAAATAACTGTGACAGAATACTTTAAATAGGGCCATTTGATTCTTCGAGCTACTGTAAGATACAGATGTAAGGGAAGGGAAGAATTCAGCCTCAGTCATGTTCCATACTTTCTAAGTTCAATTAGGTTAAAGCCTCCTCTATGGGGAACAAACTTGGCACCACGTCTGCAGAATTTAGTGTGCAATTTCAGCATTTATTTGCTGAGTTTGTTTAACAGGTTGGGAAAAACTAAAATGTTAAATATGATGTACCATAACTCACAGTAACATAACAAACAGACAACGACTAGTGTTCATTTTCTAAATGTGCTAAATTCAGTAAAAAACAACAAAATACTTACTGTGCATGAACGTGTGCAAGGATGTTTTCTCTTTAGAGGGTGTATAACATAAATGTATCATGAAATCAGCAACACATGAAATTTAACCAGGACTGTCCAGCTTTGGCGTTCAAGGGTATTTAGTAAAAAGTCCTTACACAAACATTAGTACAACCACAAATCATCTTCCCAGCTACTTTCAGACATGGAAAAGTAAAGAGTCGCCAGGCCATTTCCAGCATTGCTGCATGTCTAAATGAGATTCTAAATCCAGCCTCTTCTACAATACTGTCATAACAAGCTATTTATAGAAGACAGTCATTTACAGGAAGCGTGAGCCTGGAAAAAGCATTTAGCTCTATAAATGCAGCCTTTACAATCTTTATACACTTAATGGAGAATTTCACTGATTTTTCTAAGTGTCTAAACAGTTCAATCACTGGGATGGGGAAAGTCAATCAGAGCGGTTTGACATGAAATCATTCACTACACAGAAACTTACAGATTCAGATTTCTTTAAGTGGTGGTGACATCGACAAGGAGCCGTCTACACCACAAACATGGTCATTTTATTTAGTCCAAATTGACCAGTTTTTATCCAAACAGACCAGTGAGCCTATGCTGGTCGCCTGGGCTCTTCGTATTAGTTTTACATGTGTCATTATATAGTCAGTCCCTAAAATATAATTTTTTATATATACATGTACAACATGCATCTCTTTCTCTTTGTGTTTCTGTCTCTGTCTCTCTCTCTCTCTCTCTCTCTCTCTCTCTATATATATATATATATATATATATATATATATATATATATATATATATATATATATATATATATATTAAACTCTTCAGACTTCCCAGGTTGCAACCATACATTTTAATTATACAAATACAGTTCACCTTTAGAAGTGCATCTCACTGTTACACAGCCCGGTGTCTGTACATTCAGGGGAAATTAAAACACAGACTTTCAATACAACAATACAATGCAAACAAATCTGATTTTACTACTCTGATCTTACTGAGTCATAATTCAGAAGGACGTGGTTTATTTTGTTCTGAGAGCTGTAAATGATGCTGTGTAGAGATGAGCACCAGAGCATCATTTGTTCCATTCTATCAATACCTTTAACTCTCTCTACTCTCTCCCACACAACCCCATCCCCCCCCCTCCAACAACCCACCCCAGACTCCAAGCCAAACGCTTTAAATGAATCACAATAGCCTTTCACAGCTCTGAATACAATCAGAGGAACGAACGGAAAAGAATAGGAGAAAGCAGTAGTAGAATTGAGGGTGAGGAGTGAGTGCGCAAGGAGGGTAGCTCATAAAGAGAGAGTCATCCTGAGGCCCCTTGCTCTCTCGACTGCTTCCAGTAAAAGCCCACCATCTTTGCAATCAATACTTCCATAATTCCAATCCAATAATTGCAGTTTGCTTTGAAGCATGTGGGTGAAAAAAGCCAGCTAGCGAGTCCAGCTGGTCTGGCTGGGCTAAACGAGACAGCTAATAGGGTCGGGGTCAGAGCTTTAACACTCAGTAAAAATCCCATACATTTACAATGAAGAGTCCACTAACAACGAAGATTACACAGAGGCTGGGAGCATGGTGCATTACTGTACCGTTTTTCTAGGGAATTCCAGCAGCCATTTCTGTGTTCATTATCTCACGTTTAGCTTTATTTCTTTGAAACACTGTTTTAAAGAAGAAAAGAATTACCACAGGCAGCGCTGTGTGAATGCGCTCTACTAAATAGATAAATTAAATGAGACTGTGTTGTGTAATTTTCAAAATTAAAATTATATTATTTACTCAATTCATTATTATTCTTTTTAATCTTTGATTTTGTATTATATATTAGTCCTCTGAGGTTTCTCATTTGCCCATTTTCTGAAGTATTGTAGCAAAAACTTAAATTCAGCCATATGTTACAGTCAAAGCTTTCCTGACAGCTGTGCATTTTTTCAGTTTTTCTCATCCTTTTCTCTTTTCTTGTGACATTCTGGTATTTTACATTAATGAAAGCATGTGCTGTGAGCACATTTCACTTGAACATTGCGTGATTTATGCGATCTTCTATTGAACACGGCACTTTGCATTCCATAAATACCAGTACTTCATGCTCTCTGAAACCCAACCTGCTATAGGCGCTGAGCGGGTGCAGTGGATTAGGGAGGTGGTAAATGCTCTGTAAAGCAGCCCTGCGGGCCACGCTTGGGGTGAATATGCCATCCTGCCTATTCTACACTAATGACATCAGAGCAAATCAGATCAGACTGAGAGAGAGAGAGAGAGAGAGAGAGAGCGAGAGAGAGAGAGCGGGAGAGAGACTCAGAGAGTGAGCAAGTTTACACTAATAGCTTTATGAGTGAGGTGGCTTAAGAGTAAGACCTTCACACTCACTAAGAGTCAATATGATCACACACACATGCACGTGCACACACAATACGTTATTACACTGAAACATACTGGTTTAAGGTTAAAAAGTGACATATAAATAGAATAATACAATAATATTAATAGAATAAATAGAATTACCTCCACACAGTTGCTTTATTAAATGTGCATGTGTTGGTGAAAATTGTATTATTGTATCTTAGGTGTTATTTTTTGTCACACTAATATTTTGTCAAATATAATAATACTAATATTAATGTCAAACAGATTCTGCTGTCTGGCCATAACTTTACTGAACTCAATGGTTAAAATGCTTGAGTGTTTGCAGACAATTAAAAAAATGTGTCGTCAACACAATCGCATTGCTTTGCTTCTGTTAGTAAGAGTTATGTAGATGTAACATATTGTGCTTATTCTACAACCACGTTTAAATATAAACTACAAGCAAGATTTTTTCCAGTCTAGTTTATGGACACTGAGGTCACAGGATGTTCTAACAATCTATTCTACCCACTTACCAAACATGCAGACACCATTAGTGTAGTATAGTAACTTTGTAGCGTCCTTACTTAAGTGTATTACACAGATGCAGCTAAATCTTATGAGTTACCCACTGATTAGGTGATTTAGGCTATCAATTCTACCAGAGTAGAGTACATAAACCAGGACATTTCAACCAGCCTTGTAAGCACAATTAGACATTGTTTAATAAAGTTTTTTTTAACAATTTTTTCTTATTTGCAATCAAGAGACTCGATTCCCCCAATTCTTTGCAGAGTGCTGTGGCTTTGGGGATAACAGCAAAGCAGTTAGGCAGCATTTCACAGAGGTGGTTGACAAGGGATGGGGGGCATACTTCGGGAGGTAGACAACACAGGCACGATTTATAATTATAAGAGTTTTTTTTAAAGAGAAGTATTTGTGTTGGTCTGTTTTAGGTTCATTCATACTTTAATGCTGATGAGCCTGAGTGGTGGGATTTTGTACATCAGTGGGCTGTGCTTTTAGCTGTTTGTGCTGGAGAGTCTGTGTTTAACAAGATTTTCAGGGTTGGGTTATAGGCCGAAACGAGTTATTATAGACTAGATTATAGACCATACTGAGTTGTATCGAACTTTTTTGAAGCAAGCATTACAGTATTTTGCAGATGATATTTAGCCAAAATCAGAATCCCAGAAACTGATTATCTAAGCAATGAATAAACACACTGTGATGATCTGCCCATCTTTCTTTTATTCTGCCTGATCCGTTTATTTTTCTTTCTTTCTTTCTCCGATTACTTTTGTGGTCTTCTTTGTTTTTTTGTACCACAATAAACAAATAAAGATTCAGACTTAAGCTTGCATCCTGCTTCCTCTTCTCCCTTAATGTTAAACCAAATAGTCAGTTATTAGGTTCCAGCCCTATAACCATTTCCTTTACTGAAGAACCCTTAAGGAACCATCTTCTGTGTGTATATTAGTGCGATAGCGGGACAAAAAAATCACCATACACTTAAGTGCTAGTGTGTTACATGTTACACGTGGTGTCTGTATTTGTTGTGCTCCATGTTGGCTCCTGGTTTAGAAGGTTAGTCTCCTCTGTGCTCGGGTATCACAATGTTGGTTAATAGGGCTAATCAAGCGTGTTTCACAGCAAACCGAAGCGGCTAGAAGCTGAAAAGATAATAAGAGCCGCAAACAGACCCGAACTGCTACGACCGGCTGTGTTCGCGCGACACTTCACAACGCGCGGTGATTGCTGCGCGTGACCTGCGTGAGCCTTTTCATCGACGACGCTCGAGCGCCTAGGGAGTGTTTGTTGTTTTCTTCTCAGGAAAAACATTTTAATATACTTTCCAATGCAGCTCCCCACTCGACCCCAACCCTCTTAACCCCCATGCAACACTGCACTGGCAGAGCGGCTCTGACCTCCTCATATGTTCAGGTATGCAACACAGACTAGGCTAACATGCACATTTTGGGTTGAAAATGACTGGGACTCTATGGGAGGAACGAGGGATGAATAAACGACTGATAGACGAGAGCGGGTCAGTATGACTGTGGATTGGTGCTTGGGGACCTGCCCTTAGTATGTATATGTAGTTATGCGCCTCTCGGGCGCTTTGCTATGCGCAACCATAATTATTATAATAATAAAAATTATTATTACTATTGTTGTTATTATTATTTAGATTAGTTAAAGGGGAAATCCACAAAGGTTTCCACATTTCTACATAATAAAACAGTTCGGTGGTAGACAGAATCATGCAGAGTGGTTCGGTATGAAATGTACTATTTTAGAGAAACTTAGGAAGTCAGGATTGTGCACAGTGATTTTAATAGGAACCAGAAGTCTGATAAGTTTAATCCCTTTAAAAATTGCCCCACATAAAATTATTTTATGACACGGTTATGAATACACTGTCTGACACAGGACATATTGTTCCATGATTGTCTTGAGAGACACTTTTGATCTACAGTGTATTTTTTTAATCTATTAGTAGTAGAGAGATACATGTAAGATTTATGAGGCAAAGTGGCCCTCAGATAAACCCTTATTTATATGATATCAACATTACATACGAACACTCAGCAGATACTGACTGGTGATTTTGGGTAAGTCGGTAAAATTACTATATTTGTGTTAAATGACTACATTTGAGCCCCTGCTTTACCATCTCGGTCTGTAAGTTTTTATCTATAATGAGCCATTTCACCTCAAACCACTCTGAGTGATGTCATTTACAGCTTAGTGATTGAATTCTGCCTACATTCTGAATAAACTGGTGGAATTTCCATTTAAACCAGCAGGCTAGTCTCGATACAGTTTAAACTACACACTCCCTAGTTTGCTCTAGCTCGGGTTTGGCTGAGGGAATCTTTCAATGTGTGATCAGTGATGACCAAGAAGCATGAGGAGACAAGCGAGAGAGAGAGAAAGAGAGGAGGGGGTAAGTGTAAACCACCTCCAATTATTAGTATAAATTAAAACAGCAATTTAGAATATTGGTTGTGACATGTAACTGTAAATAAGCGGGTAAATAAATAGTTAAACAATAAAATATCAATCAGGGCACCAAGTGTCGAATCCTTTTTGGAAAATAATAGCAGTTTATGTAAGAATGGAGGGAGGAAAAGTGAACAAATGAAAGCAGAAAAATATTAAGACAGGAAAGGAGAAATAAATGGGTAAAAAACGTGCAGAAGATTAATAACTGGCAGCTGTGTGCTACACACATTTGGCAGTTAGTGTAGTGTGCTGTAGGTCACTGTACTGCCCAATGGACTTGACTAAAATTGTGATCCAGTCGTGTTACAGCTTTGTGGCAGCTGTTTGTGCTCTGATATTCATATCTGGGTTTATTGTGGAGGAAAATCAATTATATTAAAAACATCAATCCTTTATTATTTAAAAATCATACATATGTGTTGTCACAATGAGGGCGTAGAAAGAAATACATGGACACAGATGCTGATTTCCCCTTCTTCAATCGCGCTATCCACTCCATAAAGAGCAGCTCATTTGATCTCACCTCGCTGAGCGGCTTAGATATAAGGCAGCGAGTCTTCACGACTCTCCGTATTCGAAGGAAAGGTATGCAGGCTAATTTCCGTCTTTAAATATTCATGTATTCAGAAGAGGCAGTGTGTGCGCGTTTACACCTACACAGGGCCTGTGACAGGCAGACGGTTTGTTTTACAATGAGCTTCCCCCGAGGGGGAGGCAGACTAAAGGACGGATTTAAATCTGAAATAGCAACATTAAGGAGGCTTTCTGAGGCCGGGAATGAGAGGAGACGGTGATTGAAGGCTGGGGGAGTGCAGCACAGGCCGAGCCAACCGGCTGATGAACACAATAGCGGCAGCAGGCTTTAGCCAGGGTTATGATGAGGTGTCAGAAAACTGCATGAGCATGGCAAGAGCCCTCTCTCTCTCTATCTGTCTCTCTCTGTCTCTCTCTCTCGTTCGTTCTCTCTGCCCTCTCTGACGGTTTCTCTCTCTCTCAACCTCTTGTCCTGTGCTGTGTTGCAGCTGTTCTCTCCCTCTCTCTCAATTCCTTTCTGTCCCTCTCTTTTTCTGTCTCTTGGCTTTCACAGTCTATAGTTCCTCTCAGTATATATTCCTCTGTCTGTCCCACTATCTCTTTATTTTTATCTCTCTTTAGCTCTCTTGCCTTTCACAGTCTCTCCTAGTTTTTCTATATATCCCTTTATATATCCCTCTCTCTCTCTTTCTCTGTCCATTGCCTTCCAGTCTCTCATTGTATCCCTTGTTCCCATGTATCCCTTTTTCTCTCTTTCTCTGTATCTTGCTTTTCAGTCTCTCATAGTCTCTCTCTCTCTCTATCTATCTGCCTCTTATTTGCTGTCTCTTGCCTTTTCAGTCTCTCAGTTGCTCTCATGCAGTATCTCTCTCTCCTTTGCTCTCTCTCTTTCACACACACTCTAGCTGTTTTTATCTCAGTCTCTCTCTTTCACACTCAGTCACTCTCAATCTCCCTATTTTTTCTATCACTTTCTTGCCGTTCCTAGTCTCTGTCTCTCTCTCTCTCTTGTAATATCTTACAAAATTATTTGTCTATTTCTTATTCTCATTCTTTCCTCCTCTCTCTTTTCTATACTCTGGCTCTACCTAATTTTCTCTTTCACTTTTTGGTATTAAATTGGATTTTTTATGTCAGTGCTACAGAACACACCCTTCCCGACTCTTCCATAGAAGACTTTAGTAGACTTAGCTTTAATTAAGATTTTTGTGGACAAATAATTTGGAGATGGACCAATCGTATTTCTATTTCCATTACAAACATTTACTCGAATGATTTCGCCCTGTACGTTTTTGGCTGCTGCCATATAGCGAGATTGCTGTAAAGAATGGAGTCATAAATGTGTCTCTGTATGGAGCTGAACTCCATTCTGTGCTGATAGCAGGAGACAATGAGAGAAACAGCATTAGAGCAAATGAGATTACAGTCACATTACAATGGAGCCCGTCAGTCCTTCATTCTCTGCTGCTTTCACAAACATCTCAATCTGCAGCTTCCACACAGCGAGGGGGTTGAGAATATGCACACGTTCCACAGCACATATATGTGTATGTGCATGTCTGTCTGTCTCCATACGCTGTATGCATATTGAATAACCCGTATTTACTCTGTCCTTCACACATGGCGTGGGTGTGCTTCAGCTCTGTACGCCAATCCACATCAAAACTAGTGTACTGTACATCCAGTACGAGAAAGATCGAAACCAATAAATCATTTACAGTGATGTATATGGCAGCCTTTTGCACAGGGACATATTATTATAGCTAGTTATGACTCTAATTATGCTCGGCAGTCTTTAGTTGTATAATCATACACCTTATAGATTGGAGCAGGCATATTCCAGATATATGCATGTCTAGCTCTCCATCCATAACATTAGAGTGACTCTGAAGTACTATGACCAAGGCAGCTGATTAAAACCATGAGGCTCATTCACACTTCTCAACTGCTTTTGTGTTGCTGATAATTTGCCTTTGTACTTCAGTTAAAAACCGGCTTGAATTACTTTTTATCTTTTTTTATGATTCATTTTTAATCAAAGTAATTAACAGCATTATTAAGTCTTTCAGCGATGTTATTTGTTCATAAACCAGCGGTCAGAACATCAGCGGTCTATAGTATGTGCACACCACCAAGTACTTTATTAGGTGCACCTCCTTGTATCTACAACTCATCTTCCACTTTATGCGTCCAACCTAGCCATATAGGTGCATTTGTAGCTCTACAGTTGCAGACTGCAGTCCTCTTTTTTCTCTGCATAGTTTTGTATTCAAGCTTAAAACCATTTGTAAAAGGTCAGGACTCCCACATGACCACAGGTGTTGTTTGGATGGTGGATCATTCTCAGCACTGACATGGTGGTTTTGTTTTAACATGTGTTGCTCTGTTACAAATGGACCAGGCACAGTAGTGTTTAAACACTGTGTCCACTCACTGTCCTATTAGACACTCCTACCTTGTAGATGTAAACTTAGAGATGATAGCTCATCTGCCACTGCACAGCTTGTGTTGGTCATTCTGATTCTTTATCAGTGGTCACAGGACGCTGCCCACAGGACGCTGCCCACAGGACGCTGTTGGCTGGATTTTTGGTGGACTATTCTCAGTTCAGCAGTGACACTAATGTGTTTAAACACTCCAGCAGCAGAGCTGTGTCTGATCACCAGCACAACACTAGCACACCAGCACGTCAGTGTCACTGCAGTACTTAGAATGATCTATCACTCGAATGATACCTGCTCTGTGGTGTCCTGGCTATTAATAAATAAGGTGAAAGAAGATTAACTAAGTATGCGGAACGGATGGACCACAGCCTGTGTTCCTATGTGGTGTCACCCTGGTATACACATTTAGCTGTTACGCCAGTGTACATAAAACTTTGACATAAAAGGCCTTAGACTTCATTCCAAACAGCTATACACCACTCTGTCACTATTAAGCTTCCTGAGAAACTGAAAACAATGTTTCCAATTGTGCACAATCCTGACTTTCTAAATCATATGGGTATTACATCAGGCATCTACTGCTGCAAACATTTTAAAATGAATCTGAAATTCAAAGTTGAATTTTTTTAGCTTGTTGCTTTCTGTCCTTTGTCCTGTGAAAGACAATTTATAAGCATCCATCATATCATAAAGGCTTTTGGCCACTTTTAAAATATTTCTTGTTTTGATTACATCAGCTTGCACCAGTGAGCGGGGACAAATTATATTAACCAGTAATATCATGTTTCACCTCGATCTTCTCCTGCTTCGTCCTGAAATCAGTAACATGTTCAGCAAGCTTAGAGACCCTCCCTAAAACGTGTTTCATGCAGAAATATGCCACAGAAGAAACAGTGTGTTACGAGGCCCAATTCGCATTGACCGAATCTTTAAGATTAATACAAGAACATCAATTTTATCTGCTGTGCACTGTTAACTGTTGCCATTACTGCAGCTATTGTGCATGTAAGGTATGTGATCTAACTAAGCTGCAATTTCATTATTTATTTAGTTTGTCTCACATTTATGAAAATACAGAAATATGACCATATAACATGCATCAGTCTGGTTATATCATGACTCTGACTAAAACACTCAGTATTATTCCTAGCTGCCCTTTTTTGCAGTGGATAAAAACATGGTATCAGATTCTGCATGCTGGTTTATTTTACCATAGCCAATCTGGGCGTACAAGAGCTTCTGTGGTTGCAGATTTTAATAAGTTGTAGTTAATAAATCTGCAAATTCTCGGAATGAATTGCCAGTGATGCGCTGTTTGATATGGTTTAACTTAGTGATTTGTGCCTTTTCCAGGCTGGCGTTCACAACATTAGCTCTTTAGAATTTGATGTCAGCAGTAGAAAAAAATGAAATAGAAGTGTGAAAATGCTAACTTTTTTAAATAGCTTTTTGCCGGGTAACTCGGTTTTCATATTGTTGCTGTCTAAAGAAAAACAAGTATCTCCAAAATGGCAACTTTACAGCAGAGGAGAAAAACCTGATTTATTTTTTACGAAAGTCCGTGGAACCAGGCTTTTTTTCTCCAATCATCATGAAATTGTCACACAGTGTAAACAGCAGCTGCTGTGTTCGAATTATGTGTAAAAGTAAAAATCGACACAAATAGAGATACGTATTTTTCTTTGTACAGCAACAATATGCATAACATGACAGGTTTGCACTTTGTTAGAGCCCCTCTGCATAACATTGACATAAGCATGCTATGAAAATGCCAGGGCAAATGTTGTATTCTGTAATTTTGTTCAGTTACCCTCATCAGTTCTGAGAGAGCACAACCATTCAGACACAGTGTTTGATTTGGTCTCTGACATGGCAAGCTGCCCTGTTTGTTTTTTGTTTCTAACGGAATAAAAAAGAAATCATTCTATTAAGTGATAAACATATAGAAAGGCTGATTTTTTTTATGATCACTATTTTTTATTGTCAAGTAAGCACAGGGAACACAGGAGCTATGTTCACAGAGCGCAAGATATGCTGTAGGGTTCTTCACATCACAGATTCAGAAGTTACAGTTAGATATTAATAATAGGACATTAATAATGACACTATTGATGATCAGTGGTACACTTCTACTGGAAGAGGACATGCAAAACAGTAAAAAATTATTATAATTATAGTAATAATTAAATAATTGAATAACTGAGAGTTTCATGCTCATACCGGTTAACAAATGTCACTAAGCTTTTATTCATTTTAACAGTTCCATCTCAATGTGAGACCAGGACATAGCCCATTTATTCTGGCTGTGTTACACTCCAGTAGAGTAACGTTCTGAAAATAGGTGAGCCAAAAAATATGAGAAGGAATGGAGGGTTCAAACCATGTCTTTAATATTGTCTTTTTGACTTCTATGAAGCTGGCCAAAAAGATCCCTCTTAGATGAAGAGAGCGAAATTCTGAAGAGTCATCAAGTAAGAAGAAACTCCGTGGGTCTTTAGGTATAGAGTGTCCCAGAATATTAAACAGAGTATCTTGAACACAAATCTTCCAAAAAACTTCCACAGTCTGACATGCCCGGAACGCATGTAGGTACGTACCAACTACAGTTGAGTCACATAAATAACAGTAAGGGTCTTGTCTAATTTAAATGGAAATAGTGAGCTGTGTGTAACACATGCTTTTTGTATGAATTTAAAGTGAATAATTGGGTGGGCTGGATTATTAGAAGTAATAAAGCATCTCTTCTACACTGTAACCCTGTTAGACTTATCATTTAAGCTCACTCTCCCAGAACACAGACACTGTAGGATTAGAACAGGTTGGTTTTTTTTAAAGTGTGTGAGATGCACACCGTAGCTACCTTGCCTTTTGATACAGCAGTATAATCTATTTCAGGTAGAATGTGACATTATTTGGTTAGGCCAGGAAACACCATATGCCTTTAAAGCAGATCTCAGTCTTAAATAGGAAAAACCAGGCAGATTTAAATCTTCTTTAAGATCCTGAAAGACTTCAGACCTTCCTCATTAAAGAGATCTTTAAGGGCATGTATGCCTCGTTCAGACCAAGATTTATGTACAGTACAGGCTGTATTAAGGTTGCATGATTATGTCAGTCTTATGTAGCAGGATTGTTTTGAAGGTTGGTATTTATGATTTTAAGTATTAATGTAGCTAAAAGCCCAGGCTAGTCTTGCAAAACAAGCTGTTTACAACAGTGTAACTACAACATCAAACGGACTGCAGCACTGTGTGTGTGTGTGAGATAATAAATGACATAAATATCTTTTTGTGCATTAATTAAGTCAGTATGATTAGTGTTGTTATTGTTATGTAATGGTATTTCCATGGTGCTCTTTGACGTTCTATACGGCTACTGAGTTTGTTTCTGCAGGAGTGTGACAGTGTTGGTGAGGCGGTGTCTGTACCAGCACATTCTCTGACAAGGCTATACGCACACTCCCAGCCCGTTTTACAGCAATTACAGCAATGTAGTGCTACTTTGCACTACACCCCCTTCCCCCAACCCCCACTTATTTCTGCTCTCAAGCTCCTTTTTTTCTTTCCCTCTCTCTCTCAGCTTATCTTCCTCTGTGTGCATGCGTGTCTCTCTCTCTCAGCCTCTTTTCTCTCACTTAGTGCGCTTAACACCATATTCGAAGAGAGAAATGGGGATCGGTTTGTTCTGTTTAATGCAGTCGATGCAGAGTTTGCCGTCTGCCTCGTGCCTTCCTGTAAAGGTGCTTTTTTTTCTCCCTGTGGTACATGCGGTCTATATTTCAGAAAATGAATTGTAATGACTCTTGCATTATCAGTTCTTAATATAGCTTGGCAATAGGAATCAATATAAATCTAAACACTTTGCAGGAACAGCTTCCAGCACACATTCACAGTGACCCCGTATGTGTGACAGTAAATTTAGCAATTTGAAGATTTTTCCCTATCACAGTTCCTTGAGTCTACAACAGGCTGGACCTACAACACCTGTAGTGAGATTTGGTTTATTATTATAATCAATGACAGAAGCCTTTTTCTCAAAATAGAATCCTCCTGTCAGCTAAAAATAGGCTGAAATCAAATCTAAAGCAGAAGAGAGAGAAAGCAGAGCCCGGAAGAGTGGGTTGTCTTGCCGGTGTATAAAAAGCTCTGCTATTGATAGCACCTTGCGTTTGTTGCTGCCATTGCTGCCCTCCCTTTGTTCGATATATGCCACTAATTATTCAGCTGGAAAGCCTCTGCCGTCCCACCCCACACAACACAGGGATCTGATTTGTTCAGCATTAGTGTGCACACCTCAGTGCTCCAAGTATGATCATTTACAGTCAACAGAATCGGCGAATGAAAGGTTTATACCTCACAGGTGGAGTGTTAGACTCGTTGTCAAAAAAATAGCTGCACATATGCCTTCACCCACAAGGAATCAACCGACATGAAACTTGGTGGGTAGGCTTGACATCACAAGACATGCGAATGATTCAGCTTTCATGCTCGGCTTCATGCATGTGATGTAAGGAAGGATGGGCCTTATCACTGTACCTGACCGACCCAATACTCATGATTGTGGATGTTCAGCAAGCAGCGATGCCCTTCATGAGTCATTCGGTTAATGTCAGCACCATTGGCAGACGGCTGCATGACATGGAGGTGTTTGTGTCTTGTTAGAGATGACCAAAGGGTCCGTGTGTGGAGCCACTGTGGTCAGCAGCAAGATGAACGGTTTGTTGTCACATGTCCAGAAGGCCTGGTGTCACTTAATCTTCACCCCTACCATAAAGTCTGAGAATATTCAAGAGCCATAGGATGGAATATTGCAAGACACCATTAGGAACCCTTACAACTCCATGCTGAGATGTCTGGCATGTTGCGTTAGCAAATATAGGAGCCCGATGCCGTACTGAGAGGCACTACTTCTGTATGTAGTTCTGTATATCAGTCTAAATTTATAACCAGTTATTGTTAAAATGTAGTTGCACATAATAACAGCACTGCAAACTGAGTATTTAAGTAATGAACGCCAGGAACAGAAATCTGAACATGGGTCTCTGTGCAGCACTGTGTTGCTGGATGTTTTTAGATTGTTTTGAAAGTATAGCAAATATAGTGAACACCTGATCCTCTACACTTCAGCAATATATAAGGCTTACTTATTAAACAGTAACTAGTTAAACAGTCCTGGAGCGAGTCGAGACCAAGGAAATTTTCTTTGTGGTTCTTTCTTTGTATACATGATATATATGATAATACACCAATTCAGTTTCTGGTATCTTTATCTTCACTCCGAATAGCATTGCAATTTGACGGCTTCTTCTGGGAGCAACTATTCTTTTGACGCTGAGTATACATTTGTTTCAGTGACAGTACAAGAACTGAGAAATAGTCCATTAGTCCAGTAAAAGTCGTGACGGATCGTAATTGTGTATTTTACCTAAACTATATGGTGCAGAATTGTCCAGTTTCTCACATTGGATTCATATGTGTATCTCCAAATGCTGCTTTATGTATACTTCTTCTTTTGCTTATTTATTGTAAATTATTTAAACGATTATCCTGTTAATATTTAAATTTTGAATATGTTGCCAATTTGAATATTGATGTAGCGGTTTTCCTCTCCAGTTTTCTCCCACTTTGCCTAGTGGCTCATATGATCCTTGTCAAAACATGGCAGATCCTGTGCTGTGCTGCAGCTGTTTCTCTCTCTCTCTCTCTCTCTCTCTCTCTTTTCTCTCTCTCTTTTCTCGCTCTCTCTCTTTTCTCTCTCTCTCTCTCTCTCTCTTTTCTCTCTCTCTGTCTTTCGTTCTCTGATCAGCCAGCAGTAGATGCTCTGATGAAGACTTTGCTGTGAAGCTTGCTGTCTAATTGTGTTTTGTTAAAGCTGACTGTTCCGTCTCAGAAATCTGTTTGTTTCTCCTCTTTATTGCACTCATGTTAGCGTCATGTTGTCCTGTTAGCCAGTGGCCATGATGAAGCTGGACCAGGCACTCTGTGCTCTCATGAGACAAACTGTCACAATTTCTTTACTTTTGCGGATACGTAGCTTGTGTGCTGGAGGAGGCTGCTTTGTACTCAGCTGCGTGCCAGCTTCTGTGATCTGTTATGATAGAACGTTGCTATTATCCTTTGTAGTGCATGCTGTTTGAATAAACTCAATGTAGTATTTCTCTCTCTCTTTCCCTGTGGCCTCTTCTGAGCTGAAGCCTGATACATGTCAAATCTCAGCTCCACCTAGTATTCCTTTACTGAGACAAACTAGTTATTGGTGTGTTGTGTTCCATACAGTGCTACATTGTAACATGCAGCCTAGTTACAAAGTACTAGTAGTTAGAGTAGAATACCTTTAATATAATTATAGTTGCTTTTTTATTTTCTTTTTTTTTTCAAATAATAAAAAAATGTATGAATTTATTATTTATTGTACTGGGCTACATTTGTTAAGTATTCTACTCAGTGCCAGTGTTTCTAAATGCAGAGGGCTTCCTAAAATTTGTCCATACATCAATAGCAGTTTTTTTAGAATGATATTTAAGTGAATCAGTGATGCCTTCTTCATTACACACTTCTTTTACAATAAGTACAATGAGAGCATTTTGGCCTGTGTGGATTATGATACTGGTGTCCAGTCAATTCTGGCTTATAAAAATAATGTCCAGATTTTCTTCTCGTTAAGTTCACGTTAAGTTATTATCATCAAAAGTAAACAGAAGCCATTAAAAACATTGACCCACTTTTAAATGAACACAGGACCTGCGTTTGAACAGAGAAAAATATGATGCTCATAAACCAGGTGAACAAGCCCTTATCTCATGCACTAAATCTCATCCACTATAAATGATTATACACTGTCAAAGTGGTATAGTAGCACACAAACACTTCATTAACAGCATCCTAAAGCTAAGTATGTGCAGAACAATGCTGATTTGGGGTTTTAGCAGTATTTATAGATAACAAGAATGTAGTTAACCCCATAAATTCCCAGGGTTTATTACTCCCTACGGTTTAGCACATAATAACAGCACTGCAAACTGAGTATTTGTTAAGTTGTGAAAGTCAGGAACAGAAGTTTGAACATGGGTCTTTGTGCAGCAGTGTGTCTTTTGCTAGATGCTTCAATCTAATTGTATTGCAAGTATAGTAAACACCTGACCCCCTACACTCAGTAATATATAAGGCTTACTTATTAAACAGTAACTAGGGGAAACTCAACATTTTCCAGAGTAATGCTCTTAAAGAGTCCTGGAGCGAGTTGAGACCAAGGAAAAATTAAGATTTCTTTGCAGTTGTTACTTTGCATACATGATCGATATGATACATAATACAGCAATTATTTAAAAAAAATAACTCAAAGTAATATTAACCACTAAAACCATCTCAGTTCCATTGTACATTTTGACTTTCAGAACCAAACATTGGCTTAGTGTTACAGGCTCTCTGGAAAATGTTTAATTCGTCCTGGATATGAATTCTAGTATTTTTTCCCCAATTAAGTCCTTAATGTTTTTGTGGTTTAACATACATAACGCAGTCATAATACATTTTACATGAGCATTGTTTCAACCTCTCTCTTAGAATGAAACAGGCTGTTAGTGCTGTACCTTTAAGACTGGTATGTGTAAATCAGAAGTGTTTAATTGACTGCTTCTTTATTGACCATGGTTCATTAAGAGATCTGGGCTCCCCATAACCTCAGTGTGGACGGACTGGACTAAACAGCTGTAGCCTGTCATCACACCTTAGTTTCGTATATGACGTGCAGATTAAAGAGGATGAGTAGAAAGTACCCGTGGTTGTATACATCAGGTCCTTATTTAAGAGTTCAGTTTTTAATGTATAGTAATGTAGTAATTAGCTGCCAGTTAATGATCAACTGCTGGTTTGTTAATAAATAATCAGCACTCTATAAGTGTTACCTATACTGATGTGCAGTGTTTTCTTTCTGGAAATGTGCATTGTGTCTGATTAATGTTTTCTTCTGTGTCATTTTACAAGAACAAAACAGAATCAAAACAATCTGTCAGGTTTATATGGCATTTTTTTGGCAGGGAGCACACATTCATTTACGTTAATAAGGCACACTTAAATATCATCTGGTAGGGCTGGGAAATATGACGATATGTACAGTTAATATGATAAATTATGATGCAGAACGATATGCTTTTCCAAACATACCGTGACCTCATAGAGCACAGACTGACTGGATTTAGTTAAGCACAGTGTGTCAAATACTGAAAAGAAAAGACTGTATTCAGTTTTTGATAGTACTTCTGTAATGTAACACTAACTGGACCTTTTTTCTTCGATCCAGATGATCAGATGTCTGTAGAAATAAAATAATGTATATCATAAAACTATATATTTTTAAATATAGTCTATCATCTCATCGAATAAAATTTTGATATGTCTAAAAGACATTATGCATTTTATCTGTTCCATTTTATCAGTAGAGCTTAGCACTAGCCACATCTAGAATCTGCAAACAAACCCAGAGAACTTGGTGCTCACTAGGAAACTGAATGAGCTGAGTCTGAGAATGTGCACACGCTGCACACACTGCACACTGACACACTTGCTGGTAGTGGCTTTTGATCCGTGCTTGACTCATGTCTGGTTCGGTGACTGTTGCTGCTGGCTGCTTGTTCTTGATTGCTCCTCTGGGAGGCCGGTGCTGAGCTGCGTCTGGGAAGCAGAGAGGGATTCTGGGAAGGTGGTGGTGGCAGCCTGAGCAGAA
This sequence comes from Prochilodus magdalenae, assembly GCA_024036415.1. Lineage (NCBI taxonomy): Eukaryota > Metazoa > Chordata > Actinopteri > Characiformes > Prochilodontidae > Prochilodus > Prochilodus magdalenae. Next base: position 2,158,309 of record JAMWET010007856.1, read on the forward strand.
ATGCTGACTCATTTTAGGCTTGATAAGTGGGTGCTGTGTGCTGGGAGGCTAGCGCAAATGCAATTTCCTCCGTGGCTGAGAGAAATGCGGCGGGTTCAGTAGGGGTCATTGGGCTGGTTGGCATGGAGAGGGAACGCCTGGCCAAAGTCTCTCTGGACGATCGGATACTTAACAAAGCTACGGGTCAGTAGCACCTCTGACCAGCACAGCCTCGGGCATCTCACTGCACCATGCCACTATAAGCTCACACACTTATCTAGTTAATGCAAATGGTTCTACTGAAATACATTGAGTGGAGCATTTCACATGCCCTGCGGACATGTCAGTCAATAAGAGTCTGTGTAAATGAGAGAGCAAGCTGCTACTCACCTGCATTATGGGTATGTAAAACCACAGCAGATGTTAATGGATGCAGTGTCTGCTAGGAAATGCAGAGTGTTGGCTTCCCTTAAGAAACCCCTGACATTGTCTGCATCCGAAATGGCTCAGTGTTTGACTTGCAGTGCACAGTGTGTGTAAAAACCATTTGTTCATGGCCTGAATAGGCACAAGGAAGACAGGTAGAGAGACAGTTTGGATTCAGCGGCTGAGGCTGCAGATTTTCTTTGGAAAAGTAAAAGGTCTGTTTGTCACTGTGGCTGTATGCTTGCTTAATGCTTTATAAATTTTAAAGACATAGTGGGATAAAAAATAAATGAAAATGACATAATAGTCCTCTATTAACCCATTATTTTTATATTCGTGCATTATAGTCCATTTTATAGAGAATGGTATGTAATAAAACAGGGGTGGTTCATTCCTTTCCTAAAGGGCTTTCCTAGTGGTTTAGTACATTTTGGCAGGTTGACTGCTCAAATATACATCATTTAATGTGTCCATTTATTGTCAGGTTTATTCAGTAAATGTGTTTAAACAAGCAAATGGTGTATTGGTAATACAGTTGCCCTCCTTACGGTAGGCTGGAGACAACATGGGCAAGGACACCTTGCTATACCCATTAAGGTCATTGGGCAAGACTCCCAATTCTCCTTTCTTCTTTCCTAGCTTTTAGATGTAGCCTCACAGCATGTTCATTGTTAGCTAATGATGATCTTGACCACTGCTAATTGTTGTAGTCAGTTAGTAATGTGACCTTGTTCTTTGCATACTTGATATCTACTAATTGTATCTGCAAAGCTTTGTAAAATGTTATGATACTGCATCAGCAACAATGAGGTGTTAATTACCGATTAACATATCAAGTTTAGACATTAATTAAATTATCATATAAAAATGAATTTTATTCTATAAACAGAATAGGAAAATAGTTCTGCAACAAAAATCCCATTAACTTAAAATGACCTGGAATTGACATACAGTATCAGAAAACTCATTCATAAGAAAGTCCATTTAACTTAGCGAGTTCTGGTGTTTGCTTTGTCTTAAGAATAGCACAGTCCGGATACACCGTTGCAAGTTCAGCATTTCATTGGCTCTGTATCTGTACTCTGCACAATGACAATAAAGTTGAATCTAATCTAATCTAATCAAACTTTAACCCTTCAAAAGGTGTCCCAGGGGCATCAGTGTTAACACTTGTTTAACGTCTAGTTATATCTTATAAATATTTAATCTTTTCTTTGTTGCCCATTGTAGTTTCTTTTTGAAAGTGTGTGGCATTGGTGGGGATAATGGTCAAATTCCAAAGGTTCAGCCATTATCGTGTTAACTGTTCCCTGCCTGCCCTAAAATTATCTAACCAGCAACAGCACCTTCAACATGACTGACATGAGGTTAGAATACCCTGTCAGGGAAGCAGTGCTACTTCCTCATCCTCCTATGTTAGACTGATTATACAGTGACTCACAATCACCTCTTGAAGTACAAAGGCCCTGGATAGCTGGTTAGCATGCTAACTTCAGTATCTCTGAAATACGATACATAAATGTATTTGACATACTGTAAAAATGGATTTTTGTTTACATTCTGTTGCGAATGTAAGTAATTTTTTGAGAATTGTAGTAAATTTGGAACGTTTTAAACTAAAAATTAATGCAGTAGTGTAGGATTAGGAGAGCTGTAGAATGTCCTCTCTGGTGGACCTTCTTTTTGAGCGTGTTTGTGATGTTAATATGTAATCCACATAACCTGGTCCAAAAATCTCCTGCCAAACCCAGCAGGTTACTTCTGACTTTTAAAAGATTACAGGGTCACTTGTAGCATGGAAGCTCAGCACATTTGAGTGTGTTCTTTTTTCTCCACCCTCAGTAAAGGTGCTTCTTTCAGTTTTAACAAAAATATTACATCACTTATTAGGTATATATCGTCATAGCTCCAGAGTAAGACAAAGGAAGCACATTTCAGACTCTTGGCTACAAGCTTGTGACTTACAAGGAAACGTGTGTATTTTTTCAGTTTGTATTGAACTACACTTTTACTGTAAAAAACACGGTCAGTGTTTTAACTCATGTACATTTCATCATGTGTGTTTGACTTATAAAGGAAGTAAAATGGATCCTGTAAAATTTCACAAATTATTTGAATTAATAGTAGCACGTTAACAGAACAATAATCTGTTTTACATTCTGTTCATTTACTATTTTAAGTTTATTTAAGTGAAGTACTCTTTGAATTGAACATTTTAATGTAATCAGGCTGTTTAATGTTTAGTTTAAAACAACGATTTTCTGTGACACTGTTTAATTAAACAGACAACTGAAGAAGCCATGAATGCCATTATCATTCATAATGTTGAAACTGATTGATGAACGTGAACCTAGACTAAGCCAGGTTGCATCAATGTAATACTGGACACAGAAAACAGGAGAGAAGTGTATTCAGTCCAGCGGGTTTTCCTTTCGTTGTTCTCGCCTTCTTTTTCTTTTTTCTTTTCAAGCAGCACTGCGGTGGAGTTTTGCTTTAAATAGCTGAGCCCTGACAACCGTCTGTGAGCAGCCTACACACACACACACACACACACACACACACACATACATCCTCTCATCCTACACAGGGGCGGCAGGGTTGAGCTAGGCCTAGGACAGCTGGGTGTATCCTCAAACAGGCGAGTGGGCAGCCATGCATTTCAGCCGCTCGAGATGCTGACAGCCAGCTTTTAACTGCACACATGCTCATGCACGCGCACACAAACACTCACACACAGATACACTCAATGTCGACTCTTTCTCTCTGGAAATGAACTTTTAGACATGATGAAGTGCATTCAGCAAGAAATAAGGCCAGACACTAGGACTTAGACTTAATATTGGACTATAAGGCTGGAATTAGGACTATAACCATATTAACACTATACGACTCACATTTCATATACTGTAAACATGTCATGAAAACATAATAATAACATAAGCAATTACATAAAAATGACAATTTACTGGAAGCTGTTTTAGAGTACCCTATGTACTATACTTGTGTAGTCTTTCACTGCACCCCTGTATTTCTAATCTACAGCACAGAGGTACTGTGCTCCAACAGCTGTTCCGTATTTTATTTCTGGATAATGTAATATAACGTGAAGAAATGTAAAAACACTGTCTCTCTAAAATAGTACCTGTACAGGAGAAAGCAAAACCAATAACGTTCAAAGCAAAACACGATATTTCAGTACGTTACAAGATATCATAATATGTCATTTTGGAATTTCTCTATTGGTCTATGAGACTTTGACATACAAGCATGACCAATCCAGAAGTTCGTTCTTTAGTGTAGTAGGTGAAGTATAGAGGTGTGTGGTTTGGGATACAGTGTTAGCCAGTGGGGCCTGTCTTAACAGCTCCGCTGCTTATTACTTGCTTTTTAAATATCTTTTGTTAAATATCTTTTGTTAAATATCTTTTGTTGGTACATTAAGGCATTTATTGAGGTAAGAGTTTTCAGGATTTTAGAGTTCTTTGGTGTCTGCAGAAGATGTGTAACTGGTCAGAGTGAAAAATGCCCAGATTCGGTTTTACATGTTCATGTACACCCTGTGATTTAGTCCAGGAATAAAAGGTAAGCTTTCTAACGAGCTCATTTGGTCAGCTTGTCTGCAGTGAGGCACTGCGATGATTATCCTGAAGGAACATGTTAAAACAGACAGACAGACAGGAAAATCAAATCAACATCAACATCCACACAAAGTAAATTAAAGCTGTTGCTCACTATGAAACTTTCAGTTCAGGATGATCTGACATCAACCATCATCAAAACCCTGTGTAAAATCACTCAGCTTTCCTGAAACTGTTTGCTGTTGGGGTTGTGAGACTAGTAATGGAGCTTCTGCTCTCTGTGCAAAGCCTTGGTATTGTCTCATGTTTGAGTTACGTCTTTAATTGAAAGTTGTCCAGGGTCTTGTTAAAGGTGTGGGCACTGAAGGTGGCTTCCTGTTCACTTGCTTGTTTTGTGAATGTTCTGTTTCACCTGTACGAGCTATAGCATTTAAGGTGGAACGGAACATCCGCTTAGGAAGCTAGCAAATAGGAGGCCAACTTTTAGGTAATTGGTAGATTGCCTCATGTGTAAGTGTTGCAGTTTGTTGTCATTTCTACTGGGCTGCAATTTGATCTGTTATATGTAATTTATACACGCGTACAAAAGATGGTTCTTGGAGTGTAAAAAAAATAGTTCTATATAGAACCATGCACACTCAAATAATCCTTCACATGATTAGATGCTTCTGTGGATAATGAAGGGACTAGAGGAAAATGTGCTGAATAGAGTTCTATATGAACCTTTTTTACGTTGTTCTATATTGTGATGCTATATAGAGGCCTTTTTTTTTTTTTTAAGGCAGGATTTGTATTTAAAGGACATACATTCAACTATGACGATGTAAATACAGTTTTTCATTATATGGCACCTTTAAGGCACCTCAGTTTAACTGCAGGTGGAAGAGAAAATAACTAACTTCAGCTTTTTGTATATGTGTGAGTTTATTATTAGAGCTTTGGCAGTTTTGGTGGCCACCTTTATTAGTTTCCATTTAATCTTAGGCATTGGAATGTTTTTAACTCTGGAAATACAGGTCCAGCCCAACACTAACTAATATTCCCCCTGTACATAAGTCTGGAGACTAGATGTGGAGTGTCCACATGCCCTTCCATGTTATTTTGGTCATTTTGGTCAATATAGCTTGGTCTTTGGCCACCTGCAGGGCTGTTGTGATAGTGATGGTGATGAGACAAGGAATGTTACAGCACATTAGGAATTGCTGCTCACCTTTCAAAATACCAAAACATTGGGCATTCACTCACATGGATCTTTGGGCTGCAATGTTTAAAATGTAAAATGAACTGCAGGTAGAGAAATATAATCAATTAATGAAAACAAAACGTAAAGAACGCTGTGAAGCTCCACCCCTGCTAGTACAATATTCAGACACAGGCTGCTTAAGACTCAGGTATCATCTCCGTATGCTTTGCAAATAAATTTGACAAGAATTATAATCTGTATTCCCCAGAATGCACCTTGTTTTCACAGCAGTCTGTTGTATGTAAGTAATGCAGTAACTGACAGTGCTTTGTTGTCAGTTTACTCCACTTCTTACAGTATAGATGTTGATGCAGATGATTGTCCACATAAATAGGCAATCAGATATCAGAGTTATTAATATCAAGGTTTCAGCACTCAGTACTCCATATAATCTATCAGAGCTGGATTCTCTCACATCTGGGATCCTACTGCATGTAAACTGTGATGGCCATCAAACGTAAAGGCAGCAGAATATCATCTCAGCTACAGTTTGTCGAGCCGGTGTCCTGGCTTTCAGAGGGAGCTCCAGGGGGCCGGCATCACTTGCATGGTGTGAGCATAAATATTAGCAGGATCTCTGCCTTCTCCGTGGGTGATGGGAGCAGACAGATGGAGTCCATTAGAACTGGAGCTGCTCTATGGACTGTGGGATATCTTACACAGCGTCTCAACACACACAAATGCACACGCATGTGCCCGCAAACGCATCACATGTACATGCACACACGCTCACAAGCACTCTCAACCGCCATCCATTCAGACATAGCCAAAGGGGAACAACGCGGTCCAATGACAAATCACACTCAGTGGAGCTTCCTCATGTTCCACCAGAAGTGTGTATGATCTGAACTCCCCTTTTCCCACCCAGAGTCTCTCTCTCTTTCTTAGTGTCTCTCTTCCCTCACTTCTCACTTTGTCTTTCAGTGTTTTTCTTCCCTCTCGTCTCTCTTTCTCTCAGTGTCTCTCTTCTCTTATTCTCTGTATCTCTTCTCTCTTTTCTCTCTTTCTCAGTGTCTCTCTTCTCTCTCCTGTTCCTGTCTCAGTGTCTCTCATCTCTTATTCTCTGTGTCTGTCTTCTCTCTTTTCTATTTTTCTCAGTCTCTCTTCTCTCTCCTGTTTTTGTCTGTGTCTGTCTTCTCTTATTCTCTGTGTCTCTCTTCTCTCTTTTCTTTTTCTCAGTGTCTCTCTTCTCTCTCCTGTTTCTGTCTCAGTGTCTCTCTTCCCTTTCTTCCATTGTTCTCTCTGTTTTTCCTTCTCTTCAGTCTCTCTCTCTCTCTCTCTCTCTCTCTCTCTCTCTTGCTCTCTCTGTCCCTCAGTATCTCTCTTCCCTTTCTTCTGTCTTTCTCCCTTAGTATATATCTCTTGTCTCAGCATCTATCTATCCCTTCTCTCTCTCTCTCTTTCTCTCTCTCTCTCTGTCTCTCTTCCCTCTGTTCTTGTCTCTTTCTCTTTCAGTGTCATCTTTACCTCTTCTGTTTTTCACTGTAACTATCTGCCTGTATCTCTCTCGTCTCTGTACCTTGCTGTACACGGTAAAGGGATACCTTGAGCAGTAAAGTGATCTTGTATTTGGTTGGTGCATCTTGGGTTTTGCGTGTTGAGATTGTTCTAGGTTATTACAGGATGATGTAACTTGTGTCTAGATGTTTGAACTTGTTATGAGTGATTTAGTAAGATTATGTCTCTGCACTGCAGATCATTTTGCTTATATGTGAGAAATATGCCTGAACGAGTCCAATAATCTTTTTCTTTTCATTCTAGAATCATATTCTTTCCATTTCTTTTTCTACCTCTTTTTTCTCTCTCAGTCTTTCTTTTTTGTATATTGCTGTCAGTAAATGTTCTTCACTCTGCATCATTCTTTCAGTATCTCTCTCAGCATCTCTCTCTTGCTTCTCTCTGTAAATCAATCTTTCTACTTTTTCTCACAGTATCTATATTAGTTTAATTCTCTCTCTCACTCAGTATCTCTTTCTTTGTCTTTGCCCTTGTATATCTATTTCTCTCTCAGCATCTCTCTTTCGATATCTCTCAGAATCTCTTTCAGTTTCTCTCTCTCTCTCTGCTCTTATTTTACCTCTCTCACTTTGTCGGACTCAAATACTGTCACATGATGTTGTCCAATCAATGGTGCTTTACAGTAGGAAAATATATATGGCCACTTCATACCACCCCACCCCCACCCAACCTCCTCGCTCCCCCACCCCCTACTCATCTTCCTCTCCATCTCTACTGTCTCGTGATACGTTAAAATCAATGGGGCCATCCCAAAGGAAAGCATATATGGCCAATTTCCTCTTCCCCTCCTCCATCCTACTATCGTTTTCTTCTCTCCTACATCTCTCAGTCAAACTCCAGTAGCGGCAGCTAATCACGTCCCCGCTGTGCTGAGGCAGTGGAGGCACGAGCACACAGGCAGTCCTGTAGGGTGGGGTCGCTGCCAGCCTGCAGCTTTGGCAGGAACGAAGCCTTTCCTTCGCTTTCGTGCACACCTTCGTACGGCACTGAAGAGGACACACAGACTGTCACTGAGGAAAGAGAACGAATAAGAAATTCTATATTTGAATGAAAACATATGTAAAATATGGCTGAATTTAAGGCTGTAAGCTGTTAATGCAAACTGTGAACACACTGGTGGAGTTTGCCCTTTAGAACAAGTTATTTGTGGAATTGGAGTTTCTGAGGAAATAAGACAAAATTAAGTCAGTTGTATATGAAAGCAGAAGTAAAGGAAAAGTGAAAAAAGACACATAGCAACTAACGACCACCAAAACTGTACCCATCAGGTGAACAGTACTTCTCTGAATACATCCACAGCTGTTTCTTTCCATCCTTCCACTGTTAGAAGTCAACTCCACACTGTGGGTCTGAAAGGAAAACAGGAAAACAGGAAAGAATCGCAGAACGTTCAGAACAATTAACTGACCACTCCAGAGTCTGAACCCCGACATCACTGAATGTGTTTGTAATTACTTAAATCATGAGAAGAAGAAAGTCCGACTTCTGAGCCTGAACACTGGAGGTGAGGAAAAACATCCCTCCAGATTTCTTTGAAAAACTGAAAGTAAGTCTCCTGTAAAAGATGAAAGCTGTAATAAACGGATAGGGGTACACACTTGATGCACTGTTCTATACCGTACAGACAGAAATCTGTTCACATTGGAAGCAGAAACAGTGCACTAATTCCATCCATTTACAAGAAAGCAACGGTGAAAAACTCCATATATAATGCTACTGAGATACACTGAGAAATACACACACACATTCTCCCACACACAGCGTGTGTCTGCAGTGAGGGTGGCAGTCAGGCGTGCAGATGCGGTTGCTTTGTTGGGGGCAGGGAGCACAACCATCCTCACTCCAAAGCTATTTACTGAAGGCTACATTAACACAACCATACACAAACACATAGCGACACCCACAACAGCCGGCTACAGCACATATGAGCATGCACACACTCACATGTGAACGGACGCATGCGCTGACGAGCATAATTGCACACAGAGACTATGAGTACACACACTCCAGACCAACAGAACGCTTTGTTTTCGTTTCCCATGCAGAAGTGAGAGGACAAAGGACAGGAATATGCACCCACAGTAGCCTGCATACGCACCAAAACAGCAGGTCACCCTCCCACGTCTACCTGTCAATCAAAGCCTCTATCAATATGAGCCCCGATGGACATTGCTTTTTGCACCTTAGGGATTCGTGTCAATCAAAGCGAATACACAACGCGCCGACCTCTCAAATCAAATCATCGTTACCTTTACCGCCTTGGGTGCTCAAATGACTATAACAATCCTGTTTTTAAATCATTGGAAAAATCAGCTACGACTGGAATAGTCCCAGTTGTATGCAGTGTGAGATGCAAACCCCTTTGCGCCGATCTGCTGACTTCAAATTGTATTTGCCTTCTTCTGAAGAAGATACATTTTGCAGTGCTGGTCGCTGTGTTTTTCTCTGCGAAATCCTTTTTCGTATTGATTTAGTGACTGCTCCAGGCATTTGATGGGTGATAGAGACTGCGAATGGTATTGTTCAAGGATCTCCATATACTTAAAGGGCCCCATTACGCTTTTTTGAGAAGAATTTGATGTAAATGTACCTTCAACACACTCCCCATGTAATACAGTCCATATATGGAAACAGCCTACTTTAAATTCATTGTTTTGCGATGTCATAAAAATTAGTACATTAAAATATTGCTGCTGTTGTATAAAATGTCTTGTATCTTCAAACTGGTAAATTTGCAGTAGTAGGAAGGAACATTTCATTAGCTTTCAGATTTTGTGCCAGGTTATTTTAGGTCATTGCTGAGATATTACACAGGGTAATGCACAACTGGAGTTTTCAAATTGTGTTAAAATGGAAAATACACAATACAAAAAAAGTGGACATACATGTTTTTGACTCCAACACCTATGATATAGCCAGCCAGCAGCACTTAAGTCCTGTCCCTGTTTTGCTCAAGCTATAAAAGCATTCCAGCTGTTTTTTGAATGAGGCAAAATTCAGGGCATCCAATCGGAAAGTTAATTTACATGTATCAGTCTTAAAGACACAGTAATAAAAACACCCTGTTTAAATAATAAACCCATACAAATGTCATGAAAGGAGCTCAGAGGCAAAAAACACAACAGAAGAATAATGTAAGCTGTGGGCCTGTAGGCGTATTTCACATGTGCCTCGTTTTCATGTAACAGGTATATATCCTGTCATATATGTTGTCCACATGCATCTGTCTGGTTAATTCTGAGATCAGTTATCATACTGGCTTGAACTATTTCCAATGAGACACCAGTACAGTTCCATTAGAAACTGAAGTGCAATTAACCTTAACCTATATGATCATACAATTACTCTGTCAGTGTCGGTGCCATACAGGTCCATTGTGTGATAAAGACTATTGGGCATATGGAAGAGCGAGGCATTTTAGCCATGCAACAAGACAAAAAAGCCTCGTCATTGTTGGCGCAGCTCCCCTGCGGACATTCTTCCTCATTTAAGTGCAACTAAATCCGTGTATTGTTCTCGGGCTGAAATGAAGTTGGGTTTACAGTAAATTGCTGCAATATAACCATATCAGCCCATTGCATAGGGAAGCCTGACGCTAATGGGATACAATTGTTCTCTTTGCTCTCTTTTTCATGTCTGTAAATGTGTGTGACTGTACTGGCATGCTCGCCAAATCCACCAGCCCACACACACGCGCATACACACACACACGCTGCCTCAGCCGCTTACACACCCAGCTTGCGTCGCATGTACAGTAAGATGATGGCGGTGTGCTCATTGTAGCGTGCCCCTATGACTAATACTAATCCTTACATCTTGGGCAAATAATGTTGGCTGAATCAATCTCCAGTGCGAAGGCATCCCCCTCTCTTCTCCTTCTTCTTTTTTTTCCTCTCCTTCCTTGAATTTTAATGAAGGCGAAGTGGGAGCTCCAATCAGGGCGCAGGAAGTGGAAGAGACCACTCGGGTCGCAGACGGAGGGATGCAGCGAAGGTATAGCCGGAGAACGCTGCGCTTCCTCTCGCTCTCCCCCTCCCCCCCTCTCCTCCACTCTCTCCCGAGGGTGGTACGACCTGGCAGATTACAAAACACCCCTCCCATGTGCCTCGCCACTCTCTGTGCCAGGGTGAGGCTACCGATCTGATGCTCCTGAAGAGTGTGAGCATGAGTAAGAGAGGAGAGAGAGTGGCAGAGAGAACAGAAACAGAAAGAGGAGAAAAATTCTAGTGGAAGCACTAGGACACAATCAACGCCACTGTCTTCTGAGACGAAAACGCATCAGGTCATCCGAGGGTAAGTGCCGGGAGCATGCACGCGCACACTCTCTCCCACATAGACACTCATACTTGCACGCATTCATTCCTTACACATACCTATCTGTGCATTATTCCCAGGCCTGAGGAGCCTCAGGCCTTTGTCTGATTCTTTCTCTTTTTCTTTTTTCTGCAAGAAACTTTCCGCAGCACCCTGCATGCAAAAGCAAAAGTTGTTGCCTTTCCCAGTCATATCGATGATAATGCTCCAGAACAATTCTCCTGCACGCCCTGCTAAACCCTGTGCCACTTTATCGTATAAACCTGTCAAGCACCGCACACAGCCGAGAGCATCTTAACAACTGCCAGCGATGTAAAGCCTGGCTGTGGAGTGTCTGGCTTTTCCTAAAGATACGAATAAGGATCTCTTCAGGGAATTTGCGGGGAAAAAAGCACTCTCGTTTTGCAGCATGCAATCAATTTCATATAACGTTGGGCACGCTGTCCTGAAAAACCTTCCACAAGCCCTGGAGACAAAGAGTCGCCTCTGAGCCGAGACTCAGTGTCTGAGCTCCATTCACACCGTAAATGTGATCAATGCACAAACGGAGTCGCACACACTCTCTCTTTCACGCACCCAGCTCTCTCAGATTGAGACGTGACACCGTTTAGAGTCATCCTGAGATTTTAGAAAGCTATTTGGTAAGAGATTGATGGCTGTTCTTATGGAGCTCAGGGCCCACAAACCTTTAGTATGTGTCAGTTCGGCGGAGACCACTTTGTACTAGAACGCTGAATGACAGCTGTAGACAAAGTGCTCCATGGTGTTTGTAGATGGAGGTAAACTCTCATACCCTCACACCCAAACCTGAATGAAAAGCCACTCGTGGAATGGAGCAGCTTAGTCTGCAGATGTGAGCTAGAGGCACGTCCCAATTTTAGAAATCTTAAGTTCTGCAATAACATCTGGATTCATCAGTGGAAAGGGGATGAATCCTATTGGTTTTAGGCATGACACACAGATGGACTGAAATTCATCAGTTGTTTTTTGACCTGGGAAGTTAAATCACCTCTTAGATGGGAAAGAATGTCTCTGCACAAAGACCAGTCGATGTTAGGTGCGGTGGGTGTGGTTGGTCTGACGTCCAGTCAGGTGTTCATTCTCGAGGGCGACTACAGACTAGTGGTTTGTTCTGCACACCTGCTTTTTGGCTGCCTGTGCCTGATTCACCCTTACAGACGCGGGCAAATTAGTTTTTTTCTCTCTCCCATATGGGAACACGACAGTTTGAACCCTTTGATCTCCCATCATTCTGTGTGATCATGTTTTGGTTCAGCATGCACAAATAGATTCTGACAGCTGTATGCACATGTGTGCATGTGTTTGCTCATGCAAATATGTGTCCATAAGTGTGTGTAATGGCTCAACCTTGGTACAACGATGAGGAGCAGCTCATGTCAATCCTGAGTAGGAGCTATCCGCTTTTACGCTCCAATCAATCAAGCTCACCTTTTATTTATATAGCATCAATTATAAGTCATCGTATCTTTCATTCACACATCCAAGATAAAGACTAACATAGTAGTAACAAAAATAAATAAATAAAATAAATAAAATGGGTGGCCTTGGGTTTGGAGAGTGGTCGTATATAAATGAAAAAAAAAATCAACAACAATAAATATTATCAATTAAAATAGATGGAGAAATATTACAGTACACTACAGCTACTGCGCCATACCACATAATGCTACATGTATACGCTACACCACCCCACGACAACCTGCATGCACTACAATACTACATGTCTTTCTACACGTTGGACTACCACACTGCTACACATCCACGGTAAAGCACACATCTTACATCTGTATGGATCCAGTCGGGTGAGCAAATATTCCTCATAATCAGTGATAGCCATCATGTGTCGGATGAAATACCCGCTGTATAGAGTGTCTGTTTATGCCATAATGCCTGTTGTATGGAAAAAACAATATTCAGTGTTTCTAGATGCACTTATGACAAGTAACATCGCCACTACAATGTCAGTGCAAAACATGTACCGTATATCTACACTTTCATCACGACTCATTTAAACGCCTCATTTCAATTATTATACACTGCATGGTATTTAGAAAGCCGGGACATATACAAGGGGCCAATTACAGATGACTCACTGACAGCATTTGAGACTCATTTAATGACATTTTAGGACCTTGCCAAGCATACATTATGATTATACATATACATGTTTTCATATCTCTGATTGCATGTACAGTATATGCAATAGGGACCTCTGTCTGCGTGTGGCTCCATTTGTGCTCAGTGGCTCTGGGTGTGGTGCTGGGTATTATACCAAACGCAGAGTTGAACGGCGAAGATTTAACCTCCTGAAGTGTAATAGCCATTTGACTGGCATGAAACCTGGCAAAAAGCAGTCAGCATTGATGGCACATCAGCTGTTTTACAAGCATAGCATATTTATTCGGTGCCAAAGGGCTGCTTAGGTTTTTTCCCCAGGCACAGACTGATATGCACATGTGTATATATATTGCTTAATGAAATGACAGTTTCTCTAAACAGGCCCTTCATTTCTACCAATAAAGTACATTAAGTATTGTTAAAAGACAAAATGGGCGAAAGAATACCCTTAAAATGCATTATTGCGTATTTATAGCGTGAAGACGAAGGAGAGCTCATTAGGTCATTAGACATTAAAAGAATATATAGTACTTGGGGAAATGAGAATACTTCAGTAATAGATCCACTAATAGATCTGAGCGTGTGGAATATTCGAAATAATGAACACAGCTCTCCTCCCCTTTGCTCCGATCACAAAATGGCTGTGGCGGAGGTGCCTGTCCACCGCCAGCGTGATTGACAGGGAGCACCACAGAGTGGGTGGATGTGGTCTGTACATTGAGGTGCCATTGAAGTATGTAGGCAGGATCGGCAGCAGCATACGGGTGCAGTTCTTCCCCTTTGTTCTCCAGGCCAGCTCCAATAACAAAGGCAGTTAGGGGCAAATTAATTAGATTTTATAATGAGAGCCATTCAGTTTATGTGTTTAGTCTTTGTGCTACAATAACTGTTTTAAACATGTGGAAAAACAGTGTGGTGTTATAAAATGCGCCACACCGTGTGGGAGATGTGCGTGCATGCATAGACGTGTGCGGGTGTGCATGCATGTCTTCTGTCACATAAATATGGAATAGAGTTTGAGGTATGATTCATTCACGTATTGATTTCTTGATTTTTTCCTGTTTTATTCAAGCGGACTATAACGTATCAGGCATACATACAACTTCACTGAAATATTTCAACATGACCTATACAGTCTATACAGTTCAGCTCGATAAAGCCAGTGTACATGTATGCAGCTGTAATAAAAGGAACTTGGTTGTCAAAGAGCATAGGTTGCAGTCATAGGTTGCAGTTCTGCATCACATCCATTCATAAAAACTATACATTTGCTTTGCTCAGAATGAACTCTAAATAAAGCAATTCCAAAATTGATTTCAGTGACCATCCCACTGATACTGGCTTATTCTTATGCAACAATGTATTTGCATATATTATGCACAGACATAACAATCATCCGCATATCAGCCAAAAGCTTCTCAACAGAAAATGCAGAACAGCAATGCTGATTAGCCTATTAGAAAGATAAGACCACTTGCAACCCCCTCCATCTATCTCTCCTTCACTATCTCCTCGCACTCCCTCTGTTCTATTCTGTCTTTTCCTCTCTCATTAGCTACATGCTTCCGTATCTGAGTCCTGCTCCACTCTCTTCCTATCTATCCGGTGTGTAAAAACTAAATTACATACTTACAGTGTACCTCGGAATGTGCTGCAAGGACAAGGACAATATAGGATTGTACAAACTCGTTTTATATTATACTCGTCTCTCTGCATCACACGGCTTTACATCCACAGTTATCTGTAGACATCTTTGCTACTTGGCTAAATGCCAAGTTGATGCTGTTTAAAAAAATCTTTTTTTCTGATTTTTGGCTTTTCATGTTTGGGAACAGCCGCTGTTCTTTACATTGTGTGAAATGTGGCCATGATATGGACCAACAGAAATGCTCCAACATGACTGGCATTAAAATCATGCGCTAGGAATTAGGAAGGTTTTTGCCTTCTCCTGTAAAGTTACTGTTCTAGAGATGGCAGGTTGAAATATAGTGGGGGGTTGGTACACAGGCAAGAATGGTTAAGGTGAAGATAGGCTTCTGCAGCTTAGCTGCCAGCTAAGGCATGCTATGTAAAGGGGAATTTCAATAGCTTAATAAACCTGAAAGAACGGGAATAGACTTCTGTAATATAGAAGAATTCTATATTGTTTGCTGCTTATCTAGTGTACCATGTTAAAACAGCAAACTGCTATTCCACATAACGGCCCCATTAAGGGTTATTAATAATGCAAAATGCTCAGTGCATGTGTGTGTTCGGACCTGCTTTGCCTCTTGAGGGTCTCGTAACAACACATGTGTTCTATATCCACTTCAGTTTCAGGGTGGTGGCTTGTAGGGTTTCCCTACATTGCTTTCCTGTTTGGAGCAGCCCTCTGGCCATTTACCCACACAAATACATACACACGCTTAGGCACGCGCACACGTCATGTGACTGCACTGGGTTCTCATCGGGATTCTTTGTGTGAAGACTTGCACGCTGTCATCTACACATTTGTGTGTGTGTGTGTGTGTGTGTGTGTGTGCACTCTGTTGCTCCTGCATATCTCCACACGTACTGGTTGAGCTTTGTGTGGGAGGAGTTTGTAGAGAACAATGATGGGCTCTCTTGTCTGCCTGCCCATGCGAGTGTGAGAGTGTTTGTGGGAGTGCGTGAGTGTGAGTATGTATTCAGGCTCCTGTATGCTAATGCTAAAGAAAGGTAAGCCTTTTATTCATTGTCCTTTTGCTCTTTGTGAATCTTACTGTGCACATATTTCACTTAATATTAGGAAAGCCTTTTTACAGATTTTAATGGTAATGTATGAATTATATGTTGCATATAATATGTTAGAAATCTTTTTATTTGAAAAATTGACAGCTGTGGAAAATATTTATTGTATGGTTTTGCTGTACTTGTAGTACATTGAGGTACAATAGCCATAACACCATTCACTTTATTTGACAAAATATAGTAAAATAATTTGACTACTTTGCAAATCAGATCACAATTTCACAAATTCCAGTGTTATAGTCACAAATATATATATATATAAATATATATTTTCGATTTTCTACATAATTTGTGGTTGTCTGAGGATGTATGGACTGATAGAAATGCATATAGAATAAAATATCTTTGCATTAACCTACATTTAAAAATTAAGAACGTGTTACCCTCTTCTGTGAAGCTACTATCTTGTAGATGCATTTTGAATTATTCTATAATGAAAAAATTAAATTCAAATACAAAAGTCAATAAATAGAACAGAACAGAACAGAACTACATTTCGACAATTTGAGCTTGCAGACTGAGGAATTTTGTCTTCTGCATCCGTGCAGTGAAACATTCACATACACACACGCTAGGGGTGGTGGCACACTTGCCCAGAGCGAAGGGCAGCCCTATCTACGGCGCTCGGGGAGCAGTTGGGGGTTAGGTGCCTTGCTGTAGGGCACCTCAGCCGTCTTCTTCTCGTCACGAAGCTGGTTCCTTAACCTCCAGCCCAAATACATTGACAAAAATTTCACATCCTCCAAATCATCTTTGTGATGGTCAGTGAAGAGACCCCTTTCACTGTCTGATGGAGGTCACTGCAATACATTAACACAGCAGTACCCACATTCCATTGCAGTCATGTTCTGATAGACAAGGCCCTTAGCCGAGACTCGTCCTCTCCTCGGTTCGTCCGCCTCTCATTGTTCTCCTCTGTCTGGCAGCTTCCATGTGTTTTATCCACACTCATGTTTTTGAGCATCAAAGACGCTTGTGCACCAAAAGAGCCGTAATGGTCAGTAAACGCTGTGTCATTATTGGGATGAGGCTAATATTAGCTGTGTGCAGGGTGGCAGGGGGAGTGCTGAGAGCCAAGGCTTCTTTTTTGTTCACACAGCTCTTTGTTAAGGAAAAGAGTACAGAACAGAGATCTTTCCGGGCTCCTGATTCTAGAGGAGCCTACACTCATCTCAGCATCAGCACTTTTAAATGTGCCACTGCTCATTGGCACATTGTGTGTTTTCCAACTTACCCAGCCCTAGAAAAATGAAATGTCATGTCATACGGTTTGTGTACCGTGCAAACGTCTTTATGTATCTAGATGTTATATTTTTGCCTACCCGCCTTTCTTGAGCCAACATCCCTATTGTGGTTGCAAATCACCCAAAGAAAGTCATGTAACTGCAAAAGAGTAACTTTACAGGAGAGGGCAACAACCTTCTGAACTTTAAATGTAAGTTAATGTAAAAAGGGTTTTGTCCAAGTGTGAGCATTACTTATTTCCACATGAGCATTGAGTCAACTGTCATATTTAAATGATATAGAACCAGTGCCCCTGCCTGAAAACTGGGCTTTCCATTCATGGCTAAGAATTACTTAATTGAACATATTAAATATTGTTGTTTTTTTTTTTGTTGTTGTTGTTTTGTTTTTTTTGGTCTTATAGAAATACCGATTAACTGATTTTACCTGCAAATAAGTATCTTCATATTATATATAATTAAACAAAATCCCATTGATTGAGATATTTATACACATTTATACAATTCACAGCAAGAAAAAAAACAGGGTTTGTTTTATTTTGTCTTAACATACTAAATATTAGTGGTATTAATAATAATATGACTCTGGTAAGACATATAACAAGGCATCAAAGATGTCCACTTATGGCCAAAATGTCTTAAAATCAGCAGAGCAATGTTCTTACATGAATGTTGTTGACTTCTGGGAAATGCTGATTCATTGTGACGCACATCCTCAGATGGGACGATAGAAAGATTTCCAGATAAACCATTCTGACCATTGATTCAGTCTGTCAGGCTAGACAGTTACATGACTTGTACGACTCCATGTCCCATAGTCCTTTGCAGTATTTCCGAGCGCTGAATGATTTCAGCTCACTTCCTCTACTTGACCAAAGGCTTCCACACTGTAGGCTAGACAAAAAGTGGTCAGATACATTAAACTCACATAGCTGATGCCGTTTATTTGAATAATCTTTATAAATCCATTTTGATTTCTTCTAGATTTCCCACCAGAATGTTTCTAGACACAAATATATGTAACTATAAATGAATAAATTAGTCTAGTTTAAAATAATTAAAATAGTTGTTTGTGATCTTGATTAGTGATATAAAACAATAAACATGATATAATCAGCTTGAACACATTTAACCTTCCCAAGAAAGAGATTCTCAACGGTATTCTCAATTCAGTATTAAGGATTTAGCATTTTGCTAACGCCATGAAGCCGACAATGCAGTATTCACTAATGGAGGAACCTTTTAAAAGCATATTAACTGAATGTATGCTGTGTAGGCTGTTTCCTGTCACATGTATCAAGCTTAAGCTAACCACAGTGGCCATAGCTGAAAGAAGACTTTTCATTAGTATTATCTTGAGAGGCCTTTTTGGCTGTGCTCTACTATTGGCACAGTCATTCATCCTAAAGGCACTAACAGGACTTTGCTTTATGTGTGGCCCATTGTTTAGCTCACTCTTGCTTGAAACCGGCCTGCTAAACCATATATTAGTCTTCACTTTGTCTTTAGCTCTCCACTTTAGCTTTTTTCTGGCTTTGTGAACAAAACCGGCATAGATGCTGTCGCAGTGTGAGTGGGCCTGTTTGTTTGTTTGGCTGCCATTTTGTGCCCTACGGAATTGCACGGAAGATGGGAATAAATTAATGGGGACTTGTGGCACAAAACTGTTCCTAGAAAATAAAACATTGTCATAGTTGTCAGTGTTTATGCATTCAAATAGCAATGTCAAACTGTAAGAGGATTAGTTGCATGTAAATTCTGTGAGGGTTGCATTGTAGGTGATGAGTGAATTCTGCCATTGCAGTGTGAGGATA
Organism: Prochilodus magdalenae; assembly: GCA_024036415.1. NCBI lineage: Eukaryota > Metazoa > Chordata > Actinopteri > Characiformes > Prochilodontidae > Prochilodus > Prochilodus magdalenae. The sequence goes on from JAMWET010007856.1 coordinate 2,177,333, forward strand.
ATTAATGTTTTCATAGAAAGCCAGTGAGACACTGGATTGCTATACAAAAAGCTTTCAACTGCACTTGAGATCTGTGTTCCTGCCGGGATTATGGTGAATAGCTATCGTCAGCCCAGCATCACTGTGACTCCATAATCCTGAGTGTAGGGCCTCGCTATCTAACGATACTTTTACTTTTGTGATTCTGGAAACTCCCGAAAATGAACTTCACTATGGAACACTAAGCAACCACACCCTCCCGCCTCAACACCACCACAAAACACAAACGTCCCACTCACAAGGCTACACACATGTAGCGGAATGGCAGCCGCACACACTGGGCTTGTTGCACTATTACCTAGGAGAGGTGCTTTTCGACAGCATGGTAACCTTTCTGCCCGCAGCACTCTTAAATGGATTTCACACCTCCACCTTCACACAGAGATTTTCTGCTGCCGGCCTCAAACTTGGTCACAAAGCGTCAGCAGTTTTACATTTGCTGCTCGCGTCGCGCCACATGGTTTTGTTTCCCCTCGCTAGCACAGGGCCTGCTATGAGCACACATGCTGTTTACTCACCCTAATGGAGCTAATGGAGAAACAAAGCTGGATGCTTTCGTCTTCATGCAAATGGAGACTTGCAGCTAAACAGAGCACTCAGATATCAGCCATTTTGTCTTGAGCTGGTCCGATACGCATGCGCGGACACCTGCGCTACACTAGGCCCTGATAATTTTCCTTGCTCTGAAAGAGATTATAACTTAGGTCTTGGTGAGAGGGTAGATATGGAAATGAATGTGTAAATAGATAAAAAAAAAAATTATAGAGTGATAGGCCTTTCAGCGGGAAAGGGAAGGAGCCATGCTAAATAGCTCAGGCTCCTGTATGGATAGGGCTATTGTAGCCTTCTGCTTTGCCCATTTTTAAACCCTGCTGGATTTATTTCTGACTAGACAAGAGGCACTAAATAAGAAGCATCTACTTATCGGGAAAATGTCCTTATAAGACTGTGCGTTGTCTTCTTCTCTCACCCTTTTCTCCTTTTTACTTTAATAACAGCACTTTTCTAGTTCATAAAGCAGTTTGTATGAATAAATTAATTGTTTGATATCATTTCTTTATTTTAAAATCATAATTTTAAAGAGTGTTAATTTATAGAAAATGATCACATGTAAATTGCAGTTGCAGTTATGTTCAGCAAGAAAAAAAAACAAATGCATATATTTAATTCTTGTAATTCCTAGTCAGACCCATTTAAGCCAGTTAGAAACTCATTCTCTACAGCTCTTTCTTCATGTGGGAGAGTACATGAGAGGACAGTTGGCCTAGTCTACATGCTGAGCTACATTTCCATGTGATTTTTTGGAACAGGCGGCAATCATTTGGTCTCTGCCCTGGGGCTTTACAATAATTCTGTAAAATTAATGTTTCCTTTTTGACTGCCCCAATTTCCCATCCTAATTTTGCTAGGTTGTGGACTGATATTCTTTTATCTTGGTCCAGTTGGCTAAGCGTGTTTCTGTTCTCCTTTTGGATTGGATGTTACTGGGTCTCATTTGAAAATATCAGTTACAAGAAAGAAAAAAAATACTATTAGCATGGTAATTAGACAATGGTCACTGTGCTAGTAATAGTCCACCTATTCATATACAGTGCTCATTTTATGCGTGAAGCATTTTATACTATATTCATTCATTGGTTAAGCATTTTAAAACAGCAAGCAATGGATTTGAGTAATACCGGAGACACTAGACGCTGAGGTGACTGAAAAGACTTTACTCTCTAGGCATTTTATTGCACTCAGTCTGAGTTATGACAGTTAATGCTCATGTATTTACAGTAATGGAGAGACAAGATGAGTCATTTAGTTTTTATTTTACCACTCAGTGGGGTTAAACGGAATCAAATCCCATGCATTCACTAATTCCCAACAGACCCATAAAACACGCCGTAGGTCGTATAGGTTGAATAAAAATGCTTTATTCTCTGTAGTATTAAGATGTGCTGACTGTGACGGCATTGGGAGGGGCATATAAATACAGGCAGCAGAATTTAACTGCTGTATATCTTGCTTGTCCACTGCTTTTCAGTGTTAGATCCAATAGAGTTCACTGTCTATGTGGTAATATCTGTCAGCATTAGTAATGCATTTGCACTTTACCTGCAGACAGAGGGGCTTCTAAGGAGAATGCTTGGTGCATTATAGAGGCATGGGAGCATTCTCAGGGGCATCACCACTACCATACAGCTTGGTCATTTGTGATAAGATGGCCCACTTTATCATCCCATATCACATGAGGCATAAGGACGAATCAGAAGCGTTCTGTAAGGAATACAGGTCTTTATGCATGTACGTTCATACATAAACGATTTTCAAAGAAATGCTTCATTTGTTCCTGTCAGACGGGGTCCTAACAGTGGAGCTAAAGGGAGTATTATTCCAGGTGTAGTTTGTCAGTTCTCCTCCTCAAATCAATTAGTCAGTTAATAAACAGTTGGGCCGGAACAGGTCTGAGTGGGCCAGGTCAGAACAGCGGGCGAATATTTCAGCCCAATCAATGAGCATAATCATACGGCCTACATCTGATAATGAGCCCAGGCACCAACTGGCTGATTAATGACACTATTATCTGTGTGAAAGCGGCCTGTGCGCTGTCCACCCATCGTCGCGCTGAGAAAACCCGAACTGCTGAATGGCCTAACCGTGCCTTGTCTGCTCTCCCTCTCCCTCTCTCTCCCTCCTCTTATTCCTCACCTCTTCTTCTGCACGTCTACTTCTGGCTTTCTTCCCACTTCTCTCTCTATCTTTCTTTCCTTCTTCTGATGAAGATTTGCTCTCTATGCAGGGTGTGTTTGCATATGTGCTGTTCTTTCTTTACATTCAGTATTTACTCAATTCTTTCATTTACTAGAGAATCAGCTTTACTGAAATTCTTTCACCACTTGTCGACATGACAAAGAGATCATAAGACTGATCAGCACTAACATAATAATGTAAAATAAATGGAATTTGGAATGGAATTTGCAGGCGATGCTCTTTTAGGTCTCTGTTCTTCCAGCTTTTACTGTAACATAAGGAGATGTACAGAGAGCGTTTCCTGAGAAAAATGCTTATTTGTATTTGTTTATTTTTACCTCCACAATTGATTTAAAAAATATATTTTTTTCAATTTTTTCCTCTAGTGCTGCAGCCGCTTCCATTGCCTGTATGGTAAGTACAAAGCCGTAATAAACCTAAAGCTTTACAAAGCACCCCTCACATTATAACCTTTATATTCTACATCACATTAACATTAACACTATTTTTCTTTTCATTTTGGAAATGATTTAATGACCACGCCTCACCATTTTTATTTTCTTTCTATATCATAATATAAATCCAATGTTAATATCTGTTATGATATAGCACTGTCTGATTGTAATAAATTGGAAGGCAATAAAATCAAAATAATAATTACAAAATATCAGTAAAAATGACTTTTTCTGCAGTCTTTAGTAACTCATTGCCATTTGGGCTCGTTCCTTCAGAAACGATTAAAAAGAAATCTTTTACACTGGTTTAATTGTATCTCTTCCTGTGAAACTTGAGTTCAGACGACTGAATTTGATCTGCTCATCAAAGACTTTTTTTGCAAGCTTGCTGATTCCAGACAACTATTAAAGGACAAATATTTAGGAAATTCTGAAATTCTAAATTCTTAAACTGATCCCGTTAAGAACTGTTTACTCAAATTACACTTACTCAAGTTATGCTGGTAATATCATTCGCAATGAAAAATGGTGCATTAAATTGGAAAACAATGTTAAATGGTGCTCCCAGATTTTTAGACCCCACGCTAAATAGATAACCTACAATACAAGATGAAAACAATATCCATCTGGAAATATATAAGGTTTCAAATATTAAATTGAGTTGTTCCAAACCTGTTAGAAATGTTATAAAGTTAGTCTTACAAATCTTAAATATTTTAATACTAATAATATTATAAATACTTTCAAATTAAATTATGAATGATAAATGTACATCATTTTTAAATGGTCTTTGTGTGTTATTTTATTTTATTATTGTTTTTAATGGGTAAGATAAATAATATATTACAGAGAGAGTTTTAAAAACACATTTCATAATTGTTACATAAACTCAATTTATCAGGATTTATTATTTATTTTCAAACCTCTGAATACTTGTATTGATTTTCCGTGTTTATTGTCTCTCTGTGAGCAGAGTCTCGCAGTAATCTGCAGCAGACAGTGCTCTCTATAGAGGACCGTTGTATTTTTCTTTCCCCTCTTTGTGTAGTTTGGCAGGTAGAAGAGTGGCCACGTGTCCATTGTGTCAAAGTGTGTGTGTGTGTGTGTGTGTGTGTGAGAGAGAGAGAGAAAGAGAGTGAGTGAGTGAGTAAGTGAATGGTGTGAGAGGGCAACCCTGGCATGCCAATAGCTCTTTTGAGGGAGTACAGCAGCGACAGTGTGCCGCCTTTCTTTCTTGCTTTAATTCCTCCGCCCGCTCGCCCGCTCTCTGCTGGCACTGTGTTCACACTTAAATCAATCAAATACACCATGAGCCCTTTAGTCAACTCTAACTAAATCAGCCTGCGTTTATTGACTACAGGGGCTTTTTCCCCCACTCCGTGCTCTGATAGGCAGGGCATGATTTATATATTTCTGATCTCTACTGAGAAATTTTTCGGTGACTTTTTTCCTTCAGATTCATTAGAAAAATGCTCTGGGCGCTAGTGAGATGCCTTTAGAAGATGCCCAGTGAGATGTAGCTGTTTTCTTGTGTTTGGTTCGGACTGTTGTAGGTATGATGTTCATCCAGAAGAGGTAGGATAAAATAATTCATTAAAGGCTGGATCACAGGATCCGTGCTGTGAATTACTCATGTTAAAAATGAATATGTATGTTTACTGATTTACCAAGTGTATCACCGGCCAGATGAAATCAGAGGTCTGTATGGAATGACTAACTATGTTTCGTACTTCGATGACATTTATTTCTACTGGCATTTTTGAATGTGAATATTGTGCTGTGGTTATGACACATCCCTTCTTTAACTGAACTGTCCAAAGCTTCCAGTTTTACATAGTTTTTAGGTCAGTGTTATAAGCAGTAGCTCTGAGCAATATTCAATATTCAATCAAAATTATCGCCACTCCAGAAACATCAGTTATATGCAGTACAGGGCCTCCTTTTTTAAACGCCTGAACTGACTGATAAATGTCAAAATGGCGTTTTGCTCTCTTGACAAATGTGCAGTATGTAGCAGAAGCTCTACAGCAGATCATCATTTTTGACATATTTAGCAGCCCACTGCCTGCCATAATTGCTCATCATTACATGTGAGTTAATGGGGTCTGTAGTGTTCATGTTCGGTTGGGGTAATAAGAACTTTTTTAGACGTCCCTTCCCGTCTTCAGCCACCTATCTATCTAAATAGAGTCTCAGCGTATTACAGATGTTATCATTTAAATACGCACCTTCAGACAGTTTCTTTTCTCCTTTTTTTTCCATTGATGATGATGGTGATGGGGTTGGAAGATGGGGTTGGAGGGTGGGGTGGGTGCGCGCTGCAGAATGACTTGCATTTTGCCGAGCCCACAGGGGAACTCATAATCTTAGCAGGGCTAATTAAGAAAAGCAAAGTTTTAATGGAGTTCCTAATGCACTCCTACTACCTCTGCCTGCTATTTGTCTACCAGCTTTGACTGAGACGGGCAGATGCATGTAAAATCTGGATTTATACACAAAATTTAGCGGTTGCTTTAAATGGTAATTGCAGGCTTAGATCCCCCTTTATTCTGTACTACGTTTATTTTCTGTCATTAATGTGGGGTCAAGCTACATGGGAGGTATCATGTCAAGTCAATCCGTCCTACTAAACGAAATCAGTTCATTTATATGGAAAAACATAAAGGCTGCGTATTTGAATCCAGACTTGGCTGTATTGGCTTTTTGCAAAAGTAAGAAAGATAAATCAATAGCAGAACATGATGTATATATAACATGATTTATACAGTACACACAGTGTGTACGTATGTATATATATATATACTCCATACATATTGTAAATTGTTTTGCTTTTGTAATTAAGCGGGCCACAGACGAGGGTGAAATATTCTCCATCCTCTGTAGTCTTCCCTCTTCTCTCCTTTTCCATTCAACTTGCTGTAGTCTTTTGCTGGCACACCTTCATTTCCGTGCCGTTCTCCTCCGCTCACTTCACTCCTGTCCTTTCTTCCTTCCCCCCTCCTGTCCTCTCCTTTCTTTCCCACTTCTCTCTGTCAGTGCAGTTCACGCACAGTAAAACTCCCTCAGCGCGCGCGTGTGCCTTTGTCACGCCGTGCAGAGCAAACCGAGCCAAGTGGCCTGAGCTGTGAGCAGAGGGAAGGTCTCTTTCTCTCTCTCGCTCTCTCTCTCTATCACTGCTGCAGTGCCACGCCTGCCAAACACACAAATACTGAGTAACTCAGAGACAGCAGCAAATGCTGGTCCAGACAGAGACACAGAGCTAACAGAGCCACGAACGCAAAGCGCATTCAGCAGCTCCTCCATACCCGCCTGCTATAAGAGGGTAAAATAGAGATGTCAGAATTGTATAATATTTCAGAGTAATTAGCATTTCTACTGAGAACTGCAGCAAACGCCAGGAGGAGAAGAGCGCCATTTTGTTCCTGGAGGCCAAACCAGCCTGCACAGTTACAGCACAGGCACAGAGAAAACCTCCTCCTGATAACTCCTCCTGTTCCTCTCATCCTAGTATTTAGAGGAAACTTCTGGACAGAGAGAGCGAGAGAGAGAGAGAGACATAGAAATAGGAAGTGATCAGATTAGGAGATTAAGACAGATATCGGAAAGAGGGAGGAAGAAGAAAGTGATTGAGAGAGAATAGGAAAAGAGATAGATAAACTTGACCTTGACTCAGACAGAAAGAGAAAGAAGAGGGATTTACACAGATATTCAGACTGAGAAAGAATGGAGACTGAGAGAAAGAAACACTTAGAGAAAGATGGAAAGGTGTAGAGAGGGATTGCACTAAAGGGAGGGATGTAGAGAGGGATGAGATTAGAGAAAAAGAAAAAACTGGGATAGACAGATAGACAGATAGATAGATAGATAGATAGATAGATAGATAGATAGATAGATAGATAGATAGATAGATAGATAGATAGATAGATAGATGGTAAAAGAGAAAGATTTAAACAGATATTAAAAGATTGAGAAATAAGACAGATAGGGAGAAAGAACTTAGAGCCAGAGAGAGAGAAATGGAGAAAGGAGAGAGAGATAAATGGGATCAGCATAAGCAAGAGAGAGCGAGGGAGATTTGTGTCGTGATGCAGAGAGAGAGAGTGTGCTACAATCGCTCTGCATAGCAGGCGTTCAGAAGGGACCCTAACTGTCGGCCATGTGTTCACTGACAGCCTAGAGCCCACCGGGCCGGCAGGCAGAGGAACGTGTGTGTGTGTGCGCGCTGTGTATGAGTGTGCTCACAGAGGAGCCAGTTAATGCATGCGGTCTGATTCAGACCAGTAGCTCGTCACTAGGCTTTCTCTGGTTCTTAATGAGCAGACGGCCTTCTGCTGTGATATAGAAGAATCCTTATAGATACGAGAAATAACTTTAATTCCCCAAAACTTCTGCATGCACACCCCCCACGCAGAGCCCTTTCCCCTCCATCACAAATATCACAGCCACCTTAATGATGCTGAGGATGAGTGGCTTGGTGATCATTGGTGAACACTTCAGATTCTTCCAGCATAGTCCTGACCAACTGCAGCACAACAGAGCAAAACCTGAGCAGCATTTATCATGAGTCTGTAAACATAAACAGATTAAGGACACGTGCTGACAGCCCCTTAGGTCATGTGCTTATTGATTATATAAAAAAACGGAATGACCATCTGTTTGTTTAGTACACTGTAGTGGATAGCCCCTCACATGGCACACTGGGGGTTCAGTTCCCAGAATGGGCAAACATGTCATCCTATACCGATTGGAGTCCCTGAGCAAGACATCTAACTTCATCTCTGTAACATGGTGGAATCGAGCATCTACCAAATGCCATGAATGTAAACCTGTTCAGTTATATCCAGATTTCCAGACTGAGGAAAGAGGGACTGTGATCTTATATTAACATTGGCTTATTTAATGCTGCTTTATATTTTTTTAACTCCTCAGCAGAAATCACAAGGTCACACAAGTGGGTGTCCTTGTGATGCATTTATCACATGCAAATCACACAAATTACACAAATAAAACAAATATCAAATCAAATATGTCACATCAGCAGTATTGTTGCTGAACTATAAAATTAGGTCAGGGGTGCAAATTTGGTCTGACAAATTGATACAGGGTGAAAATTGAGAGGCCATAGTGCACATGCAATGCTAGTACCTAATGATGCCACCGCTGTATTCCTGTAGTACATAAAAATGTCTGCTGATATTGAACTGACACTGATTGCATCAATACTGATATGACTTCTCTAGTAGCACCACATGAGAGCTGGAGATTTCAAACATAAACCTAGATGAACAGAGTACAGCGAGCAACCATATCCTCATTATATGTGTAGACAGAAAATAATCGTGTGATGCTGGTTCGAATCAAAGCTAGAGAAGCTGTGGGGCTACTTTTTCCAGAACTATGTATTTTCTCTTACACAGTCACCCTCTGTTTTAGCTTAATCGGTTAAACAAGTGCAATCAGGTGTGCTGCCTGTGTGAAATGGAAACCCGCAACCACACTTGCCCCTTTAGGGACACAATTTAGCACCCCAGTCTAATGATGTGTGGAACACATTATTCACATTATGCAATCCTGTTTATCCCACATCTGTGTGTTACACTAGCCATTACGTACCAACTACCAGTTAGTGACAAAATTCTGCCATAGATTCAAATCAATTCCGTCGAAAGCAGATTGCGGCCATTATACAGAATGTTCCCGAACGCCATCTTTAGCTTATGGCAAGAAAATGTCCGTCAACAGACTGTGCACCTGAAACGTCAGGCAAGCAGGTGTGTGAGAGAGAGACTGATGGAATTTTTTCACCTTTATTTTCTCTGCGTTTTTTTTTTCTCTGTCACTTGTGCAGTTCGCCTTCAGCAGCTGCAGCAGGCTTGATAAGAGTCTCAGCTCCTGAGTCGCTCTCCTTCCAAATGACCGTCAAACTCAATCTCACACATACACACACAGGCCACACGCATGCGCACACAAATATACAAACCTACACAAACACACGTATGTATATGCATGCACACTCACGCACACACACACACTTTATATATACATATATATATATATATATATATATATATGCAAAAACTGGTTTCCCATGTTTTGGTGAGTTCCTAAAATCTTCCAGATGCATACTTTAGGTTAATCCTACTTTGCATTTTGATGCATATTTTCATAAGGTTAAAAAGATTTTAGCATGCCAATGCAAAATGCTGACGCATTCCACAACCTACCATGCCATCAGTAGCTTTGTAACATTCGAAGGTTGCCTACATAGGGAGCTGATGTATAAGTACTGAATGAAATGTTTCACCAAGCAATACCACTGTGTTTATGTATAGATTATATATTTATTAGAAAATATGAGATATACTAGACGTAAGAGCATTTAAATTAATGTGACAGACATTTGCACTGCTATGAAGCTTCATTCTCAAGGCATCTAACTTACGAAGTGAAGGCCTGGTCAGGATCACTATATATTTGCTCCATAAAGATTTTTCTCTGCTGCCAAACTAAAGCGATCGTGTTCATACACATGTCCCCTCATGTTAACGCAATGCCACATTAAGTCTTATCATGCTTATGGATGTGTTTTGAAGTTCTTATGAAGGTAAGCCTCCAATAAAACATCAATTATGCTGTTCTATCTGCTTTTCTTGCTCTTTCTCTTTTTTTATTTTCACTTGCTTTCTTTCCCTGACTCTGACTGATCTAATTGCCTGATTTCCATTGGGATACTAAAGCCATCTTTTACAGGCTAAGCTATGTCTCAGACTGTGGGTGGGCCTGTTCTTTTTTGCTGACTGAGTGCAGCTGTGTGAAGCACCCAGGAGAGATTGGCCAGTCCATCAGCTCTCAGCACCCAGCCTTACAGTCAGAATTTTCTCAGAACACTCCGAAACCTAAAGTCACAAGAGCTACTTTACGTCCCCTCTGTCTGAGCTTTTAAATAAAGTCATCAGCATTTGGGTCAGCATTTAGCAAGCCGTCCAAGCGTGTCTGACATTCACTCATCGTCAGTCAAGGTGTAATCTCCCATGGTTAAAAGAGGAAAACAAAGAGGTGACAGGTCAGAACTGCATGCTATTATACATATTATTTGAATAGGAATAATGAACGCTTAATGGCAGCAGAATATTTTAAAAGCTTGTAGTGATCTACTTACGTATAAATGCATTTTAACTTGCCTGTACCAATATAAATTATACCAACATCTCAGTGGCACATTGTTTCAGACTGTGATTTTTATGATATGATATTTTTATGATTTTTCAGATTATGGTCATAAGAAAACCCTTTTAAAACTGTGATAAAAAAAATGAAGTAAGATTTAATTCTAAGTAATTCATGACCACTTTTATAGGTGCATTCATCGTGAAATAAAATGCACACAGTGTAAATAACTTATTTGTCTGCAGTACGCTATGCTAACCTGCCGGTGTCTGTAGAGTGCTGTAATAAAACACGCGTGAAGGATTGTAACGACCACTCACAGCTTTCTGTTATGTATGTCCATTGGCATATAGTGTGTGGAAATTAAGACACATACAGTGAGGAAGAGATGAATTAGAGGATGTTGATCTATCAGACAAACTGTCAGAGCAGCAGCTGGTGTTTCACCAGGAAGCCGCCACAGCCTGGGCTGTCTGCTGGGTGGACGGAGCTGCAGAAATTCCACATTAGAAATCGCAAGCACTCGCCTCACTACAGCCCTGCATTAGGCTAAGAGGCTGGAGGGCCTAATAATAGCTATTCACTGAGGCTGTGTGGCCTCAAGGATTTTTGAAAATTAAACTCAGTGTACATCAACCAGAGCAATTACGATCCACAGAGGCAGCTGGTGGGGAGCAAAAAGAAAAGTCGGCTCTATCTCAGGCACGTCTTAGATGTCCTTCCTCAAGACATAGATGCAAACACATTTGCACACACAAAGCACAGACAAACAAGGCTCGTTCGGACACTGTCTTAACGTTCTGGCAGGCCTTCGTGTGAGATCCTGGCACGAGCTTGCGCATTTTCGTCCGTTGGCTTTGGCATAATGCGGTGACATTCTTTGTTTGAAGGACACTGGCAGACTTCCAAGAGCCTCCACTCACCTCTCGCGCCCTTTAATTGAAACCTTAAAGAAGTTCTCGGCCCAAAAGCCCTCATGTGGGCTTTGTCGCAATTAGATTGACCAGAAAGGGCAAACCAGCTGACGAAACAGGATTAAGCAGTAACGTATTGCCTGTATATTATTATATGCTGCTGTGATACGATCATCTGTGCAGGAATTAACAGGGCTGGTCTGCTGAGGATAAAGATGTGGCAGGCAAATGACAGAATAATAGAGAGGAAGGAAATGGGCGCTGGCTGCTAGAAAGCCCAGATGTATTCCTCATACTCCTCGAGTTCAGAATCAGGTGCGAGACAGACCATGCTGGTCCTCAAGGTGTCTGAGGCTGTGGAGTAGAAGCAAACGACTGCATGTGGTTTATGATGTACTATAAGAGACCTGACCTGAAGGCTTAAAGGCTTATTTAAGGCTTAAAAGTGATTTTTGCCATCATAAGAAAACATTATATCTTACACACAATAACTACAGAAATGGTACCTACATTTCATTTCTGACTTCCGACAATATAATTTACATTTAATTTAAGACATTTTGACCCATTTCTACAGGCAGCTGTTGTTTTTCGAATGGTGTAAAAAAAAAAAAAAAATTAAAAAAGGACAATAACAATTTTGATATAACAGTGACAATTTGTATCACAGGGGAAATCCACCGATTATTCAGAATTTCTGCAAAGTTAAGGTCATTCAGAGTAATTTGATGTGAAATGCTTAATTTAAGAGAAGCTCGTTCTCAGTGGTGGTGAGAGGAACCAGATATCTGAAACAGTTCATCACACCTTACACACACATATAGGCTTTAAATAGATTTTTTTTTTTTAATGTATTTTTGCATTCATGGCAGACAGGTCCATGCAGGAGGTAATAGGGCACACCAGTCCTTAAACATTTTTAGATTTACCATTATTTTTATTAACATTACATCATTACATATAAAAACACAGTTTTTATATTTTTGTATAGTACATTTTGTATAGTAAATAAAATGGCTGTATTTGTTTTGTGGACTTTGTAAACCCTGAGGCTGTAAGTTTCTCTAGAACGGACCATTCTCCCTCAAAACACTCCGAATGCTCTACTTGCTCATCTAAACTATTATGAATTATGAGGATGGTTTCAGAAATGAGCGAAATTCTCTTTTTAAACAAAAGCATGTTAATCATTAATAATGATAATAGACTCAGACATCACCGGTGAGTAGTTTGCATTACTCTGCAAGTGTGAATCAACCTGTCTGGGTCAGTTCCAGTAAGGCAGGGATGAGGTCAGCGCTAAGCCGTGAGCTCTGAGCTTATGCACTTTGCTATGCAGAGCTGCAAAGCTGCCCTGACCTCAACACTTGCACTCCTTTAACACAGAGCAGTAACACCACAGCTGGATCACCGCCGTACGCTGCGGGTGTCTATACATGTGTCAAATCACCACTGGTGTTATAAACCGTTACAGGAGAGCAGAAGAAGATTCTTATGTGTGCAGTACTAATGTGATCCTTTCTGTTACTCTGTTACATGTTCGTACAATGTAAAGACTGCTGGAGCTTTCAAATGGGTTGTGAAGTTTTGGTTTTGGTTCTTCTGGTTTTCAAGCCCGTAATTATGCATATCACGGAAGTCCTCCCTGAAAGACAAGAAAGCTAATATGAAAATCTCTGCTCTGCAGCACACAGGGAGATGAAACGAATGAATACAACCAAACTATCATCGGGTTTAAACCGAGTCTCTGTTAATGAACACTAGTAACACTATTAACAGTAGAATGACTCTGGGCTTCATCGTGCAGTGATATGTAATGATATTGGAAAACTAATAAGAAGAATCTCTGTGTTTGTTTGACAGGTGATTTTGAGCTGTTATCCAAAGGAGAAGGCAGAGCGGACGCGTGGATGAGTGAAGCAGACGGACGCTCTGGTGGGGTGGGTCAGCTGGTGTTGTGAATCAGGCCGCCGTAGTGAGGGGGAACGGCTTCTTCACAACACCAGGGTCACACCCTACCACACTCAGCACCAGTACTCACAAACAACCACGCATGTAGGTCTGTTTTCATACAACCTCAGGACGGGGGTCGTGTGTATGTCCCCCATTCAGTACCATTAAAAAGTCCTCTGAGAAGGCGTCTGAGAAACTTGTACATAAGGCTGTTCAGTTGTTTGTTTGGTCCACAATAAAAACACTACTATTAGATCGAAAGCAAATAAGCTCATATACAAAGATATAGTGTGTTTTAATGTGTTGGTGTAACCCAGGAGTGGCAAACTGGAGGTCCAGTGACCAGAGCAGTTTGGCGATTTCCCTGCTCTAAACACACCTAGCACTTTAGCTATGGAGTGTGAGCTTAAACAGAAACAAATCTGTGCTGAACACCTTCCTATCCACCTTCTATCACCCCTCGTGAGACCAATACCAAACCATTAATAAATACTGGCTTCAGCTCATCAGTTCCTCATTACGTTTCATATACTGCATATGTGTACAGTGACATTCATAAGTGGGGAATCACCATTTAAAAAGTTTGTAATTAATGATTTAATAATATAAAACTAATTATTTGGTTGCAGATAAATATATTAAAATGTGTGCAACCGCACATATCAGGATGCCAGACAAAAAAAGTTAAAAAAAAAATGTTAGCTGGGTCCATAAGGAAGAACAGAGCTCCACAGTGTATATGTGTGATTCTAAAATGACTGGGAAAGCTGTATAACATCATGAATTAAATTATAAGAAACACATAAATATACAGAACACCTTGTATTTAAATCTGGAGGCAGAAAACAAATAAGTACAGTATACTGAAAACATAAAAAATATATACTGAAATGTTAAATACAACATTTAAAAACATTATAATTTTTTTACATTTAAATCAACATTACTGTAAATAAAAAGACCATGTTTATTAATAGGACTTTTTAAAGAACAAAAGCAGTTTTTAGTTAAATTACATACAGTAAACATTAAAGCCGTCACCATTGAGAGGGTGTGATTTTGTAGGCTAGCCTTCTTGCTGAAGCTCTACAAAAGCAAAAGAACACTGTGTTGTTTTGTGAATCCAGCCCACAAGTGGACTGTTTCTTCACCACCACACCCAGCAGACTACTGAGCAGCACCAACTGACGACACAACTGAGGAGATTTCAGGAAAGAGACAACTGGGCTGTTGTTCGCAAACACATGAATGATTTCCTATACTGAGCACAGATTTATGAAAGACTCCTTCCTGACGTGAGGATGAACAATCATCAGAAATGCAGAGATATATTTTGTCGCTGTCCAAAAAACAAAACAAAAAGGTAACTGTACAGAAAGCAAAAGATGGATAATAGCGATTTGTATGTGTGATTCTTTTTCCACAAGCAACAGTTGTGATGATGCAATGACACTATCATTTTAATCCATAATGACTATATTTTTAATGGATGACGATTTGACAGAATATGAAAATGCTCGTCTTGTTTTAAACGTTCAAATAAAAATAATGCATTAATCTAAAATTCTGTGTCTTGTTCCTGGCAATCATGAAATGATCTTCAGAAATCAGTGTAAGCATGTTGAGAGAGAATTATTGACTGTTAATACTCATGTATCATTCCATCTTGGATTGGCTTCTGAGGACATCATAATACAGTATAGTAATACAGTGTCTACTCTGTTATTAATTTTGATATCCTGAATATTTTTTTTAATTCTGTATGACCGAATCAATAGAATACACAAAATACTTTGTTAGGCTACTGTTATATTTAAATTCCTATATGACTGGAGCATATATATTGTATATGTATTATTGCCAGCAGACATGACATGAGCTGTTTTTTTTACATTCCCTTAAGCACGCTGACTGAAAATGGGAGCGAGCTTGCAGCCTCAACAAGTCATTCACAAACTGCTCAATATCAGCATCAGTAAAGCCAAAGGCCACATTACGTGTTTAATCATAGACTCATGTCCTAATTCAGGACTTGATAGTAGGTCCTTCAGATCACACCCCACGGCTATTTGTACATTATGAAGTGCAGAAAACGACAAAGAAACAAATCATTAATGCCATTTGCTCCCTCTAGTGGATACAAAACATACAACATGCGCTGTAGTGGCTCCCCTAATCCAGTGTGAAGATGAGGGCAGGAGTGAGCGAGATTATCTAACTATTTGAGACACTATATGTATGCATGTTTCTCACTTGACATGAACAGTTATTACACAAAACATTCTGTTCACTCCCCCCAGACCACAAAGTTAGACCACAGTTACGTGCCAAAAGCAGGTCATTGTGAATTCATTGTTGCTGTGTCAGAAAACCAGAATACGCACATACAGCATTTCCAGATATACACAGTCTAAACCATATTAGCCCCCCAAAAAGTCAGTCACAAGGCTGAAAATAGCCAATCAGAACAGAGGTCATTTACATATATGAGTCAGAGGCACATTTTAAATGATAAAGATAGAATATGATTTTGTAAAAATCTGTTTGTATATATGTACCACATTTGATACATCCATAAATTATACAAAGTGGTCCTTTATGCCACAGGAAGATGAGACTGGCTTTTGACCACCCCTATGTGAACTAATACAAACTGATATCTCACTGATAAATTCAGTTTTCAAACATGTTTAGAGCACAGAAATAACTAAGATTGGTATACCTGCATAAGTCTGCTCTTTATTCAAGAAAATCCACACATAAAACTGGTCATATGGTCATAAACAACTTCAGAAATAATTTTTCTGTTGATTTCTGCAACTTTGATTATAATTTATACCTTCTATCGCTATATGTTGTGTATTTTTGGTCATGCACCACATCTATACTGGCAAATTTGTTTGACATACATATTTATTTTAACTCCTATTGCAATACTGACACAACATAAATCCAAAGGAACCCAGACGTCTTTTATAATTACTGAATTTGGCTACTTTAAGATGGGGACACGAGCATTCAGTTGTGTGCATGTAATATACAGGGGTTGGACAATGAAACTGAAACACATGGTTTTAGACCACAATCCTTTATTAGTATGGTGTAGGGCCTCCTTTTGCAGCCAATACAGCATCAGTTCGTCTTGGGAATGACATATACAAGTCCTGCACAGTGGTCAGAGGGATTTTAAGCCATTCTTCTTGCAGGATAGTGGCCAGGTCACTACGTGATGCTGGTGGAGATTCGTCCTTTTTGGTGGTATGCTGACATTACCCTGGATACCGTGGCTCTTGATACATCACGAAGACTTGCTGTCTTGGTCACAGATGCGCCAGCAAGACGTGCACCAACAGTTTGTCCTCTTTTGATCTCTGGTATGTCACCCATAATGTTGTGTGCATTGCAATATTTTGAGCAGAACTGTTCTCTTACCTGCTAACTGAACCTTCACACTCTGCTCTTACTGGTGCAATGTGCAATTAATGAAGACTGGCCACCAGGCTGGTCCAATTTAGCCATGAGACCTCCCACACTAAAATGACAGGTGTTTCAGTTTCATTGTCTAACCCCTGTATAACCTCTCTAGAATAACATTGCCAATAGAATAGGACACTCTGGGGCTGCTGTACTTGAGTCTCAGGTCATCATGGCCAATGCTGGAGCAGGTGTCTACAAACCTTCAGATCAGCGTTAATAAATGACTTTAATACAATCATATTTGGGGATGCTCAACCAGGTTGCTCAGTCAATCTCAGCTCAGTCAGTCTCATTCTGCTGAACACCTGTGATTATTTGAATCAACTGTAGATTAGGGTCTGATGTGTATGGCAGTCCGTTTCCACCACTTGGCATCTCATAAAATTATAAACTAGTCATAAGTCACTTAGTATGCCATAATATGACTTAACATCTTATAATTATGATTTGTGTTTCAGAATTCTATCTTAACATCTTATAATTATGAACTAGTATGCCATAATAATGACGTAGGTCTCAAAACAATGACTTAGCATCTCATAACTGTAGCTTACCTTCTCACAATTATAATTGACTTTCTCATAATTATGAATTTGTATTTCATAATTATAGATTGACATCTCATAATTATGACTTACTTTCTCGTAACTGTGAGGGCCTGTCGTGTACCTGGGCTATAGGAGTGCCCAGTGCAGACAGTGGACTGTACTTGGGTTACACTCCTGTTTACACCACTAGATGTCAACACCGCCACCATAACAGTGGCGAGGAGCCGCTGACGTTCTGTAAACGTGCTGTGGGTATTTACATAGATGGCATCGTGAATGAATCTGCTACAGTGATGTATTCTTGATTTATCACAGATGACATGTAATACTTTACAGCTAAAGGTAAATACCGTGTAGCCTTCTATCCAGTTCACTTGTGCCGTCGGCGGCTGGCCAACCAGACAGCTGGTATATGTCAGCAGAACTGTGCTGCTGTAGTTAGCCAGCTAGCAGCTAGTTCGCTCTAACTCAGCCTAGCTGCTTATATTTCGCTATTGCAGCTACCTTTTCTGACTAAACGAGTGGAAAATTAATCCTATACGACTACGTGAGATACCTCTCCGTCATTTTAAGTGAACTGTAGTCTCAGCGTTGAGTGTTGCTAGCTTGCTAACTTTTACACCCAGCTAGCCTGTAAGTTGAAGCGGGATGTTGTTGTTTTCTGCTGAGTGTCTCGTCCGCGTGTGACCTTGTAGCTACTTGAGAGATAGGGTGATCCCCTCATTTCCTGATTTCAGATGCATAGACACATAGTTTGTTCACCTAATAGTTAACCATGGTGAAATATAAAGGAAAAGCTTTATTTGTGTGCAGTTACTTTTCAGGAATGCTTTCAGCGCCTGATTACTCGGACCTGCGGCAGCTGAAGTGATGTCTGTGTCCTCCTTCCTGCGTATGAGGTTAGCATCATTAGACAGGGTTCACAGTATGTCTAGTGGCAGCCTCCAGCACATGGATTAGGTCTAGGCTTAGAGTAAATATATATAATATAAAAATCTCATTGAAATATTAGCAGTGGAGATTCTGTTTAGTCTGGGTTTAGGCTTAATCTGGAGCCAGTGTTTACCACTGCTATACATTGTAAAGGCAATTCCCAAATGCTTCCATTCCCAAATGCTTCCATCCCTGAATGGCGTTTTCAAAACAGTTTCCCGGTTTAACCTGTGTTGTATGTAAGTCCAGCTTCAACTTAGTGTATTGTCGTAAGACTGCCCATAAATGAAGTCCTCTCCTTCTTCTGTTCTGCTCGTAGGCTTGGTGGCAGATGCTGTGCTGTTCAGATACTCCAGAAAAGAGCTCTGTCTGGCGCAGATGCTGTGAACGCACTCAGACCATTTTACTTTGCCGTACACCCTGACTTTTTTGGCCAGCACCCGAGAGAAAGGGTAAGACACTAACTCCTGATGTCTGAGGGGTTTCTCTGAGGACCCTCAGTCCCTGGGATTAATTCTGCCAGAGTGTATATGATAGCCTGCATTCCTCGCCGGCATTTTTTGTGCTCTGGTTTGCAGGAAGTGAATGAAAACTCGCTGAAACGGCTAAATGGCTACTTAGAGAATCTTCAAAAGCCAGGACCGAGGTCGATCAAGCCTACAAAGCTCACTTTTTACGTTCGGGACACAAAGCAGAAAACCGACAGTAAAGGTGACCTGCCATCGTCTGGTGAGTTGAATGTTTCCCTAAATAACCTTGTCTGATCATTGAAGTGCGCACTGCATTTTTAAAAAGACGCTCATCTTACATGTGTACCGGCACATACCACAGGAGTGCAATATGTGCTTGAAGGGACTCTCTAAAACTATCCCAGTTATATCCTACCTACTTTTACTACTCTTGACAGTTCATTGATATGTCTCCTTGATAGCAAATTAACTTTGGGACCACCACACACTACCAGTTTCTAACCACACACTTATTAATTGGAACAGACTTTCGTACTTTCGTAGTGCGGCTTACTTGTCATCATGCATTGAGAAGCCTAGAGACAGGAGGCAGTACTGTTTTCGGGGTTGATCTGACACATTTCAAAAGAATGTGGTATACAAACATAGTAGTGAAATGTCATGTGTTGCATTGGTTGTAGTTGGTTTTGTGATTCTTCCCCATTTGGTGCACATTTGAGAAGCCTTCCAACATTATATAGTTTTACAGCCTCATATAAATGGAAATGGAGTAGTAAAGGGAGGGTTTAGAGGGTCAGTCGCTGCTTTTATTTCTGTTTATTTATTTATTTTTTCAAAATAAAGTAAGATTAAGTAAGATTCTTGCCAAAAAAAAAACTTCTGTAACACTTAAAAAGGCTTGAAGATGTATGCAGAGGAAGTTGTTGGTAATGCTTTATGAATGGTGGCAACTTTTTTCCTATTAACTTTGGAGCAGATTTTGTTTATCGATACCTGAAATGTTGAGAGAACTGTTGTTAGAGAGAGAACTGAAATGTTATTTTATGTTATATATAAAACACATTGTGTCGTGACAGATTTTCCTCACATGCCTTATGAAACACAGACATAAACAATATGATGGAGAGGTGTAGATGGAGTGCATAGGAAATGAGAGTGCTTTAAAAGGAATGCTGCCACATTTCGGTGCTTGCAGAGAGACAGATGTCCAGAAAAGTCTAAAGCCTTTCTAGGAGGAACATGCTCAAATGGTTCCCCCGTAATGCATGCAGTGGGGGACAAAATGATGAATTAACGTACTGATCTTTATCAGTAAAATATGGGCTTGTCTAACTCGCGACACACATCAAATTAAACATCTTTGTTATATATCAGTTTCAGGAAATGGCATAGTCATGACAAGTCAGTCTGATTAAAACAAGCTGTTAATGTGTTTCTCCTTTCTTAAACTTAAATTGTATTACTTGTAATTTGTACCAAAAGTCTGTGGAAACATGTGTTCTTCTGCTTACCAGCTTTCCGATCAGTGACTTTCACTCTGCAGTCTAAGGATGTCCTTAACACAGTGGTGGAAGTTCTGAAGTCCTGTAGCTTGTCAGTGGAACACATGCAGGGACTACTGAAAACCAGAGCAGAGAGCCAGAACTCACCAAAACAAGGAGGAACTCCTTTCTATCGCCCCATAAAATGGGACAAAACGTACTACAGCTTTACAGGGTTCAGAGACCCAGAGCAGGAGCTGGAGCAGGCCAAGAAAATGGAGACTACACTCAGGTACTCCTGTTACCTACATAGTCAAATCCATTTTAGGTATTATGAGACCTACGTTACCTTTCCCTTGAAATCTGAACCTGTTCTTTTTTCTTTTTCTCAAGAGTTGTAGCATGTTTAACAAAGCTCGTCTAATTAGGTTAAATCAGATTTTAGTGTACTATCATATTATGTACATATTACATTAATATATATATATATATATATATGTGTGTGTGTGTGTGTGTGTGTGTGTGTGTGTGTGCGTGTGTGTAAGTGTGCACATAAATATATTATCCTATAGGGCTATCCCTTCAGTCTGGCAATTTATACGTGCTTTGATTGAATTATCGTAGTTGTAGTGGACCTTAATTAATCCTGCCTAACAACAAAGGTTGTATTGGCCAACACATCTACCTTGTCATTAGTCTAATGAGCTTTAGTCCATGTCAGACAGAAACTATAACCACCTAAACATAATCTGGAACAGTTTAGAATTGATGACTGTCTGATGCTTCAACTTATACACTTGAGATACACTTCAGGTAGATGGATGTGCAATACGAAGGAAGATAAGATGATGTGCTATTTACAGACAGTAAGGCTATGCTGTGTACAACAGGATAATGCTAAGTGCATAAGACACTGGACATTTTTGCATTGCAGTTATTCTGTTGTTTCAATCCAGTGCTACTGAGGAAATGTATTTATTATATTATTTATTATTAAGTACTAATTGGGGTTTGCTGAATTATTAGTTTGAAATTCAAGTTAGTCCCTAACACATAGCTTAACAAAGTGCTGCCCTGTTTTTCCAGTCTGTGGCTAAAGAACAATGAACCAGAGGCCACAAAGAAGCAGAACGCAAGCGTGCCCCGTCGAGCCGAGCTGAAAAGACTGAAGAGAGAGCTCATTGAGAAACTGGGTCTGGTTGATATAAGGTCAGCTGGAGAGCCTTTGTGAAGAAAGGCCTTTTTTCTATGCAGCTTTTACTGTAATTGGGCCTTTTTTCTAAAGAACTCTCATGGTTATGTGCTCTCTGTTCTGACTGAACAATTTGTGGCAACAAATCGATACAATTCAGGTTTGTTCTGACCCTGAATCATCTCAATACAATGTTAAGACACACACTATGAGGGATTGAGATGAATAAGTGTGATGCACTGCTAATCGTGTTTTGAAAACTCTTCAGTGTAACTATAAACTTTTGCTGTGCATTGGAACAATGGCATGTTGTCCTCCATCCTGTAGGTGGCAACGCAAATGGGGAGTTGCACACAGGTGTTGTCAGCTGCAGAGTCTAAGTCGACTCTCTTTACAGAGCCCAGAAGCACTGCTCAATCTGAGAGGTACTGTGTCCACAAAAAACATATTACTCATATTATTATTTTTTTTTTACATTAATTATGAAGTACTAAATTACACAATATGATTTTAGTGCATACCATTATTTACAATTATATTAAAGAATGTGCTTTGGGATTTGATCTTTTTTTTTTTTTTTTAATAAAACACATTCTAGGCATTCATTTTATCATAACATTAACATAACACAGCTGTTAATTTACAGTTCAGTTTGTCTGCAGTAAAACTGACAGAACCTAGACACCCTAGAGTCCAAACTTTTTAATGGTCAGTCCAATATGTAATAAAATAAAAAATCGTAATACTGTAATAAGAGTTTTTACTAATTCACACAGTCATAGTCTTTTATAAGACTATGGACATATGTTGGATAAATACAAATGTTAATTACACAATGTTTT
Source organism: Prochilodus magdalenae (assembly GCA_024036415.1). NCBI lineage: Eukaryota > Metazoa > Chordata > Actinopteri > Characiformes > Prochilodontidae > Prochilodus > Prochilodus magdalenae. Next base: position 2,199,540 of record JAMWET010007856.1, read on the forward strand.
TTTTTTTTTTATTAACAGGGTTAATTACTTGAGTGTGTCTGAAGTGCAAGTGTGAGTGGTGCATTTTTATATCCTTGAAAAAAAAAAGCTCTTACCGAGAATGAGAGTAAACTGAAAAAAAAAACCATACTATAACAAGAATTACTGACAACAGACATTAATAGTCTGGCTGCACATCATCGTTTACATGAGGAATGGCTGCTGAAATAGAAACAACAAAACCCAGTTCTAAAACTTCTTAATCTGACTTCTCTGTGAAGGATTATTATGACATATCTACTGATGAGATTTGCTGAGAGAAAGCAAAGGGCTATGCTTGTTACTTTTAGGAGTTCCCTCGCTGTCCCCTTCCCTCACTCACTCTCTCACTGTCTTCTTCCCTCACTCACTCTCTCGCTGTCTCCTTCCCTCACTCACTCTCTCGCTGTCCCCTTCCCTCACTCACTCTCTCGCTGTCCCCTTCCCTCACTCACTCTCTCGCTGTCCCCTTCCCTCACTCACTCTCTCGCTGTCCCCTTCCCTCACTCACTCTCTCGCTGTCCCCTTCCCTCACTCACTCTCTCGATGTCCCCTTTCCCTCACTCACTCTCTCACTGTCCCCTTCCCTCACTCACTCTCTCACTGTCCCCTTCCCTCACTCACTCTTTCGCTGTCCCCTTCCCTCACTCACTCTTTCGCTGTCCCCTTCCCTCACTCACTCTTTCGCTGTCTCCTTCCCTCACTCACTCTTTCGCTGTCTCCTTCCCTCACTCACTCTTTCGCTGTCTCCTTCCCTTACTCACTCTCTCGCTGTCTCCTTTCCTTACTCACTCTCTCACTGTCCTCTTCCCTCACTCACTCTCACTGTCCTCTTCCCTCAATCACTCTCTCACTGTCCTCTTCCCTCACTCACTCTCTCACTGTCTTCTTCCCTCACTCACTCTCTCACTGCCTTCTTCCCTCACTCACTCTCACTGTCCCCTTCCCTCACTCACTCTCTCGCTGTATCTTTCCCTCACTCACTCTCTCGCTGTCTCCTTTCCTCACTCACTCTCTTGCTGTATCCTTCCCTCCCTCACTCACACGCTGTCTCCCTTTTTCTCTCATTCCCTCGCTGTCTTCTTCCTTCACTCACATTTTCGCTCTCTCCATCACCCCTTTTCCCAACACATGCTACATTCACACAGTAGTCAAAATTAAAACATGTAGTTTTTTTTCCAAATTCATATTTTTGTTTAATATTTTTTAATATTTACAAAAAGGTACACTAGCTTTATGTGCCCTAACCGCAGCTTTTGAGTATAATTCCCTTCTCTCTGTTGTGTCTGCTAAACAACACATATATAAACAACACACCTTCTTTCTCTGGATCTTAAAACGTCTGGAGCACTCTGTACTATGATGACAGAGTGATTTAAAAACATTAAACACAGCGTAGCCTCTATTCCAGCACCACACTGGGTGATTTACAATTTTAGATGTTGAATGGGTAATTAAGATCTGATCAATATCTGAGTCTAATAGGGACTTTATGATTATAGAGATGGTTCATATTCCATGCATATGTTCTGTTGTTTATTACTCGTTTTCAATCCACCCAGGACATATAGTAGTCTTCACTGACCAGTCAGGGATGAATGCCTCGGGCCATGTGATGTTGGGAACAATGGACGTACATCATCAGTGGACAAAAGTAACGCCTTTATCTTATTCCTCTGTACCATTACACAGTCAAACTACTCCATTCCCCCACTGCAGACTTATTGGAGCTGAGTCTTGCTCTTTGCAGCTTTTCCAGAGGCTGCCGAGTTACAGTAGCCTGTACCAGCAGACGGTGTGGCTAAAAGACAGGATCAGTTTTCTGTTAGGGGGCATTCAGGTGATCCATATGGAGGGAGTGGGTCCAGTTCTGCCTCTAGAGGACCATTACAGCACCCTCAACACCTTCCACAAGAGACTGCTGCCCCACAGGCTCGCCCTGCACCCCCGTAGCTTGCAGGGCCTCACTATGACCCTGGAAAAGTAAGTCTAATTTATTAGTTTACTTACTCTGTACAACTGTGATTGTGTATTGTTTAGAACTGTATCTTGTGCTGTTGCTAAAATAAGCAGATTTACACATACTTCCTTCCAGTAATTTTGAGACGAGTGGATTTCCTGAGACCACTTTTGTCTTGTGTGTGCAATCTGATGCTGTGTCTGAGGTTGTCCTGAACTTTACACAGTGGCTAGGTGGCTTTTTTACACAGATGTGAAATTGCCCACTGCAAAAGCATACTAAAACTGATATCAATGTAAGATATCACATCACACAGCGTGTTTAAAAAATTCAGTTATGCTCACTCTGGATGCACTTTTCCCCTTCTGATATTGATACCTGATCCTTAAGTCTCTCGAATGTTCGCTTGCTTAGTAACAGCCCTTACTAACATTAACTGTAGGTGATTACACGGCAGGAGGTGGGTGATCACAGAAGAAACTCAGGAACAGGACTCTTGTTTGCCTGTTTCACATAAGTTATGTGTTATTTGTGAAATACCAGTGAGACAGGTAGCTTTGGAAGAATTTCCAGGCAATGAATATGTAGGCTATTTGTATTTTATTTATGTATTTTTGTCTGTCATAATATTGTTATCTAAATCACTGATACTGACACTTTCATTTTAGTGAAAATATTTGTCTGAGATACTAGTGATTAGTAAGGGAGGGGGGGAAAAATTAATCAACCTACGATATGTTTAATCAAAATAGCCTCAATCTTCTTATCAGATAATGCTCCCCCAGGGTATATGTTGATTCCTTATGTCACCCTATAAGACATAAGTGTTCTATTAACTTGAGTCTGTACAGAACCACAATAAAACATTTGAAACACTTGAGTTACTATGTGGTGAAATGCGCATCTGTAATCTGTAAATGAGTTGCTACCATAATTGAGAGGCTGTTATTGTTGCAATTTAGCTAACCTGGCTAACCAGGCCTGTTATGACCTTTATTATTTTAATTTATATTTTGTCATGGCTTCGGGGAGCTGAAAAGGCTAGCGTGGCAGAGCTGCCTTTGACAGAGAGCAGACTCAACTAAAACTCAATTATATCTATATAAATAATGTATCTTCGCAGTCTAGTATAAGAAAATTTCACAAATACGAATGCATGTTTCATACTGTCACCAATGCTGTTAGTACTCCTTCTCCTGCCTCTTTCAATGAATTAGTTTCAGTTACACCGCATGAATGCAGAAGCCTATGAAACAGTTGGGTTCTGTGTCTACGCAGTGACTGAGCATGCTGTTGATGTCTCTCCCAGCCAGTCTTCCATGTTCAGATCTGATACACTCCTCCGTACTCTGTGTTCTGTGGTTGCTATAGTGACCGTTCCACTCCCAGACTCCATGATATGGGCCACTTCATTATCCCTGTTATGTGTGATGGTGTGCAGTTGCAGAACTTCCTGCAGAGCCACGCCCAGGAGGCCCGCAGACGCATGCAGCGCAAGAACCAGTAAGTGCTACAGTGACTAGTGCATGCTCACTTACGCAGACAGTTTAGTCAGTTAAGGCCAAGTCATCACTTCCATTCTAACAAGCAAGTGCAGAACATGCTTCCTTGCTTCATTGCATGTAAATTATAATCATTCATCAAAATCTGCTTGGATGTAACAGATCAATGATGGGATCGTTTTCACCTAGATGTCTGCTAGACTAACAGAAACGTTAGAACTGTGGCAACTTACTAAGCACATCTCAAGAAGAATCTTATGTCCAGGTTATTCTGATTAAGATGTTTTATCCATTGTTTGCTAATTTTGGGTGGGTGAAATATCAGCCCAAACCTGACTCAGAACCTTGCTATGAATAGCTGATAGCAAATTTTTGTTTTGTATATCAGTGATATCACAGAAAAGGCTATAGTGAATAATATATCCTCTTTTATTGAAGCTACCATAGCCAGATAAATTAATTATTGAATTGAACAACATGTTTGTTAACTTCGTTATACTACAACTAATTAACCACAGGTCTGCCTTTACAGTATCAGGTGTAGATGCCTGGGGTGAATAGATAAAGACTTTGTGTGCATTATTGAACTTTGCAATATTGTACAGTATTTTCTATGCGCTGTTCCTCTCCTGTACCACATCAGCTCATGTGATTTGCATTGTTGTCTCCCGTACCACCTGCTTACTTGACCTTTTGCTTTATTTGGTTTCCTGTGAACAGTGGTCAGGGTTTGTCAGGCTAGAGCCAGGAAGGGATTTGGAACCTTTGGGTAAAGCCAGTTGCAGAATCTTTTGGAACTGTGTTGGGTTACGTACAAAACTATAAAACTACTCTCTTACGGTTGAGCAGAATCTGTTTCTGTATCTGCAGGTTAGAAGCTGAGGAAGAGGATGTGATGTCCAATTGTGTTCAGGACCTGTCTCTACGCAGTCTGTCCAAAGAGCCCAGTGTTTCTAGTAGTCAAATGATTCCATGCTGCAGACGCTTAATGGAGGATAGGTCTCCCCACATGCAGGGCCTTCACCTCTGTGTCTCACACTTCTACTCCGTCATGCAGGATGGTGATCTGTGTATTCCCTGGGACTGGAAGGGCTGATATTCCACACACTTGCAAATTCAGACACCCTGAGATTGCTTGAACAGAAAGACCTGTAACACATGCATCTATGTAGATGCGGAGGGTTGCCGTGGTTTGCCAACACGTTTATATATTGTAAAAACTGAACGCACTTTGGTTTCATGACGCAGGAGATGGGAGGTTTACTTAGAAGGCAGTCGAGATTAAATACCAAGTGATGCTTTTGAAACTTTCTTAATGGAGATTTGTTTTAAACTATCTAAATCCTGGGACCAGCCTACTAAAGCTTTCTCACTCAAGTGTATCGCTACAAGCTTTACCAAGGGCGTCCTTTTCCACCTCACACGGTTCCACTTAAGAACCGTATAAATCTGATCCACTTAGTTCTCAAGTGTCAGGGAAGTAACTTTATTTTAAAGTTATCCAGCTATAATGAATTAGTCAGCTGACTCTGGTTTGGAGAAACTTGACACAAAGGTTAAAAATTCAGATTTTTTTTTTCATTATTAACATATAAGTAAGAAAGCAAGTGCTGCTCTTTATATAACCCCACAAACCATGGAAAGTGTTAATCGCATACAGTTGCGTACAAAAGTTTCAACACCTCTGGTCAAATGTTGGATGTGTTTAACATGTTTGTAGAAGTGTGCTCTGTATAAAACTTCTAGAATGTCCTGGACAGTTTTGGGACATCTGTAAGTACATGGTTATAGTGCAATCTTGTGTGTATAATTTGTTAGCTAGCACAACAATAATGTTTCAGATGCTGTAATTGCAAATACGTAATTTATTAAATCTTTTCTAGCAAAGTTCATGAGACTAATTGGGGTTAATAAAGCTGTATTCTAGAACTGCCTTGTTTATTATTCTTTGGGAAATCTCAAAAGGCATCATGCCTGGACATTCCTTGAGTACAACCAGTTCATCCTACAAGCAGAAAGAATGCAGACAATCTGACTTCCCCTTTTCCCCACTTTTTACAAAATTTGTCTAGGCGATAATTGGAAATTGTTATGGAAACTGCTTGTAGAATGGTGATTTTATTTTTTTGTTACGGCAGAGTAAAAACATTCCGCATGCCCAAGCTGTTCCAATTCAGATTCACTTTAACATTTTCATTTACGGTTTGTAGTTTTTAACATTTCCATGTAGATCTGCTTAATTTCCTTTGCTAGTAAGCGACTGCAGACATTCTCGGTAATGTACAGGTCCTGTGTGTTCTGCTGGTAATGGTAATAATGGCTCTGTGTGTTTCTTTTTAGTGTTAATCTCTCTTGCCTCTTATTCATTTTAAAGTAATAGTAGGTTGTTCACTTACTGCGGAACCCCCTCTGAGTTCAAGTGCATGTCTGACGGCAGTGGCATTAAATCTCAAGCCTCCTTGAACTCTGTGACACGCAATAGTTAGCGTGCATTAGGGTCCTGTCCAAATGACACAGAAAGGAACACTTATGTTGAATTACCACTGGAGTGAAGTCTGTTTCGTCCATTCCGCTGTACTGCCCGGAAAAAAGGAAAAGAAAACACATGTAGCGCTAAAAACAATCTGCAACTGGACGACTGCTCTATCACTGACCCCTCAAACCAAAACTGTGGAGAGTAGCGCTGGCTCTGTAGATTTCCATAGATACCATTGATTTTAGCCTTGCTGATATGGACTGCAGTCAAGTGCTGAAACAAAATAAGAACCCAAATGTGAAGTCTGGAAATATTTTCATTAAACTGAATAGAATGCAGTAAAGAGTTTACTCCAGTTTAGGTCTACGCCGCAGTCTGTAATGTCAGTTTCAGAATGCTCTAAAGCAGCAGCAGTTTTAGACAATAAAGAAGTGATGATAGAGTCATGATGAAACGAATGCCCTGGCTGTGTTTCTAATTCATTGGGTTGTCGTTGCACTTCTGTCAGACCTGGTCCTGTTTTTCACATTTGTACCTCCCACTTCATTTATCAGACCATACCAGTAAAGCCAACAGATAAACATGTAATAAACACTGAACCTGAGCCAATTTTTGTAAATCATATCTCATGATGGCTAAAGTGCAGCTGCACCCTGTGGTTTCAGGCTATGCCTTACGTCTTTTGTTTTCATGGGCCCAAAGGCAGAGAGGAGGATGATTTGTGAACTACTGTTACATTTGAAGAGCAGATTCAGTTACACATTAAAGGGAAATGACAGATGGACAGGTAGCCTAACTCCCTCGAATCCACACCTGAACCTGTTAATCAACGGGCAGTTCAAATATGCAGAGAGATACTCCAGTAAATACACCAAAGAAGTACATTGGACCAAATGCCAATCTCACTGGACGTATTTGTGTTGGTGCAAAAAGAGCTGAAAAACTTGCAGAGTCCTTTTGAACCACTAGATGTCAAAGTGAGTCAGATCTATATGAAAACATGCTTGAATTTGATGTATTTTTTTCCCCTGAAGTGAAGTGACAAATGGAAACTGTTGTCAAGAAATCTAATTGTTTTGAAGCTTTATTTACATTATCAGTGATTCAGTAAGCCTCTTATATAGCACTGGGTTATGAAATGAGCTTTTCAGATATCATAGAACAGCTATTTAAAAGAACAAATATATCATCACAGGCATAGAACTGTCTACATTATTTAAGGGCAGCAGCTCCTCTTTAAGTTGTGATGAATAGACCAGTAGACATGCTTCAAATTTGTTTGGAATTAAATTACATTAAAGTTTTCCTGTAAAGTTGCCATATTGGAGACAATAAATAGACCACGGCTTGTGGCCGTGATAAGATTCGGTTCCAATTTGAAGCAGCTTTAGTCCGAGATAAGAATGTTCACAAACCAAAACAGCAGTCACATCTTATCACCTTCAAGTCGTAAACACTGTTATCTGTGCTCTTATCTGACTACTTAGAGCAGCTATTTTCCCCAATTGTTTCTCTGTTGACAAAAATGTGTCCTGTTGTGGCCTGAAAGCATGCAAGTGAAGCCTGTTGGATGTTTTTTTATCTGAAATATTCCATACATTCGTATATTAAATGCATGCTATAGTCACAACCCCATTAATACTGACATTTGCTGATTTAAGAGTCTGTGCTGAACGTATGAGGCTTTGTCATTAGAGCAGCGTCATGAAAAAGACTGGGTAGGCTTGCATTGTAAGCCACCTGAGACAAAGGCTTCAATTAACCCAGTGAATGTAAATGTGACACATGGCTGATACTGTTCCCTGTGGGATTACTGCTGACACTACTGCCAGTTGCACAGCTTGGACACGTGGATCGCATCTGGGCGCTCCCATGAGGCCCCTATAATATTTCACTACTATCTCTCTCCAAAACGATGCACATTTGTTGCTCTGAAGACGTTTATTATTGTTTTATTTGAACTTTTATAGTTTAATAAAAATGGAAACTGAATTTCACCAAGTTTTCTAACATCATTAAAGAATTATATATATATAAATTAGAGATTTCAGACATAATGGGCTGAATAAATTATTCATTCACTGTTTTTTAACGTTTTTCACAATGGGGATGCCTTTTATAGAATTATCCTCCATGGACACTAAGTGAAAATGACACTCAAAAGGGCTGCTTGTTTCCTGTGTCTAAGAAAGAACCACCACCCCATTATGCACACTCTCTCACACACGCGCAACCCCCTCACCATGTTGCCTGTGGTCATTTCCACCATATGACATGACCCCTTCCCTGGTTTGCTGAGTTTTGCAGTGCTCCTGCCCTCACCCCACCCCCCATTCCGGCCTTTCCTCATGAAGATCAATGAAACGTCCTTGGGATGGCCAGAGCCTCTGAGCAGAGAATGACCAGCCTCCACTACCCTTAATCCAGCCCACAATAATGGGGGTCAAAGGGTCTCTCCCAGAACCCTGTCATTCAGCCAGGCGTCCCACTGCTTTATTGGCCAGCCTGCATCTGGAGTGTAAACCCCACAGAGAGGCTTCCTCCTCGGTCCCCAAAGCCACACCGACACCCCATCCTGAGAGCCTGTAAATGAGCTCAAAAGCCAGTCCTACATGTGGTAGCTATCTTTTACATCAGGGGCCGTCACTGTAGCATTACAAAGGAGTGACTCCGGGCTTTACGTTTGGGTTTTTGAATGACAAAATTAAATGCTTTTGTTCTGTGAGTGTGACCAAATGAAAAGAATTGGAAAAGAGAACAAAAGAAAAGCTACATGGATAAAGTTCAATACTAGAGTCTATCTGAGGACCACCATGATTGAAGAAACAGCCTACATTCAATATTAGCCTACAAAATAAAGGTTTTAAATAAATAAATAAGGTTTTAGGATGCTAAATTGTGTTAGAGAGATACTACTTTCATCTCACTGTAACACCATTGTTTTTATTAAATTGCTTGATTCAGACCAAATGTTTTAAAGCTTTATTTATATATTTATTTATTGCTGTGGCTAATGTTACAGATAAAAAACATTTCACATATATTTTACAATGTATGATATACACTATGGTTTCTCAAGTATTTGAACGTTCTATTGTCCTCAGGACCACCAAAGGGTTTTTTGAGGCCTTCTTAAGCACTTGACCCCCTTGTGTTTAGGTAATATATTTTAGAATTATAATATGATCATACTAAATTAGAACATACTAAGAACACCCTCATTTACATTCACTGATATTCTTGCAGGGGGTGATGCTGTCTCTGTTTAAGTGTTGGTTCCTCTCAGTGTCTCTTCCTGCTGCACTTAGACTGTTTTTCCTGTGTCTCCTGTTAATATTCAGTCCAGATCTCAGATCTCTGTTGTTCCATTATATTAAATTAAAATGGGTTTGTTTTTATGTTCAGCACAATCACTATCCCATTAGCAAGTAGCAGATTAGTCTTTACAAAGTTGATATGGTTCAATATTAAGACCTCCGCCCCTCCTCCTGCTGCTCCTCCTCTTCCTCCTCTGGGTACGAAAAAGAGCAGTGGAAACGGACATCTCGAACGAATCGGCTCTGTAAACTGAATCAAACCTCTCGTATCAACAATCGTTCTGAAGGAGTCGGCTCAGCAAACTGACTCTGTCCCGCCCCGCCCCGACCCTCCCCCTCCTCCCTCGCCGCGTTGGCCTTGCCCCCGTGTGCTCAGGCGGAAATGTGCTCCAGCCTCCCAGCACGGAGTCATTTTTACTTGATTATGCTCAGCGATTCGCATTACACGGACGGAACAGCGACCAAAAGGCACAGAGGCTCACATGGCGTCGGCGACGCGCGACCTTGAGAAGAAAGCTGGAAGGGAACCGGCCCGTTTGGACGGTCCGTAGGGTGACGCTAAGACGGAGCTGCGGTAAGTTAGCTACTGTTTACCGAGCAGCGGGGAGGTCTGGAAGAGCGGAGCTCCGGGCTGAGGGAGAGACGGTAACGGTGAGCCCTCCGGTTCACTCATTTCACTTACAGACGGAGCCAGCCGCGAGTTGAGACAGGAAAGGCGAATTTTGGGGTCCCTTGAAAGCGAGACTGTGGGCTGAAAGCCGTAAGAGGAGCTGCTAGCTGCCAGAGCTACATGGGCTGCAGTTCGGTGAATTATTTAATCGCCTCGAGCTCCGCGCCTCACACAGCGACCCGGAGCGCGCTCGAAAACATGCGCGGAGGCAAGACCAGGATTAAATAGAGCGTTTCATGGCTTTGGATTTGGGACGGAAGCCCGGGAACAAAGACGAGAAAAGCCCAGAAAGGTGCGAGCGTGTCGAGCGGGTGGCCCGTGTGAAGTCATGCGGCGGTGGGGGAGGATCGGAGCGGGGAGCTCGCAGCAGCCCACCACGCTAATGGGCCGTAGGCTCTAAACAACCACCACAACAACAACAGGCTTAGCATGCGCTGCTACAGGGTAAAAGAGGCTCCTCGCGCATTCATTCTAGCCCCTACAGGCAGCTAAGTTCATTAACCTCAGTTTATGCCAGTTGCATGTTTTCAGAGCTTTTCGCTCCCAGTTACAGTACTATCTAACTGAAGTTAGACTAGCATCACCACACCGCTAACACAGGAGCAGGTAGCCTATCGCCACTCTGGGATGGTCTAACGAACCTCATCATTCACCATTAAGCCTAACAATCAGGGCCAAATCCACGCGTGTTTGTGTCTTAAATGAATTAGATGTCTGATCTGCGCTCGGAGGCCCAGATGGCGTCGTATCCAGATCCTGACCTGCAGACATGCCCTCTGTGTAAGGAGCTGTGCGGCTCCTCCGCTCCGATCTCCTCCAGCTCATCTACCTCTTCATCCTCCTCCCAAACGTCCAACTCCTCTACCTCATCCACCAGAAGACTCCACGTCCTGCCCTGCCTGCACGCCTTCTGCAGGCAATGCCTGGAAAGCCTGAGAAACAACGGCGACCCCCTAAAGCTTCGATGCCCGACTTGTGACCAAAAGGTGTCGATGTCCGAATCCGGCGTGGACGCCCTGCCCTCCACGTTCCTGTTTAGCGACCTGCTGGACGTCGTGGTGTCCGCCGAGGACCAGGGCAAAGGGAACAACTGTAGGGGCAGTGGCAACCTTCACGGCGGGCTCCTGCGCGCGCACCACCTTTCGGACCCTCAGTGCAGCTCCTGCGACGAAGGCAACCCCGCTACCTCGCACTGCCTGGACTGCCAGGAATACCTCTGTGACAACTGCGTGCGGGCCCACCAGCGGGTCCGCCTGACCAAAGACCACCTCATCGAGAGACTGATGGAGAGTTTGCACCTGGCAGGCCGAGTCAACAGCTCCAGCACCCCGCTCAGCCTGTCCCAGTCGTTCCACAACTTCTCCCTGCTCCCGGTTTTCCACGACCCAGTGGACTACTGTCAGCAGCACGACAGCGCGGTGAGTTGTGCCTTCAGCTTGTTTACAGGCTACGTAAAGCACGCTAAAGGTGTGTGTAATCCTTAAACCAGCGCTTAGCAAATTAAACTAGTGACCCTCATTCTGTCTGTATGTGCATATATTTAAATCTAACCTTTCAGTGTTTATTTCTGTTGTGACTAATTATGTCTCTCTGAACTACTACAAATTATATAAACACAGATGTAAACACCATATTCCTGACAGCATTCCTTAAAACCTATAATAAGAATTAAATAAAGCATAGTAGAACTATAGGATACTGTAGGAACATTATGACTGAATGCTATAAGGTAAAATGTATATAGACATCTGTAAGAAGCTATATAATATTAGATATGGGTAACATGTCTGTAGAGCACCTTAGGAATAATATGCCTATCAAATTTTTAGGAGTTCTATAAGAGTAAATTGCCTACAAACTAGTATAAGGATAATGTGCTTATAGATTTTTTTTTTTTTTGTATGAATATGTATGTAGATACGAGTAGTATTCCCACAGTATTCTAGTCATATAGCTTTAGAATTTGCCTATAGAATATTCTATTAGAATCTGCCTATAGAATTCGGTTAGAATAATATATCTATAGGGTCCTGTAAGGATAATATATCCATAGAATTCTGTTAGAATAATATATCTATAGGGTCCTGTAAGGATAATATATCCATAGAATTCTGTTAGAATAATATATCTATAGGGTCCTGTAAGGATAATATATCCATAGATTTCTTTTAGAATAATATATCTATAGGGTTCTGTTAGAATAATATATCTATAAGGTTCTGTAAGGATAATATATCTATAGGGTTCTGTAAGGATAATATATCTATAGAATTTGGTTAGAATAATATATCTATAGGGTTCTGTTAGAATAATATATCTATAGGGGTCTGTAAGGATAATATATCCATAGAATTCGGTTAGAATAATATATCTATAGGGGTCTGTAAGGATAATATATCTATAGAATTTGGTTAGAATTATATATCTATAGGGTTCTGTTAGAATAATATATCTATAGGGTTTTGTTAGAATAATATATCTTTAGGGGTCTGTAAGGATAATATATCTATAGAATTTGGTTAGAATTATATATCTAAAGGGTTCTGTAAGGATAATGTATCTATAGAATTCTCTAAGGGTAATATACCTGTAGTATTCTGTAAGAATACACTGTTTGCTCTAAACGTTCCACTTTCTGTGATGCTTACCTAAACACACATCCAAAAACACTAAAATTATAAAGGGCTTTATTTGTGTTCAGCTCAGAAATCCTAGGCTTCCAGGCTTCTGTCTTAGTATTCAGTATTTATTATATATTGTTAGTAGTTTCACATGGGCCATTTTTACATGCAAAATACTTGTATTTTAAAAATGTAAAAATAACTTTTAGAAAAGTAAACGAACAGTCTAAGTGCTGCATTTATTTATAGTTTAATTTTTATTTATTTAATATTTTTTATAAAATACATTTTATTTGTTTTTCTTTATGCATTTCAAGGCTCTTCTAATGTGCCTGATGTGCCTGTAGAGTGAGTTGTGTGTGGAATGCAGAACATCATGATGTAGACCTGAAAAGCTCTGAGACATGACTGTCAACCTGCTGCACCTCCACTAAGGAAGATGTTTTTCCAGCAGTGTAGCAACAACTGGCTCTGCCAGAAATACCCTGTCTCTGAGCGGTTTCACCATGTTCTCTTCTGCTTTAGTGGGCCACAATGACATCTCAAAGCAGAAGGTTGCTTATTCAAGTCTCAGCCAAGACATCACAACTGCAGACTCATTGCTAGGGGTCTGCAGATTCTATTATCTCATATATGTCCTTCCTCTGACCGCTTTTGTGCTCTGAGCAAGACGCTGCAGATTTAGACTTTTTTTTGCACAGTTAAACAAGGTCATATTGGCTACATGCAATATTGCTCCTGCCTCATCATATGTTTGTGCTTATTTCATTTACTAACAGAAAATGACAGACTTTGGTTTAAAAACTAACTCCCTGTACCTAGAAAGTGGAGGGTCTTCTCAGCCCGTTGCAGGATTCAAGTCTCCAGGAAATCTAAGCTATTTTGTCCATAAAAAATTTATTGTATTATATATTACTTGTTAACTTTTTCGGATTTGTTTCCTCTCCTGGCTATAGACAGGGATGAGAGGAACATCCGTTTTGTCTAAAAAACCCAGCACAAGAGCTATCTTAGCTGCTCTGTGATAATACCCAGCTACTTTAACTTGGTTGTTTAACGGCATTGAGTCATAGTAAAGCAAGCAGACGGTACAAGGCTCTTTATTTTTGCACTTTATATTGCACAGATAAAATAGGTAGAAGTGTAAGAACTGTGGGGTAGTTAAGGCTAGCGTTACAGTGTGTGGCAGAGAGAACTAGCAGGCAGCTTTTAAATGAAGAAGGCACACTTCTTAAAGGAACGTGAACCCCATTTACCCTCTTACATAATTAGGATGCAGTATTGCATTTCAAGCATTGTCACTGGGTTACTTGTCAGTCGCCCACAATATCAAACCACATTGCCCTATCGCCCAGGCCTGTGCTGGAATACCTGTAGAAGATGACAAAGAGTAATGCACATGCATTAGAGGGTATTACACATACTAGAAGAAGCCTTTGCTGGAGTTGAGTGGAGTTACAGCGGAGAAAAACAGGAAGCTGTCGGAATGTTGTGACATCAGCACCCAGTAGCTGTGGAGTTCTCATTCACGTCTGTCTCTCTGTCTCTCTCTGTCTGTCTGTCTCTCTCTCTCTCTGTCTGTCTGTCTCTCTCTCTCTCTGTCTGTTTGTCTCTCTCTGTCTGTTTGTCTGTCTCTGTCTGTCTGTCTGTCTCTCTCTGTCTGTCTCTCTCTCTCTGTCTCTCTGTGTCTCTCTCTGTCTGTCTGTCTCTCTCTGTCTGTCTGTCTGTTTCTGTCTTTCTCACTCACTCTGTCTCTCTGAAATTGTTGGGGTTCCATGCATTTGATACACTGTAGGTGATTAATTTCTTTAATGTGTGCTAGAAAACATTTATGCAGCTTCAGAAACAGTCACCCCACTGAGCAAACAAAGGTGGGGGACACTTTGGTAATCTCTGCTGTGCAGCACTGTGAAGTTGCTGTGCTTTGTGCCTGCAAGCCACTGAGTTTTGTCCTAGTCCTAAAGGTTAGTTGCAGATCATTTTCAGATCATAGGAGCTGCAATTTTCATTACAGCCTGTGTTACCAATGATGTCTTCGGAACAAGTAAGAAATTTAACCTCCTAGCGCCAATGCCTATTAACACCTACACATAACTTTTAACTGCTCTCAGATTAGTTAGAAGGAATGGTAAATAACTGGCTGTCCAACATTTACATATATTCCCCAAACTAGCTCAGCTAGAGCTTCTCCTCTCCATCTTTAATCTGAGAGATGCTGTGGGTTTAAAGTATAGAAAGTGCTTATAGTGTTTTAAATGGTGCCATAAAGAATGGAATGTGATTCTTTGTTTGTTGGGCTCCTACAGCTTTAGTGCTCTAGTCTGGTCAGAGTATGCAGGTCTGGCCATTAGCAGCCTTTTGGTGTGTGTGTGTGTGTGTGTGTGTGTGTGTGTGTGTGTGTGTGTGTGTGTGTGTGTGTGTGTGAGACTGAGAGAGAATTTACAGGTGAAAGGTCAGATAAGTGTATGTGAGCACAGGGTCAGGGGCCAAAGTCTGTCACCTTCTAACCTTTTGTCTTCTGTTAAAGACACTGGTTTATAAGAGTAACATCAGTCTTCAAAGTTTAAGGTTGCTTGGTGATCTGTGATGTATACCTGTCCAGCTCATAATTCAGTGTTCTTTAAAACTTTGACCTCTAAGACTTTGGACTTTTTTTTTTTTCATTTCTCTTGGGATTATTTTTTGCACAGATGCTACATATTCCCTTTATACATTAGAATGCAGAACCTGAAGCACTCCTGGTCAAATTGCTTGGATGAGTAAAAGTGAGTTAACACATCCTGCTCAGAGAACACACTTCAGCATGGCAATTTTCTGCAAACTGTTGGAGAACATATTCTAGTTATTTACTGAATAAAAACACTTACAGAAGAAAAAAAAAGAAATGAAATTTGCCACCGCCTTTGTACGTTTGATGTATTTTATGGTTGTTAAATCCAGCAAATAAACTGCATTTGTGCTTTACAGTGTTCTAAAGGGTGTTTTTTGTAGATGTACACACTTGGAAGATGAGCAGTACATGTCCAAAGGCATCCAAACCTTTGCATATGCCAGCAGTTGGTTCTCCGTTGGCTTTTACTGAGATTTTTAGATAAAAGGGCCCATATCCTACTACTTATGTTCCCTCTAATTTTTCCTTGAATTTCCCTCTGGGATCAATAAAGTATCTATCTATCTATCTCTACTTAAAAAAAAAAACCTTAAACAAAAATGAACATTTTATTTCATCCCTTACAATGAAGCTGTCTGTTTGTGTTGCTGTGACAGTTTTGTGCCTTGGTTCATAAGCGGTTGAGGTTAAAACACGTCTTATAACTTCAAGTTTGCATTGGTGAGCTAAACTGATCAGGTAGATGTATATAAAAACAACCACAGAGTGTTTCAGAATGGATATTGTATATGGATCGTGAAAGTTTTGGAAGCTTTAAAACTTAGGCAGGGTATATAAACCACATCCCGTTCTTTATTAAAAAAGGAAGGAACATTTGGTCTTGTTTGATAGATTGAATGATTAATTGTTTGATGGGTCTATGGTTGCTGTTTTGCTTGGCTTTTAAAGGCATTTGTCCTAGCTTATGTATTCAAGCACTTGAACACCAAAATTCTTGACATTAGCACTAGTGCAGAAAAATGAGTGAAATTTTTGTTTTCTGGAACATCCATGTATGAAGACACAATAGCTGGAAGGACGCAGATGTTTCTGTAAACTGAAATACTCAGGCAGAGCTTTTATGAGGTGTGTCATGCTCTCTACTCTGTATAGTGTTTCCAGTCAGTATTCGAGCTTCATGTTACACACATATAAGTGAGAATGAAATATATGAGGTTTCAGCAGCGGTTGTTCAGTGGGGATGTAGAAAGTTTCCTCTTTTAGAAAGGTTGAATATTTGTTTCCCTCTACAGCCACACAAGGAAATAGAACATATGCATTTTTCAGACCTGCTTTGTAAATCCTGTGTCTGCACTTAATGGTGGAATTATCTAAAATAGATGCTGCCTATACTTATGCACATTCAAAATAGATAATTGTGGGTCCATTTTGAATTTTTGATAGTTCACAGTAATTCTGATGAGAGAAGAGAGATGTACTCTGGGACACCAATGTGTTCTAGTGTGCAGTTCATAGTCATCGGCTGCCATGAGGATTGAAGGGCATCATGGGAAATAACTGAATGATTGTTGTCCACTGTCCCTTTAGGCTCTGGGTTAGGGGTCAGCCTTGATTGGCAGCCTGGCTGCTTTGTGGTATTAGTTGGGTCAGTGAGGAAAGATAAAGACCCTTTTTATGCTTTTTCTTGTGATTTTTAAAATGAACAGAAATAACTTTGCACTCTGTTTATCTGTCACTATGAGCTGTGCTTTAATTGTGTTACCTTAGACTTACAGATAGTCTGAATAGTGGTGATGTTTTTATAAAGGCCTACACATAAACAATACTATAGTCATGGTCTTTTGCCATTGCCTTTTAATGTTTTAAATGTTCAGCTTTTTAGGATACATGTGCCATGGTTTTAATGTTTCCTCATGTATCTTCATCTTGCCCTGAGGAACTGTATTTAGTAAGAGAAACATGTATATCAGCAATATTTGCTTTACCAGTTTCCCAGGTGTACTTCTATGGCATTGGGTTTGAAAACATCTTCTGATCCCTTTACTTATTTATTTTCATTCCAGCTTCCATTTTCACTGTCCACTGTGGTTTTTATATTAATTTATTTATTTTATTTTATTTTTTTCCTTCATTGTTTCTCTTGTCAAGGAACGTTTTGTAGATGCAAGGGTTTGTTCTGACACCAACCATTCCAAGCATATTTTAGGCTGAATTGAGCTGTGTAAGCTAGGTAGAACATATAATGGTACACCCTGAACAACATCTTTCTCACCACCAATTATACTTTTATATTTATATATATATATATTTTTTTGTGTGTGTGTGTGTGTGTGTGTGTGTGTGTGTGTGTGTGTGTGTGTGTGTGTGTGTGTGTATGTATATATATATATATATATATATATATATATATATATATATATATATATATATATATATATATATAATATATATATATATATATATATATATATATATGTATATGTGTGTATATATGTGTATACAGTCTGTATATAACAGGGGAACATGTTTATTTAAAACCTCCCATAGTTCTTCTCCACAAAATGATGTGTATGTACTAGGGGATGAGAATCAATATTGGAGACGGTTAAAGAGGTTTCTATCTAGTGCATGGTCCTGGGCAAGTTAAAGACATATTGCTTATTAACCGCAGTTCACCTTGGACAAGAGACCCCTAAGAGGTTCTGTTCAAAGATTTAGCATTCAAGGACGTGTAAAGTCAGTCAGCTGACGAACAATTACGCCCCAATATATCAAAATACCGTATCAGAACAACCAAAAGCTATTCATGATCGTGCTGCCTGAAACAAACTCATTAATGTGAAGATTACTAAGTACGTTTCGGCTTTGTTATATTCCTCTAGGAGCTTTTAATGTTAGAGCTTTACGTTGTTAGTTTACATTTTAAGTAGTACTCACTCATCATTTACAATGGTTATTTAGAGAACCGAATGTGGGTCTTTGACATTCCTCAGAAGAGCTTTTTGGGTTCTGTTGGTTCTGTTAAAGTGAATGCTAACTGCATGTGCATCTTGGTCTTGAGGAATTTCAGTCATAAGTTAACCAATTAAGCATCATATGAGTTCAATTTACAGGCGGCTGTATAGATAAACACCCCACAGCTGGACAAGGATCAGATGAATATGACTTTTACTTCCATCTGGAAATTTAGTTTAATGGAAAAATATTAGAGTGTGTGTCTGTCTAGCTTAATATCCAGTCCTGGGACAGGCCTCTTGATATGTTTCTCATGCTTTCTTATACTTCTGGCCTTCAGTTAAAACTTTTTACCTAAATAAAATCACGAGTTACAGATTGTCAGGAGTTGTTCTTGCTAAGAAGGAGGCAGAGATGGTACCATCCTAATCCTGTGCACACATGTGCATGTGTATCATGTCTTCAACCAGCACAAGCAATACTATTTGATACTATAATTTGATGAATCTAAATTAAATACAACATAAAAGCAATGAGTTAATTTACAAGATAACAAACATCAAATATAAACTACTGTTTTATTTACAGTTCACAGAAAGTTAGTTACAGTGTAGTTAAACATGATTAAAAGCCTTTCATTTACATATTTCACAACCAGCAAACTCATGCCTTATCAGGGTAGTTAAATAATGCATGAAGCCATTGATTTATCTTTCCAGTTTACAACTAGAAGTAGAACATTCTCCTATTTTTCATTTTATAAAACCTTTTTAATTTACGGTAGATAGTGTTATGTGAATAGTGAATATACTGGAAATAGTCATAAATCAGCTAAAATTAATAATGCAGTAAGTATGTGTCTGCGGCAACTGAGCTTAGGAACGTTAACGTCCAGAAAACGTGTTTTCTGCTGCACAGTGATAAGTGGCTTCATTCTGACTTCATTGATAGGTATAATAATTAGGAAGTTTGGTTAGGTAAAGCCTGTGGTTGTAGTTTGTTGTAGTCTTGCATTTCCAGATGAATGTCCACTTGCACAGATAAACCTGTTTTGCTAACTGGTGAAGAAGAGATTTCGGCTCTTGCACGAATGTCATATACTCTATACTGCTGTGACTTTCTGTTTGGAGAAAATTCCAGGGCATGTATTCCTCTTTTTTTGTGGCAGAACTTTTTGTGGTGCACTTTGCTGATTATGATGCAGTGCCAACACTCAACATAGAAAATAGTGTTTTTATGTCCACACCCCCCGAGAGGAGGCGCTATGCAATTTGATGGAAGCAGCAGCTTTGTAATTCTCTGTGCAGGAAAAACCCTGGAGACTGTAATCTAGGCTAGTTCCAGTTGTGTGTTTTAACAGTACTAAAATAAGTCTACTCAGAAATAAACGTCAAAGACGAACACTGTAAGCCTCCGGTAGCCTTCATCACTGTGGGAAGTTGTGTATTATTTGTGCTGTCAATTACAAACTTGCACTTTTAGCTTGATGTTCTTCTGGTTGCTCTAAGAGCTCTTCATGGTGAGTGTCTGGTTTCTAGCAGGGGTCTTCGTAAAAGCAGCCCCAAAAAAGCCTTTGAGCAGGCATTTTATGACCCTGTTTCTGTGACTCTATTTCACTGTGCGTCTCTTTGTTTTTAACCATTTTCATGTGCACTACTCTTGGACCTTTGATATTGAATCTGGCAGGCCATACTTAAAACAAACCGAACCCCGAAGAAACCAAGACACAAGCCATCTGGTGTGGAGAGTTGATCTGAGAGTGTTTTTCTGAGAGCCTTTTCACCAGTGGAGTTGGTGCATTAGAGGAATGTGGAATGGTCAGCACATTGAGGAGTTTATTCCCCATAGATTGATACCTGTAGACAGTCATAGAAAGGTTGTTTTTTTTTTCTCTCCTATGCACAGTACCGAAATGACAATTGAACCTTTTTTTTTTTTCTTTCGCCCTGCAAGCCGATGTTGGTGCTAAAGTGTTTTATGTAAAGTCATTTCTCAAAAAAACTGTTGCATAGGTTTTGATTTATTACTAAAATTAAAAACAGTGTTGTTTGCAGTCATGGAAATATTACTGACTGTTTACACTTCTGTAATTATATATCTCCACAGTGTTACCCTGACTCACTGGCACATCATCTAAAGGAAGCCCATGAGTCATCACTTTTTACTGCTGCACTAGTTGATTCTAGTGCTTATAGTGTTGGGTGCTTTACTCATCTAAAGGTCTCCCTTTCTTACAGAAACCCAGCAGTTTAACCCTTAATGTCTAAAAGGTTGTCCTTTGGTGTTATTAAAATATGTCTTTCAGATTTACACCTCTGTTAGTAGGCCAATTTTCCTTTGTGATTTATATATTTGTTTGTTTGTTTGTTTGTTTTTATCGTGCTAGCAGGACACCAGTTGACCCTGTTTGTATATATGGTAATATCATCTTAGGCCCTTTTCCTTACTTCTGTTTGTGTCTGCTTTTATTTAAAAATAAGTCAAAATGTTAGTCTTTACTTTTAAATCTAGATGGTGAATCAGAGGCAACTGGTTTTTGCTTTCAGAGTTCACTAGGTTTTAAGATGTTGCATGCCCCAAAACCTGTTTGTCTGTGTATTAGAATATTTGGATTAGGCTTTAATTAGGTGAGTTGTGAGATTCCATCTATTCCCCACTTTCACTTTTTCAAACCTGACATCATATTCTTGGACTTGTTTTTCCCCATGGCTATAAAGCAGGACGCAGAGTGGAACATATGTCTGAACATTTAAATGCTGTTAAATGAAGGAAGACAGACATACCCAGCTGTGAGCGAGGGCACTTAGAATGGCCTGCAGGTGAACAGTGGAAACTTTCAGTGATTCCTCTAGTCAAAGCGATCCTTGGCAGGTTTCTCCAGGCACTTATATGAAGTCAGGCCTCACATTGTTTTGCTTTAGAGGTTTACACTGCTGGGTTTTTTCTTCCATTTAATAGAGCAACACAAAGACAAATCTTGTTAAATATATATATATGTATATGTGTATATATATGTATGTTCAAGTGTTCAAGAGAAGAAAAATGTTCTTTACCAAAAATGCTATTGTCCTATATTTGACAGTGTCCTAACACACCCCGCCCCCAGGAGGCATGGTCTTACATAAGTTTATGTGAGCTGCAGTAGGCCCTTCAAAGAGAGTCTTATGTGAGACGGAGCTGTAAATATCATGTAAGCATGTGACACTGGTCATCATGGGGTTAAAGAGAACCCTGATCTTATTTGCTTTTACATCAACTGTTGGGCTGGAACTTGTTTCCTACGGTTACTGAATGCAAATGGCAATGAAAGTATGAAGAACCTCTACTCGTACCACAGGAACTTTACAAGTATAAAACTCTCTCGAGTTCCACAGATTAGTGAAGGGGCAGGCAGTCATTGCAAGCCATCTCACAGTTGCTGTCTGAGTTGGGCTTCAAACAAGTCTCTCTCAAACACATACGCACGCACACATATGCACATTCAGTGTGCCAGGGAGCCAGCTGATTTTGTTTAGCCTCTCACAACCAGCCAATAAGGTCGCCCGAGTGGGCAGCCACCTCCCACCGTGGTCATAGGGCTACTGTGGGTTTAAGTCTGGGAGCGTGTGTGAATGTGAGGGGCACACAGGCCTGCGTACACTACAGTAACATTCAGCCCTTACTGTTCTGAGTTCTAGCTTAAACCGTGATGAGACCCGTTTACATTCATTCGTTTTGGCCACAGCCGGTATGCTCTGGTGCATTCTTGTTTCTAAATGAATCAGGGAAAACTGAAAGCTTGGTCTGAATATTCATACAGGTTCAGAATGTTTTGAGTCGACCCGACTCGATGCAAGGTTACTATATGAGTCTGAAATTAACATGAGCCCAACAAAATTGTGAGAACTTTAATCGATCCGAACCACATTATCAAGCTGTGTCTGAAACTGACTTAGTTGCTACCTGTTCTGTCCAAACCATCCCATCTTAGCACAATGCGCCGAATAAAACCCTATATTTCTAATGATGGTGCCAGTTAAATTACCCTGCATCATAAACATATAATCTACTTGTTCATAACCTCACGATATTGTTTATGTTGCATATAATTGTTTGTAAAAAATATTATTATATAATAAGAAGTCCACTCCATACTTCTCTGTTCTCTAGCTGTGCCATGCTGATATAGTGAGATGTATGCTCTTTCTTTCCCTGGAACGTCTTTAAATATGACCTACAACAAAAGTCTTTTTGTCATGATCTTACCCTGAATTTGCAGTTTTATTTCGCATGCAGTGTCGAGTTCTCCATTCTAAATCCTGTCATAAATGGTCAACTGTAGCATGCCAGATTTAAACATAATGGAAGTAATAGGGAAAAGTAAAGTAAGGAGGAAAACTAAAACCGAGGAAGGGTAAACTCTTAACAGATTGGAAACGGTGTGATGTAAAATTGCAGCCTGATCCGAGCCCCACATGTATTGAACAGATATTTTGAACTCCCTGTGAATTTGCCTCACTGAAGGCAGTAAGGGGTGTGGGTATTAACTTGTCTTACTGTGGTTTTAAATAACTGTCTGTGTGTATGTAATGAAGGGGTGAGATGGAGGGACATTGGTTAGAGAGAAATACGTGCTAGAGCGGAGGACAGTTTAATGAATTTTGTACGTTTATATATTTGACACTTTGTGGTGATCACATCTGCCAGTGAAGGAATGCCATCGAGAGATGACCACACTTCATGCTTTTCCAACACATGGAGAGATATTTACATGCACAGTTGTAATTTAACCTCTTTCCATTTATAGTATGCAACAGTACTGTGCCTCGTACGCAGTGCTTTATTTATTGATTCCAAATCAAGGCAGAGATTTATGCTGTGTTCAGGTCTGATTGGAAGGTTGGATGTACCAGATGGTTAATTTACCATGTTCAGGAAAAAAATAATAAAAGCTTCAGAGGATTTATATCCTTCAGCTATAGCATTTCTTTGCTGTATTAAAAAGCACATATGTTAGATAGAAGTGCATCAAATATATAGATTTTTTTTTTCTGGTTTTAAAGGTGGGAGGTCACAGTAGGAGTCAGAGACCATTCTTCATTTATTTCATTCAGTGTGAATCATCAGTAGTTATTGATATTGAGTATATGGTGTATAAAATTATTTACTTTGCGCAAGAAAAATGAAATAAGTGAGAAACAGGTGTTGTCAAGACTGAAATTCAAGAAATGGTTGAAAGATACAGAGACTATTTAAATTCCTGTCAGCCGTGCAGGACCTGGTGGACCACCATTACCAGATATAATCAGAACAACAGTACATCAAGCAGTAAACTGTAAATCAAGCTCCACTTTCTCTTCAGCTCTCAAAAAACTCCTCAAGTCTTTCTGTCCATCCTGATGATGGCTCAATACAGTAAAAAGGTGGGACTGTTTTAGGGACATATTTAATTGTGTGTTTTTGTGACTGACACTGCAACTGCAAGATTTAAATTGCTCCTGGTTTTTTAAAATGTATGTAACTGGCTAAAATTTTTGGCCAATAAGACCAGACTATCCAATTTCCTGACTTAATACTTAAATGCTGAATATACTGTTCAAGACTGCCAGTTAGTTGTGGTTGTGTTGTACACATCATGCAAGTATTAGGTTGCATCTGATACATTTTCTTAATTATTATGGTAATATTGTGGATGATATGCTACATTAACCTTTTAGCTCTAATTGTGGGTCTGAATGTTGCAGATCAAGCAAAGTAATTGCTGGTTTTCCGCTGAACAATTGACTATCCAGTCAAAACCTTAACATTTTCCTGAGAAGCTGCAAATGCTTCTAAGGGTTAACTTTAGAGGTATAGAAAAGATATCCCTGCAGACTTTATTATTTGGAACTGAAAGCACGTCTCCTATAACAGTCTGGCTGTAATAGAGGCTAAGAGTGGACGCGCTAAATGCTGGAAAACCTATGATATTATATTTAGGTGTTGAAGGTTGTGCGCGATGAGTGTTATGTCTGGATATTAAAAAATGGTGAGTAGTCTCTGACTAACACGTATCACATCTGGTAAACCTGTGTATAAACTGAAATCCCAAGTGTCCTGACTGTTCAGTTCAGTCGGAATATATTTCCCTGTTCTCATCCACATGCGTACACCAGCGTTTTTACTTGAACAGACCTGAGGAGCAGGAGTATGTGCTAGGCTTTATTAGGAAGGTTAACATTGACAGAAGTTAGATACAAATTATTTCGACCGCTTAAAAGCAAATGTGTTCTGTTAGTCTTTTTAGCAGTTGGTAGATCTTTCTGAGACCTGCTGTGGGGTGCTTCCATATGTAGATGGTCATGCTGCATGTAGCATTATTTCTTCGAACTGAAATATTATGTAATAAATACTGATGGACAAAATGGCTGGACAGCCCATGCAGACTTGTGGAGTCTGGCCCAGAAAACAGGGTTATCTGTAAGGTAATGATGGTTGGCAGCAATATGATTAATTGGCTACCAGTGTTTCCCAAAGGCTAAATTTAGCCACAAGCTCCTCTTTGTGTCTGAATCTCTACTTTACATCCAAGATGGAGAAACTGATTCTCTCTACTGCTGTTAAGACGTTCAAGAAAGACACAGGGCTGCCAGAGGCACAGCGAGAGGCCCTCCTCTAAGAGAGAGAAAGTGTGTGCGTGCTCGTGTGTCTATGAGGGAGAAACACTGAACACGAGAATGAATGAGAGAAAGAGAGAGCATGCACAAATGCTTCAGCAAAGATTTATACCAGCTGTCTGAGAGATGGCTTTAGTGTAAGCAGTGAGGAAGAAATTGAAAGGAGCCTGTCCTCCTAAAGAAAGCCGTCTAAAATGTCGATCTGTGGGCCTTGTCTGACTAAAACAATTTCCCCTTTTCCTTCAGCACAGTGTTTATATTTTGTTATATTTGTGTTACAATATTTATGGGTAACTTTAAATGTTACATAGAATGTTTTCGTCTTCTGTTAAATATTACAGTCATGGTCCAAAAAAGCACACTCCATACATCTCCATTTTTTCCCCCATAATTTTAGCACAAAAGTTGTCATTTACTTTATGTGAAAATTCCATGATGAATGGACAAATAGAAATGCTCCAAAATGAAATGAAATCTCTTTTTTATTAGCTTTCTTTAACTGCTATGAAGGTTTTGGACCTTTCCTGTAGATGTACCATTTCGGATATTCTATAGGCCCTTGTTTAGCAAGTGTTTATTTCCGTATCTTTGTGACCACCTACACAAATAGATGGCAACTCCACAGTTGTTAGTCACTTCTTTGGAGAACATTAGAGAACCCCCGCCTTCCGGTAGGAGTTTTCCCAAGATGCACTTCCACGTGAACTCTATACACACTACGGCATTCAGGCCATCTGGTCCACAGAGAGGGAGCTGATTTTTACGAGCAGGTAACTCGAGTGGAATCACAACTCTAACTTTACTGGCAGCTGCTCCTGCTCTGTGGTCGGCAGAGATATAATTAGCGTTTGATCGGGCCTTTGGTAAAGCTGTTAAGTTCAGAGGCGGCATGGAGAGATCTCTAAAGGAGCGCTCTACGTGAGAGTGGGCTCGGGGTGGAGGTGTGTGTGTGTGTGTGTGTGTGTGTTTGTGTGGGGGTTGGGGGATTGAAATGGAGATTGTAAGTGTGGGACAGAGAGACCCCCCCCCTTTTTGTTCTAAGGAAACATCTTATTTAGAAGCATATTTAGTAAGTTTGTTTTCTAAAACTTACTGAAAAAAGCTTTTTTTGTTAAACTTGTGACCCCAAAGGCTATAACCTAATCTTTTGATTGATGGACATTCCTTAAACAACAATGAAATAATTCTTGGATGGATGAATGACAGGACAATAGGTCATCAATCCATCATCACGTTGTCAAAATATAGGAAACTCAGAACGAGTGTGACTTGGTTCGATGCTTAAGAGGCAGGACCAGGTGGTTGTTCACTGAACTGATAAGCTATTGTTACAGATGCAGAATACTGTTTATTTGATATGGCGTTCTTGTATAGATGTTTTAGAGAAGCACTACTGGTCCATTACTAACCGTGCAGGTGGCGACTGGGAAATTGTCAAACTCTTACCTAAAGCTATATTGTAAATGCAACAATTTGAATTAATTGAACTGAATTGATATTTATTATGTGTAAATAGTTATGATTGGCTATAAAGTGTAGATTGCTTACTGGCATTTTGCTTTCTGCTTTTTTGCCTTCAGCTCCATTTCAGGCTTGCATAAGATAATTAACGGGAAGGAACTTCAAGGCAGTGTATTTGAGCTTCGTAAATGAAACTGTAGTATGTTATATATTTACTAAAGATGTAGTGTGACTAACTGTACAAAAAACATATTTAGGAAACATGTAGCTCAATTGAATCAGACCTTTTCCCAGTCACTCTGGGTTATTTCTTTTATTTCATTCAAAATAGACAATTATCACACCACAGTAACACATTATGTAATAATTTAGAGCATTCGTTATTGTTAACATGAATTGTCAGTAATAAGTATTGAGTGTTTCTCTTTGAAAGTAATGTATATGGGATTACCATAAGCAGTGACGCAAGGGCAGAGCTGACCCTCAGGGCAGATTTGGCCTAAAAAGACCTTTTTTTTTTTTTTTTGGAGGGGGCAGTAACATGAGCCTTAGACGGCACAGATCCAGTACTCCTGGAATTCCTTGTTTTCTTCGCGCTCTATGTCTGCATTATCTTATTTGATTTTTTTTTCTTTTGTGCAGCGTGATTCTACTTTTGATCACTGGGGACCAAATTAAATAAGGATTTAAATTTACTGAAATGTCTACCAAAACTGTGTGCTTTATATATAATGCATAAATGATTTAACTTGAATTCACGCAACAGAATTGCATCTTATTTCAGTCTTATGTCATTCCACTTTCGAACCAAATACACTACTTCAGTAAATGAATGATGTTTTGTCCTCGTCTTCTTTCAGATGCTGCGTTTTTTCTGTGAGAGCTGCTCCATGCCAATCTGTAGGGAGTGCAGTGTTGGGAGGCACGTGGGCCACAGCGTCTCTTACCTGCAGGATGCACTGCATGACTCCAGAGCCCTCACTATCCAGCTGCTTGCTGATGCACAGCAGGGCAGACAGGCTGTACAGGTCAGTCGCAACTGCCACTTATTTTGTTCATACTCTCCATTTTGTTTTGCCATCATTATAACGTTCGTCTTTGTTCTTCATGCACTTTTATTATTTTACACTGCTTTGGGTTAATATGTATCCTTTCCAAAACGGCTGAAAAAGCCATTTCAAAAGAGGTCTATGGCCTTTTTTAGCAGGGTCATTGTGTCCCCACCCCCTCTGTGCCCTGAATAGAGCTGCTCTATGCACACTGCCAGCCTGTATTCACAGCCCTGATGGCCTGAACAGGATGGATCATTAGTCCAACACAGAGGAAATGTTTCTATCACTCACACTTTTGCTTAAAAGGGAGACAGCAGGGGGTGGGGGTGGGGTGCATCCCCAGAGAGAGAGAGAGCTGTTCATGTGTTCTTTGGTGACACTGAGCAGGCTGATCTGCAGGAAGACCCAGCAGAGAATTTGAAAGTGAAAGGCTAAACAGATTGGTCCATTTTGAAGGAGGGTGCTATTGAAAGGGCATTTCTGGGGGTGTTGCTGCCCCACCCTCCCTTTTAATGTGGCGATTGAATTTGCATGCCCTTCCCCACCCCCTCACCACTTTCCTTTTGCCACACTTAGCTGCTTTAGACAGAGGGTAGTACCCGAAACAGAAAATGAGATTGTGTAGGATGGGCATACACAAGTTAAGATAGGAAGTGTTCTATTCATTTGACTCTGTTACTTGTTTTGGTGTTTAACAGATCCCACTAGTTTGTGTGGTGTTGAATTGAAAAAAGTCAGCTGGAAAAATGCATTGTACTGCACATGCTACATTTGTGGAAAACTTGCTACCCTCCCCTTTGTAGCGCCTCATCAGCTCCAGCCCTGAAGCCTCAGAGAAGAGAGGATGGCTGCAGCTGTATGCGGTCGATTGGACCGTTGTACTTTGTCCTAATCCTATTACTATGTGGTGTTAAATGGGAAGCCTCTAAACATTTATGGGCTTGAAAGCTCCTGCAGGGTTTTAACAATGCTAGTGGTAAACACTGCGCTGAAAGTGCCCTGACCGTGACAGACCCGTGCCACAACAGACCCCTGACCAATCCAGCTGCATCAGCGCTACCTAATCCCATTTACCGGATTTTACCGGTTCAGTTCAGCAGCAGCTTATCCCACCTCACTTGAAGTACCAATCAGGAGTTGCTGAAACAACTCTGTTGCTTTACTAACAGAGAGCATGTTAAACGCACACATGGGAGAATTTATTTATTGAAGTTGTGTACCACTTTCTGTTGTTGGATATAACTTGGAATTGATACAAATGAGTGGTGATTGGAGTTTACCCTATTTACTGAATCGTTAGAGTCAGTAACACATCCACATATTCTGTCTTCCACAGACAGTGCCTATGCGTAAATGCTTAGCAGCTAAAACTAAGACCCTCAGGATCTAAAGAATTAAATTAATAAAATATTACACCCACAAAAACAGTCATTCACTGCATGCTATCAGTTAAAATGGACATTTAATTTGATTTAATTTCTGATCAACAGTCTCTGTTTCAGAAGGCAAGTGTATCTTTCAAGTTGAAGAATGAAGCGGGCAGCTAATGTAGAATTGTAGAATTTGGGACTCTTATTTCAGAGGACAGTACCATAATACATTAAAAGCAGGAAATCCCACAAGGGTGTGCAAAATTATAGAGAAGAAGAACATTGTGGACAGTGATGAAGCCACTGAGGTACACTGAGCCAAAGTTAGCTAATTGCATTTATGTTCTTAGGTTATATTTACCACTCGTTACAAGCCCAAGAACTTACCAAGAAAGTAAAACTTTCAGTAGCCCATCTTCAGATATTAATGGGTCATATGATCCTGGACATAGAATGAATAGTTTAAGCAAAATGAGGTGCTTATGTAGGGCATGTTTAATACAGGTCTGGCCTGTTATTTTGTATGCATGCTTGCCTTTTGTATCCATAATCTGTGATGCTTCATTCCATGGTCCATATTAAAATGGACCATTTTTAATATGTCTGTATAGCGATACAGAATGTACTTGATGTATGCGAAGGTAAATTATTTTATAGTGCCTTGTGATGTGGCTCATTCAGTCATGTTTAAAATAACAAGATCCAGAAACTTCATTTCTTACTGTTTTTTAAAGTTAGCTTTTCAAAATGGTCATAAAACAAAAACAGACGGTGAAAGTGTGATGAAGGGTCGCAGTTGGCATGCAGAGTGGGAGAGCTCCATCCAGATCCCCTTTGCCATAGCATTGTGCTGTTTAGACAGAGGCCAAAGGTCATGACACCGCAGTTTGACACCTTTCTTTTTTGTTCCCCACCTCCTGTTAAACGTCACAAAGGAAGCCCTCGTGCTTTCTTGCATCCATTTGGTGTTTCTAAGCGTGTGGCTTAGTGGAAGGTCTTAATTTCGTAGATGTCTGTATTTAGCAATAACATATTTATCTTTTACTAAGAGCCAAGTTCCTGCCCATATGTTTCAGAAGGTTTTGTTTTGGAATGAATTGAACAGTCTGTTGGAAGTCCTTTTCTTTGTAGATTTGCTGTCTTTTTGCCAAGCCAAATCCATTCTGCATGCTTTGTGCTGCAAGATGAATTTTGTATGATAGAATTCAGATGTGTCAAAAACAGCTATGAATGCATGTTGCTACTCTTAAAAATGTCTTTCTGTTTTTCACTTAAATTGTGTTTTATTGTACCTAATTCAAAGGGGGTTTTCGCGTATTTTGAATAAATGGTCTGAATGTTATTCACAGCTGAGCATTGAGAAGGCCCAAGCCATCGCTGAGCAGGTGGAGCTGAAGGCTAAGGTGGTGCAGTCAGAGGTGAAGACCACCACAATGCGTCATAAGAAAGCCCTGGAGGAGCGCGAGTGTGAGCTGCTGTGGAAGGTAAACAGGCACAGAGCTTTACTGGTCTGTAGAGAGGCCCGATCACATAACCATTAGCATTGGTAACAGTGGCTTTATTCACTTAACTGAAATATTGGCTTGCCACTGAGGCCACACTTGATGGCTGGGCAGAAACATGCTCACACAAGCAATTCTTTGTGATGTTGAGGGTCAAACAGCTCTGTATACAGTTACAGCTCATGCTTTGTTTTTGAGGTGGTCTTTACATAGGTCCTCTTTACCTCTATGGTGCCAGGCTGCGTAAATTCTAAATAATGCAAGATTCCTCACATTTGTCTTTGTCTTTATTGTAATTCTTGTAATTACAGTTCATAGTTGAAATCATAGCACTGTTTTTATAACACGTCACCTAGTGTTTAATGTATTATAAGCAAATATGCCCCGTTTTTAAAGGAATTATTGTCTCTTCCATGTTCAATTCTTCATTCTTGTTTTCTTGTGCAGTTGGAGAAGATCCGCCAAGTGAAGGCTAAGTCACTGTACCTTCAGGTAGAGAAACTCCATCAGAACCTCACCAAATTGGACAGCACTATTGCCACAGTGACTAAGGTGCTGGAGGAGGGCCGCAGCATGGACATCCTGCTAGCCCGTGAGCACATGCTGAATCAGCTGCAGGAGCTCAAAGCGCTACGCTGCATTTTGCAGCCACAGGAGGATGACAGAATTATGTTCACCCCTCCAGATCAGGCGCTTTTGATTGCCATCAAATCCATGGGCCTAATCAGCAGTGGAGCTTTTGCATCAGTCACCAAAGCTCATGGAGAGGGCCTTAAGAGAGCACTGCAGGGAAAGTTGGCTTCATTTACAGTGGTGGGTTACGACCACGATGGAGAGCCACGGCTGTCTGGTGGTGATGGTGTTTCTGTGGTCTTAATGAGTCCAGATGGAAATCTGTCAAGTGCCGATGTGTCCGACCACCAGGATGGCACCTATACGGTCAGCTACCTACCCAAAAGTGAGGGTGAACACCTACTCTCTGTGCTTATCTGCAACCAGCACATTGAAGGAAGCCCCTTCAAAGTTATGGTCAAGTCTGGCCGCAGCTATGGAGGCATTGGTTTGCCTGTTGCATCCTTTGGCGGAGAGGGTGATAGTGATGGACAGTTGTGTCGACCCTGGGGCATCTGTGTTGATAAGGAAGGTTATGTCATTGTGGCTGATCGAAGCAACAATCGTATCCAGATCTTCAAGCCATGCGGCACCTTTCACCACAAATTTGGTACTTTGGGCTCGCGGCCTGGCCAGTTTGACCGACCTGCTGGGGTTGCCTGTGACAGCCAGAGGAGAATCATTGTGGCTGATAAGGACAATCACCGCATCCAGATTTTCACCTTTGATGGTCAGTTTCTTCTCAAGTTTGGTGAAAAGGGAACCAAAAATGGGCAGTTCAACTACCCCTGGGATGTGGCTGTTAATTCAGAGGGGAAGATTCTGGTCTCAGACACGCGCAACCACCGAGTGCAGCTGTTTGGGCCTGATGGAGTGTTCCTCAACAAGTACGGTTTCGAAGGCGCCCTCTGGAAGCATTTCGACTCTCCTCGAGGAGTTGCCTTCAATCAGGAGGGCCACCTAGTGGTGACTGACTTTAACAATCATCGTCTGCTCGTCATCAGGCCTGACTGCCAGTCAGCTCGCTTTCTTGGCTCTGAGGGAACAGGGAATGGGCAGTTCTTGCGTCCACAAGGCGTAGCTGTAGACCAGGAGGATCGCATTATTGTGGCTGACTCTCGCAACCATCGCATTCAGGTGTTTGAACCCAACGGCAACTTCTTATGCAAGTTTGGGACTCAGGGTAGCGGTTTTGGGCAGATGGATCGCCCATCGGGTATAGCCGTTACCCCTGACGGAATGATTGTAGCCGTTGACTTTGGAAACAACCGAATCCTCATGTTCTGAGCTACTTTTGTTCTCAGTTTGAGATGTATGGTAGCCGAGGAGGTGAAAAGAATATTTAGGTACATACTCATCAGGAGCAAACATGGCAAGTTTTTTGGAAATGTGGCAGTAGTACAGAGTCTTTTTACACATCTATATTTATCACGATTGTAGTTTAATTTTGTGCTGCTGGCAAAAGTGTCCCTGTCGTACACAAGCCATTTGAGTAGGATTAGAGCAAAAAGACTGGTTGCTGGTTTAGGCTATTTTGCTCTTGATCTGTGTCTTGAAATCTGTCTTATTTGTTTGATTTTTTTCTCAGGGAATTTCTAGCATTCTTGAAATAATTTTCTGTCTCTGCATTATACCTACCTCATCAAGCCTATGTATGAATGTACTCTCTTGTGTGTGCAGAGTCTGTTCTGTGAAGTTTTATAAAGAAGTCTACCTCAGTGCTTTTTTATTTGTAGAGTCAGAGAACATAACATAAGAAATGAAGCAATGTTTGGTTGATATTTGCACAGCTCGCACAAACTTCTTCTGATTGTTACTGTGCACAGAACACAGGGACCCCTGAATGTTTGAGTACAGTGAACCAAAAGACTAGGGCTGCATGTTTTGGCAGAAACATTTGGATAATGTTTTGATAAATCTACTGTTGTGTTTATTTTTGGTTTTTTTTGTTTTGTTTTTTTCATTTTCATGTCATCATGGTTTTAAAATGTTCATTTGCATCATACCTCATCTAAACCTCTTACCTCACAACTTTAACGTACCTCTGTGTACAAATGTCTCATTTTGCATACCTCACTTTGTGTTGATTTCCATTTACAAATTATGCAAGCCTATGGAAAACTAACAACTACGGAACAGTAAGAATTATGGGCTTTTGCTTAACTACTTGGTAGGTCTGTCAGTAGAGAATATAGTACAGATCTGAACAATGCAAGAAATTAATTGCTCCCATTTTCAAAAACATTTAGAGAAAAGGGGCAAAAAAAGAGTTCTATAAAGATCTAAAGTGTTTTTTTTTATTTTAAGAATAATCTAAACTTTTTGGGACATATGATAACATTTGAATCATCCCTTGTTTTGTTTATTTATGTGTTTGTCTTTGATGTTCTTCATCTAATGCACCATTAAGATGAAGTGAAGATTATCAGAAAGATTGTTTGGCACATGGTTGACTTGCTGTCACTGGCAAACTTGGATGTAATCCAAACCTTGTAGGACTACATAGTTTATTTTGATGAAAGTCCTTTCCGAATGTCTGGAATGTATTTATTGGCCAAATCCTGAAAGAAATAGCTATAACTTTGATCTCCTGGGAGACCATTCACTCTGCCAATGGAACAGAGTTTGAAAACATCTCAAATCATTTGAGCATGGTCTAAAATTAGAGATGTTTTGCTTTATTTGTGGGGAACCACTTTATGAATGCTGTTGCCTGCTTCTTTCGACTATTTCTATAAAAGAAAGCATTGGAAAGCAACTAAAAAAAGACATCAGAATAGTGCAGGGCTGTTTTCCCCCTTCGTTTTACTAAGTTTAAGGATAAGGTATGTAATAAAGTCCATTTGAAACTAAAACTTTCCAGCAAGTCTGGTTAGGTTTTACTGAGCGGCTCAATAACTGCTTGTTCCTGACCACATGCCTATGCCAGGGCCTAAATCCCAAAGTCTGCATGTCAGGTGCTGCTTTTGGTCGACTTTTTTCTTTCTTTTTTTTTTTTCCTCTCCCCCTCTCCTGGACGGGCATTTCCTGTCTGTTAAGCTGCTTGAGTAGTGGCGGAGGTGAGATTTATGAGGGCTTTTCTTGCTGGTAGTGTGTCACTAGATTGCTGCTCTTAGGTCTGGTATATACCTTAAGAGTCTGCCTTCCAGACAAAGAAGGTACAATCCGGCACAGTTGCAAAACTAGTTTTATTGGGCTCTGATTTTGCATTAAAAGGAGGCTCCTTTTGTGCAATACAATTTTGGTTATGAAAATAGAAGAGCATTTAAATTCCTGGCAGTCATTCTGAGAGCAGCAAGGCAAATGGTGGCTTATTTCATGGTGTTATGCTGACAGTATTTCTCTGTAGACTGCTGCTTTTTGTACCTGTTTGCTCCAGAGTCATTTACATGCGACAGAATCCTGTCTTGCCAAACGGTGACCATTGGAAATGGGCATGTGCCAAAATAGAAATGTGCATAGACACTGGTTCTAAAGCTGATCTTTAGATTGCTGTCATATTGAATATTTTACCCCTTGGTTCCTGTACTCTGGCTTTACCTTTACCCCGCAGTATCTTAATGTGTACATCAGTAGGGTGGAGTCAGAGTCTAGCTTCAGCTTGCTGTTGTAAATGAAGGGTTGTACAATGAATGTTGCGTGAGCTGCTTATGCAAAATGGTTAGCAAAACCAGTTTAGTAAGTGGGGAACCTGATCCCAGAACTGCAGAATGCAGGCTGAAAAATAATTAGAAAAGAAAAATGACCTGTTAGTCAAGGTGTATTAAGAGGAGAGAACACTGGGGGCACTGGGCGGATCGTGGGACAAATTATGAAACATTAATTTTGCTAATTGGAAATCTTCACATCGATTTGCCCTGTCATTCAGTATTAATGTCCATCATTTAATGTGTTTAGATGCAGCTCTGTCCATCAGAGATCCAAAGAAATCTCTCTCTTTAAGAGGAAAAATAATTATTTTTGCATGCTTTAAAAGCCCTTGTAGACAAGTGTATGTTAAAAGAGGTGATGGAGGGAGAGACAATGACACTTATATAGATATATACCAAAAACGTTCCTCTGTCGGGCTGCGGTGGGTGGCTTTGACAACGCGATTGTATTACTGTTAGATGGATAGCTTTACGGAGCAAGGTACTTGATGTGAGACCATAGGAGAAAGGTTAAATATGCCTTAACACTGTTGCAGTAAATTTGTATTTTCCCCACTTTTGGAATTTAATCAGAATGAAACTGCCAAAGAGCTTGCTCCTACGCCCCCTCCCCCCTTCTCCTCCAGTTCCCTTGTTTTTAGGATCTATAGCGAGGTCTATAATGAACTATTTAACCTTGGATAAAGGATGAGAATCATACATCTGCTTTACTTTAGTGTTCTAGTGTTGGTAGGAGTATCCTATTACATTTGGAATAGAATATATACTGAGAGGAACACATGTAGATCTGTACTGAGGAACTATTGTGTGGACTAAACCAGAATTTGTTGCTTCGATATGCGCTACTTAAAAGTAGATTATAATTTGAGGCCTAGTTCACCTTCTCAGAATATGGTGCGAGTACAGTACAATGAGTAGGTACATGTCTACATAAAGTCATTGTTAATTGTACTCTAACGGTGTCCTTGAATGTCTAACCACCGCAAAGCATCTCTTGATTGGACCTTGGGTCAGTTTCTGTACGGGTTTCCCACCATTTATGGTGTATTCCAGCTTTTGACCTGTTTCCTAATCTGGAAAAAGCAGAAGGAAATGTAAGCAGTTCAGAAGTGCATGGTCTTTTTATGATTGTATTATCTACGAAGAAAAAAATCACAAAAAAACTCAGGTAGCTTTGTAGAGATTTGATTCAAATTCAATATTTGTTTCTTACAATCGGATAGTAAATCCTTTGTTAGTACTTCATAAAAGTTAGTATCTATTTTGTGTGTGCATTTATTGTATTGATCTATGAAAAAAAAAAAAAAAAAAAAAGAATAATTGTTGCTGTTGAATTCCATAGGATCCCTTACAACCAAATTTGGAATTTGTGTTAATTTTCAGTTGGGGGGTGGTAGGAGGGCGGGTGAGCAAATTGTAATATTTAGAAAAACAGTCAAATTCAACGATTGAAATAGCACTAAAGCAATTGCGCTGAGATATTTTTGATACCATGAGGAAGTGAACTGTGTCGTTGATTACAGTATTGATGGGAGAGATACTCGGCCTTCAATATACTAAATCTAAATTAACCAAAGAACTAAACTGGACGCCTAAAGACGTTTTACCGTCATCAGTAATTCCTTATTGTGTATTTTCTGAGAACAGCAATCCATCTTTTATATACCTGTATATTTAGGAATCCAAATTGTATTACAGTATATCGAGTCCCTGTTCCTACATCATTACAGATCTTTGTTTGGTCATTTCCAGATCATGTGCTTGGCTGTGAGACAGGCTAAGCCAGGAGATGTGGACAGATGGCTGCCTAAGCTCAGACTTGGGGTCAGTTTTGCCTTTTAAAATGTAATGATTAGGGTAGAAACAAAGTAGCAAATGCAGATTCCTGGTCTGTTGTCTTGGGTGGATGTAATGTTTGGTGCCCTCTAAGAGGTCCACAGTTAGTTCTCATTCATTCTTTACTCTCCCTCTCTTGCTCTGTAAGCAGCACTCACCATCCCCGAACTTTTCAATCAGACCAAATTACTCATGGATTTTTGTGTGGGTCAGACTGAGGAGACTGTGTGAAATATTTGGCGGTCTACAGTCTTGTGCTCTTGTCTTTTGTGGACTTTAAACATTTTTCCTATGCAGTTTTTGATTTTATGTTTGGTTGTTTACACTTAAATAAACTTGTATCTCTTTGGATCCTGAATTTCTTCTCTGTGTGTTTAGTTGCTATTTCATGTTTCCTGTATTTCAGCATCTCAACCAAATATTTATTTTTTTCTTCTTCTCTTTTTCTTCCTTCCCCCAAAAAAGGGTGTCTAATTTTAACATTAACAAAAGCCAGCACGGCCACCAGTGTAGAATGAGGAACCAGTGTGTCTGCATACCAAAGGGGCAGGGGTCATGACAGGGCCCTGCCCACAAGGTCAACACAGCACAGCTTCACTTTACACGATAACCAGAATGGAGATGCAGATGGCCTCTTAAAATAACTGGTCCAAACCAGGTTTACAAATGCAAACAGCAGTGGTCAGATTAGAATCCTGTTAATCTGTGTCCTGTAATATCACACAAAGTGTTGCATCTGATTCAACAGAGGCTTTCTCTAAGCCATTTACAGACTTTTAAATAAGGCTGTATAAACCAGGCAGTCTTTAAGATGTTAATCACTGAATAATTGCAAATAATTACTGATCACCTGAAATATTTCTGTTGTTAAATATATGGCAAAAGCGGTCAGGGTTTTTTTTTTATTCTTTTTTTTTCTATTTCTATTTGTAGATGTTGAGATTGAATTAGTTTTAAAGAAAGCATCTAAAGTTACAGTATGAACAGAGGCTTTATGTTTGAAGTAGCTCAGTTCCCTTTAAGGTTTTAACAAAGGCTCTGCCTCTTGCTTTTTTTTGGGAGATCATTGACAGAACATGTCAGAGAGAGATCTGAGTAACAATGCAGAGAGATGGGGGAGTAGAGGAGAGGAAGGGAAAGGGTGGGTAAAAAGGTTTAGCATGAGAAAAGCTCTAAACATGGGAAAGGGGACCGGCCACCCTTGAGATGGGGACACACAAAGAGGGGAATGGGAGGGACCACACATGAAAGGAAGGAGGTGCTCTGTCCACCCCCAGTGGACTGGCCTGAGCTCAGGTCTGCAAGGAGACTGCATTCCACTGCGAGTGGCTGTTTTTTTTTGTTTGTTTATTTTTCACTAGCATCCCAAAATAGAGGCTCAGTTAAGTTCTTAAGTTTTTCCAAATCTGCATTCTTCGATAGGATTAATATGAGCAGGGAATAACTGAATAAATGTGTGTATGTGTGTGAGACACAGAGACAAAGTGCAGCATTCTTAGTTTTGCACAAATGGCATTTAGAGCACATGCAATAATTGGATTTGTTTTAATCGCTGGCCCTGAGCTGATGCTACAAACACAACATTCCTGTCATGTCCTTTTCAGTAACCACAACTGAAAAATGGTCTCCATTATGCAGCACAATTGCTCTAATTAGTACAACAAAAAAAGTATTAGTGTGATAAAAGAGCACACAGCTCATTTTAACACCACCAGCTTTCAAATCCTTTAAATCGTTTTCCCATAGTAATGTAAGAATGGAATAAGCCTAGTGAGTCTCATTAGCTTTATTCCAATTGTTCAGTATACTGGACAAGAAATATCTGTAGCATGTATAGAAACACATTCCAGTCAGAGTAGCTATGTGAAGCAGTTTGTATAATCACACTTAAAAAATGTATATTATTCGTCAAGCATGCCTTAGTAAAGAAAAGATAATAAAGAAAATGTGCTGTAGGTTGTTCTTTATAAAAACCTTTTTGAAAATGGAGTTGTTCTGCTGTTACAACCTTGACTACACCTACAGTCAAAGGCAACATAGAACCTGTTTGAGAAGTGTTCTATGATCTACAGCACAATTTGAGAAGTCTTGAATAATGCAAAGAGCCCTGTTCAGGGTTCTATATAAAAACCATCTTTGCAGGTGTGATAGTTCTGACTTCTTTTCAGTGACCTCTATTGTTTCAGCCTTTTGTTCATTTTAGAGACAGTAATGTAAGTCAGTGTATATGCTTTGTGTTAAAAAGATATTTAATATATCTAATATATGCTTAATAATAATGATGTAATATCGTTTGCAACTATGATTTAACTTTTTAATAATAACACTTAATACTTAAGTGTTATAATACTTTTTTATATAATACTTTTAATTTTATAATTATTATTTTATAATTTTATATATCAACATAATTTTAATAATATGTACGTAATTACTCCAAATTCGTGCGCCTAAATCCAAATGCCATGAATACTTAATATATTATATTTCCCAGTAAATGAATCAAACTGCGTGGACTGTGATTTAAGCCCTAGCAGAGAACAAGAACTCTCAGGCTGCAGAGTCCGGGCTCGGCACTGCGGGTCTAATAACGAATTCATTTAAAGGTGAAGAGAAGCCCAGGACCTTTAATGTAATGTTGGAAAAGGTGAGACTGCCTTTGGTTTTAATGATTCTTTGCTTTGGACCGCTCGGCCACTTGAACTACTGTCTATAGTCGATACAGCACGACGGGGAGCAGCTGCGCCAACATGGCTGACTCGACATTCACCATATTACAGTCCGCTGCTGCTCTAACGAAGAATCAGCGG
The DNA here is from genome assembly GCA_024036415.1 of Prochilodus magdalenae. Taxonomy (NCBI): domain Eukaryota; kingdom Metazoa; phylum Chordata; class Actinopteri; order Characiformes; family Prochilodontidae; genus Prochilodus; species Prochilodus magdalenae. Next base: position 2,238,598 of record JAMWET010007856.1, read on the forward strand.
AGCTCCGTCTCAAACCTGCATGCTGATAAACAATTCCTTCCGCCAAAGAAAGTAGAAACATTGTGCCTTATGGATAGACACATCTGTCACCCAAGCCCAGCTGAGCTTTCTGCCGGTCCTAATGTCGTCATCGTTTCTGGCTGATTCCAGTTGGTTTAGTTGCTCATTTGTTACAGCCTGTCGACCGAAAAGCTCGCCTAGGGTCAGATGTCAATTTCGGAATTCGAGGTTGTCCTGCTGTCACGCCTTTCTTCAGAGTCTGACTGAAGGGGCTGGAAGTGAAATATAGGTTACCTATATGAGTTGCATGTGCGCTAACGTAACGTAGCGAGTGGATCGTGTGGTCGGACCTACTTTTTTCTGCGCTTGCAGTTTAAACAGTCATTCGGAGGGGTTTGGTGTGAAATGATTGATTATAGACATTTGTAATAGTGACAGAATCAGCCACTCCCTATCTACAATACATTCACTACCAGTAAATCTACACTTCCTCCAGGCTTTTATGATAAATGGTATATCTGACAGAAAAACACACCACCACCACAAATTAGTGTAAATAAAATTTATTTAGGATTTTATAGACCCCAGATGATGTCAATATACAGTTTTAACAGATGACAAGCTCTCAAAAAGCAACTCCTCTCCAAGTAAAGGGATTATTTCTCCCCAACCTTCAGCCCTCCCTACCACTCTTCATTCGTCCCATTTCTCTGAGCTGCTCCGGGCTCATAAATAGTAAGAGTGTTAAAAAGGTGTATGACACTGGGGAGCGAGTGTGTACATCATTTGCGCTGTACTTGTGTGAAGGAAGAGGGCATCTGTATGGGCTGAATAGGCTGTCCCGACTGGAAAGGCAGAGGCTTTTTGCGCAGGTCTGGAGAGGATGATGGCTTGACTGACGGGAGTAACTGGTTCCGTTTGATGATCTGGAGAGCCAACTGTGTGTTACCTGCAAGAGCCAAGCAGATCAGTCACCCTTGTTTATTAAAACAACAGATACTGATTATTTAGAAAAGATGGATCTATGCCGAAGACGCTTTCAACTGTCTGTTTGTGAAGCAAACAATGAATGTATATGCTTTTAGCTTAAGTAAGCAAACGCACAAAAGCACAATGTGGACATGCTGGTGGTTTGCTGCTACTGCAGTACTACAGTTACTCATTTTATTAAAGCTGAAGATCTGAGTCTTGAATGTACCATTTTGCAGCTCTAGGTAGACACCCAATAGAATAGCTTCTGGGGGAATCTCCTTGGGATTGACCATGGAAGCTGCCTGCAGAGAGCAAGGGAAACAAAGTGGTTAAACCAAGCCTACCAAGCCTCACCTTAAGGAGTCAACAGCACAACATATCTTAAAACATATCAGCTTTACAGTCCACCAAAGATATAAGTGGTTTGAGATATAAGTGATATGTTTATCAGTTTCATGTTACTGGCAGACTTCAGCAACTTCAACTCAATCATTTAATACACAAGCACTGTTTCATCATATAGTTCTCTTAAAACATGTCCAACATATTTCATCATCTCCAGAACTCCCTTGAATGTAGAAGAAAATACAAAAATTGTAAAAATGATTTGGTGCCAAGCTTGAAGTCACATGCACCTTTCAAAGATATTCTCATCTATCACAAGATCAGTTTGAGGGCACTAGGAGACACCTGGCTAAATAAACCTGTAACGTGGAACAAGAAATGGTCAAATGCATGTGTGTTTTACTTTACCTGATGCAGGCACTTGCGTGCTTTCTCATATTCACTCCGCAGACAGTAAGCACTGCCTAAGTTGAAAAGCATCATGGCCCTGGCTGAGCTGACAGTACTAGGGTAACACAGAGGAGTCTGCTTCCCTGCTACACACACACACACACACACACACACACACAAAGATAAACTGTGTTTCAGACGATCGCATTCTCACTTTAAATGCTGACAGACAAACCACAGATCTGTAAAAGATGAACACTCACAGGATTCAACTGGCTCTAGATCCCCTTTATCTGAACCTGCAGATTCACACAGAAGTGTAAAAAAACAAGACCAGAAACAGTCAGCTTTTCAAAAACAGGTTAACTGTGTTTTTCTGTGCACATCTTCAGCTCCCTGATATCAAAAGATCAGTGTAGCTCTCTGGGTTTGAAGCTTGTGCTTGCAGAAGGGTATTTACCTTGGTCCTGTTCACTGGGTGAAACTCCTAGTGATACATCAGTAACATTCTCTGGGTTGAGATGAGCGATAGCATCAGAAATTCGGTCCAGAGAGATTAGAGCCTCAGCAGCATACAGATGACCCAGGAACCTGGGGACAGACATTAACACATCACAAACGGACCAAGGAACCATTTAGCTAATTTCACAAACACTGAGGAAAGACTTCAAGAGCGTCTCAGTAAACAATAAGATTATATTGCGGTTGAGATACATTGTGTCACAATATTCTTTTCTGACAATATTGTAAATGCTATCAGGCATGCTGATTAACTACAGGTTTATTAAAGAGAGCAGAAATAGTCCTGTTTAATTTAATGCAGTAAAACACTAAACAAAAACGCTGTAGATATAGATGCATTATTAATATTATTATATATTTCTGACATATCGCACACTCTAGGTTATTACATCCAATTATCACCTCAAAACATCACCTTTATCACAGCCAAAAGCTATGCAACAGAATTCAGGAAAATGCATAAATAAATTTTTTTTTCAAACAAATAAAAACACTTTATATCATCTATAAAGCTGTCAGACTACGTGATTATGAACAAAATGCCTGATATCAGGAATACAGTCTATGAGGTAGCTTTTAGTGGCACTAAATTGTATGGACATCTGGTTCCTGTCAGTGCTGTTGTGAACAACTCTTGACACTCTTAAGTTCCTTTATAATGAGGCAATTCACATCAAACCACTCTCTAAATGACTGTTTAGATTGTAATGATTGCATTATGTGAAATTCCCCTTTACACAGAGACAAAAAACATTAAAATAATACAAACAATAGGTAGGCACACAATTTCAGTGCATGCTTAAAGAGAGAGAAAGAAAGACAGAGAGAAAGAGGGAAGGATCAAAGGGTGTGAACTGACCGGTTGAACCATACAGTAATTTCGTATGCCATTCAGGTGAGTATCCATCCATCAATATGGCATCAAAATAAGAAAAGCATAATAGGCTTAAAGAATGGAATGTAAAGGCTTTGAAAAGAGACATGAAAGTTGAGAAACCTACTTGTGGGATCCAGACAGCTTGGGCTGATGAAGCAGCTTATCTGCATGGTTAAGGGCCATCAAGTTGTCCCCAAGGGCCAGAGCGACATAAGCACTACAGGCTAAAATACAGCACCTGTGTGCAAGTTACACAGAAAGCTCATATCACTATACAGTGTTTAATACAAGAGCAAAATATAAACATCATAACACGCAAATTCAGCCTCCAAATGGGAGAGGGGGCATGAACCATGCACTCGAGTAGATTTCGGGGGTTTAAAATAAAAAAAATAAAAATAAAAAAAAACCCTTTCAGTGGCGCCACATATACTTGTTCAGTCAACAGAAAAGTAAAAGGCAACGTCTGGCCTTTGTGACTCAGTGATAGTCATAGATACCAGACATAGCAAAGTTACCTCCAGCATCGTCTCCGAAATCACAACCACAAGGTTTAGGTCCAGTCTACTCCTAAAGCTCAACAGAATACACTAATTGGCTGTTTAAACAGACACAGTTACCGGAACATGGAAAAGAAAACTAAAAGGAAAGAGAGACTCCTCTTTAAGTGACATTTTCCCTCCAAGAAACTTTCCTTGTGTGGAAAATCATTTGCACATGTTCCCAGAGTGCAAAAAAGTTTTGAGGACACAGGAAACAAAGCAAATAGTAAACTTTCGTGGTATTCATCTTTTACTGGTCATATACATTACAATTACCACAAACTATATTCAGTATTCGTAAACTATCTCCTAAATGTAACAGAGAGGAGGTATCACTAATAACTGTACCCCTCCAAAACCCCATCCACCTTTGCTCTGTTTCCTGTTAGCTCCAGCTCTGCCACAAGTCCATCATTAAAGGGGTAAGGAGAAAGAAAGGGAGCGTGGGTGAAAAGGGGGGGAGCAGGCCCAGGCCCCTAAGCGGCTGGCCTGGACACAAAAGGCTCACAGGATTCCGGGAAGTGAAACCTGAGTAAGTGACGGCTATGCTCGTAAACGTGTCACCGCATCAGGGTGTCAATCCAGGGTCACCCCTCAAACCCACCCGCCTTTTCCTTTCCACCTCATCCGGATAGCCAGCCGACGCAAACAAATGAAAAATGCCTCAAGTCGAACAGGGGAAGGGACGGACAGACGTGTGAGAAAGTGTAGAAAGTGGCAAAAATGTACAGTTTCCTAACCACAGTTACGCTCCAACACATGGCTAGTTTATTTTTAATAATAACAACAATGAGCATTTTAGATGGACACTCTGAGTAACCTCTAGCACACACATCTCACCTTTAACATCTGCATCAGACTTCAAATATAAAGAATAACTCATCTTTCTCAAGGACAACCTCAACAGTAACGAACAATTTAAGATGTTCTCTAAATTTCCTTCATGTCGGTTTAGCATATAAATATTTTCTTTGATCTTACCTGAGGTTCTCAACTTCCTGTTTTCTGAGAGGTGATGAAGGGGCGGCAGGAATGAACTTGTCTCCCTCTTGGCCCTTTCCACTGTGAATCAAAGCAAACGGGAAAAGGTTACTGGACCAGCCCACTGTCGTATGCTCAAAGGTGAGTAAAGAGAGTAGTTCAAGAGAATGTTTTGTCTCAAACGGAAGAGCTCGTGTCACTGTTAAGATTTGTTGGTGTTCTGCTTCCAAGTACTACTTTCCTACTTGATAAATGACTTACACAGGAGCGAGTGTGTAAGGGAAGCATATGGGGATATAGGAGTGACCTATCCTTTTATCACGGGTTAAGAAATAACAATGCGAAAAAAAATAAAAGAAAGAAAGAAAATTAAATAAATACATAAATAAACTTGCATATTACAGAATAATATATTGTACATAAAAACACATACTCCTTATGTTCCATTACAGGAGTATACAGAATATATATAATAGTAAATATACATGCTGACTATTCAGTAAAACATGTTTGTTCAAATTTGCCTGCAAGTATGTATATTGTCTAAAATGCTCCATGGACGTGATTCAGAATCATCCACTGACGAGAAAGGACCATGTGCAAGGAAGAGGATAAGTCTTCATCGGCATCCAGTGTAACTTAATAGCTCATGTTATAGAATGGAATGGAGGCAGCCTCTGTTACTCACATACAAAACTTTTTTTAATGCATAATACATAATCTTTTCAAATGTATTCCTCTATGTGCTGCTAATTGTTTGTCCAATACCAGGGTTGTCACCTAAAAAGGTAAACCCAGATCCCTTGTTAATTCTTATTGTACAGCGCTACAACAAAAGACACATCTCGCTGTGAAGTGAATGTTTATTTGCCTTTAGACATTCCTGTTGAAGTATATAAAGAGCTCTCAGCGTGGGTGGCATGTTAACACATTCTGTAAGTGTGCGCACCTGCAGGCATCACTGTTCTCACTGCCGCTCTCTGTGCTGCCTGACTGGCTGGAGCTCTTTGAGCCGTTGTCTGGTTTGGTCTCATGTTGCTGGTGCTCTGGCAGTAGAAGCAAGGCATTCCTCAAACAGATAGCTGCAAACTCCATACTGGCTACAGGGATCGCTGCTGACTGGCCCTCACTACACACATAAACATAGACACACAAACATGTTTTTAAAAGTTTATCATTTTTAGGATAATTAGCATTTTTTAAATCATCAATGCTAGCTTCAGTCATTCCCACCAAACCCAACAGCAAAGTAACTGAAAACAGAAATATAATGCCACCTGTTGGAAAGAAAGTAACATTACACAAAAAAGTAAAAACAGTGTAGCATCAGGAAACATCCAAACCACTATGTATAACCAGGGAAATATTCATGCATGCCTATGGCAATCTTGTAAAAACAACACACCTGTAGATTGTGTTCTGTGTAGACTGGGACGCTAAGACGATCTTGCGATGATAGCCCTGCCCCACAATGGACTGAACTATCCCCTTTTTACTAGGCAGGCCTTTGGTTTCCTGCTCCGAACTCTAATAAACGGAGAAAAAAAAGTTGCAGTGAAAAGTTTAGTCAAAAGTGTCAAGGTGGAATGAATCATTTGTGTGGTTTCTCTCTCTTACTCCTTTGTTGGCAGCGATGCAGCACTCAGCGAGGCGTAGCCAGAGACGTGGGTTTGAGTGGTACACCTGCACTGCTTCCATGAGGCACTCAAACGCTGCCAGCGGCCGACCAATGTGCAGCAGCTGAATGCCACAATTATAGAGAAGTTCATATCGCTTATTTGCCAGGAGAGCACACATGGGGATCCCAGTGAACTTTTTAGCTGTGGGAAAACAATACAATGGCATCAATTCATCTACTTCATTTCTACTGATTTCACTTTCTTTAGGTTGAATTGTAACCTTCACAAAGCTGGGACCCATTTCTTGGGACCATAACATCAAAATTTGGTTGATGAGGTGTGTAAACCACTTACCCTGGCCATTCTTGCCATCTCCTAGTTGTGCACATGTGTTGTCATTCTCCTGCAGGGCTTTTTTAAAGTAAAAGATGCCCAGGTTGTGTTTGCCCATGGCAAAGTGGATGCAGCCCAAATTATTCCAGAACATGCAGCGTACGCATTCACCTACATTGAGGGAGGGGAAATAACAGCAAAATCAATAGAATTATTGATTTGATATTTTTTATTGTATAATGATATAAAAGCAATATACAGTTATTGATTTTACTATTAAATTGTGAGAAAAATTGGTTAATAACTATACCTGTTTTAAGAGGTCCAGGATGCTCAGCTATATTGGAGCTGTTGAGGAGTTTTACTGCTTTACGGTAGTTTCCCCTCAGATACTCAAAATTACTCTTCAGGAATAGGGAAGGCGCAGACTGAGAGAGCAAAACCAAAAACAGTCAACAGTAAGACATGCAAGCTTTAAACCTGTATGCCTTTCTTCATCATACACTCATTGTATTATATTGCTGTATGTGCACGCAGATAGATATGACTCACATTTCCAGCCGTGTTCATAACAGACTTGATCTCCCTTTTACAGGCCTTGAGGGACTTCATCTGAATGTAGGCCCGCACTTTATACTGCACAAACCAATACAGGGGAAAATCAGGGCACAAATGAAGATGCGTCTGATTTGTTATTTAAATAGATGATGCTCTGTAGGGATTTAGGTAAATCACTTAATTTATTATTAAACAAATCTGCTGATATAATCAGGCATTCCTACAAATACAGCTAGGTCTTTCGTAAATTTTTAGAAAGTCTTAGTGACTCTTTAATAAATTCACTCACCTGGTGTATCCGAGACTTGGCTGCCTCAATCATGGCAGCGAACTCCGCTTTTTGAGCAGCAGATTCTCTGGCTGCGCTGCTGTTACCCTGTTACAGGAATACAGCATTAAAAGATTCTGTGGTAGTACTGTGCATTTCAATATTTCAACTCAATGCAAAAAAAACCAAAACACAAATGATAAAACCAATTATCTACAACAACACTTGTGTGATTATTGCCATTTGGTTCGACATTGAAGTCCCATAAAAGAAGTAAGAGGAAAAAAAATAAAGACAGAAACAGTGTTTTTCTTACCTCTCCTTTACCATTCTTGCTGTTGCCCTGTACTGAGAGTTTCTCCAGCATGGTGAGGAGATGCAGTGCTTTTTCTGGCTGGAAGGTGAGCAGGTAAAGGTCCACCAGCAGGAAGCACACCGCCTGAGCAAATTTCTCTTCTAGGACAGAGAACCCCATCAAGACTTGCCACCTTACCGCACTACACCAGTAGGTAGCAGAGCGGGAGCACTGACACTTTAAGCAAGCTAAAGTACAGCTGCGTCACATACAACAATCTTTGTTTTCTTTGAATATTTTCACTGGAGATTCACTGATATGAGAATATTAGACTAATTCCAATATCTGTACATATCTAATATACGTCTACAACAACACATTAATGGGCCTACATCTACAAGCAGTAGCAACACAGAAAAAGCAGAGTCCTATGAGTGCACGAAAATTAATAAGATGCAGATATTTCAGTAGAGCAGACCAGCATAGCCGAAACATGCTGTTCTTCTGAAGTACAACACATACATAATTAAATACTGGTTTGAAACATCCATCAAATCTTAGCATCTGTCTGATGCTCATACTTCTATCACAGCACATATCTGCCAACATCAACCAAGTTTTTATATGATCTTCACAGAAATTCAGAAACATACCAAAAGGTTCCAGAAACTGGTTAAGCTTCTCTCCGATAGATATGGCTTCTGAGTACTGCCGCATATGGTAGTGAATGATGGCTTGATTGTAATAGAGAATGCTGTTTTCTACATCATCTAAACCATCAATGTCCTCCACTGCAGAATGAACCTGAATGTACAAAAAGATGGAGCAGAAAACACGATCAAGCTTAAGGGAAAAAAAAGTTTCTGCTCAATAGTTAACTTTAAAGTCATTAGGGATGGAAAGATATCCTCAGCCCAAGAGGATCCATAATTCAATATTTTTGAACGAAATTTCAATGAAAAAAATAAAAAAGATGAATGTAATGATGTCGCATAGCTTAGCAATGACATTCTATCTGGGATGCAGGAGGTGTGCTGGAGCTAGTTGTTATTTGGTGCCAGCTGTTTATAAATGTTGGTGTTCGAACAGTGTAGCTGAATTAGATGGCAGAATGATTATGCTGTGAAACAGATCCACTAGGCACACAGTCACAGCTTTACATTGCGATAGCGTGATTTCACAAATCTTATAAGCAGTAGTCTATGGCAGTATTCTCACCTGATTTTTTATCGTCATTAATGTCTGCTTCAAGGTGCCGGTTGTTGTCTGTCCAGTTTTGTAAAACTCAGCAACAGCTTTGTTCATGGCAATTTTATAGTCCTCTTTATTCAGATCCTGAAGACTTTCGAGATGTTTCAGGGACTCATCATAGTTGCCAGCCTACATGGAAAGCAACACAGTGAAGTGGTGAGTCACATTGACATTTAATAGCAGGTGATGGAAATACAAACTCAACAGAATGCATCAGCCTCGTATAAAAGTAAATACCGTAAATGCTTCAAAAGCATTCGTCGCCATCTCCTTCTCTTGGTCTGAAATCCCAGGGGAAGCAGCACTGTCATGTTTCATGTCACCAACTTGGTCTTAAAAAGGGGAAGGTGTTGAGCAGTTAAGTGCACTGTTTCACCTGATACATGAAGCAGCATGCAAATATCTAACAGATGCAGAGATATATTACAGAGTTATATGTGAAAGCATTAGACTGCAACCCCTCACCCTAAACATAGTTTTATCTAGCACCGCACTAAACCTGCAAAGCTAACGAAGCTAACATGTCAAAAATGTTTTATAATATTATTTCCGTCGTTGTTCTAAAAGTCCTGTGCAAAACTAAAGTAGCAGACAGCAGTCGTGTTTGGCGAATCGACCTTGTTCGACGGAAAGGGAGAATTTTGTTAATTTGGTGGACCACTCCTTCAGCTGAAAACCGATTGGCTAGTAAGCTACCAAGGCAAAGAACACACGAAATACAAATCGGGCCTCTGGGTTACATTCACAGCTAATTAACGCTAGATCCTTATTGTAAATATGTCCTACAAACCCCATGGACACCAAACGCACTATACACAGACTCTGCTCTCACTAAATCAGCTGGTACACGGTTAGCGCCGTCTGAAGTACCAGCATCAGCAAGCTAACATAGCACAGCAAGCTACCTTTGCTAAGCTAGCGTTAATGTTACTGATACTAATAACGTATGCTACTTGTGGTGTCTCTGTAAGTATATGGATCATATTTGGGTTTTGAGTCTTTAAGAGCCGGCCACTGCACTCGCTTTAAGATTAAATAGCAATCGATTATCAAGATGAACGACTAAATGAATGGGGCTAACGTTACGTTTAAGGTCTGCCCAGTCAAATCTGCATTTGTTCTCACTCAATTTAATGTATGTGCTTTTTTTCAGAAAACTGTCTCTTGTGCAAAGACATCTCGCGTTATATCCTGTGTTTGCCTATTTCTAAATCATTTCCCTGTATAATTTAGTTTGAGTTTACTGGTGACCTACTGGGCTTGCTAGGCTAATAATGTTAGCTTACCTTAGCCTAGCTTGCTGCTGCAGTGTTGTTTACAGTCGGTTTGTAACTTTGGCGGCTTTGGCGGATAACGTACACCAATTACAACTAGAGTTTTAGAGACCTGCAGTGCGGAATTCACCACACTGACAAACTACCATTAATATTTACATGTCCAGCAGTGGCAGGTAAACACCCAGCGGTCCAGATAGTCACAACACCGCTGGTTAATGATTACAAGAGCTTACCAGAGTTGCTTTCAGCCATTTCCTAAAAGTAGTGCGATGGTCTGAACGCGTGTTTATTCCAGTGCCAGGATTCTGTTTAGTGATTCTCTTCGTCTGTCGATAAATATATTTATATATGAGTCACTAGAGCAAAGGCTCATTGATGTGTAGCCGCAGTCACTAGCTTTCGCTTCGTTCAGGCTTTCACCGTGAAAAACAGAGCAGTGCCTGTAACTGACCGCCATCTGCCGGTGTGGAGGAGAAACACAACGCCAGAGGGAAGCCGTAAGAGTGGAGAGTGACCACTAGATGGCGACAGCGCTGAGCTGTTTAAAGGCTGAGAGCCACTGGTTTAGGTTTTGTCTGGGGGACAAGCTGGAGCGGATTTTGGGTTAATCAGAAGCGTTGAAGTAAAATTAAAATAGGGTATGTTGGTGTGAAAACATCTTAAGCAAGTACACATCTTCACCATGTTATATTGCTTTTCATATGGCTTTTCATGCCTATAATCTGAAGACAAGCTTATTTGTATTGTCTGTATTTCCTGCTACTCCCATGATTTCTTTTAGGTCGCATCACATGCAGTTACTACGATTGTTGGTTGACCAGCATACCAGAATCAAAAACACAACAGTGTGTTCATTCCTGAGATTAGTGTTTTTAATGCCTGAGTTTAGTGTTTTTAATTCATTATTTATAAGTTCCTGATTGTCTGCACACCCTCAGCAGAGAATTTCATGATGAATGGACCAATAAAAACACTCCAAAGGCCTCTCCTGTATGACGTGGTTGATGAGGCAAATACAATTAACCTTAGAGACCCTCTGGATGTCGAAACACATCACTCAATAACAAGTTCAGGGAAAGCTTATTGCTTCGCTTCTTCACCCACAATTAGTCAGCATCTTTCTTTGGTTTTCTGAAGTAACTAGAGATGTGGCGCTGGCCTGGTTAGTTGTAGCTAATGCCTAGTTACCATGACTATTCCTGGGATACCTCTGTCCGAGAATATCTGTAAATCCTGTCCAATATTCCCAGGAATTTAAAGACTGTATTGTTATTCATTTCTCAAACCGAAGAGGAGATGTGTAAGATCCGAGGTGAAGAGGAAAGAGCATTTCCAGAACAGAAAGCATATTGCTACCATTGAAGCTGGGGCCAGCACTATTATCGTGAAGCCAGTCAAAATGGGAGCCCACTCCACTCCAGGGGGTATTTTGCACAACGATGGAGATACTTGTGTTTCTGCTGAGTTTGGTGTTGAGCCTAAAATAGAGACAAAGGCACATTTCTTTATATGCTTGCAAATAGTCAGTTTATCTTCCTTTTCATTGGCTTGTACCAGCAGTGCTGTAGTCTCCATAGCAAACATAATCACTCGACGCTGCTATGGTAAATGTTTTGATGTTTTTCCAGTGGCCAAATTTGTTTTAAATGAGTTATAAACAATCTATCTCCACGTCTCATTCACTTAGACAGTCTCTGTCAACTAAAGAGACAAAAATCAAAATGACCCATTTACATACCCAAGACTTTAAATGACCCCCCTCACCCTGAAGGTAATGAGCCTGTATAATAAGAAAATCAACATATAAAATGAATGAAAGCTTTAATATTTTATTCATCATTCAGTTAGTTAGTTAAATAATGATATAATGTATTATTCCGCTAGCTGATCAACTAATATGGGGCATAGAATTTAAAAATTAAAAACAGTTATTATTATTATTATTATTATTATTATTAAACAATTATACAGAATAGTTTTATACATAAGTAATAATGTGTCATTAATACTATCATTTAGACATGTGTAAATGAAGATCTTGCTTGGGTTTAGTGCTTTGGAGAACGTACTGTGTGGGGTGCAGTTGCTCTTGTTTGAAACGTCAGTTTTAATGTCTAAGCCTAGCTGTGATAGATCTATTATGTCCCCCCCCCAAGGTGCACTGATGGTGAAATAGGGGAATGATCACTTTCTCTGCTGTTACTCTATACGAAGCCTATCAAGTCAAACTTAGTCAACGTCTTAATGGGTTATTGTTGGTACCGAGGGGCATTCTTCACATCAGTGAGTGAAAATTTCTGAGCCTGTTTATTGATGAGTTGCATGTTATGAGGCTGGAAAGCCTAAATCACAGACTGCATGGATCTGTCAGTATGGCTTATGTACTGCACCTGTTAATCTGTTACACACATAAACAGATTTTACAAAAGATAGCTTCAGGCATCACAACCACCAATGCAACCTTCAGATATGTGTCACTCCACAGCAGCTCTGTGTTAAAGGACAGTGCTCGTCCTCTCAGTATAAAGAAACACAGCTGCCGAGTCCCTCTGCAAGAGACACTCTCAACTGCAGCGTTTACTTTCCACTTTGACTTCAATTAGTCTAATTGAGCCTGGTACCTAGAGATCTTGAAAATGTCTCACTAATTGACACCAGGAGGAGAAAAAAGAGGGAGAGAGAAAGAAGGTTGAGAGGAAGAGGGATGATTGAATGCCTGTGAGCATGTCTGGTTATTCCGAGGCTCCGTAACTATGACAGATCCCTCTCTCCAGACCTGTGGGATATTGGAGCATTCCGACAATATGACTCATTATACTCGGTCGTTCTAGAAAAGTTAGACTGGCCATGGCAGAACTCAGACACACTGAAAGGTTCTAAACTACCAAAAGACCAATCTGATGATTCCTCGACTTGTTTATTCACTTTGATAATGTGATGTCTGAAATGCCTCTGGTGGTGTAATAAACACTTCCACTGTGACTAAGAGCAGCACACACATTTGTTTCTTGCAAGATTTCATAATGAAGCAAAATGTGAGGGGGGAATAGGTGTACAGGAGTTACGTATAAGATATTGCACAGGAATTATTGTATCTTTGTAGGATGTATTGTTTTTGTACATATGAGTTACAGTACCAGAATTACTATACATAGGGGTTAAAATATAGAATAAATTGTGCACATATATGAGTCTTATACAGGGGTTATTGTAGGAGTTACTGTGAAAGACTCTTTTATGTGCACAACAATTACTATACTTTAACTCATATGTACAGTAATTCCCATACAAGACAATAAATCCTATATACATATATGTTATTGTACAGGGATGATTGTATGTTTGTAGGATGTATTGTTTTTGTACATATGGGTTAAAATACAGAAGTTACTGCAAATTATAGAAATGATTGTGCATAAATTGAAGTACAGGAATTAGGAGTTGGTGTATAAGAATTATTGTGCATTTGAGGGATTCTACAGCTGTTATATTGTATATATAGGTTACTGAAGGAGGCATATATAAATTGTGGCAGATTTAAAAACACCTCTGCAGCTGAAAAGGACAGATCTCATATAGTCTTATATTCTGGGGAGATAGGTAATTCCATTGCTAAAGTTTACTAAGGGTACTGATGAAGTTACAGGGTTGTGTTACAACAGGAAATCTGCAGAAATCTTGTATGGTCTGAAAAGGTTTATCCAGTACCTTTTGGTACCTCACTCCCACTAGATCACAGAATGAAAGGCCAATCTGGTATTTAACTCTCTTACTAAGTTCTCGTTTCGATGTGTTCATGTTTGGGGGCTGTGCATCTACTGCTGGTAATACTCAATCGAGGCAATTAGGCCGAACACATGTTATTTGCAGTAAACGAGGAAGTCGTAATGGAGTCAATGGGAGCCTTTTATTGGGCTCAGAGGGCTTTGAGACAGAGCAGAAACAAATGAGTGCTGAGCCATGTTCGTTAGGAGAAAGTGTTCCATTAAATACATGGCTGCTTAGAGACAAACACCATCATTCAGCTGCCACTGCTACTGTCTGTGTGTAAATCACTGTCTGCCTGAAATGTGCTGTGCAACCGAGTGATTGATTCATCAAGAAGAGCATTTAGTACACTGTTACTCAACAATTTGATAATGCAGGTTCCTGTCTGTTCCCACGACTCTGATAATACGCAAAGTGATGTAACATTTAAAACATAGAGTCTAGAGTCTTCTGAAAGATTCCTGTCTGTTCTTCGGAAGTAATTAGTGATAGCAGCCTGATCTAATATTTGAAAGGAACAAGAGAATATTTCCACTTATTCACCCTACAGCTGCAAAGCTCTGCTTGTTCATGCTTAGGTTATAAGCAGTGTTTCAGTCTTGAGTCTTTTCAAATAAGACACTATTCAGAGCAGCCAATCAGAACACAGATCACTCACTTATATTGGGTTAAAATGTGCAGTGACAAAAACAGTAACAACTTAAATGAATTGTCATAGTAAGAAACGTGGCCATGTGGTCAAAAATCCACACAAAACACAGAAATCAATCTTAGGAGTTAAATAACACAACTGTACACAACCAAAGGATATGACCATTAATGTGTTGCAAGCTTTCAGGTCGCAGAGCTAGTAGGGTGTTTTCATCTGCACAAAGTACTGGAATCTGAAAAACCTGAACTTCTCATAGTGAAGTGGTCCAGATTCAGTTTTATGTGTTTTGATACCTGTGTGAAAAGACCTAGGTACTTTTAGCTGGTGATTAAATGACTGATCCCAGCTAGCAAGGACCTTTTCCAGAATTTTGGCTATCATTTCCTACAAGTTCTAAAGAGAAAAAGAAACTGGTTTATGTTCAAAAAGCATTTTAAAATGTTCCTATAAGGTTAAATGTTAACTAAGGCACACGGGTTTAACCGCTTTTAACCGTTGTTACATGATAAAATCAATTTACTCTCCGCACGCTCATTCTCAACATTCAGAAAAGGTTTTATAGATATTAGTGAGACTTGAGATTACAGAATGCTTTTAGAAAATGTTCTCCTACCAAATTATTTTTAGTTGAAGAAACATTTATATTGATGTACAGGTAAAACATTTTAAACACAGGTAAAGTGTCCTTCACAACAACCGTGCACTATATTGATGTGTCAGTTGCTACTTTAAATGTTAAGAGAGAAAACCGACAGTTTCTCTCTTAACATTGACAATTGCTCCGTTTCCCCCTCCACACAGGTAAAGAGCTTGGGTGTCGTCCTGGACAGTACTCTCTCATTTCAATCACACATTAATAACATCACTCGGTCTGCCTACTTCCACCTTCGCAATATCAACCGCCTTCGGCCCTCTCTTACTCCTCACGCTACTGCCATTCTCGTACACAGCCTTGTTACCTCCCGATTAGATTATTGCAATTCTCTTCTTTTTGGTCTCACCCACAAATCTCTCCATAAGCTTCAACTGGTCCAGAATTCAGCTGCCCGTATCATTACTAGAACCCCCACCTTCCATCACATCACTCCTGTCCTCCAACAGCTCCATTGGCTCCCGGTTAAGTTCCGTATCAACTACAAAATCCTTCTGCTCACCTTCAAGGCCATTCACAATCTTTCTCCACCATATCTCTCTACTCTTCTTCAGGTTGTTGTTCCCTCTCGCTCCCTCAGATCATCCTTTTCCATCCACCTGGCTGTCCCCACTGCTCGCCTCAGCACCATGGGGAGCAGAGCTTTCAGCCGCTCTGCTCCCCAACTCTGGAACTCTTTACCACCTGATTTAAGAAACATTAACTCACTTTCACAATTCAAATCCGCACTCAAAACTCACCTGTTTAAACTTGCATTCTCCATTTGATCATTGTGTATTTTCTAATTTTAACCTGTTCTTAATGTTGTTTTTTTTATCTTTATTTTTTTTTTTTCATATGTATTGTTTAATTTGCACATTTGTAAGGTGTCCTTGAGTGACAGAAAGGCGCCTATGAAATAAAATGTATTATTATTATTACTTTAGGAATAATGATTTGCTGTGATGGCTAATTCAAGCTAAACTTGAACATTATTAGCACTTATGCTTATTAAAGTATTTTTACTCATAGTTCCCATTTGCCAGAGACAAATCTAAACTTTGTTTGATTCTGTACACAATTATGTCTAACTGTAGACATTTCTGGGAGTGTGTGGGTGCACTCTATATCATCCCATGTTAGCAGTGGAAATGTTTGGCTGAGATAGCCAGTAAGCAAAATGATCAAAATGTCAATTCATTTGTTGATTGCAGTTTTTCTGACAGCTCCATTTGGTTTGGGTCTTGTTTTTGAATGTGCAGTCAGAAAAGCATAAAACTGTACACAGCATCATTTTGATGGTGGTCTGCTAATGCAAAATAGAAAGGAGAATCCGGGTCCAAGCTCCCCGTGAGCCAGAGGCAACCGTAGCAAGGAAAAACTCCCTTAACGTAGGGAAGAAACCTCGAGAGGAAATCGGACCCAGATGCTGGCAGCTGTATTGTGGTCCTTGTAGTCAATCCAGTCATGTGGGGTGACAAGCTGGAGAACCAGGGCAGGAGACCCACGTTGTAGATGATGCTCTGGTGACTCTAACAGCTCTGGGGGCTCCCATGTGATCACTCAGGAGAAATGTCATTCCTGGGCTCAACAAAGAGAAAAGGGGAGTGTGGAGAGAGAGCGACAGAGAGAATAAGAGAGACTGATTAGGAGGACAGAGAGGTTGAGAGAGTGAGAGAGTAAGAGAGAGAATGAGAGAGACTGATTAGGATGACTAGAAGGTAGGTATTGCAAATTGTTGTATGATTGAGTGCCTGTAATTCTAAGAATCCTGGAGAAAATTCTTCACTGGAAGCTCCTCAGTGTTATCCTTCAGGGTCGATTAGCTCATAAAGAAGACAGGTGAGAGGGCAGAAGAGAAAAGCAGTTTGTATATTTAGTCCATTTATGGAGAAATGTAAACTGTAGTGGTAAACAGATGAGATTAGCCAAATGCTTGTGCAAATAACTAAGTTTTGAGTCTAGTTCTAAATGTAGAAAGTGTGTCTGATAGCACTGATCCTTAGGGGACACTGTATTTTACTAGTGTAAGATCGGAGTGTTTATTGTTGAAACTAATAAATTGATAGCCAGATATTTTACATCGACATATACACAAATCATATTTATAGAAAAACACAATGTCTGTACATTATTGCCTAATAACCTAATTAACCATTGTAAAATCATTGTAGTGCACACCATTGAATAGGTTACTGCTTTATAAAAATGTATGGTGACAAAATATAATATCATAAATTTGACCAGTGTTCACTAAAGAAAGGGTAAATAAATGATGTTACCAAGCAACATAATGGAAAGATTATTCCATTAACTGCACAATTTTTTTTTTTTAGAATTTGTTGCATTAATACCAAAGTTGGTTGATCTGTGCCGTCAATCAGATTTAGAAGTGGAACTGATTATGCATGCAAATTAGATCACAAAGACAATATTAATTAGAGAAGTATGAATCTCAAGTTTCTGACAAAACTATTTTTCTGTTTATGTTAAACCAAGAAACCAATGCATGTAATAAAGTCAGTGCATCTTCAGGATCCTTTTGGACTGATGAACTGATGAGTTTGTCTCAGGACTCACCTTTATTCTCCTTTAATGTGTGGAAGCTTGGAGACACAACAGCCTGTTTAAGCTAGTTCCAACAGGAATCAGCTGCTTGCTTTTTCTTGCATCTTCAAGCCAAATTAAGTGCTATAAAGCTTATCATGCATGATTATTCACTGCAGTAATATACGGAAGGCATAAATTTTAAAGAACATCTTTTGCTGAAATGTCAAGGAGCTATAATTTAGATCCAGTAATGGATAAGAGTCTGAATCACCCAAATATACAGAATGTGAGGATGTGAGGGAAAAGATGTTCTGTGACTGAGATTAGAAATCAAGGTGCACTGTTCAGAGTTGGTACATGAGGTTCCTATGCGAGGATCAGGAGAATAAAGTAGCCTATTAGAATTTATAAAGTACTGTGCAGCATCTTCAGCCATATTGACCCCAAACAGAAAAACTGAATAATGCAAAACGTCAGACAACCTCACTGTAGGAACAATGTATGTCCTCTGGATCCACTTCTGTTCCAGAGTATCAGAGATGGAAATCTACGTCACAGACCCCTCTTCCCCACTTTTTTTCCTTTCTCGCTCTCAGATACTCATCCACTGCTTCATGGCCCTCGTCATCTCTTCATCTTTATGATGCCCTATTAATGCATGACCTGACAACAAGACCCTCAAGAGAGATTACATTGCCTTTGACATAGCAATGCTAAAGTCATCATCATCGTCATCATCATTATCATTCCTGAACATTTTTAATGAATGACGTAATAAGGTTAACAAGCACAGAGCAATATGAAGTGATGTATACAGCACACTTGGGGTATGCGTTGTTAACTTACTGATCCAAATAGCCTTTGAAAATGAATAGAAATTAAAGGGTCGCGTAATGCTGCTGATTATTAATGACCCAAAAGTATGATAGAGTAAACAACGTATTGGTCTCACCGGACTTGATACACTAACTGACAAGTGTAGGACTGGCTGGAGCAGTTATATAAGAAGTATTGGCTCTGTAACAGGCACTCAATATAAATTCCACCCGCTGGTAATGATACGCCATGAATTATGTATGGAACACCATCTCATGAATTGTAAAAGGCACAAAAACTTGCTCTAGGTGCAGAAGTATTCAGAAACGCTGAACTTACACACATGTACACAAACAGAGAATGGAAAGTCATAAACCTAACTTGGATTGCTATGAATCAAATGTGCACCAGTAGTTATGAACAGCGCTTCAGCAGCGTTAAAAAAAGGTTGTCTCTGCCTGAACATAAATCGATAAACATGAAATTTTGATTCCCATCTGTGCACTACAATTTGACCTTTGATCTCTGGTCAATTGAGGCTTATTTCACCATGCAGGATGAAAAATGTCTGAACATTAGACAATGAATCACTCTATCCTCTTTGCCCACACTGCCAGTGCAACTGATGAGCTTCTTTCTACCCTGCTGAATGTTAATGCAGACAACCTGCACTTCAATATAAAACCCAGAATAACTCTGCGATGCTGATCGCTCTTCCCTACTACATAACAAGGCCTAATTCTGGGTAGATGTATGCTTGTGTATAATGGGTAATTAACTGGCCTTGCCTGCCATTATCATGAAATGAATTGTTCTATATTTCATTGACATTTCAATCACCGCTTTTAGACATTAATTGCTTTCTCATTGGGCAGTAGTGTCTTGTGTCAAATGTCAGGCAGAAGGTGAAAAAGAAAATTCTGAACGCATAATTGCATGAATTATCATATAATTTATGCATTATGTAATATCCTCCCAAAAAGAAAAAAGTTTTTAAAACTGAAATTATTGATATGAAAATGAATTATTTACAACATTGATCCATTGAGGCCTGACATGCTCTTCTGGTACCAATTTTACACCAGATTGTGCAGCTGGAAGGGAAGAAAGTATACAGTGGGTGTTGGATAAAGGGCACAAGTTCTTTTCACACTGAGAAGTGAGAAAATGTCATTTTGCATAATATATACATACATGTTTTTCGACACATTTCTAGTAGAGTTTTAGCACATCGGTTATGAGAGGGCACATTTTGCCTGAAAATGTCTCTCTTTGCACAGTTTTGATAGTCTTGAAAATGTTTTGGTTGTGAAAAATAAAGAACAGAAAAGATGAAAAGTGTCCCACTTCAAATATAGAGTGCTTCTTTACAGTACAGCTAACCAGTGTGTTTGTTAGATACCGCTTGCTTATTTAAAACATATTTAATAAATCAGCATCTATGGGCTTTCTTATACAGGTAACATGTCTTTTTTATTTAGTAAGTAAATTTTCTAAAATATTTTCTAAATATTCCCTTTAAAAAGGTAACTGTGTACTGAATACGCCTTCATTTCTGGATTGTTACCTGTTACTGATACATATACATGTACATCCCAACACATATTATGCTAAAGACTATGCTGAACACCAGTACATTATCCAAAAAGGATTTTACTCAGTTTTGCATATTTGTGGAATGGTTCTGCTCCCCAAGTGTGTATATGTGTATGTGTGTATTGCCACATGCAAGAATGTGGCACAAACTGCTTTAGTAATGCAAATATGCTAATATACTTGAACAAGTTAAATTCAGTGAACTAAGTACTACAGTTCACAGTTTGCCTTTATGTGTGGGTATTTATAGTTTTTGTTTACAGGTCTCTATTTCATTGCACACATTTGCACCCTAGCAAACATTTGCAAAACAATTACAAAGAAATAAGTGATGATCATGTTCCTAGAGAAAGGGCAGAATTGCTTTCTGGAAATAAATGTGTCTTTAATACCCCAAAGGTTTTAATACAAAGAGGGCAATCAAACCTTAGCTAACAGTTTTAAAGGGAAACGTGCCTTCATCTGAGCCTGTACGTCTGGCCCACAGCTAAACCTTCCACAACTCTGTCATGATTGTACTCTTTATTTTATTTAGACTAACATGTTAATCGATTGCAGGCTGCAGGTATTTATATTTCAAAAGGGGTCAAACCCCAAAACTGGTCTTTTAATGCTGAATCTTTATTAACTTTGACATTTATGCTCGGTTTTGCGTACCTTCTGACCCCTAACCATCTTCCTTTCAGCAGAGCAGATCAGGATTAGCAACCTCTTTCCAGCTCATAGGATACAGAAGCACACTCTGCAAAAAAGGTAGCCATACAGGGAGAGCATGGGGGACCACTAGTGTACAGGTTTCACTTCAAAGTCTAGTCTTTGCATCATGCACCTTTGCACTATCATCATGCTCTTAAAATAGGGTTGTGGGTAAACGTTTGGTCACTCCTGGAAGATTATCTTTGTTGGCTTTAAATTTAAAAGGCTTAAACACAACAGCTGTAACAGTTCTGTAATATTGCTGGACCATCATATGCAGTCAGCATGTTTAAGATCTACCAACAGATTTTTGTTGAAGATCAAGTCAAGAAAGTGTGATGGATATTTCAAAAGTGGAGGATTTTAAGGTGTGTTTATCCTGTTGTAGTGTCATTTCACCTTCTTGACCAACTGTGGCCATTCCAGAATTTCTCTGCAGATCATGTTTGTGCAGGTAACATTGTTCAGTAGAACAAGGCCCCAACACTCCTGTCTCAGCTAAACCTTCCTGTAGATTCGCTGCTATCATTTGGGTTATTTTTGCCAGTATATAAGCAAATCAGAGATGGCTCTGGGGTGTTCCAAAGCTTGCTTGGGCTCAGATGACATTTTGCAAATTTAATAGAGCTTTCTAGTCTTTGTAGGCATGAATTAGATTCATTTTCAGATCCACTGTGGAGCCTAAGTGTTCTAAATGGTCCTAACAAATCAGATATATCCTGACAAGTTCATTGTATATTATATTTGACCATGTTTGTCAATCACATTTGAAGTAATAGTGGTGTAACATTTGCATATTTGCAACATTTGTTGTTTTTAACATAGCACTTGAAATAATTTGTTGCTGGAGTTGAGTTTACCTTTTTAACTTCCAAAATAAACTTTTTGATCAGGGATCCCCAAACCTTTGCATTCAGCCGTACTCTGTCTACCAAATGCTCTACTTCTTAGAAAAGCAAACTTTAAAATAAAAGTACTTGCATGATTTGAGTTATTCATACAGGTTATGCTCTCAGATACAGGAAACATTCACATCTAAAAAAGGAAAATCAAGTTCTAAATGAGTTAATCATTTTCATGAAATGGTAAAATATCTCACTTTCAACATCTGATATATGCTCTGTGCTCTATTGTCAATCATTATGGGTCTATTCGATTTGCAAATCATTGCATTCTGTTTTTATTTACATTTATTTACACTTTAGATAGCATCCCAATTGTTGGGGAATTGGAGTTGAAACTTGAACAAGTAGAAATTCCATGTTGTCTAGTGAGACCTCATGACCCTGCAACAGTCTAATGTCAAAGGTTTATCCCAGTCCTCAGCCCTATGGAGCCATTCCTGCCATGCAGGGCATTGGGTAAGATGAATGCTATTGTGTGCACCCTCATAAGCCTATGACAGATGAGGCTCATAAACAAACAGCTATATTTGCTTTGAATCTGTCATAACCCATAATGAGGTCAGCCATCATCCATGAATCATAAAGCAAATATGTAACTTAAGGTCTTGCAGGAGAGAATCACTCTCCTCTGAGAGATGCTGTTGGAAGCATGTGATGATTGAGACGGCATGGCTCCAAATAGTCCAGGGCTAGAAGAACACAAATTTTAGTTTGACGCCATGCTGTAAACTCTAAGGAGCGGGTTATGTAATTGTACTGGAGCTGAATTTATACAGTGTTTACACTGCGGTTATACTGTGTTGTTTGCTAAGATGCCACAGAAAAACACTTTTGGTTCCCTAAAACCATTTTAATGGGAGATTATATAAAGAGACATTTTCACAAAGCGTAAAGATTCTATACCAGTACAAAGTATAGAATTATTATCCCCTTCAGCCATACGTCCAAGCCAAGAACCAACTTTCATATTTAAGAATGATACGCAGGCAGAGATATTCTTCTACTTGTTATTCTCTAGCCTCATATCTGGTGTCCAGCTCTCAAATCTGGCGAGTTCTTCTTCCTAATAGCATATGACATTCATAGCATTGTTATTTTTTAGCTCAGAGTGTCAAAAATTCAGATGTTATATAATCTGATTACTAAATGGTCTCCATCTCCATGGAGTGTTTTACTGTATTTTGGTTACTGTTGTTACAAGGAGTAAGAAAATAGACACAAGAAGTGTTTAACCTTTTCAACTCTAACTTATAAACACTTATTAAGTTAACTTGACTTCAAATGCAGACTACTTGTTTTTCTGTGCATATGACAATAAACACTTGAATCTTGAAAAAGTTTATATGTATACAATAGTAGTTAGTAAATACATGTAATATACATACATTGATTACTACAAAGTAACATGAGTCACATATGTAACAAAGCACAAACTAACTACACTATACAAAAACAGTTGTACATTTCATGTTAGTGACTTACACTAAATGTTTTTTTTCTAGCTGCAGATAAGATCTGCACCATAACTCCACCTTTCATATTAAAGAAGTGATTAGCTGAGGCTTGTGTGCTGTAAAAACAAGTAACTCGTGGTCGTTCTTTACAAGACTTCCTTCATTAAAGGTTTAAAAACTGAAATGGGTAACTAAACTCTGAAAGATGTTTTTCTTATTTGCTTTTTGTTTATTTGTATTTATGATAAAATTGTTTATATCTTATATGCTACCTGCCCAATTGAAGACAACCTGAAAATTAAATACTTATAATTTTAATATGCTCTAGATTTCATAAGAAACAGCCTTACAAATCATGAATGAAGCAAAGATTTCATCATTAGAGGTGGTTTAACACTTGCTGACCTGCATTCATTTAACTCTGGTTTTGCTCTTTGGTGTTAATCCAGGGACTTACATTCGTAATCCTGAACATCAAAGTCTACACACATCTCCCTTGGACTTTCTATACACCATGGGCATTTTAATTGGCTCTGAAGTGCAGTCACATTTCAATTCTTCCCATTGACGTAAAAATAACGAGCTTTGAACTGTCCTTTGTGTGACTGAGGCTTTGTGTCATGATGGAGGATGATAGAGGAGCTTCTGACTTATCTTTCAATCAGCAGTTTGGGTAATGGGAAGAAGTAGTTCATCTTTAAATATGTGTAAATTCCTTCACTTTCCTCATAATTTGGGAACCACACCTTATCATATTGTACCTCTCACTACTATTTAAGGGGGAAAGTTCTGGTACTTTATTTTTCAGATATTTTTCTATTTTATTATATTTGTTGTTTTATTTGTTTATTTTATTTTTTATTTTTTTATTTGTCAACAATGCCATACCTGTTCAAAGCTTTATCTTTTGAACAACTCCTTCTCTCTCTCTCTCTCTCTCTCTCTCTCTCTCTCTCTCTCTCTCTCTCTCTCTCTCTCCTCATCCTCATGTACACGCCTCCAAGCAGTTCCTACCCCATCCTTTCCATTCAGAGTAAAATTAATTAATAAAGTAGGTAACCTGAAGAGAGTCCCTGTCCAGATATCCTCAGCTTATTGGTGTTCCCCACCGGTTAGTTCTTCGGCCATTCTCATTCTCAGTGTTTTCATTAAGTCACTGGGCTTAGTTATCAGACCCCACAGTTTTTCCTACCCTATACTGTAGTTTCTCCATTTATTTACCTCCATTATCTCTTAAAGGTAACTACTTGACTCCCCTCTATATTTGGAGATAAATCAACTGAAATTAAATGTTCTCAACACTGAACTTGCGTATATATGCACAATTTTGTTCTCATTGACGCATTAGTCATTTACATAGACTGGACCGCTGCAACTATGGACAGGCTGGTTTTTTAGTTAAATGGTGTCTTCCACAAATGCTGTTTACAATGCTTCACTAATGTTCAGTAAACAAGCAACAGCTACATACTGTTGTTACATGTTTACTTAACATTGTTTAACCTTTGTTAACATATTACTTCATGTTAACTAATGCAGTTCAACACCAAGTGTAAATTTTGACCACATTCTTAGTTTCATATTTTTTCTCAAATCTGTATGTGCCATAATTATTGAAACCATTTCATTTAATACTTTGTTCAGCCTCACTTTGCAAAGACAACAGCTCTGAGTCTTCTTCTACAAAGACTGGAGATTATTCCTCCATACAGATTCTATTCAGATCTTTCAGATTGTGTGGTTCTTACTGTGCTCTCCTCTTTAGGTGAACCCTTAGTTGGATGTGTTGAGTTTGAGGTGTGCTCTGGATTATTGTGCTGCTGGAAGATCTAACCATGGTCCAGTTTATGTTTTCTGGCTGAGGCAGTCAGATTTTATTTTTGTACTTCTGCCTGTACTTGAGTCTGTGATACCATGTATACAAAAAAAGTCTGGGGCTTTGGAAAATGACAGCCTTGGGTCATCACAAATTCACTGTTGTGCATGGCTACCATGTTCTTTGTCTACACCAAATCCACCTCTGGTGTTTGTTGGCCACAAGGCTGTGTTTTGGTTTTATCGGACCATAGAACATGGTCCCAACAGAAGCGTTCTTTTAGCGGTCTTCCCAAACAACTTGTGGTCATGTAGATGGTGTCTGGTTGTAGTTTAGAAGACATTCTGACCCCAGAACTAACTAATGTATACAATTCCACAGCTGTGATGCTTGTTGAATCTTCACATTTCTAGTTGTTTTGAACGTCTTGCTTATTATTGCTCTTATAGTGGAAAATGTGCATTTAGACTGTTTAATTATTGTCTTGTAGTCATTTCCTAAATATAGGCAGCTCAACAACCAACAGTCAATCACTGCTGTCATCTCTGCTAATAGTGATGGATGACCTGTGTGATACTTCACATTTCTACCAGAGGACAAACGGTTATGGCTCGCCATTAAAGTATTGGTAATCATTAAATTGTTGTGGCAACAAGAGGCACACATTTATTTAGCAGTCATGGATACCAGCAAATATATTTTTATTAAAGGATTTAGGTTTTTTTCATTACTGTACATCAAATTAACTTAGATTTATGTTAATACTCCAGCATCCACCTACTCTACCATGCAGTGCCTCAGCAGGAGTACCAGACTCACAGTAGGAAGGACTTTATTTAAAAAGCGGGTTGTGTTGGCATACATTTGTTCTTGCTGGGATTTGCTGTGGCAGACTGTGGGACTGGATAGGGTCTGGGTGTTCATCATGTACAGGAAGGGTCTGACTGTTGATGATTTGTCTGCTACGTGAGCCGTTTTAGCTGGCACTGCTGGTGGTTTTCCTCTACTGCTGTGTTCAGTAAAAGAGCACTAACCTGAATGGCTATGTTTCCTGTGTCTTCTTCTTTGCTAAGACATCCCAGTATTCTGAAAGAAAGATTGAACGCATGATCAATAAAGAACATTTTTAGCCGGTTTGGCTCATGCTTACCAGGGTTGCCAAAATGTGTGGATATTACTACTTTTCTTCAAGCATGCTGAAGTTTACTTGTCTGTAAACTCACATAGTTCTCTCTTGGGGCCACCTGGTGGCTGGAAAGATCAAACACAAAACGTCTGAAAGCCTTTCACCCTACCTCCAAACCATGGATCAGACATAAGCCCTTGAAGACTACTCCAGATTGTTGAATTCAGCACACATGGCATATGTTTCTATAAGAAACCTAAACATGCTTCCTGGGCAAAATCCCACTGCTTTAATGTGCTTATACTTCAGGGGGTCCCTCTGAGGTCCAAACTGGCCGGTTTCGGCACTCCTTACTTCTTAACTTTGTTCCATGTCCGACTCTGATCTCTGAATGTTTGTATCTATAGATGTAAACCTGTCAGTGCAGACATGCTTTAATCTTTAATCACTTAATAACCAACACTTTTGAAATGTATTTCTTCTTTGATAAATGCAACTGAAGTGTAGCTATTGCTCTCTCTGTATACTCATCATCAAAGGAATATTTTGATAAATAGTTGCACCCAGAAGAGACCGACCAACAGGTATAATGTGACAAGCAAATATAAATCTACCTTTAGAGTTTTGCTTTCAGAGAAGTGATTTTCTTCAGTCGTTTCACCCCTAAACCATATCAAAAGCCAGGCACTATGGACCATATTCTCCGGTGACCATATAAATCTGTGTAAAATGTTGTTCTTTAGAACCTTGAGTGCATTTGAACAAACACATGTGATATGGTTTGTAGCCAAGGGCTTGGGTCCACTGTGAACTGTGAAGCTGACATGAGAAACAAAGTTAAAAACCTAGGCAAGTTGTGCATGTAGGCATGGGCGTGGTAGTGGACCTGACTACCCAGGGCCCGAGTAGGGAGAGGGGCCCCTTTTTTTTTTTGCTCACGTTCCTTGTGTACTGGCATGGATAGGGGCCCACTGAAATTGAGAGTGTACAGGGCCCAGAATTTGCTGCTACGCCCCTGAATGTAGGCATAGTTCTGATGCATCATATGTTCAGAGAAATGACTTTATCTCTCCTCCCCCCGCTCTCTCTGCTTCCCTGGCCCTCACTCTACTCTAAAAAAGTCCCTTCTTAATGTTGACCCTCTCTTCTCATTGAGGTCATCAACAGTGACCACTAGACTAAAAGCAGACGTCCTGCATCAGCTACCTGAATGATTCAGACAGTTATTTCCTTCCCTGCTCTCGATTGCTGCTTTCATATAAGCATCTCTGTTATGCTTTAAAATTCTATTAATTTAACAGCATATCTGTTCATTTAATCAAAACACAGTGGGTGAGTGGAGAACATACGTAACATACATGATTTAATTCACTGCCTGAAGAAAGTCCATTATGCCAACTGGGAGAAACACTATCTATGTTTGTGAAAATGAGAAATATAAAGAACCTTTTTTTGAAATGTATTAAATCAGAAATATGTGTTTTCTTTCTGCTCTCCTGCAACTCATGTCTGATTTAGCTTGAAAAGCAGGATGACACTGTAATCCATATAGAAATATGCACACAGCACTGCAAAACCCCTAACACACTCCTGAGCATAATGACCAATTCTTTGTCAACTCTCCAGTCTCTTTCTTTCTCTCTCTCTCTCTCTCCTCTCTCTCTCTCTTTCTTTGTGTAACACATCCTGGCTCCTCTGCTGCAACTGTTAAGCTGTAAGTGAAGCACAGGGAGTGTTGCACTGGAGCAGAGAGGCAGTTTGTTTCACTTCACAGCCAATCAGACACACTGTTGGCATCCTCAGTCCCATTAAGATGAAAAACTGCCCTCACAGCCAAATACATCAGGCAGAACTAGCACATCTATGGCCAATTTACTCAATTTATGCAAATCCCTTATTTTGAGGCCAGAAGAAAAGCTTAATACTAGTTCAGCATGACACTCCAGCAGCCATTCACCACCACGGCTGGGACTTTCCATTCGTGTTTTATGTCCATGCTGTTGCTGGAAGAATCCACGTAAATATGCAAAAGCTCACATTTCACACACAAACATATGTGACATTACCTGCAGAAACGTATAGCTGTGATCAATTTGTAATTCAGATTAGATTTGATATGAGAATCCAATCAAATCCTGTAGACAGTCCACACTCATTGTGCACTGGGGTGTTGTTACCTGTGTATGTCTTCCCACGGCCTTGCATGGACTTTATCTGCCAAGGTGCTCCACCAGAAATACACATTGTTTTGAATGGTCAAGTTCAATAACTTTACTCATTACTTGAGTACTCTCTAAGGCTAAACAATAAATTATTATTACAATTTTGTCTTTCTTAATCAATTAAGCATAACTTTCTATGATGCCTTGAACTGCAAATGTCCTATTCCTGTTTTCGCTGTTTATTTGATTTTTAAAGCTGATTTCTTTTTTTTAATGTTTTGTGAGGAATTTAGTTTATGTTTAACATCCATTAGATTTGGTGAGTTTGGTGTGTAAAAGGACTAGTCTTCATTTAATTTTAATGTTCATAAAGCATAACTCTTAAATCGTATCTTAAATAAACATTATAAAATATACATTTTAACATATAATAAGAATAACAACTGGTGCATAGTTTACATGCAATGTATATCATTAATATACAATTAATTAAAACATTATTGGTGGTCTTGCTGCCATGTGTTTTGGAATTAAACTCTTCAAATATACCTTAAAAACTCATTGAACATAGGAACTGGAACAAGGTATGATTGGATATTATTAGAATTGGGGTCTAAAATGGATTTGGACAGTACCCATAATGCTCAAACCCGCTATCACACAGAAAGAAATGCTCCATATAACAACATCACATCACACTATTGTGCTGTGTGGGATAGATTTCCAGATCATATTTGTTCCTTTTTCACCTCTGATATTCGTTCCAGCATTTTTTGCTGATATTAATCTGATACCAATACCTGTTGATGGATCAGTCCCATTTTTAGCTCTATATATATATATGAGGATTTAAAGGACTAATGCCATGTTGCTAAAGTTGGATGAAGTAGAATCATGTCCCAAATGGGAAAAAACCCACAGTTGGTCAACACAGAGATGGCTCAGTGACTCCTAACTGTTTTGATGCAACTCAAAACATGTGCCCCTGTTGCACCAAAATGCTAAAATGGGTCTTTCCCCCTTTAACTTTTAATGAGTGTGGTTATGCCAGTAAGACACACATGCTCATATGTGTTAATTGCCGGTAGTGACTCTGTTTGCAGCTGGCGTAGGCCGTGATTAACATTTTACTTAATATTTACACACCTGCTTACCCTCCCCCTCCTAGCCCATGCTCCTGTTTTACCACACACATCTTATCTGTGTCTGTAATAATGAGCTGTTCAACTGTACAGGGCCAATTATAGCCTCTTATCTGGGTGTACATTGATCTTTTAATTGATTTTAAATTAGTGATGGTCATTTGCATGTGCTTGCTATTTATACTGTTTGAGGAGGTTTGTAATGACCAATACACTGACTTTCATCTATAAACCACGTGACATAATGCTAATAAAAAATATCCAAAGGATTTGCTAAACTACTGTTTTCCGTGTTCTGTCTTTATTGTATTTTTAACAGATATTGCTGAAAAGTGTGCAAAATGTTTCTGTGGTTTAAAGCTAATTCACAGTGCTGTTTTTGTCCACTTTATTTGTAGTTATAGTTTTTTTTTTTACCGTTTACAGTATAAGGATGTTTGTTGGAGAAATGATGGATCATGAAAACATTAGTCTTTTATTCTTTTCAGTGTCTGCTTGTTCAAGACAGATTAGATTCCAGTGACATAATTCTAACAGACGCAGTGGTGAGGGCGCTGTGACGCATTTGTTCTTTTGCATCACTTGCAGGACCCTATTCTGGGATCCCAGTCACATGAACCTTACAAATCAATGATGCTATGTGAATCTAATGCCTCAGTACAGACTCGGCACAGACTCGGAAACAGAGGCACAAGCAGCATAGGGTGTTGAAATGCCTGCTCTTATATAGCCTATGTACAGTAAATTACAAACCTAGGTATGTATCCAGATAGAAATACACACTAAAGGACAGATAGATACAGTCATACGTGTAATAACTTAATTTTCCTACAAATCCAGTTCCAAGAAAGTAGGGACAGCATGTGAAATGCACATAAAACCATAAGTCAGGAAGTTGACATTTAAATAAAACAGCTCAGAGACAACTGACTCTAACACTAATGCTCGCAACACATTCTAAAAAAATGGGACAGGGGGATTTTAGGACTAAGAATGCTGTGAAATGTTTCTCGAAAAACATTTTAGAAGAGGTGATGTAACCATGCTCAAGGATAAAAGACCAGGAAACCATGAACCAGGAAAGGCAGAGACCTTCATCAGCAAGAATGGGTTGAGGTTTACCGCTTTGCGAATGCATCAGCAAATAACCTAACTGTTTAAAAACAAAATTTTCTAACAGTCTTTTGAAAGGATTTCATGTGTTCCCCCTCTGTAGGGCATAATACCATCTAAAGTGTCAGGGAATCCAAAGACATCTCTGCAACCCCAAAAACCACAACTGAATGACCATGACCTTCAATCTCTCTGATGGCAGTGGTTTAAAAACTGACATGCATCTATGGTCACCACATGGACTCAAGAATATGTTAACAAACTGTTGCAGTTGTTAAGACTGTACTATGCACAGTAGAAGCCATATGTCAGCAGCAACCAGGAACACTGCTGAGTTCACTGAGCTTCAGCTCATCTTGAACTGAAATGTGTATTATGGTCTGGCGAGTCAGCCTTTTAGACTGTCTATGGAAATAGCCGTTGTACTACCCTTGCCAAAGAAGTAGAATTCAAATAGCATCCAAATTTGATTTGTAAGTAAAAATACTGTAGCACATCAACTACAGCGAACACACTTCTGCATTTGTTAGTGCACAATTATTGTTTATTCTCTGAATATATAATATTTAAAAAAAGCAAAACATAAATTGTAGTAAGTCAAGTAACAGTAAGTAACAGTAAGTCTCCTTTATGTAACATACCAACAGTACATCTGCTTAATGTAAAATCTGTACCAACGATACATCTTTAAGATTTTGCACTACTGCTAGTTTATTAATAAGTTGTTGATGTGTTACTAGTACTCTGTTAAGAGTTTATTAATCATCTACAAAGGACTATTCAAATTAAGTGTTATCAGATAGATAGATAGATAGATAGATAGATAGATAGATAGATAGATAGATAGATAGATAGATAGATAGATAGATAGATAGATAGATAGATAGATAGATAATTAATTGAATAATTTCCAAAGAACAGTCAAACAAGCTTTTATTTATAATAGAACAAGCTTTTAGTAATAAAGTAATATATTTTGTGTTTCTGTTAAGTACTGTATATATAAATGTCTGTGTCTCAGCTTATATAGATAATACATTTATGGAGTTTTGGTGTTGAATTAAAAATGTTTTTCAAAAATATGTGTTTCATTTTCAAAATCCATACAGCTGTAACTGGACGAACTGTTGCATTGTCATTTAAGACTGTAAGCTCTGTTTTCTGTTTAATAATCTGCAATATTCATGTACGGAAGTTCAAAACTGCAGTACGTCGGGAGAAACTGCTGTTACATGATTTCCAGATGAAGACTTGACATTTCAGACCTGAGGGTAAACTCTTATTACACAACCTCATTTCCTTCTGCAGATAGCTGCTGCTTATCTAAGTTGACAACGAATTCATAAATATTTTTATTATTCCTAATAATCTGTATTTACTATTGATTATAGTAAAAGCCTGCCATGGCAGCTCTCATATTATTATCTAACTAATTGCTTCCTGAATGTGTTGTAGGATGAGCCTGAGGCAGTTGTAATAAATCATACAGCTGACAGAGAACATGATTGTCCTGTAGGTGGATGTTTGCACTTGAATCAGAATGACTATTGGCCACTGGGCCTCTAGTAGACCTCTGCAAATCTGTAATATTTAAGAATATTAGGAATAAGGAGTAAAACTGAAGTAGCCAAATAAACTCTATTAATATATTTTGATAAATGGAGAACACGTTTTTACGTGGTGTCTACTTATCTTTAAAAGGTCCTATCTGAAAAGACATGTGACAAATGTCTTAATATGCATTGCATTGCCTTCAATTTGAAATGTTGAGTTCTGATAGTCCCCAACACTAACTTTAAAAATCAAACCTGTGAGTATTTAATTTGTCTGCTGTCTGATTTTGCACTCTACTGCCTCTAATTTCTTCTGATCTTAAAACAAACCTGTTAGAGCTGTGTCCTCTCAGCATACCTATCACTAAAAATAAGTCAAATTATAGCAGCAAGTGCAAATGTGCAGGTTTCAGTCTGTCTTTCACAAGTAGACCCAGCATCATGGGTATTAAGGCTATGGGCCCACCTTGGGTACATGCCAGAAAACTTTCATGGTTGATTAACTAATTCTAAGGACTTGAACTTTGATTGGCCATGTTTGTCCAGATTATAATCTCATAGAACTAAAAAAACGTATGAAGACTGTAATTTCACTTCAAATGGACGATCTTTAGCTGTATAGCCTTTTGTGTTTTACATGTTATAGAGCTCCCTATTAATGCAGTTGCACCAACATATGACAGTAACCTATGACCATCAGATAACGTGTAACATTTTCTCATATTATATATCACCAACTACTGATGTGCTTGCACCAAATTCCTTCAGTGCATGACCATAAACTTTAATAACAGTTGATTAGAACTGTAATATAAGCCCCATACTTATATTTGGGTGGCGCCTGGACACTACACAGTGTTGAATTTTCAATATTTCTGTGTTAATTATTTATAATTAATTATTATAATTAAGTCTTGGAATTTAGGAGATATTTATGCACATTTGTGAGCAAATATCTCAAAATGAACGCCTACAAGCAGGAGTTTTTAAAACTGAAATGGATTAATAGAACCCTTAACAATCTTACTAGACCTGGTAGACTTCAGAAAAGCGGTACCTAAAGCATTCAGTACTAAAAAATAAGATCAAGGTCAACTCCTACTTCAGCTCTGAAAACAAAACTAGCTGTCCCAGTGAGAAGATAACTCAACACTGAAAGGGGCTGTCAAGAAACAACTACAAGCTAAATTAATATTTTATTTATTCCATGTGTCACAACCCAGCAGAACAGTATGTCATTAAAGAGCATTGCAGTGCCAGAATATCTTTCCTGTTTTAGTGCACTTTGCACCTCTGGCTGTGACTGGGGTCGCTCATACCATTAGAGAGGAGCCTGCTGAAGCGCACACAGTGCACGACCCCATTACAGGGGGGGATTGGTTTCACTTTTGAAGAAGCCTGATTAAAACCATGTGACACACGTCAGCCTGGGCTAGCAGAGATCGCTGTCCTACTGCTCACCACGCTATTATTGTTACTGACATTTTGACATTTGTGTTCCAACACACATACTTGTGCTTACGCTAGCTGAAGCTGCTCAGTGACGTGCCAGCTGCTCGGCCTCAGCACCACTGGAGAGAGGGCTGTGCGCTCTGGGTCTAGACGGATCTGAGAGATTACACAGTCTTGCATGACACTTTCCAGAGCAGCTATTTGCCTGTGCTGTTCACGTATTTCTTCATAACTGTTCGGAAGTATTTCTCTGTTATTCGCCGTTATTCATGAGGACATTCCTACCACTGAGCTCTGTAATGAGTCACCCTGTAGCCAGGGAGCTACTGGCCTCCTTTAAAATTAACTTTATTGGTTAATAACAGTCAAATCATTCTAGTACGTCTAGTTAACCCTGCTGTAAGGAATAGCAGTTCCCTGGGTCAGTATGACCCCATGCATGTTTAACCATCTGCAAGTACTTAATAAGATAGATGGTTACAGTACATGATTAACCCATGATAATCCATTCAATTCATTTTTCAGCTGTATTTGGACATTGGCAAAAACAAATCTGAAATGTTCTTATTTTATATATACATTTATTCCGTTTTATGTTCATGTAGATTAATATAAACAAAACATCTGTTCTGGTTAAAACCGGACCCTTTCAATTAAAATCACATGGAACAAGACATTCTTTCAAAACTAGAATTTATTTATATTCAACAATCTTTAACAGAGGAGATCAGTGTGTGGGGGTGTATTTGTGTGTGTGGTTGAAAAGGATTAGACAATCAAATTTGAAAGGAAAACAAATCATTTCCGGAATAAACATTTGATATTTTTGCCCTTTGCAGCTGCTGCTGTCAGTGCTGGGTGAAACTGACCTGAACATTATGTATGTGATATAAACATGGGGGGTTGCATACACATTAAATCAGTCATTTTCCACTTACATGTTCATTACACTAATTAAGCCCGGCAGAAAAGGTTTCATGCTCTGGGGTCTTTGAAGTGATAAAGAACCTATTCTTTGGTTCCCATTCAATGAAACTATTTTTGCAAATGAGGTTTCCAAATGTTTCAAGGACCTCTAACGTTCTATAATTCAAATTCTGACAATTATCCCATCTGGAACGATGCATATGTATGTTCAATATTCCCTGCACATTTGAGATATTCCAGCTACCTTAATCTGTAGCATCTCATTGCTGTCCAAAAAAAAAACAAGCAAAAATGGGACCTTTAAAGGAGAGGGCAGGAATGTTCTTTACTTTTACTGGAAGTTGATACAAAGAGACTTTACAGAGTCTCTAAGTATGATCCACCACCCAAATAATACCTACTCTGTGGTGGTCCTGTGGGGGTCCTGACCACTAAAGGAAAAGGGAATAACTACAAACGACCTGCAAGACAGGTATATAAGATTAAATGGGCAATAGATGGTGTACCTAAAAGATATGTTCCCAAGAATGTGCTCAGTGAATATACATACAAAAGTTTTGGTGTTTCTCATATCAACATTTTTTACATACACAACGATTATTTTACATACACTAGCAGCGACTATAATACAGTATATAGCACAGCAAAGGCAAGGACAGGACAACTTTAATAGATCCCCTGCCATTAGTGTACAGTGTA
This sequence comes from Prochilodus magdalenae, assembly GCA_024036415.1. Classification (NCBI taxonomy): domain Eukaryota; kingdom Metazoa; phylum Chordata; class Actinopteri; order Characiformes; family Prochilodontidae; genus Prochilodus; species Prochilodus magdalenae. Next base: position 2,273,886 of record JAMWET010007856.1, read on the forward strand.
TCCCTACAGACTTTAAACCAGACTATTATTAATACCAGTCACTTCATTTCAAAATAATCGTTTAGTTATATACATTGATGATTTCAGTCAGCTTAAAAGAGCACTCAGTAATCGCAGGCAGAAAAATGAAGTCTGAAAAAGGGCTACAGGAATGTCTGACCTCACTCCTTCACATCACTGTTGATGTCATAAATCAAATAAGGACGCTCTCTTTAACTCTAAGAGCTCTCTCTGTGTGCTCTGACTGCTGACACGTTTGCCACATTATTATTGCTCTCGCAGGTTTTTATACGAGAATGTCCTCCTGAATTGTGTCTCAGATAAATGTTATGGTTAATAATAGTGTCAGAGCGCATCAAATTTCAGATTGCTGGCTTTGGGACACAATTAAAGTCAGGATGAGACACACATGCTTGCCAGCAAACACATACAATGACATCAATTAAGGAATCTGATGTAGACACTGATGTGATGACTATCTGAGGACTTTTGTTTTGACGGTAAACACAAGCATTTGACATTATTTTCAGATCCTCAAAGTAGTGCTATTACTTTTATCATTTCACCTGACTGTTGGGACTAATTTACTACGACTCAAAAGTTATAATTTATAAGAGGATTTAGTAGTCATAACTGCTTCTGTGTTCCTTCTCACTGTTAACGCCCTGCTGTGATAGGCTAAACACACTGCGATTAGGTTGGCAAGCATATGTTCATGTTGATTGATACAGTTAAAACACAATCAGCGAGAGAACATTTGATTGGAGACACGTGCAGCATATGGAAGGAGCAAAAATGGACACTCATCCACTATTTACTTCCTATTCGTGAAGGGAATAAGGGGAGGGAGTACTGACTAGACTGTGGTGATGCAGAGTCAGTTTAGTTAGTCACTGCAGCAAACCACAGCAGAAAAAACCTAAAAGGGTGCAGAATCAGTTTGAAAGAACTATAGAATAGTGTGAATTTGTTTTAACGTATGTATGACGTGTGTGTGAGGAAGTGCATCACAAGGACCAGCTCACACCCATGTTCTTTTTCATTTCACGCAATACAATATTCTCCTCATTTTCTCTGTCCTACATTTCCCCATTAACACTGTTCTACAATCTTCTCCTTATTCATTTAACGAACAATTCAATTCTATAGTGTGCTTCCTCATTCACACTGTTCTACAATGTCCTTACATTCACACTCTTCTACAATGTGTTTCCTCATCCACACTGTTCTTATCATTCACACTCTTCTACAATGTGTTTCCTCATCCACACTGTTCTTATCATTCACACTCTTCTGCAATGTGTTTTCTCATCCACACTGTTCTTATTATTTACACTCTTCCGAATTGTGCTTCCCTACTCACTCTATTCTACAATGTCCTCCCTCATTTACACTCTTCTGCAATGTGCTTCCTCATCCACACTGTTCTTATTATTCACACTCTTCTACAATGTGTTTTCTCATCCACACTGTTCTTATCATTCACACTCTTCTGCAATGTGTTTTCTCATCCACACTGTTCTTATTATTTACACTCTTCCGAATTGTGCTTTCCTACTCACTCTATTCTACAATGTCCTCCCTCATTTACACTCTTCTGCAATGTACTTCCTCATCCACACTGTTCTTACCATTCACACTCTTCTGCAATGTGCTTCCTCATCCACACTGTTCTTATTATTCACACTCTTCTACAATGTGTTTTCTCATCCACACTGTTCTTACCATTCACACTCTTCTACAATGTGCTTCCTCATCCACACTGTTCTTATTATTCACACTCTTCCGAAATGTGCTTCCCTACTCACTCTATTCTAGGGTCAGGGTTGTTGTTTTTACCATTCACACAATTTTACAATGTTCTTACCATTAACACTCTTCTGCAATGTCCTGCTTATTTACACCCTTCTGTAATGTTCTTGCCATTCTCACTGTTGTACAAAATTCTCTTTGTTAACACTGTTTACAGTCTTCTCCTCTTTTACGCTGTTCCACAGTATTCTCCTCAGTAACAGTGTTGAGCAGTTCTGACCTGGCTAAAAAGAAACCAAAGTCAGGATCAGGATAAGAGACAGACAGAGAGAAGGCAAAAAGAGACAGTCAAACTATGAGATATAACAGCTGAGCACACATTTCCAGTATATGTTGTATCACAATCTTGTAACACAATCTAGGTTAACTAGTTAGCGATTAGTGGAAGACCCCCTGAAGAGAGAACAGTTCTTATACATGTTAAAATGCAGGAAGCTCTCTTGTGTTTTAAAATGCACCCGAAAACCTAATGTGAATGTCAGGGTACCACTTTCTGGAACAGTGTGAATGGAAGACCACATATTCCAGCATCAAGTCTTATGTGGTGCCCATCCAAGAAGTAGAAAGACCCACACACACATCACACAATTTTTTGCACTTTCAATTAACATTGTCAGTTTTTGCAAACTGGGCTCTTGCATTCCACTTCACCGACCTTCTCAAGATGTTTGGGGTCCTTGATAAAAGGCTTCAGCCTCTCAGTTGACTTCACACAACAGCAGCCATCCTCCATGAATTCCTAAATCCAGGCCACTACAACTGATTAATACATGACAAGTACCACATAAGGTACACAAAGTCCAATTATATTAAAAACTAATCAGTTTATGCTTTTGTTAGATGATGGCTGAACATCAGTTACAAAAAATGATTACCAGTTACCAAAAACAGGATTGATTTCAGCTTTTGGAGAAGACACTCAGTGCTCTGATAGACTCAGCCTCTTTAGTCCTGTATGAAAACTCTTCCCTCCTGTGCTATTAGATTTCTATCATCCGTCAAAGCTTTCCCCCTGCAATACTACTCTGCAGCAATGATCTCAGCAGCTCTAAACATCACTCTATTGCCCTTGGGAGCCAATTTGCTTTCTTTCTCTTAGGTGTTGGCTCCATCATTACACACTTTCTGCTCTGTGTACCTGTGACTGGCCTTATCGAGCACCAGAGACCAGTGTGGATGAGGGATTGAACTGTTGTCCACTCTCTATTAGGTCCCATACTCTCTTGTTGATTGTTCATTCAATCGTGCTTTCTCTCTCTTTCTCTCTCTCTCTCCCTGTTTTTCTCTTTCTCTCAGTCTCCACCTTATCTGCCGCTGCCTGTGGGTGTGCGCCCATTAACTCAGAGATGATAGATCAGCTGTTTTGTGCTGAAACAAACCATCAGCAAGGTAGATAAATAATTAAATGCATTCATGAATGCATATAGATTACCAGAAGGTAATGAAATATGTGTGTGTAGAGACCTAAATACACTGTCTCCTGAAAAGTTTTCAGTTTCAATGTGTTGTTTGACTGTAAAGTAGTGAAACATATAACAATGTCTCATTTACTATACACTGTGGTAAACAACAAAATTACGTAGCTAAAGACAACAAAGCAGCTTACTTAATGAGCAAGCTACTCAATATGACCAGAACTATGCAGCCGTCCTAATTAGAGAATTCCACTACCTTAAGGTCCCATAGTGCTAGCACAGGCTTCCAACTGGCACACAGCATGTACAGCCCCCAGAGACAAGCATGACCAATAGAATGGGATGCTCTGGGGCAGCCACACACTAAGCTAAAGGTCACTATGCTCAAATGGCAGAAGTCAGCTACAGGGGTATAAAGCCACCCATCAATGGCCTGTGGAGCAGTGAAACTAAGTTCTCTAAAGTGATGGAGCTCCATATGATACCGCTGTGATGAGTTGGAGATCAGATTCAGAGCTAATCTTCCACCATCAGTACTCATCTTTGCCCATGCTCCCATAGTTAAAGACAATCAAATCATCATAGCAATGTTCCAACATCTAGTGTAAAGGCTTAAAGAACAGTAGAGGCTGTTACTGCAGCAAAGAAGTAAGAAACACTATTAATACCCTCAATTTAAAAGGAAATGAGCAGGTCTACTGAATGTTGGACACATAGAGCTGGCTTTCCTAGACCTAGATTAGACCTAAACTAAACAATCTTTCAAGATTTTTTTATTAATCTTTTTGATTTATGGAATTTCAAGGTACCATATATAGTCAGCTCACAATCAGTTATATGTAAAAGTTGAACAGCTCTTCAAAAAGGAACAGCATCTGCAGGTTAGCATCTCTTATGAGAGTACAAAAACAGCACATATCAGCACAAGCCAATAGAGGAAAATCAGATGCAGTGGTTAATTACGTCTCTGTGCCAAACAACCCAACGTAAAATGAAAATATAAGGCAGCAGAACTATAAACTATAAAGAACCAAAATAGTTTTAAAACATTAAATTACCAATTAACATTACCAGCTTTACGACCAGCTGCTGGGGCAGTGTTCCCAACTCCAGTCCTAGTGCACTGATAACTGGTATTTTCTCTGTTGCTGGACTGTACTAAAGAAGAATGTTACTAATATGCAGGAAAATCATTAAACAGTGCCGGTGGGTCACCAGAACTTCAGTCTGGAAGCATTACCCAAACAAATTCCCCCACACACCTTTCCACTGTACTGGTTTAATTTGCACTATATGTCCAAAATATCCTGACAACCCATTTAAATTAGTGAACAAGCTACTTTATGGTGCTTCTGTTGCTGACACAGGCATTCATTGTTGTGAACAAGCAGCTTCACTATAATTTCCTGTTTTCTTCTCTTCTGGAGTCTAAAGTCACCATGTCCAGTGCCCGGGGGTCAGCTATAGGGTTATTAAAGCCTCCCGGCAACAGACTGCAGACCAGTGAAAATCTGTTATCTGGACTGATATGAGTTGGAGATCCAAAACTATTCATCCGACATCGCTATTAGACCTCACTAACGTTTTGATGTCTGAAAACAATCAAATTCTCACAGCAATGTTCCAACATCTAGCGTAAAGCATTCCCAGAAAAACACTGTCTACTACTGACTTTAATAATCACTTAGTTGCACCCCATGTCCAAGAAAGCAGACCCTTGTTGTTTTGGCTTAAGTAAGACACTAATAATAGATCTGCGGATATGTGGATGAAGCCTTGAGTTTTCCGTAGGGTGTATTGACTTGAGTGAGACAGGAACGCCAATATTACTGAGTAGTGCAAGATGAGGCATGTTTTAGAACTCGCTCTGATTCAACACGGTTTCATGCAGCAATGGTTCCGACATAGGAGACAGAAGGTGAAAATAGGTTGACACACTCTACAGAAAACATACTTACATATTCCATTTATGCACATTTAGCACACAATTTCAGTCTGTTTGCTGGGCATTTTTATTTTAATATTTTTATTCTTTTTCCAATGTATTAAGTCCAGCAAATGAACAGTGATTGAAACATGCATGTGTTCTCTGCAGGAGATGTGTCATTACTTTTATACTTAGCACATCAACAAAACATAACATATGATAGAATATGCTAGCCATGTGTTACAAAATGTAAATGAAATATACTGCAATGCAATGTATTTCATATAGGCACATATACACATTGCTCTGCCTGACATTTTTGACCATCACCTTTCCAATGGCTGGATTTAGAGCACCACATCAGAATGAATAGAGCATGCTCAATAACAGCAGCCCACAATAGGCATGACTCATACACATGATTCATGACCACTCAACACTTGCATATAGTGACCACTTGTCTATAGAGCATGATAGCACAAACAAGGGTTTGCCCACATAGTAAAACAGTGCTGAGGTAGCCATCAGCAGGGCTGTTGACCAGGTGATGAATGCATGTTTGGATAAAACTGTGTAGATAAGTGTGCTGTGATGGTGCTGTGTACAGTACATTTCGAGAGCAAAGTTGCCACAAATGACCTTTTTATGATGTTTTTTTTAAGCAGCTTTAAGTTGCTTTTGCTGTTTTTTTTACACTAAAATATTATGCCAGTTTTAGATCTGTTGTCTCTGCTTATTTGACCCCTTCAACCCCAGGGTTAAGATTTAGTTATTAATTTGAAAACTGATTAGCCTTTAACTACTTTGCATTGTTTAGCTATTAAACTATTATTTCATTTCATATATTTACATTTATCTGCTGATAACTGCACCCCTTGCACAATGATGCACATTTATTTATTACATTTATTTATTACTATTGCACTAGTCCACTGTTTTTTCTACAGTATACAGGTATATCTGTATTTTCTTGTATATATTTCTTGCCTCCTTGTGAAATGAGATATATTTATATTTAGATATTTACCCATAGTGACCTGTACTATGTATAGTTTATAGTTTATAGTTAACAGTTAATAATACTGCTGCCGGTACCAACCCATTTAGGCTCTTCATACTGCACAACCTGTTTTTATTTATTTATCTATTTATCTTATCTATCTATCTATCTATTATGTAAGTTACATAACCATGAGAGCGATTAACTGCGGCTTAGAATCATACACAAGCCCTAGGCATTTAACTGGTTAATGTATTTTATACAATTGATTATACAATTTTATGACTTAGTTTTTGCTTGGCATGTTTATTTAAAAATGAATGTTTAAAGAATCTTTACATTATGGAAAGATTTTGTACCAATTTAGGGCTTCACCTTAGAACATTTACATTGTTTAGACATCTCATTTCTAAAAACTGGTGGTTCCTCTGTAGCATCATGCACAGCACCAGTATTAGCATTGTTATAAAGTTTTTAGAAATATATTTACAGCTTAGCAGTTGTAGCTTTTGCCTTTTGTCCATCATTAAACACATAAACAGAGCATAGGTTTACACCTGCTTTCTCACACACTGCAGGTCTGAAGAAGCTGTTAAAGGTGTTGAGGTGATTTCTACCCCTGAAGGAACAGAGACCCATCATTCGTCTGGTAGCTCTGTCAACTGTGAGGTTTGCTAGCGGCCAGTTAAACAAAAGGAGCAGTACTGTAAACCCCAAACCTATCAAAGTGGAAAATTAGGTGAGGGAACCTGCTGAAAGTCTATTGATCAGCGCAATACTGTGATAAAGTTTTGTTTGCAATTTACATTGAATAATGGTCTGCCACGGTACGTCAAGGCACTATTAAATGGGCCCTCTGTTGTACACAGCAATTTCAGAGAACTATAGTTTGCAGAGCCCTGAAGCCAGACATTTGGTCATGAAAAGGTCGTGCTCAGGCATTTACTTTTTATTGCTGCGAATCTTCCCCCTTTCTAAACTGATATTCTTCTAGATAAAACCATTCCATGCACAAACTCCCTCTCCTATAGCTATCTCACTTTTGCTTTTAGCTTTTTCCCCCCATAAGCATTTACTTTTAAAGGGTTAAAGTGTTTCTCAGTAGGAGGTCACAATTTTATACTGGCAAAAAACTGTTTAAAAATGTTGAATGAAACAGGGAATCTCATGATCAATTCGAACCCTGATGAACTCTTTTCCATTGTCTCTTTGGGGATGCAACAGTAGGACACATGTCTGGTGGGCAAACGTCCACTATGCCACTCCTACCCCTTATTATGTGAATATGACTTTCTGTATAGAATCACAATAAAGAAAAATATGTTAAAGTAGAAACCTTACTGAGGCATGCTGATATAAGGCCCTGACAGTTTTCTTCATTTTTCCAGTGAGTGATTGGAAGGAGGAATGATAAGCACTGGAATGTGGATAATTGTCAGAAACAAAGAACTAGGACAGATGCTCGCAGAGCTAAAAGTCAGATGGGCTTTATTAGACAATCGAGTAATTCAACACAGCAACAAAACAGGAACAGACATGGAGGGAGTAGGCAAGATTGTCAGGCTAAGGTCAAAACCAGGGTAGTTAAGCAGCGAGGTAACCAAAGTTAGAGGAACGAAAAGGCGGTCAATAGATCAAAACGAGGAAGCTGACAGGTAGCCGAGGTAATCAAAGTCAAGGGAGTCAAAAACCAGAGTCAAGATAAACACAGAAGAAACGCTTAGATTTGCAAACTATGGGGCTTAAATGCCAACTGGTGATTGATGCCAGCTGTCCTAGTACTCGGGAGACTGGGGACATATTGGTGTGATGTTATCCAATGATGCAATGGAAACCCAGAAGCGTGACAATAATAATACAGTTACAATGGATTATTTTTGAAAACTTACTTTAAAAACTGATCATTTTTCCATCTCCAAATTTAATAAAATTATTAGTAAAATATTTAAAATGTTATGTAAAAATGTAAAATACGTGTAAATACTTAATCAGTTATCATTTAATTAGTTGACACTGGCAGTAATTGCCAACGCCGTAGAACAGCTTTTTGGATGCTGTGAAACTCTTAGTAGTCTTGTTGAATTAATTAGCATGCTTTTCATTGGGCCTGATGGAGCTGACAAATCAAGTTATTGATTTATAGTTATTATCAATTTATAATCAACTTATAGTCAAATAAATAAATGTCACTTTTTTTAGTAAAACTGTGTTAATAATAAAACAAGTCTGTGGAGCCCATTATATTACAGGTTGCATTGACTTACATTACAATAAAGCAAAAGACAAAAGAAAATATAGAGACAAAGATAAACCTTTTTAATATCTTACATTCTGCTCGATGTGTCTGCTAGTAATGCTACAGTTCAAAGGTCCTTTAGTGCCCTGAACATGAATAGACTCTGTAGATCAATGAAACATACTGCATAGCAGTGCTTAAGGGCAGTATCTTCTAAAATAAAGATGTTACGATTCTCTTCTTATTTTTGTCCTGTCTCATTGGTGCCTTCATGTATCCCTTAGCCTGTCACAGTATTCCTCCTCACAGTGTGGCATTGCTGAGATTTTGCTTCTTGTGGCTTTGGAACGTGGCAGTGATTGTATGTGTGTTCCTGGTGTGGGTGATGCTGAAGGCTGGGGTGTCTCTTGGGAGGCAAGTGACAGACTGACAGTAAATTTCTGAATCAGGCAAGGATGAGGTGGTGTGCAGAAGATTCTTCTCAATAGGGCTCACCCTATTGAAATACACATCCTTAAAATATCCACTGTGTAGAAAATGCTGTAGTGTGTGTGTGTGTGTGTGTGTGTGTGTATTTGTGTGTGTGGTTTTCTAAAACAACACAATTCAGAATGGGTGGATGTGAAATGGTTAATTGAAGAGAAACTTTAAGTACTAAGTATGATTTCTCTACGGTGGCATTGGCAAGGGGTCACTAGACAAAAAGAAAAGTCACCTTGTGTGTTTAAGGTGGTAGTAACTTAGTTAAACCAGGGACCCCATCTCTACCGATACAGCCGCAATATGCTAACTCTAACCAAGACTCCTACAGTGGATTCAGTAAATATTAAGGTAGCTGTCACTCCCCTTTCACCTTACAATAATGTAGCAGTCATGTTCAGATTAGTGGACCGGCGCTGTGTGTCCGCATGTCTTAAGGTGGAATAAAAAAATTCAAATAAGAATCCAAATTTAGATTTGAGTCATATTCAGTCTGACTCTGTGAATCTGAACACAGGATCATCCGGTTGACAGTGCTGCTTAAGTACAGAAGCTAGTTGAGCTTTGTGAAGATACCAAAGCAAACCTCTAGTGTTATGGATGGAAGTGACAAACATGCTGCTATGCTTGTTGTGTTGGTGCCTGCCTAGTACATGTAGGGTGAGGGCTTCACTGCTGGTTGGAATGTAGTCTGATGCAGTTGTCTCCAATGCTGGACATTACATGTGTCTCTTGGTGTGTGTAATTAGGGGTGGGCTGGTCTGCCTTATGTAGCTCCTGGTCTTACATAAAGGAATCATCTGATCTGGTGTTCAGTTCTGACTGTTAAATGAAAATCAACATTTTTTTATTACAGATTCTAATAATGTCCATTTTAAATTTTGGATGATGCATGTTCTTGTCAAAATTACCATATGCTCAGTGTTATAGATGTGCAGCTTTAACCATCAATAAAAACAATAATTAGAAATAATTTAAAAAACTTCTTATTTTTACTTTACTTTACTTTATTTATTTCTACTTGAGTAAAACATCTAAGTAATACTTTCACTTTTACTTCAGTAGTTTTTTTATATTATGTTATTATTTGTATTTTTTGCTTATATACTTGTACTTTTAATTAAGTAAGGGACTTGTGTACTTTTGCCAGCTCTGCCTACATCCAGAAACTTGTCCAGTCCATGCCAAACTGAATCACAGCTGTTATTCATGCTTGTTGAGGTATTACTCTTTGTTAGGTATGTTCAGTCACAGGTGACTAATTTCCTGTCCAGTGAGCTCATATAGCTATTTTATTTACTGCCTGAATCCACCAGTTAATCTGTTTCCTCTGAGATTTTATATTTAATGAGTAGCAGTAAATCCCAACCCAAATCAATGTTTGGCCACAAATTTTAAAAACCGTTGTATCAGACATCTGGCGAGGGGAATTTTGAGCTTTTTAGACTGTCACTACGACCGGAACACTTGTGACTTGATATGTTTCTCTACAACCAAGCTTTTTTTACATCAAACCACTCAGAATGACATTGCTTGCATCTTAATGATGTAATTATGGAGAAATTTCGGACAAAATAGTGCAGCTTCCCTTTAAGAGCTAATGAGGGACATAGACAAAGAGCAATGATGGCTTCTCCAGAATTCAAAATTAGAACTGAAATAACTCTGCATGAACATCAAACTCTCAATTAGTAACAAAGCAAACAGTCAACTATAACAGATCCAAAGGCATCCCTTTCAAGTGCTAATCTTAGTTGGCCTTTTTAATTTAATAGTCTATCAGAGGCATTATTATTATAATTTCCAGCAGACAGAACTTTGCCATGGCCTGCTGTAATAGCATTATGTCTGTTATCATAAATGTGCTAGCCATGGTCCTGAAACATCTCGCAGCCACCAGCACAGCTATAAGCACAGTGCTAGGGGATGCCTCATTCAATGTTATTCTTGATGATGAACAGTGAAGTAATCACTTCTCTGTAATAGAAAGAGGATATGACGTTGTATAATATCTCAAGTGTCATTTACTCAACATGCCCTAGTGTTCAGACTACACTGGAGTAGCTGTGGTCGCACTTCTTTAGAAATCTGACAGATCAATACTCTTCTTCTCTATCATAAGCATCTGCATGTCATCTGCTTTCCGTCTCAGCTATGATATCTGCAGTCTTAAATGACTTAATATTGTTAGAGAACTCATTCTTCCCACTCCTAGAAGCATTACATGAGCAAGCAAGCAATAATGCAGTCCATATCCGTCCAGCGGTTACAGCGTTTGTGCGCGAATTTGTTTGTGTTTTAAACAAATTAGCTTAAGGAATATGGCTTTCTGCCCCATGATGAGAAACGCACTCTGCATGGTGCATGACTGTGGGTTTGACTCCCAGCCATGCCACCTGCCTGCTCAGGGGTTTCCAAGGGTGCAACCAGCCTCGTTCTCATGAAAGGAGGGAGGACAGAGTCTAAGCTGTTGCTATGCAACACAGCAGTCAGTCAGACATCTGCATGGTTGCACACTAGAGCTGAACACTCGGGATGCTCAACAGCTGAGCTTTAGTGGATTAGAAGGATGCAGTTGTAGGCCATATTTATATCACAGGAGCTTTATGCTCGCCTTCACCGTCAAACGTTCAGCTGTCATGCTGGAATTTGCCAGCACTGAGAGAACAGAGCTTTGATTTTGCTTGATTAAAATATTTACACCATTTCCACCTTAATAAAATATATCATCAATATTCTGGTGTACATTTAATTTAGTTTTGGCTGCAATTGGGCTCTATATTTTGTGTATTTGTGTACATAATGTGCATATAAAGTAACCTGAATGCATTGCTTTGGAAATACTAGTGCAGTACTTTATCTTTTTAATGTGAAGGCAGGTAATAAGTGTAAAAAGTATAATTAAAATAACTATACAAAGCTGTAAATGAGAAAGTGAAAGCTTAAGGCTAAATATGCTTATCCTTTAGGAAGGTGTTGTGGCTCTGTCTCTGATTTACCAGTTATACACTGTGAAAAACATGGGCTAGAATATCACAAGTGGTGATGAGTAACTAAAATAAGGTTGTTCAGTGCAACATGTAAGATGAAACAACCTGTCAAATTCATACTCCAAACAGTAGGGGGCACCTTCCACGAATTGCACAGTCAATCCTCCTCCCCCTTAAGTGCTCACCAGTCTAGAAGAAGCATTGCAAGTTCAACCTCATACTTCATCCCTTCACTCACCAAGAGTGCCTTCAGCGTTGGGAAGCAGCACCAGTGTTAACTCTGGTTTTGCTTCTATTTATACCACTTTGTTTGTTTGTGGTGGTTGTTATAATGGTTGCTTGCCAAGAACTTCACAAATGTACCATTTCCTCTTCCTTTTATTTCCTTTTATTGACTAATGCCATCATAGCAGTGCTACTTCTTCTTCCTCCCATGTTGGACTAATTTGACCAAATGCTACAATGGCTCTTCATCCATTCTTGAAGTACAATAAGACAGTACAAGCTGGTTAGCATGCTAGCTTCAGAAGATATCTCCACAACAGGATACTTTGAAGCCTTTGTCAATCTCTTAAAACTGTTATTTCATCACATTGTCTTAATAATGTTAGCGGATAATTCTGGAATGTTTTCACTGAGAAATTGTTCATATTACTTCCTTAAAATACAGTAAAACTATATTTCATATAAACATATGCTACATCTTCTGTGTTTTTCAACTTTTAACAGTATATGACTTTGTTTACAATCATTGAAAACACTATAACATTACTGTCCACTAATCCATACCTTCATTCTTTGCATAATGTGCAAATGAATAATAACTGTACGAAGAAGCCCAATCTTCTCAAGCAGAGGCACATTACAGAGCAAATCAGCTCACACCAACTACAAATCTAGTAAGAATAAGAATAGACTACCTGTCACACACCCCCCACACCTGCAGCAGCACCTCCATCCTCTGCCTCTCTGCTACATTAGCTTCACCTGTTTCTAATCAACCTAATTACCATCTGTAAGCACCCAGTAGATCAGCACTTGTTTCTTCTTATTCAGTGTTTTAATTGTTTTTTGTTGTGTTTTGAGAACATAGCAAAAAGTTGTAGTTGATGTGGCAATACAGATTTAGATCTGTCTAGAATCTGCATCAGCTGTTATTGTTCTACAATAAATACCTGACATTGACTGTGTTAATGCGCACACTAGTCATTGTGTGATTTTGGTAGTCGTGTACTACAAGTTCTTATATCAGATCAAAGCTATTGTTTAAGTTTAGCAGTCTCAGCTCAGTGACCAGGTTATTCATTCATGTTTAACTTCATCTTTTATTCATTTTTCTACTACATACTGTAAGTAGAGAATAGCTGCCCTGGGAGCAGTAAACTCTACTAACACTAAAGTGCAAATTGTCAACCATAAACACTCTAATACCATTACAAAATACCATTACTGGATATTGATCACCACCATGAACCAAACAGAAACAGCAGTGATAGCTTTGCAGCCTGTCCATAAACGCACTGAAGAATGTGTAAGGATCTTTCTTTCTGCAGGTACTGTTATAACATGGAGTTGTTTACTAGCAACATGTTCTGCTGTTCAGATTATTTTGTTGATATACATTGCTCTATTTTTAAATGACAGATTCATTACTGTGTAGTCGTGATTTATTCTTTAACTTGCTAATGTTAAAGAACAGATGCTTTGAAGTAAGGATGGACAGAAATACACTGTAAAACAGTTGCACCCAGGAGGAATTAACTGACATGAATGAAGGCTCGTGAGTAGTTTTGACATCAGATATTACCATAGCACTCTGTTGGTGGCAGTGGATAAAAGAAGACACAGCCCAGCAACTTGAATGATCTGGGAGATCTACACAAACCACAGAGAGAGAGAAGCATCAGACTGTTCAACATGCATGGAGAGACCCAACAGCCAGACATTCAGTAAGTCGTCCCAGTAGTGCCAGCAACGTCGGCAGATGGCTATATGATACAGAATTACATTCATGCGCATCGTTACAGCAGTTTTCCCTAACACCATGTCAATTTGCCAAAGACTGCAATAGTGTTGTGTCATTGACTGTCATTGAGTGAATCAGAATGGCACCGGGTCATGTGACATGTCCAGCTTTTGTCTTGGTAGAGACAATCAAAGAATCTGTGGAGATCCACGTATTAATGTACATATTGTGTGGAGACACTGTGGTCAGAGCTGAGATGAATAGTTTATATGCATAATATGCATGTTGCCTTAGCAAACATGGCAGCCCAACACCATACTGAGATATGAATGTGTAGCTCAATAAGTATTGCCTGTGTCAGTCTAAATTTATCATTTATTGTTCTTGGTAAATTTTATCTTCCTTCCCAATAGCACTGCAATCTATTCTGGGAAAACCTTTTGTGATCATGAGTGTATGTTAAAAATTTAATTTACTAGCCCATCTCATTACCAAAGAGCAGTCAGGTGTTCTTTAAATTGTTCATGAAAAAATTTTACATTAAGAAAAATGATGCAGATGTGGTGACCATGGAGATCCTACCTGCCGAGGCGGTCCATACTGACACTGTTCATTTAGCTTGTTCAACCTTATTCAACATCTTATTTCAGACATTAGCAAACTAAACTAGAACAGTATATACGATGCCAGCGGACCACAGCTATTGCCTTGGTTACAATGAACTTACTACACCGCATTTTAGTCTGGCCCTACTTTAAAACATCTACTGCACTATTACAGCCACAACTTCCTTCAATTTTGAACATAGTGAGCTGTTACAGTTGTAGTGTCATGTTAAGGGGGAATGATCTGCCAATTTGTCACTGTCCTTTACTATGTGTCCGTTTGAAAACACTGCCAGATTTGAGCTCCTAAATTGCACTGACGATTGACTGCATCTAGGAGCGCAGAAGTATCTATGTGGCAGTAGGAGCGAGAGAGTGCTGGTGAAAAGGCTGTCTCTCCTCTGACTCACACACTCTAAGTAATTGCCACTCTCATGTGCCAGCGTTTTCGTGCCCACTCCAAACGATGGGTTCTGCGACTGGGTTATTTAATGAATCATGTTGTCTTTTTCCTCCTCAAACAGACTTTGTGGAGGGTGGATGGGCGGTTTGCTCTCTGTTGGATTATTCCTCATTGCTATTCAACAAGCTTCTGTTGTTCTGATGAGAGGAGATCTTGCCTGGCTTGGGAGCTGCTGTGGAAGGCTGTGACCTTGCCCACAAGCTTAATTGCCCTTGTAAAGCCTTTGCTCTTTGGACAACAAAGGAAATGCAAAGGAGTTGGCAAAATTGCATTACAAAGTCAGTACTGACCAGTGGAATCCCACTTGACGTTGCTAATGAGGATTTTTACACAGATAAGGAGAACATGACTGGATGGAATTGTCTTTGGAGAGGTGTTGAGAGCACTTCACCTCTATTCCAAACTTTAACCACCGAACTTTATCCCTGCAAAAGAAATTGGGAAGAAGATGCAACTTGTTGAAAACTCCAGGCAAACATAACACCAGAAAGTGGTTTTATAGGCTTTACCAGCTCTTAACTTACCAGCCTAGGAGAAATTCTTCAAACTTGCCACAAACATCTCCAGTGGTGGAAATAAGCCAATGCCAACTCTGGTATTGCTTCTATTTCTATTGCCTCTTTTGTTTGGTTGATAGATACGTTCAGGTGTTGTTATTTCTTCATGCACTTTGCACACTTTAAGCAGTAGAAATCTCTCTGTAGGGTCAAATTAAAGTAAATTAAAGCAAATTAAAACAAATGTGAGTCATCACAACTACACAACAGAATGTAACCTGTCGTGATTAATTCGTTTAACATAGCCCTGATCTTTATTATGTATGATATTTGTTCCCACACATTATGCTGGAGTTGTTGGAGGCTTGTGGCTATATATAAGTGGATCTTTAGTCTGACCATTATTCTGATCATCATAAGGGTTGAGGATGAAAGCACCTTCCCCTGAACTTCAGGGACAGGCCTCGCCAAGGTGAATGACACTGGAGCATAATAATAAAAACATAAAAAACGCTTTTCAGAAATGTTGTATGGGCAAATATCATGATGTAACATTAAAGTGAACAGTGACTATTACATCCTCTAGGGGTTAGACGTAATAAATATGTGGTGGCGGTGGTTTAAGCTGGCTGCCCACTCAGCCCCAAACCAACACAGCTCATTTTCCAAAACACAATTCAAACGATATGTTCAATCCCAGGTATAGAAAAATATAGAAAAAGTATATTTTAATGTACTAGAAATGTATTTTAACATCAACAAGTACATTTCAAGCACACCATTCTTTACATGCTAAATACAAGTGCAATACATAATTACAAAAATACAAATACATTTTACATCAGTAGTACTTCAGTGTACTTCCCTGGTAAAGATGAAGTTATATTAAGCCAAGTGCATTCAAATGTGTCTACAATTAATATAGTGTGTCTGAAAATGGTAAACTTAAATACAATTAGTTCTGTTTAAGAATAGTTTTAATAGTGTTAATGACATTTATCCAGCATATTGAGATAGTGAGGTCCTACAAGTACCTGGGGGTTCACCTCAAACACAAGCTGGACTGGACGGACAACAATGCTGCACTCTATAGGAAAGACCAGAGCAGACTACATCTCCTGAGGAGACTCAGGTCCTTTGGAGTGCAGGGGCTACACCTTCTTCAATGCTGTGGTGGCACCAGCCATCTTTTATGGAGTGGTCTGCTGGGGCAGCAGCATCTCCATTGCTGATAGTAAGAGACTGAACAGAATCATCAAGAAGTCCAGCTCTGGCCTAGGGTGTCATCTTGACCCAGTGGAGGTGGTGGGAGACAGGAGAATGAGGACTAAGTTATAACACAAGTTGAAGAATCTGTCCCACCTCATGTACCACTCTCTGAAAGCATTGGGCAGCTTCTTCAGTGCCTGGCTGCTGCACCCGCGGTGTGTGAAGGTGAGATACTGCAGATCCTTCTTTCTGGCCGCTGTCAGACTGTATAACAGCCGCTGTTCTGCGCAATAAAAACTCAATATTCCATTTCTATTTCTACTATGTGCAATAAAAACTCAGGAATCTATTTCTATTTCTACTATTTATATTTTCTGTAATTTTTGTATATATAGATCTTATTTATCTTATATTAAGTACATAGTGAATATATGAAAATATAGCATAGCATTATGAGTGCACATTTGTTTAAGTATTCTTTCATTGTACTTTTTGTCGCCTGGGGTGATTTATTGTTCTTAGAGTTTAGTATAGCTTGTTTTATAACCTTCTAAAATGAACTTGTTTGTAGCTAAAACACAGGGCTTATTGCCTTTAGGGTAACTTCAGTCCAAAATAACAAAGAAACCACCTAAAAAAACAATTCAGCAAACTTACCCTGTAAACAAACTGCCTGCTCTCAACACAAACAGAGACCAAAGCATAAACAGCAAGGCAGGTCACCTCTACCAGTCCCGTTCAAAATACATTTTACAATAAATACAGAAGAAACAAAGACTTGCAGCCAACTGTAGCAGCATGTTGGCTCGGGCGAAAAGAGAAGAGCAGCTCATCAACTGCAGCAACAAAAGGTCCAAAAAAAACTGTACAGGACGTAACAATGACACAGCAGGTAAAGTTACTAATGATGTGGGTTAGGAAACTGTCACTACAATCGCTGATGCAAGTCTAACCAGCCGTTATCCTTAAGGTTAGTAAATAGGAACTATTTGAAATTGGTTAAACAGCAGAAGTAAGCTGTTACCCAGCTGTTCAGCAGGGACAGGCAGGTGTTGTCAGCTTTTTTTTGCCAGCTGTTCAAGGTGGAATAAGAAAATACGAATAGCAAAACTTCATTGTCAACTCTCAGAGATACTTATCCTGGGGCTGAATTTGTATTGAAGTAAATTATCTTACTGCACCTTTGAATGAATTCATAATCGCACTGGTGCGCTGTTTTTTTGTTTGTCATCTAATGTTTGGTTTAAAACTATCCTGCTGCAGAAACAATTCCTTTTAAAAGACATATACATCCACACATTATTCAAAACCGCCAACTGCTCAGAGTGATGTCCTATTTCTGCGGATGTTCTTGATCTAAAGTAACACCAGCCAACTTTATTTATAGGTGTCCTGTAAAACTAAAACTGCCGTTGTTTAGTCCTTACTATAAATGTCACACCTGTGACACCTGTGACAGTGGAAACTTCTTATAATTCTCCACCATTGTCACGCTGCTCTGTTTTCTTTAGAGTCTCTCAGGGGAAGAGGACTACATATTGGCCATAAACAGTGATCATTGTTAGCTTCATTTGTGAAGAGCGAGGACACTCAGACATAAGTGCAGGTTTGCACACTCATCTTTGAGGGCTGTGGGTGAGCCAGTGGGTTTGTTTGAAAGAGAAAGCAAACCCATTATGAGGAACAAGCTCTTGTGCTAGACCGCATGATTCTTGGTTTTATTCTGTATTGAAGTAAACTCAATTAATACACTTTTGGAAGCTTTGTTTTTCAGCCGGTAATTTGTGCATGACTGTAACACTATTCTTGTATAATACACGTATATCTTTACAGTCTACCTACTTTAAAGGGAAATTATAGATGTATGGAAGTAAACAGCAGCAGCAAGGGTACTTCAGAAGACCTCAACACTGTATAACTGTGAATACCATGCCTCCTTAATCTTACAGCAGGTTGTTCAGATTGTTTGAATGGTGCTCATACTTGCAGTTCTCACAGAGGTCAGGGCTTTTATTGGACCGCTGTAGGACATTCAACATTTTGTTCTTGTGTTGCTTTAGGTCTTGTTGTTGAAATTGTTTATCCTGATGGAAGCAGAATCCCACCTCCACCATACTGCCACCACCATACTTCACTTTTGGGGTGGCTAGCATTTATAGGATACTGCAGCTTCCACTTTCTTATTATTGTTCCGACATCATGTCTGATCATGATCATGTCTGGTTGCTGGGATATCTAAATCAATGACTATCATTTTTGAACATTTTAGGTTTATGCAAAAATAAGCAAAGCTGGCTTTTTCTGGCTAAAGTGCTTGGGTCTTTCTCACTAAACAGGTGCCATGTAGAGTGTTACAACCTTTCTCATTCATATTTGAACCAGTGCTCTATAATTGCTCCATCAAAAATTAGCCAGCTCTTTGATACAAGTGGGACCTTCTCCGTTATTTGTAGAGTGTCAGCGTGCATTCTGAAAGTCTCGGTTTGTTCATCCTGCTGCTGTGTGACCTGCCAGTTATTTTTTGTAAAAGAGCAGCCCCAGTAGGTTAGCTAACCCCTTATTATTACTAAGCGAGGTATTCGGCATCTAATATTCAAGATTTGAAATGTTAAAGATCACTAATAAAAAAAGTGATTATGACCACTTTGGCAATGGTTTGAGTCGGGGTGGGGGTGTAGGGCGGTGTTGGGTGGAGGGGGTGGTGCTGAGTGGCTTTATTAGTACTTTATTATCCAGTACTCAGAGTCTGGATAACAGACAGGGGTCATGCCACAGGCAGGCAACAACAGAGATGTCTAAAAACCAGAAACCAGGAGAGAAGGCAAGGACCAAAAACACGGGCAAGACAAACTCACATAAATATGCCTTAGAACTCAAATTAGAATTACAGGGACATAAACAAACAGAACAGAGGGGTTTAGATAGAAGTCTTTATGTGGCAATGATCAGCTACAGGTGTGTACGGTGGGCGGAGCAGGTGGGGGCTGGCAGGAGCCAACAGTCAGAGGCCATGTACAGTACCATGCAGACCCAGGAGGGGGTGGTGTATGCTTCAAAGCATTATTTTATTAATGTAATGTAATCTGATTACTTTCTGGTACTTTTGGATGACTTGTCTTTTTGAATAATCAAAGACAACACAATGTTTAATATTTGTTTATACTGATATGCTTGATACTGATACACAATACATAACTGATTATCATATACATATTATTTTGTGTTTTAACAGCTAATGAATGCATGAATGTGGTTTTAGTGTAATCCTGTAGTAATCACTCGGTTTTATTGCTGCATTATTAGAAATACTGTAGTACTGCTGTATTTTTACTGTAACTGTTTACTGTTCATACTAGTTATGCAGCTTTGGGGGTTTAGGGTTTGAGGGGCTGGCCTGAGACACCTTAAACGAACAGGAATTCCAGAATCCACACCTTTATAAACTCAGGTCACACGAACCCTTATTTATGTATTATGAAAACAATAGATCAAATAAAGCCATATGAAACACTAATAGAAGGGGCACGTACAAAAGCAGGTCCACGGGAGCTGCTTTCACATCGACATCCTGCCTGGGTAAAATCCTACAGGCTGAGTGCTTTCAGCATTCCCAAAGCACAGCAGCAAATGCACAGAATGGAATGAGATATAAAAGAGGGCTGTGGAATCTCTTTATCCACTCTACTCCCCACAGACATTCATTTCAACGGCACTGCTCTCTTGCTCTGTCTCCTCTCAGGCTCACTCCTCCTGTTCTCTTTCTGTTCTCTGTCTCCTCTACGGCATACACAGACGAGTGCCTCCTACTGGTTAACGGGGACGAGTGTTTCCGTCTTCTCACTTCTACAAGGCATTGTTGCTAATTATTGCAACACACATCTCATAGCCCCAGGACTGGATGGAGTTATTAATCCCAAAATCCCAAAAGGCCTGCTTGTGGATCCACAATTCAATTCCTCACTCTCATAACTGCATGACTTACATACTGCTCTTATAGTGGCTACTGAATAATTTATAGCATTTTTTTTAAAGAGTCTTAAATTAGTAACTGAGTAATAAGCCCAATTTCATTTCATTTTCAGTCAAAATGGGCAATAAAGAGCAGTTATTTTTTTTCAACCATTTCTTTTCATGTTAAACATACGTCCTAAATATGTTAAATATATTTACATAAGGCATATATTTCACAGACCTGTTATAGACTAGTAGCCCTGTCCAGAATGTTTCCTGCCTTTGCTGTGATGGACTCTAGCACCCCCCTGCAACCTTCTCAATCTGTTTCACCCAAAGGACCACCTGATAATAACTATAGAGCTTAGCGGCCAACCAGAAAACTGAAATCAACTTCAACAATTTGGTTGTAAAAAACTGTATGTCTGAATTCAAACAAGGGAAAACCAAAAAAACAGGATGCCATCTGTTGCTGGTCAGCAGGTATACCGAAGATTTATTAGTTTGCTACTGTACTTTTATTTATACATGTGTACATTAATATACATGTATTTATATGAACATACATAATATAATACTAATATGCGTTTGTATGACATTTTGGGCCCACTACGAGCTACCACCTCCACCTGAGTACATGGGCCACTAGAGAGCTTCATGGCTGGTGGCTGCTTGGCCCACAGGTTGAGAAACCCTAATGTGGACTATGAATGAATGAACCTGTTTATTTAGAAAATCACTAATGATCCCTCCAGAAGCCTGTGTTTTGAACCATGCTCACTGTGCATTTCACCCCAGCCACCACTCGCCAGTCTTTCTGTAGGTCACTTAGAGTCATCGTACGGTGGTTAAGTGACATTTGAATGAGGTGGCGCTCATCACGGTCAGTAGAGAGTGGTTTTCGCCCTCTGCCAGTCTGTAGCTGTGTTGTCTTGTGTGTTTGCTGCTTGACCTTGCTGTTATGAAGCGGACGCTCACTGTATCTGCCAGTAAAGCTAGAACCCAACCTTCTGTTCCTCAGTAGGAACCTGCTGTACATGTGGAGAAGCTGATTTAAGAAGGAGTGGTCTCGTATTTATTTCCAGCGTTGTATTAGGTGTCACCACGGCCACTTGTAGGAGTTTGTTTGCTTCGTCTTTGCATCAGAACATCTGTTCAGTCAAACTTGGTGTTTTTAAACTACTTTAGCTAATTCAAATGAACAACAGCAAACAAAATGAATAAAGTTAAATGGGCGAAGCAATAAGGAGTTTAAGTGGGATGACATTACCTCATTTAAGCTTCATATTCAAGCTCACATTGAGGCATACACATTCATACAGCACTGAAATACTGCAAAGCAATAAGGGTTGAAAAGTCTTTTTCCTCAAATGAACAATTCAAGTGTCAAAGCACAGATTTACAGCCTTCTTAAATGTTTTTTGTTTGGTACTGATTTGTGCTTATGCGACTCCTGGGGACTTGATTTGTGAAGGAGAACGTGAATTTGAGGGGAAGCTGAATTGGTTGCGACACTGGCTGAGGAGGGTCCTGCAGGATTACTGGGAAAGGTACGTTGTATACTTTGTGGGGTAATGTCATGGTCGATGTGCAAGATTCATTAACAGTCACCAGACTTTCTCTCTTGCACACAGGGCTGTAAATTTGCCTTAAATGCAGATGGGAAAAGCTAACTGAGCACATGATACTACTTATTTTGTATGGTTGTTATCATTTTTTGTTGCATAGGATGTTCTAAGGCAAAGTAAATAAAGATGGCCACGCCTTGTTGTTTTACATATGTATGTGTAGGTTTTATGACTACATATTGGCAGCGTTCAGTTGCAGAACTAACAGTATCAATTTCCATGGAGTTCTATGCACAAACTTAATGGAGCTTATGAAGAATTCCACAAGGTTAGGACCATGTACAACACAGTGGGCACCAACACAATGTTGTGTTTGCTTGGTAATGTGTCCACCATTTGTCTTTATTACAGACTCCATTCTTTTTAGGAGACTTGCAGAAATGTTTTTCCACTCCTCTACAGTTCAGGCTTAGAACTCAAATTCAGTGATGCTGATACACATCCTTGCAGACTCAGTGTTGAGTTGACTTCCTACCGCAGAGGGATGCGTAGAAACACCTGTAAATAGTAGTTTAGATCTGAATCATGAGTGGAGCTTGATTTTGTCATTTCTCTCAAAGATGAAGGTTTAAGCATTGTTTATCTGATGTTATCTGATGTCCGTTTCGGTGGTCTACCAGGTCCTATTTTCCTTTGTATTTTCATCTTCTTCTTTTTTAAAGCCAGTTATGGAATCTCAAGCTTCTTTTGACTTTCCTCTTCTTCATTCAAGTGCTTTATCTTTATTTCCTCAAAAATATCTTCTAAAAATGAATAACCTGATAACCTATACTCCTGACTGGCAATTATATAAACAAAAGATGCTTTTGGAAAAAGATGTTTCTTAGTGGAAGTAGACTTTTTCCATAGTTCTGTATGTCCGATGTGGAGATGATGAAATGGAGGTAGAATTATCATTCTGAGGAGAGTTAAACTCATCAGTTGGAGCTGGTGTTGGGGCAGCTCAGTCAGAGGTCCTATGAGGTGTTTGTGTGTGTGTGTGGGGTATGTATGTGTGTGTGTTCAGGATGGGCCCCCGCTCCCTTGAGTGACAATGTCACAGTGTGTATCCTGTGAAAATAGAATACTGTGCTCTGCGTCAGGCTTGCGCAAACACACGCATGCACAGACACACATGCACACGCACACACACGCATGCATATACACAGACAAGGCAATAGAGGGGTTGCTGCTACGCAGGCCATGAAGAGCCAGCCCACTCCAGAGGGGTATTTAAAGGCCGGCCCCTGCACTGTGTGCAGAAGTTTCTGATCTGCTCTGGTTCAGCACAGCGTGTGTTCTCACTTTCTCTCCTCTGTAGCATCCTGCTCTTCTTTGCCCGTCAGACTCACTCTCAGCTCAAGGTACTGTTTTAAGGCTTCTCTCTTCTTTTATATTGTATAGCAGCAATTGTGTTCTGTAGTAAACTGACACTTTTCTTTTTAAACACAGGTCAGGTTATTTCTAAACATGTGATTATGTTTGGTGGATCATATAAAGTACATCATTGCAATGCATTGTATTCAGCATGAACAATATCAGTAAATAGAAGTAAGCGGTTACTGTAAAGCCAGTTCATCAGTTCGAGAAAATGCTAAAATGCTGCTCTATTGCTCTTCTGGAGAATAGATTTTAATCTCATGTGCTTTTTATTCCTTACATACTTTGGTGCTGCCTTTCTGAGAATCCCTTAGAATTTCAGGCTTACTGTGTTCTAAGCTTAGTTTTCAAAGATTACATGAAAAACAAAGTGAACTTGGATATTCCTAAATCATAGCAGTGGGTAATAAAGGTCTTGACCTTTCAGCAGACCCTGGCCATTTAAAGGGTTAATATGTATTTCACTAATGCATTGATGACCAACAAGACCGCAGAAAAAAGTGCCTTTCAAAGTTCATAACACAGTGCAGAGAATCGCTGCACCTTTATGTGGTAGAAAGAATAAATATAATATAATATAATATAATATAATATAATATAATATAATATAATATAATATAATATAATATAATATAATATTGCTGAAAAATGACAGTATCTTATATGATCACGAAAGACAATTTGTAGCTCCCCCACAGCATACATTAAAGAGCACCTCAGTCAATCCACTTAATTAATATTTCATGCCCTGGTATTGATGTCGGAGAAAATGATGTTATGTTTGTATTGACTGAATGCAGTTGTTACAGCTGTGCAAGGCGGCTGACTTAATTATTTGCCCTCATCCTCTCCTGTCTCTCTTTTGAGAGACATTGTTGCTCCTTATGCAAATTTAATGAGAAGCCCTCTTGCAAACCATCCAACTTACTTTCAATACTATTTACCCCTTTTCACCAAATCCATCACCCAGCTGTGCTTCATGTTCTCTAACACCTACTTCCAAGATTCATTTTGACTTTGACTGGAAATGACATCTCCTCTCTGTGTGTCTGTGTGTCTGTGTTCAGTCATGAACGCTGGAATCTGCGTGTGTGTGCTGCTGGCAGCTCTCTACAGCAGTGGGTGCCATGCTCTCCCTACACACTCGCTGGACGAGAGTCGGTTGGATGGAGCTGTAGATGAACATACGCGACACACCCGTGCAGTGCCCCCAAGTGGTCAGCTCAGTCTGCTGTCTAAAGCACAGGAAGAGGAGGTGCAGGAGGACCCAGCCCGCAGACTGAATGAACTGCTGGCCAGACTCATTTCTAGAAAAGGTAGGACTTCTCCTGTTCTCCATCCAGTCATCTGCTCTCACATTCATAAACAGATGCTCGGTCAACTGCAGGGATTACCACCGTAGATTACAAGATTACAGCATGTAGCCTCATTATTTACCCTCATAACACTGTCAACTTTCTTTCAGTATAAACTTCATATGGATAAATTACAATTAGATGGGTTTTCTCTGTAAACACATTTATATGAGAATCTTCTCTGAATAATATGATGCTAGCCATTGATTTCTATTAGTAACATTTGTATATTCATTATCCATTGCATGTCTCTATAAGCACTGTTTAAATGTTCTATATCTCTTTCCATTTTTTAATTCTAGTGTTTTTTATGATCCTATAGCCATTTATAATAACATTTTGATGATTTGCTTTTTAAATATATTTAATGAATAAATTAAATATTTAATTTTATATTTAAATACATTTTTATGATTGTAATACAAGTGTATTGATTTTCCCCATAAATTATATCTGCTTATTCTTTATAAATAACATCTTTTACATATTCTATTCAGTTTGCCACCATGTAAATGACATTTAGATGTACTACAGCTGTGTTTTTCAGGTGTTATTATAGCAATTCTAAACTCTTATTAGCCACCGTTCTCATTTATATCAGCCTCTACTTACGTACTATATGTTCTGTCTGTAACCAGAGGATGTGCCCCTCTCTCTGTCAGGTTCATACCGCAGGAGCCCTTCCAGCAGGTCTACGAGTCACAGAATAAAGGACAGAGATTATCTGGGCTGGATGGACTTTGGCCGACGGAGCGCAGAGGAGTACGAGTACTCTTCATAATATCCACCCCACCAATCGTCTCCAATCAATCAACTAATCAGCCAACTTACATGTACAGAGAGAGCCGTCTTAATCATTCTCCCTGCCAAAAATCAAGTCGTCGTCGGAGAGCTCTTTCTCCGACTTCTTCATGTAAATTTGTTTGTATGATGAAGATGATGCAATATATGAGTATATATGGAACACATTCAAATTTTAGAAATCACCCACAGACTGGGAATGTGGTCTCGATTTCATTTGTTTTCTCAGATGTGTGTACATATGATTTTGTCCTCTTGTTAAAAATATGTCAGGTGTTTCAGAATAAATCATTGCCTTAACTCATTCACCCAGAATTCAGCTCCTGTGAACTGCATTGAAATAAAGCATATATTCATTTATACATTATAGAACTATAACATATTTCATTGCATTACTTCCTATTGCTATTACTTGTGTATGGAACAGGGTCCGACAATGGTATGATGGCCCTGATGCCATTACACTTGCCTAAAAATCAATCAAAATCTAAATACAATTAATTAAACAAAACAGTAGGAGGGAGCGGGGCTCAACCCTGCATTTATTCAGAAACAGCCAGGATACCATGGAAACACTGATCAGATCAGTTAGTGTTAGTGCAGGGGCTCCAGTAGGAGCTACCGCAAAGAGGGTCACCATCGAGTCATGACAGAGACACTCAGGAATTTTTGATTACTGCTTTAATAATAACATCTTAGCCAATCCACTACTGAATGACATGGGGAAATGATCGACCAGTACAAATTAGCACAGGCCTAAACCCGCCTCACAGAAGGCACTAGAGCCCAGCTCCACCATTTGTTGAGCGCTTGGGGATGAAACTTACAGTAATGGCCTTATTATGAACACATTCTCTTATTGACCCCCTGAAGCAGTAGCTGTATTGTGAGAGCGAGCGGACGGCTCTGCTCCTATTTCTCTCCAAACAGCCTCAGGGACAGATCAGAGTACAGGCAATAAAAGAGCAGTTTTTACTCACGCTGTACAGGAGAGAGGAGAGAGAGTGAGGGGGGTGGGGGTGGGGGGTGGGGGAGGAGAGAGAGAGAGAGAGAGAGAGAGAGAGAGAGAGAGAGAGAGAGAGAGGGAGAGAGAGAGGGAGAGAGAGGATGGTGGTAAGGAGATAGAATCAGACTGGGAGAGCTGCAGGGAAAAAAAGATGAAAAAGAAAAAGACAGAGTGAGAGAAGGAATAGAGAAGCAGAAGAGACAGTTTAAGAGATGAAGAGTGAGAAAGAAAAAGAAAAAATGAGGAAAGGAGGGAATAAATAGTGTGAACTAGAGAGAGAGAGAGAGAAAGAGAGAGAGAGAGAGAGAGAGAGAGAGAGAGAAAGGGGAGAATAAAGGAAGAGAGGAAGCAGACAGAGAGAGGAGATAAAGAAAGAGAATAAGAAAGATAAGACAGAAGGGAGAGACGAGAGATGCAGGAGGGGGGAAAGAGGAAAACGAGAAGAAGATATGAGAGGATAAGAAAGAGGAGATAAGTGAGATACAGGAAGAAATGAAGAGGAGAGAGAAGGAGTTAAAGAAAGACACAATAAGAGAGGGAAGAGAGATGAAGGAGGGAGAAATGCATCAGGAAGAGAGAAAGATGAGAGAGCAAGGGAGAGAGAGAGAATGGGAATCTGGAAAAGTAATGAGAAAGAGCAGAAAGGAGAGAGTAGAAGAGATGCAGAATAAGGGAGAGAGAGAATAGACAAGAAGAAAGAAAGAACAAGAAAAAGGGATAGAAAAGAATAAGAAAAAGAAAGAGTGAAAGAGAAGAGAAAGCAAGAGATAGAGAAATGATAGAGAGGGAGAATCTGATGGCTGATTAGAGAGAGAGAGAGAGAGAAAGAGAGAGAGAGAGAGAGAGAGAGAGAGAGAGAGAGAGAGAGAGAGAGAGAGAAAGAGAAAGAGAGAGAGAGTAAGAGAGGACATGGGAAAGAGTGGGAAAGAGAGCGACAGAGAGAGAACGAAGCTGGGTCCCAGCCCATGTTGTCTTTTGTGTAAACCACTCGAGTTAGCACATAATGGATGGATTGTAGGATGGCAAATGAGAGAGCAATGGTTTATAGTGAACAAAAAGCACCATTATGCCACAGGTGTGCCTCAATGAGAGCTGTTTCATTCTGTTAGACAATAAAAAGTGAACCCATAAACACAGACAAGCACATGCACACCCACACACACATGCACATGCGCAAATGCATGCATGCACATGCACTCACCTCAACATGAAAAGGCCTGCTGGCAAAGCAATTAGATGCGTCATAGCCAATAAAACACTGCCTCTGACGCTACGCACCCCAACACACACTCACACAGACACGCACACAGACATTACTGTAAAAATACTTCTTGTTTTAAAAGTGAGAAACTTGGCTGTCTTAAGATTCGGACTGCAGTGGACATCAAACTACAGAAGAAGTTTTACAACCTGTTATTATTAGAAGCTCAACAAAATCAAAAATGACATTTATGTTTGACTGTTTGATGTGATGGTCAATTATAGCGAGACTGACTATAAAGGAGCATAGACATATCATCTGCAATGTTGAGAAAATAAGCTTTCTAAAGGAACTGCTTTGCCTTCCAGTTTTCTGTGTGTACGTCTCCACCATGAACATACTGTCAGAAACAAAGAACTGGGCTGGACACACGCAGAGCTAAAAGCCAAAGGAGGGTTTATTTGACAAGTCGATAGTCAAGCACAACAGCAAAATCCAGGCAATCATAACAAAAGCGGTAATGTAGGGTCGTAGTCAGAGAGACAGGCAGATGTCGAAAACCTGGAAGCCAGACAGACCAGACAATGAATCCAAAGGGGCAAATCCAAGAGAGTAGTAGAGATAAACAAAAAGGAAAGTAAAAAACAGAAAGTCAAAACAATCAGAGGATGAGCAAAAAAGAGAGAGAATCAAAGACAAGGGAGGTCAGAACCAGAGATATGAGCAAAAGGCAAGCGAGAACCGCTTAGAGATGCAAACAGAGGTTTTACAAAACTTCACAGTGACTGTTTGTGAATGTAAATGCAGTGAGGGGAATGAGCAGCAGGTGTGTGTTATTTAGATTTCTGGGGAGGCGGGCCGAGAGAATGGAGTGTGATTGGGTAACTGGGAACATGTGAGTGTGACATTAAGTGGACAGTGCATTCTAAGAAATGGAGTCTGGGAGACCGGCGACGCCAGGGAGACCTGGAGGCGTGACACATATAGATAAACCTGTTTGATTGGAGAATTTTAATTAAAGAGAATTTTATTTTATCCTAAGGGAATGTTTTAGGGTTCAGGCAGCTTTTTCCTAACCGCTGCATGTAGTAACTTTCTGAAAGTTCCCTTCACAGTTCCTCTAGATTGGATTTCACATCAAACCATTTTGAAGGACTTTCAGTTCTGCTCTAAAAACAGAAACCTTTATTTGCGTGTGCACAGTACTGCTCAGCATTTTAACTGGCAGGCTGATTATCTGAGAAGCTCTAGAAACTGCCAGAAGTGCCTCAGCAGCCAAAGAAAAGGTTTTCACACTGCACCAAAACAGGCAACAAGTCACAAAGCAAACCTCACTAATTGAGACACCAGAGATAATCATTCCATCATCACATCCTCATCATTGAGCTGTAGAGCTTCACTGGCACACTTTAAGAAACAAGCAGTTTGATGAACCAGTAATTAAGTTTTATAGCAGTCTTGTGTTCCATTGCTAAATTATTACGATACAGTAGTCAGGTCCCAGCAAGTTATCATATAAGGTCATTTAGCTGGAGCATTGAGCTATTTTAATAGAAAAAGTAATGAAGGTTTGTTTGCCAAAGTACTTTTTTAAGAGGCTTATATAATGAAAAAACAGTGTTTCCTAATGTATTATGTAAACACATCTAAAGTTTCAGAATGTTCATTTCACTCTGCATTTCACTACATATCAGTTTTTCAGGTTGCTGTTTTTTAACAGTTTTTAAATGAAGTACACGATACAGATCAGCCAGTCAGAGCAAAGATAATTTACATATACAACAGGGACGGAAAGTCTAAAAGCACCAGTGAACATTTTGCATTCTGCATACAAAATGTTCCATTGCAAATCATATTAGCAGAATAACAATCTGACTCCGTCAAAAGCCACTGATCGATAGATTACATCGTGCCTGAACATGAGTTTAAACAGAAGGGGTTCAAATTGTCTGACTCAACTCAACATGACCAGTGACACAGATTTGTGTGCATTTAAAAAGTACCCAGTAATAGTGCAGAGGTTATTGATTTTTTTTTTTAGTTTTTAATTTAAATTTTTATTGAAGTACAGAAATAGTGTCTCTCAGTATGGCATCAGACTGCTGAGGTTGGTAAAAGAGCATTTGACCTACTCGTAGAGGTTCCTTATGGTGTCCTGCAATAATCCATCCCATGCATCTTGAATATTCTCACACAGTTCCTGCAGATTTTGCAGTAGGAGTAAAGGTGGAGTGACACCAGGGCTTCTCGACATGTGACAAACTGTGCATCTTACTTCTGACCACAGTGCCTCCACATGCAAATTCGTTGGCCATCTCCACCAAGACAAAAGTGGGACTCATCATCAAAG
Source organism: Prochilodus magdalenae (assembly GCA_024036415.1). Taxonomy (NCBI): domain Eukaryota; kingdom Metazoa; phylum Chordata; class Actinopteri; order Characiformes; family Prochilodontidae; genus Prochilodus; species Prochilodus magdalenae. The sequence goes on from JAMWET010007856.1 coordinate 2,304,137, forward strand.
ATGGCCTGCTGCCACTGCATGACAGTCTGGTATGACATCATTGCAGTCTTTGGCAACATTGACGTGGTATTAAGTGCAGTCAGATAACCGGTCTGTGTGCATGTAGTCCTGCATTGTGCAGTCATCTGCCATTGACTCATGAAGGGCATCACTGCTTGTTGTGTTTGCAATCGTGGCTGCTGGGTCAGTCATGGAACATAAGTGGGAGAGTGTGAAACCTGAATTATTTGTCTCACAATGTCAAACCTACCCACCAAGTGTCATTCCTTGGGGTTGATTCTTTCTGGGTGCAACTGTACGTGCAACTATTCCATTGAAATGAGTGTAGAATTATAACAGATACAAACAAACCAACAAAGATAATATAAATGTGAGACATGGCCTTTAAATGGAAGCCCCTATATGACAGTGAGAGGTCCCATGAGGTACAACAGATGTAATAAAATCATTTTCAGTCTCCACATCAACCTTCAGGAGAGCGTGACTGCACAAACTCTCTTCACTTGGAGAATGCACTCTAAATAACAGCACAGTGCAAATGCATAAGTAACCGCTGTTCTCCGGCCTCAAGTGTTTGTGCCTCTGACACCATCACTTCACATGTAGCCACTCACTTAACAGGAAATGTAGGAGGAGGGCTGAGGAGCGCTGAGACCTTTAGCACCACACAATCAGCTGCAATGATTTTTTACTGGTGTATTTCTGTCGTCTTTATTGACTTTTGTCCTCGTTATTAATTCATGTTAGGGTCATTAAGCGGTCAGTGCCCTTTTCCAGGGTCTGTGTGTGTTTGTGAGGGGGAAGAAGGCACATAAAGTGCCTAGCTGCAGCACTCAGGGGCAAGAAACACAGCTGATGCACTTATAGTCTGGCTGTGTTCACTTGCATATGCACATGAGGAACACAAAACCATGGGGTCTCCTGTTTCTCACGTTGCGGTTCAAAGAGGGTAAGATATATAATCCTGATACTTAATGCAACTTAATGTGCTTTTCTGAGCATATCATGGATATCATCAGTACTTAACAAGCACAGACTGACTGCATGTTTTGTCACAAAGAGATCTTAATTAGTCCTACATTTAGTGCAAGAACAAAACCCAAATCACCATATTCACAGTTTTTCATAGCATTTTTAAATGTACCAGTTAAATAAACTGCATCATTTAGCCACTTTATTAGGTACATTTCCTTGTATCTACACTCATTGTCCATTTTATTAGCTCCACTTTCCACATAGGTGCACTTTGTAGTTCTACAGTTACAGTCCATCTGTTTCTCTGCATACTTTGTTATCCCCCTTTCACCCTGTTCATCAATGCTCAAGACCCCCACAGGACCAGTGCAACACAGACTAACAGATCACCACCATGTTTGTGTCACTGCAGGGCTGAGAATGATCCACCACCCAAATAATGCCTGCTCTATGGTGGTCCTCTGTGGGTCCTGACATTTAAGAAAAGGGTGAAAGGGATTAACAAAGCATGAAGAGAAACAGCGGGACTAAAAGTCCAATCTACAGGAAATTCCCAATAGAATTATTCCAGGGAAGGCATCCACGAAACCTGGCCAAACTGCACAATCATTTAATGTAGGAGTGACTGAACATTTGGATCATTTTATCTCTTACCATATAGGTGCACTTTTTATTCACACTGCAGTGCTGAGAATGATACACCACGCTGTGGTGGTCTTGTGAGGGTCCTGGCCAGTGAAGGATGAAAGGTGGCTAACAAATTAAGCAAACTGAATCACTACAGTTCATAATTGCAGAGCTACAAAGTGCATGCTTATTGTAAGCAGAGCTGACAATGAGTGTAAGATAGAAGATGGCATGTTAAACAAGGTGGCCAATTAAAACACCTCAAGAACACAGTCGAGAGGCCCGGACAAAAAAAAGGAAAAATAAATAAATAAAAAATCAGTGTGAGAAATCTTAATAATTGGCTCCTACAGCATAAAGATCAGCGCTATTCTCATATAGGCATCGTAAAACAAGAGTGGTGATATGGGAGTTGTTAAAATGTGCCCCCTTGTGGACGAGCGGTGGAACAATTCTCTGTGAATATTTGAGATTCAATATTAAGCCAATACAAGTTTTTTTTTATATATTTAAATCCATAAGATTCATCAACCTCATACATTATTAATGTTCTTTAATCAAAGAATATAAAAACACCAAGAAAGAAAACACATTTGTATCAACCGGTTTATTGATGGATATTTCTGCAAGTCAGAGCATCTGAAGTTCCTGAATGCATAACTTCACTTAGTTTTTCAGCCTCTGTTTGCCACTAGCTTCCTTTTCTCCAGGATGTTCATATTTTTATTCACCAATTTATGACCTTTTGTATAAAAAGCTCACATATTAATAATTTACAATTTACAAGCGGCAAAACTTCCCTTTATGTGATCTTAGGAAATAAAAGCCATCCAGGAAATGAACACAGTCATGTAGGACACCTCAGTGGTTCTGCAATACATTCAATAATAACGTTCAAGTTATGATTAAGTGCACACACATCTTCAGCAGACAACCCTCTTTTGCTGTGACTATTAAACAAAAACATAATAAATACAGGCATTTTTCAGAACACAGTTATGGCTCCATGTGCTTTCTAGACCAGATCACCTACTCAAATACCTTTCAGATGGTTTAACTAACATCTGCATTCCAGCTAGGTTAAAACATCCTCCTGGTAGAGTCAACCCCAACCCATAGCTGCAGTGTTAACTCCAGTGTATACTGAGGCAGGCAAAGTCATCAGAAGAGAAGTCAGTCAAAAAAGCTTAAATAATGATTCATTGACATCAGGCACCATGATTCTTCTGTCACTTCACCGATTCACAATTGCCAAAACGCATGTAAGGCTCTACAGTTCAGTCTTCAGAGAGTTTAAATAATTTCACACCAAAAATAAACACTTTCCATTTTATGAATCGGGCCGGGATGTTTCCTGCTCATGTCAGAAGAACTGGACGTTGTTTTGAAAATGCCTATCAGGGTACAACTTTCTGACGTACTCAAGTATTTCATACTTAGTTTGCACGTATTAGACTGCATTAGACATAAACACACATACGCTTATAAATAACATTGGTCTATGGACAATGAACAATCAGTCAACAATAATCAGTCAGTTCAAACCATTTCCTACTACACTCATCCACACATCAGTCGTATCATCCTCTCTCATCAATTAATTACAGCGATTCATCATAACTTTGGACTGAGAGAGAACTTACAGTACAGTGAGCTCCTTCTGTTGTGCTAGTTAGTTCAAATTTCCTAATAACACCCTCTATTAAGGCCATATAAATGTTTATTACATTGTAACAAGCACTATATGACACCTTAAGCTTTTCAAAGATTTGCATATGTGAATATAAAATATAAAAGTGTGGACTGTTTAAAGTAGGTTCTCTAAAGAGTATTACTGACACTCGCTTGAGGGTACAAACAGGGTTTAGATCAGTTAACTTGGCATTAGCACAGCTCCACTGCCCTTCATTGTTCATGTTAACATTAGCATAAAGGTGTTGACAGTGCATCAGTTAACCAAGCTGAAAGAGACAACCAAGCTCTAAGCACGCAGTGCTCTGGGCTCAGGAAGACCAGATTAGTTGAACATAAGAATACACAGATATGGTCTTTTAGTACAGTTATTCAAAAAGTGCTCATAATGTGCCTGAAGCAGGACATGGGCAAGACTCCCTCTCAGTTAATACGCTACGTTTTACCTGCGACCTACAAGTGCAAAAACTAATTTTAGACATTAGGGTGGTGCTTGTGGGGATCCACTGACCTGCTCACTTAAAACTATTCCCTACCTCAACACAACTTAAGGGCTTCATAATTAAATCACTGGAACAGAACAGGGGGTCCCCAGAGCAGGGTTAAAGGCATGGCTCACCAAATCAAACAAATCTACATGCATTTCCTCACCTTAAACACAGTTAATTAGCCAAGACAGGTTTTGTGACTAAAGTTTGCTTGTCTTGCACTGGAGCTGCCAATATAATAATCTCTATGTCACCGTAAAGAATTTGGGGGTCAGACTTCTGGACACCAGATATCCCTAGGCCGATCGACTATATTTGAGATACAGGGAAAAGCTTGAGCTTGTTGTACATTTGCATTTAGAGTGAACCATTTCTTTAAGAAACACTGAAGAAGGGGAAACATCTGCACAGAATAAATTCACCATGGTCTCAATGGATGAACTGTACCATTTGTGACAGAAAATTAAAAAAACAAAAACAACGGTATTACAGTCAACAGCTGCTATACAAAATATTCTATACAAATCTCTTTACAGGCACAGTCGATCTGTCATGTGAGTAATGTGGACTTTATTCTTGTATATACAGAGAGCAACAAAAAAATTAGGGAGACAACATTCACTCCTCATTGAGGCTAGTTTGTCTGGAAGGTTTAGGGGCCAAAAGTAAATCTTCAGTCGAAGGCCCTGGGCCCTTCATGGCCATGCTGGCCCCTACCATAACTGGGTAACTACGGTTTCTTCGCATCCCTGGCAGTGGCAGTCCTCCTATAGGGCTGGGATGGGCCCCAAAAGGTGGTCCATTTAACCCCAGGACAGGGCCTGGCGTCATTGCTCTTGGGCCCAAGCTGAAACGCTTCACCTTGTCAACAAGACGGAGGTTCTGGACGCTTACTTCAGTCTGGCACTGTGAGTCCGAGCGAGTCTTGGTCCCCCTCATCTCCTTCAGAATAGAACTGGCCGGCCGTGAGGCTAGGAAGTTCTCATAGGGTGGGTCAGAGGGGCTAAAGTCCAGAGGCAGCACAGGGCTGCTGGGTTTGGATTTGGTGGGTGAGTTCGGAGGGGTGGAGGGTAGTGTTTCTGGGCCCTGAGGGGCGGGACTGAATGTTCCTGAGACAGAGCAGGACATGTGCTCTGGGGCAGGTGCTGTCTGGGCTCGGTCCCAGCTGTGGGGATTGTAGATGCCCGATGAGATGCCCCGCTCTTGCAGAAGACGCACCAGACCCAGAGAGGTGCTGGTGGTCTTGGTGTGGTCACGCAGGTTGGTGAAGCTTTCAGCTAGACTGAGGCGGCGTGGTGTGCAGGGTGTGGAGACTGGGGTGGAGCGAAGACTGCTGCTGGACATCACACAGGAGGCCAATGAGGGAGCCGCTGCCAACAGACTAGCAAAACCAAAAAAAAGGGCTCTTAGAAAATTGACAGATCATCTTTAAAAACCAGTCAAGCCACATTCAAAGCTGCTATATAACATTCGGCATACACATGCAACAACCCACCTCAACTTAGTTCCCTGTTAATGCACCACATTAGTAAAAATAATTGTGCTGCCCATGGAACCATTTTTGACCATTATGTTGTTGGAGAACCATAACCAACTGCTAATGAATTAAATAAAATTGCTAAATATTTTTAATAATAAATGTAATTCATATTTTTTCTTCTTTAGTATATTTGATTAAATACTATTTTGTTGCCATTGAATAATCACAACTAGCCTTTTAAGGTTTAGTTACAGGGATTTAAAATAAGATATTAATAAGACTTAAATAAGATACAAACTAACAGTACACTCAGAATTGTACAGTACAGTATAGTGCCTGATTGCTTTTTTACTTGACCCAAATTTTGACCAACCTGAACTACATCATCAAACTTAAGCCTAAAACTGACCAGAGTTCACTGCGCAGAAAAATGATGACAGTGTTCAAATGACTATATTAATATTCTATAGTTGGGGTGTGTGCGTGTGTGTTAATGAGAACAGAACATGCTACATATCATTGCTGCCCAAAGAATGCCCATCTCCAACATGGTAAACTCACAGAGGAAGGCAGGAAGTTCTTTTATGCAAGTTAATTCGGACAATGTGTTGAAATGATGTTGGAAAGAGAGATGCATTGTTTTGGACAGCAACAATATAATAAGTATTTTGGCTGCACTAAAGTCCCCTGAACTGATTCAATATTCGTTCTCTCAGAACAACAAAAGCAAGTGACTCCAGCATGGCAGAAAGCCATGAAGGTAAGAAGAGTAAAGTGAGGAGGAAATATAAGGTGGAGGAAAATACAGGACAAAATCTGATAAAAGTGGGAGGCAAGCTGTGAGAATAGGATTATAAAAGTTGATCCTGAGCAAATACATATTTTTTGAGAAAAAAAAAAAGACATCTGAACCTGAATGAATGCCATATGCACATATCAAGTACAGAGAGGGCTGCTACCAGAGCTGAAGCACTCAAAACATCTGTAACATAATGCAGCATGGCTTCACATTCCTCACAGAGAAATTGATGTTATTTAAGCTGTAATTCAACACAAATCGTTTTCACACAGCAGCTGATTACTGCACATGCATCATTCCTCTATGCCTTGCAGTCTCCAGAGCAGAGATTACGAAAACCCCAGACACATTCATCATTAGTTCAAAGTTGAAATACTGAAGAAAGCAGACCGTCTTATATTCAGCCCTCAGTCTGCTCACAGACTGCTGACTTAACTAGGACAGAACACTTCCACAGTTAAGATGGTTAGAGCTGTGAAGGTTTGTGCACACACTTGTGACCAATCATGCTAGGGTCACGTGACCATTCCTCACCCTGAGTAGGCATGGCTCAGAGAGCCTGCTCTAAGCCTGGCCTCAGAATAACATGGTAGAGTGCTGCTTCCTCATCCTCCTCCTCATCATCATCATTATCATCCTCACATCGTCTGCAGAGAATCAATAACATCCTGCTACCCAGACACTACAGATATATCCATGACATATCCATAATTCTCCACGATGCCACTAAACCTTTAAAACAAAATACTGCTCTTGTATTGATTGGTGCTGGAGCCTGTGGGGTGCTTATGAAGTATAGAGAGAAGGGGAAAAACATCATACAAAGCAACAGAATATCTGAAAAGTTTCATTCCAGAACTCTCTAAACCCATTTGTAATTATTAAGTTCTTGAATTTCCCTCTGGGATCAATAAAGTATCTATCTATCTAAACAGCAAGAGCCGACGGATAACCCAAAACATTTTTATTACGAGGGTGTTATTAATCATAATGTGGCACTTGTATCTCTTGTATAAGTAAAATCCACTCCCAACAACATAACATTGTCTGTGTTTTGGAATAAACCCTTCATATATTAATTTAGTCCAACTAACCACTCTTCCCAAGATCTGGGGCCAGAGTACTTCAGGGCCAGTGTAGGAAATCAATGATGTAAGGCATGTCTAGGAGGAGCTTCTAAGCACTGGCCACCCCCAATGGTGAGCAGAAGGTAGTGCAGGACTCACCTGGGTGTGACTCTGGTCAGCTCGTCTGAGGGGTGGAGTATTCGGCAGGTAGTGAAGGTGTAGGTAGAATTAGTGTGAGACATACATTTACCAGGGAAATGCACTGGGGACAGCAAGAGAGGAGAGGAACAGATCAGTACAAGTACACACACAAACTCAAACAGCCTAATACAGCAGAAAATGAGTTAAAACTGCAGCAGGGACTGTATGATTGGGTCTGCATAGGCCAAACTACCAAATTCTCCAGTAAACCATGGTCTTAAAGAGCTTTCAATCAATTAACTGTTTACTTAAAACTGTTTCTTAAAAAGTTGGGATGCATCGATATGGAAATGCAGATATCCAATATATAATGCATGGGAATTAAGAAAACAGTGAAATTTAGATTTCGATTTGGTTAAAAGAGAACGCTAAACGCTACAATTATTAAAATACGTAATATAAATGTTACTTTTATAAAGTAGCTCAGCGATGCCCAGATGTGCTGCTTCTCTGGATAACAGTAAATACATAATCAAATATCAAATTAAAAATATCGATCACATCTAAACATCTGTAAAATGGCAGTTTTTAAGCATTTATCTGCCAGTATTGATATAACATCCATATAATCACAAGGCTGATAAATCTTCTGTATTTAATCTAAATAATGTTTACAGCCAAACTAGTAGATTTGTTTCTATGCCTGAAGTCCAGTTTTTGCAGGTAAAATAAATACGACAAGCCAGTAGGTAGGCATGGGCATGCAAGTACGACTTTTAAAATGCAGCACAAGTGTTAGGTAGTCCAAATAAATGTGTGTATTAATCTGTGAAAAGTAAAATTAGGAGCAAATAAACGACCATGCAGTTCTAACATCCTGATGCAGCTTTAAAAAGAGAGTCATAGGACAGAACAAGAGGTGAGAATAATGATTTGTCATAAGACAGTCAAGATTGCTAAGACAGAAAGGCAGAAAGCTAAACTCTGAACAAGAAGACTGCAGTGTAGGGGTCTTTATATCTGTGCTTGAGAGATTGAACGACAGCCAGTGCTACTACGTCAGTGTTGTGTAGGGCGTGTTTATGAAGGGGTGCATTGCAGCGCTGACAGGCTTGGCACCAGGCTTCAAGAGATGCGTCTCAGTGGGTGTGTGGGCGGAATATGACCTGCTCATTGCTGATGGAGTTTCTTCCAATCGGTCATGTGAGCAAGTACACTCACACCACACTAAGATTTTAATAGAATTCTTGACACTTGAGCCTGTAGCACACATACGCTTCACTCTATGACCTCTGACTGAGCACGAGCCATTTGTTGAGGCTCCCTTAGGCGAGGGCGTCTATACAGGAGTCAAGTTATACACACAAAGACACGCGCCAGCTCATCACTGCACTATGTTCCCAACTCTGCAGCTCTGACAGATCAGTTTCTAATTCACCTTTAGAACATGTACTGATTCTGTGAAGGTCACTTTCGGAAGCTGTGAGTAAACAGATCATTGCTTTCAAGCAGATGCAAAGGTTGGTTAAAAGCAAGAAGACTGCCCCAAGCAACGGATTTGGAATGTAGACTGATGAAAAAATTATTAGGAATGAATTTGGTAAGTACAGGAAATAAGAATACAGTTTATGGTAGCTGTGTCCAATCTAAATAGACCATTATTACCTTCCTCATGAGCCTCATAACCATTCTCTACAATCATTAAACTATGATGAAGAGTGTAATGTGTGAACACATTAGAGAACTACCTTTAAAATATGATTCTATTTAGGTTAGAAGTAAAAAGTGCTGTTACAGCATATAAAATACGACTACCAGTTTCAAACTGTATTCTCATTTCGCAGTACAAAAAGGAAAAAGTGCCCCTCAGTAGCAAATCATTCTTTGTACAAATGCATTCTTTCATGGTCACTGTTTTGAGGTCAGAAAAACATTTACAGCATGTTGGCATAATCTCATTCAACCTAACGTGGAGGTTTAGTGCTTAACTTGTTTTAGTCAAATATAGGGGGGTATATTCATTTAATTTTTTAAAATTTTAATAATTAAAGATAATTTGCATTATGACATTGTCATTTGTGATTTCTTGCCATCACAAAAACTGTGGCTACAGAAGACATCATGGTGCTTGCTTTTCCTCCAGGATGTCATGTTTTTACGTGCTGTATTATTGTTGTGAAGAGGCAGATTTGGATGTTGCACTACCTTCCTATGTTTGGATTATTTTACATCCTAAGCAAAAACCATGAAATGGTTTCACGTGTATGCCATCTTCACTGTTTATCTGCTGCTGTTTAAAACGTGTCTGCACTAAACGGTGCAGTTAACAAAAGTATTCCCATTTATCATTTGACATATCATTAACATTAAAATTACGTGCAAGCCAATGCAATCTTTATTGTATTTTTGGTGATCTAAATATAGATCTATAGAATATAGATATTCATATTCTTTCACTCATTTTGAGACGAATTCTTTAGACAGCTGAAATTTTGTGTATCCTAAAATTTTGTGTATCCTATCTGCTAGGATACATTGGGTGTATTTTTTGAGCTAGCATTAGCATGGGGTTTTTCCAGCCTGTAACACTGCAGAAGTGCTGCACTTCAAACTGAAACTACAAGAGAAAGGGAAAGTACAACCTTCGGTCTTTAGGCTGAATGAGTTTTATGCCAATATTTTGCAACTCTTGTTAAACAGCACAACAGTTACTACAAAGAATGCATTCTCAGAGAGGTCAATAAGGTAGAGATGACCTGAAAAACAGGACGAAGCAAATACATTAAAAAAATTCACTATACTCAAAGCTACCACAGCAGCACATCAGACAGGGATGAGGTAGTGATGGTCGTGCTGTGGGTGTGTGTCTGCCTGTCCCAGGCCACGGAGCAAGGTGCTGTATGTAACATGGAGTAGTGTGGGGAGGGATGACATGTGACAAACAGATGTTCCCAGCACGCTGAACTCCTCTGGGGCAGTGAGAGGTTTGTGATGGCCCCCTGGTCGGTGTTAGGATGCTCCCTCACCAGATGACCAATCCTGGTCTTCTGCAGAACTTTGCAACTCCAGCTCTGCTTCAGAGACCCCTGCCTCTGCCCGCTCTGCCCCGTCCCGCTGGTCCTGTTTGTGGAGTTTGATGATGGGCGAGCAGGGCAGTGATCCCAAGCCTGAGGTGGAGAGAGTGGGTTGAGAGTGCTGATGCTCAGCCAGCTCATCTTCCTCCAAATCTGTGAACTGATACACCTCCTCAAGGTCCAGCTGTAGCGGCCGGAAGCCCTTGGTCACAACGCCTGGCCGAGCGTCCAGAATACCACCCAAGTTGGGCTGAGCTAGCTGCTGCCATGCGTGCAAAGTGGCTGAGCCTGAAATAGAGTAAAAAGAAACAGGAGAGGTTAGACATGACTGAAAACATTCACTTCACATAATATTACCACAAAAAGGTCTGTAACGACGTAACAACCAACAGCCAATAACCTATAATTAATGCATGATCATGGCTGTGTGATGTAGATTGAGATGGGTATGATGTAGGAAAGTCTGCAGTGGAGGGCTTATTATTAGCATCCTGACAGCCAATCAGCATCTACGGTCTAACCCACTAAAGAAATACAGCATCCTTTAATTGCTCTTCATGTTATTGTCTACTTGTGGCTATTCTGAGTAACCAGCATAAAGTTGAAATAGGAACAAAACCTCATAACTCAACACTTTCTCTATATAGGAGAGACAATAAAACATTTGTCTAGGCATGTAGGCCACAATGATCAGAAATATTTGGACCACGGAGGTAATTTTCCCTCTAAAGCTCATCCAGCACTCTATAAAACTATAAAAGAGTGGGATACTGCACTAACTAAGTGTTCTTCTCTAAAACAGTGTTTTCCCAACCCTGGTAATTAAAGCAACCTCTCCTGCACATTTTAGAGCTTTCCCTGCTTCCTTAACACCTGATTCAACTACTCAGCTCATTAACAAGAGATGCAGGCAGTGTGTTTAAATAATTTGTGGGACAGCATGTCTGTTCCATTAAGCTGAACCAGGTTAGAGGAAACAACAGATGAGTAAAGTTTAAGAAAGGACTCCTTTTAAGCAGGAAATGCATGTCAGGCTTAAAGAGCTGTAACACATTTTTGGAATCATAATTTCAGGATTTTTGCTAAAATAAAAAATGAATAATAACAACTAGATGATGCAACTAAATATTGACTGGTTGCTACTGACTGTATCTAATGCAGCTAATACAAAATTAATGATGCCATTTCTGCTTCACTGTGCCATTCTTTTTTATTTTTTAATGTTTTAAGATGGGGGTAGGTGCTTAAAAAAAACACAAATGTGATGCTGTTGTGATTGTGCATGTATTGCTCTGAGGTTTCGGGACAGACAGTGTAGAAAGAAAGCAAGAAAATGAAGGATGTGAGAAAACAAAGGCAGAATTTATTGGAGAATTTAAAAACAGACTGAAAGACAAGGTTAAAAAAAAAAAAAAAAAAAGACTCAAGGTGGTTAAAACATGAACAAAAAGTGACAGGAAAAACTGCAGGATTAAATAAAAGGCAAAAGAAAACAGGTAAGGAAAAAACACTAGAAGAAACAAACAAAGAAAACAGGTGCTGAGCCTAACCAACCCGAGAGCAAAATCATGCATCATCTCAACCATTGCAAAAATGCTGGTTCAAAAACTACCACTCAGAATGCACACTGTCTTTAAGATGATGTATTCTTAAGTTATTCTAAGGAACACTAGGATAAACTACCAGCAGGTGGCAGTAGAGAGCCAATTCAATCAATAGCAGTTATCCTGAATACAAAGTGCATGTACTTACTCACCTACCAGGAATTTATACAGTCAGACACACTAATCCTCTAGTTATCTACACTGCATTGATAAAGTTGTAAAGTGCTTTAGTGGTTAGCTCTATGTTTGCCTGACACATAAGATATTCTTATGAACAATATGCTTGTACATGATACGTGTGTTTTTAAATCTCAAACCAGCAGCGTGGCTGTGTGTGTCTAAAGTAGAAGGAGTGCTGTGTGGAGAGGTCGTCAGCATGGTGGTGAATGAAAGACCACAGCGAGTCTAAAAGCAGCAGGGCCAGAGGCCTGCCTTTGGCTCGGTCACCTTCCAGAGGCTTGACTATCTGCAGCTTCTCAGGCAGGTAGGACCGGCTGCTGTAGACAGAGTAGACCGAATGCAGTGTGCCCAGGGACATGATGCTGTCAGCAGGGGTCAGAGAGCCTCCTCCATCACTGCCACTGCCATGCTCCCTCTCTTCATACACCTCACTTTTCTCCTCGGCCAGAGCGTTCAGCTTGCGCTCCCTCTCCTCCTCAAAGAAGCGCCGCTCGCTCAGGTAGTTGTCTCTGCGGAGAGAAAGTCGCCGCAGTGCCGCCTCTAGGTCATGAGAGCCAGGTGTGCCCGGAGTGCCAGGTTTCTTGTTTGAGTCATCAGAGCTGAAGGAACAAAGAGAGAAGGAAGAAAATGTGCTGCATAGTTTAAAGGTTTGGAATTACTGTTCTAATGTCAGCAACAAAAGGGGTTTTATATGCATACAGAGATTTTACGGTTTAAACGTTTCTAAACACCAAGAGTTTAAGGTTTTTATAGATTATGAAGCTACACATTTTAGATATGTCCAGATTGATTAACAGATGATTTAATTTTAGAGAACTGTCATGCAGAATGTAATATAGGAACATTATTGACCATTAAGAAAATTAAAAGTTGACCAAATATAACTGCAGAGATAACTATGATAAATAAAATATATTATTTCTCATGTAATAACTTTCTGATGTTGATAAAATCCTGCAATATTAAATAAAACACTTAAAAAGATCTTATAGCTCATGATATTTCAAGCCACACACAAGTTCTATAACAAATCTTTTAAATGGTCATTTTTGAGGATGGTTCTTCAAGCGTTCTTAAGACAACGGTTCTATACAGCCCATAAACACTGAACACACTAAACCCGGAACAAATCCTTTGAAAACACCAGCTCAGTTTTGTAAATATTTCATAATAAATGGATCAACAGAAACAGTAGAAAATTACATGGAAAAATCTTTTTATATCAAACGCATAAGCATTAATATCATTATAAGACTATACAAACCCACTAGTGCAATTATTTCTAAATGATTAGGAATTATTAGGAGTTATGTCTTTGCTTTGGGACATACCCGTCCTGTGGGGATTGGCTTTCCAGCATCAGGCTGTTGGTGCGGTTGTCCATGATGCCCCCCTCTCCTCCATAAACACTGGACCTGGGTGTGCTCAGACAGCTGGAACGCCTTGAGTTCATGCATGATGTCTGATTGGACCCCGGGATGTTCATAGGGGACGGCCCCATGGAGCGCTGACGAACCGTCTGATTAATGTTCTTCACTGTCTGAAAGACCCGCTTTGGATGTAATCTGGAGAAATACATGCACACACATACACACAAGATAAGAATAAAGAGCATTCCCGTATGTGTATAAACCATTAGCAAAAAAAACCCCAATCACATTCAAAAATAATACAGAGGTAACAAAATATGGATGCTACTCAGGAACAACTGTTATTTCAGTAGTTTGAAAGCAGATTTCATATCGTACCTCTGCTCTTCCACTTCTGGGTCAGCCATCTGAATCTCTTTCCTCATGGTCCCTTCAATTTCAGCAGCTAAGGAGTCCTATTACACACACATACACATACACACAGGTTAGGTTAGGTACCGGTTAGGTTAGGTACCAGCAATGCTGTACATTGTAATGCCAGAGATAGGGTGGCAAGCAACCTAAGAACAGAGTCCTTTCCTCCCTATTTATCCCTTTCTTTTCTTTTCATCAGCGTTGCTCTTTGGCTACCTTTGCATAACTCGACAAAAATATGTAAATTTAAATGGCAAGCATGCAAAACCATGAGCACGGATATGGACAGTTTCCTGCAGCTTGACAACAGCACCAATTAGATTAAGGTAAAGAAACAAGAACAAACAAAACTGCACTAAACCCTATAAGCTTGTGTCTGAATGAGATCAGTGGTAAAAATTAGTATCTCCAAGAATCTGAAATCATTTCCTCACTTTAAAATAGTTCCTCAAATGTCCCTAAGGCTGTTCTGTATTCCAATTACTCCTAACTTTGGTTTGTTGTCTCTCACCATGGGGAAGAGGCCCAGTGAGTGAAAGCGGCGTGGTGTGCTCAGAGGCATCGTCTTATTTCTGAAGTTCTTCAGCTCCTCCTGAGCCTCGTGCAGCATCTCCATACACTCTGCATACTTATCCTCCAACTCCCGCAGCTAAAGTCAGAGAGAAAGAGAAGAGGAGGTTCTGTAACAATCTAATAGTTAACAAGGCTGAATCCCAAACAGCTCCCTGTCGGACATATATTACAGTATTGGGGGAAAAAACCTTAACTCCATCTTCTACGAGTATAATACATCAGGCATAGAAAGGCATTTGAGATCCAACCCATGTTCTTGTTTTTGCTTACACTGATCATAAAGCCTGGAACTACGCAGATTAGTATACTGCCACTCACCCTTCCAAATAAGTAAGCAAGTAAGCACGCATGGAAATACATGGTATTTTCTACATCAGCTGAGCACAACAGCTGCTCCTTACTTTATTAATGAATTGGCCTATAGAAATGCTCCAAAATCTCTTTACATTAACTTCTATGAGAAATTAAGAACATTTTGTGGCCCCTCAAATAAACGTACCTTTTGGAGACATTGTGTTTAAACAACATGTAGATTGTTGGAACTGCTATGCATTTTAGAATGCTGTTACCTCTGCAGTGAGCTGTCTCTGTGCATCTTTAGCAGCTCCCAGATGCTGGGTGAGCTCTTCATTCTCTACTGCGTACTGCAAAACACACCAAACCACCATCAACTACAGCCTTAAAAAGCAGAAACTACAGGGAAGTCTATTAACTCAGCCATACAAAAGGGGTTCTCACAGATTTGGCTTTTTTCTGCAGGTCCACAATCTGAGAGAGCAGGTGTGTGATCTCCTCCTGCTGCCTGGAGGCGTCTTCAGTCTTTTTTGCCAGCTCCTCAGCAAGGGACGAAATCTGCAGGTTAGCATCTCCTACAAGAGAACAAAAATAGCACCGATCAAGAGAAGACAAGGGAGGAAAATCATGATTTATGTTTAGTGCTTTAGTCACATTTAGTCTCTCTCTCTGTTAATACAAACCCAACATAAAATCTAGAACTGTAAGGAAGTAGAGCTTTCATATATATAATAAATAAATACAATTAAATATTCATTATTTTTTAAGACATCTAGTGTAAAACCTTCTGAGAAAAGCAGAGACTGTAGCAAAAGGAGGAACAATTCCTTTGATTTTAGAAGAAAATGATTGACAAGCAGAAATTCTCTCTAGTTATCAGACAGTTCCAAAGAACCAGACTAAGCCTAAACTGAGAGTGAGACTGAAACTCCAAGGTTACTGTGTAGTGTTAGATAAGGCAGGTTTGGTATGGTACTGATATGGTAGACAGGTGTACTCACGGAGCTCCTTTACACAGTCATTAACCAGCTGCTGCTCTTTTTCTTCATATGAGATGGTCTCTGTCTCCAAGTGGCAAGCCTACACACACACACACACACACACACACACACACACACACACACACACACACACACACACACACACACACACACAGAACAAAAGTAAAATGAGGTGTTACCAACAATATGCGCGTCATGTTTCTGAAAACAGATCTGATTATGGAAGATTAGTTTCTTTCATTTCCAGTTTGTCTGCCTTCTACAATAGTGCTGTCTGTGCTGTAAATGCCCCAGTGTATAATACCAGTCGACACTGAAACCATGTAGCCATTCATTCTCCAATGCTCTGCCCAGTGGTGACATTACATTCAACCAATCAACCAGAAGCCTGGATTCACATAAATACAACAAACACTGCAACACTTTTAACTATAAAGACTATAATATAATTAATATTAGCGTTAATGCACTTTTTTCATTGCCAGGCCTGCTGTATACTCATGTTTACATACTGTTCTCATTATTTCAGGTGTTATTTTTATTGTGTACGTACTGTCTACTTGCACTACTCTTACATTTGAAACATTCATTTGTGGCTGCTCTTATACACCCATATATATGCATATAGATATGCTTATATTATGTGTATATATTTATTACTACCGCTCTTTAAATAATCCTGTACTTGCACTTCTGGTTAGATGCTAACTGCATTTCATTGGCTCTGTACCTGTACTCTGCACAATGACAAAGTTGAATCTAATCTAATAAAGAATGTGTCCACTTGCCTCAAGCACGTTTTCCAACAACAATGACAGGCCCAAGTCAACATTAAACAACTGAGATGGTAAAAAACAAGGCATAAAAAACTAAGCTAAATGTAATCTTCTCAGACAACAGCTTGGGGACACAGCAAATGAACTCAAAGAAGACTTAAGATGATAACACATTTATTTTTCATGCTGTATTAATCCGCTGTCCAAAATGTTCCTTTAAGCTCCACAGAGGAGTCCTGTGATAACATTTTTTCTAAAATGATTTCCCCTTGTAACAAAGAAAAGAACTGGAACTTCAACAAGGGTGTTTCAGGTAGCTAAGCGTGGTCTCGTGGACAAAATGTTTCCTTCATGCGGGTACTTTGGGCTTTATATCACTCTTAAGCTGCATTGTCAAACAGGGCCTGACTTGAGGCAATGGCGGATAGTAAAAGTTGCTGTGCAGTAACTGAAAGGATCAAACGAGTGGAGCTTGGCAGAAGGTTTTATGATTTTACTGATTATACAGCAACAACACTTGCATGCTACAAATCAAACTGAATCATCTTTAAAAAAAACTCTGCATAATATTTACTCCTTCCTCATTAGATTGGGTAGGCTTATAACCTCTCTGGCCAGGCCTGATATACTGGGCCTGACCAGGGTGTGTCTAAAAGGAAAACACACAAAAAAATGTACTATTATTTTTTTTCCTAGGAATCCAGGACAAAGGTTTTGTGTGCAGGTGTTTGTCTCTTTAGCAGTGTTCAGTCAGTAAGGTGCAGAATTTCCACCCTGACTGAGGTCAGATGGGTAGATTACTCTACACTGTCTGTAGAATAAAGTTACAGTAGGAAGAACACATGCTGAAAGTAAGAGAGCTGGTCCTGTACGTGTCAAATATTACACAGGACTGTAGGCCTGAAGATAAAGCTAGGCAAATGCCCTGACTGCTTCATTTCAGTTCATTTGCATGAATCAAACAAATACCTCTGTTTCTATTTCTGTCTCTTTAACATTTACTTTCTTTGTTATATGATTTATTTAATCTCCTGTCTTCTCCAGCAGAATGCTGATTGATCACATGAAGACCAACATGAGTTCATGTCTCACCTCCGAGCGCAACACAATGTTCTCCTCCTCCAGGTCCTTGAGCTTCTTCTGCAGTGAGTCCAGAGGGAAATAATTTGGCACTGACACAGAGGAGTCATTCCGCCGGATCCTAACACACATAAATAATCTGATGGATTAGCCCATTGACACGTAATTAGCTTGCATACTCAGTAGTGCCATGTCCCAACCAAGTTAGTGCTCTAATGTAGGTTAATAGACAAGTTACACTACTGTGCTAAATTCACCATTCATTTATTTCATTTTCAGTCAAAACAGCCATCAAGTACAAAAACGGGTATTTCTGAGATTAGAGAATACAGTTCACTTGCATATAGAGGAGTCAGTGTCAGTGAAAATAAGGAAGGGGGAAAAAAGAAGTTTCCAAAACTGAACTCCAGATGCAGAAAAAAGTCCCTTCAGATTTCTTTACAAAATCATTAAGTAAATAAAAAATATTAAAAGAATAGATGCTGTAATAAAGGTAGAGAGAGGGCAACCTACTGAAAAACACTTTCATTATGCAAATTTCTAGATTTTAATATATTATCTGCTTTTTCCTAAAGTCAATATGTCACTAAGAGATCTATGGAACAGAACAAAAGTACAACGAATAATTAACGCCTCTATTGATCATTAAATAAATATTGTACTAGCAGTAGAATATCAGTAGAATGGGTGTAACATTAAAACTAACAGCATTACTCAACATAGGAGTGTTTTACTGTTGTAATTTAGCTCCACTCAACACCACAGGGAACCAGAATAAATGAACATCAGTACCTGGGTCTGCTATAGGCTGCTGAATGTTGGAAGATCAAATAGATACATAAAAAGTACAACCTTTTAATACTTATATTTCAGCCTCTCTGACCATAAAAGTCATTGTAGCAAAAGATGGGGGTCTTAAATGGAAAATCTTATTATAAAAGTTACAAGCTTAATGTAGTTTGTAAGAGGGTCTTATTTAAATAGCAATGCTCACCCAAAAAGACCATGCCTGTGCAATATCACTCAGGAGTGAATGTGAACATAAAGAAGGACAATCGAAGTGAATAAGTTGAAAGAAAAAGATGGAAGCAACAGAAACTCACGGGGTAGAGGTGGCAGACTCTCCTTCACTCTCCTCAGCGGCACTTGTGTAGAATTGGAGCAGTTCATCCTTCATAGACAGTTCATGACGCAGCTGAGAAACCTGAAGGTCACGCAAACAGCAGTAAAGCATCATGACCCCACATCTTGTCCACCAACCAAACTACCACATCCTGTTCACTAACCAAACCACCTGTCAGTTTTTGAAATTTCAACAGGCCAGACTCTTTCATATCAACATCATCAATGCACAGTCTATGAAATACAGAAATCTAAAATGCCCTGCACTGTTAAACCAGTCATGGGTAAAACATAGTATTGCTCTGGCCATTCTTAAGAGGGACGTTAAAAAAAAAAACATTTGTAGAATTTGTTTAATAAAACCACAACATTTTTACGCTTCAAGCTTTTAAGCCATCCACCTCCATCTCCCTCACCTCCTCCCGTATGTGCTCCACTTGCTCCTCCAGAAACTCGTTTCTCTCACTGAGGGTTTTGTTTTTCTTTAGCAGGGATTGACCTATACGTGCTGCCAACTCCAAGTCCCGTTCTTTCTGCAGAGACAGTGAAAAGAAAGAAGGTAAAAAATGAGAGAAAGAAAAGGGAAAGAATAGCATGAGAGGTAAGGAATAATGAAAGAAAGTACATGAAAGAAAAATGAAAGAAGATAAAGAAAAAAGTCAAAAAAGAAAAAAAAAGACAGGAAGAAAGAAAGAAAGACAAAAAAAGAAAAGAGAGAAAGAAAAATAAACAAGTGAAAAAGAAAGAGAGGGAGATTAATTGTGGTGTCTGTATTAAACGAAGTCTGAAACGTCATGAAGGAACCACACATTCAAACTTTACTGACTGAAGAATAAAAGTTCATATGTGAAAAGGAGAGGGCTAAAAAAGGAAGGAAAGACGAGAATAAGAGCTCATTTTACTAGGCAATGAAGGAGATGGCATGCAAATCCCTCTGCACCATCTAGGAAAAGAACAATACAGACACTTCCGTATTCTGAAGCTGGATTTGCCTGAGCTGTGAGACGTGTCATGTCAACACCGCAGGCCACAGAGAACATTACAGAGAGTACAGTTCTGTCAGAGGCTGGAAACATGCCCCAGAACATCATTATCACCATCATCAACACCATTCTATTTGTGTAACAAACACTAGAACCTCTAAAAAATAGTTCTGTCTAAAAATACCACTGAAATCAAACTGGGATATGTATATTTGTCTTGTGCCGGGCCAATAAGTCCTCATAGATTAATAAACACCTTGCAGTGTTGAGAGCTGGAGCTGACTGTGTGAGATCTTGCTGCTCCTCTATTTTTAGTCATCCCAGCTCTGAATAACCCATCCACCTAAACACAACCAGTCCAGCATCACACTTACCTCTTCAAGCAAACGCGTAACAGCATCTATGTCATTGTACGTCTTAGTCATCTGGCCCACTCTTTCAGCACACAGAACTACGGGGGAAAAACAGAGAACACATTACATTTAACGTTTACAGAAAGCAGCATATTTAAAATGGAACAGGGGATAAAATCTAACAGCAACTAATTAACTAATAGATTAAGATAAAGCAGAATGGGAGGGCAGTCAGTTATTTGTTACTGTGCAGCTCCTACAGGATTCATATACAGGTTACTGTCTGCAGGCTTTCTATGACTGCTTATGTCATCAGTGTTCACTTTAAAATGTGACTGATTGTTGAACAGGAAGTCAAGGAGCTGCTGTCAACACTGCAGTAATAAAGCAATTCATCCAAGCTCAAATTACAACTCGCTCCCCTGCATTTAGAACATGTAGCCAAGAAAAGATATGTTACAGTAATCTAAAGGAAGAAAGTAAAAGCACAGGAGGACGTCATATTGTGGGTCCTCATTTTCTTTTCCATGCATCTTTTGGTCACATCTCAGCACCTACCTCTGAGGAATCCTCTACCACGGAGGAATCCATATTTACCAGATTAGATTTACCCTCTTAATAAAAGACTACAGATGAGAAGGCTGTATTAAAATTCATCCACATGGAAAAAAAAAATACATCTAATAAAAACACAGAACCCGCCACATAGAACACATGAAAAAAAATCTTGTGCATATGAAGCATGCGTTTCTTCACTCTAGAAGCTTCCTCGATTCCTCTGAGCAAATCCATCCTTTAGAGCTGAAGACTTCAATAAAGACTTCAATAAATTCATTGTGCCCACGCCACATGCTGAATAGCAGGTACGACCATACAGGCACATTTAACACCAGCCACACGCATACTCAAACAGCAGTGCAGCACTATCAGAGCACAACACACACACACACACACACCTCTGTGACATAAGAGTATGTGTTTGATCAGGCAAAAACAGCAGCACACCCCCAACACACACATTTAGACATTTCAGCATTTGTTTATTGGAGGCCATAAATAAGAACAGTTGCTATAATAATGACCATCTGAGAGATGCTCTGACCTGCTCAAGCCTTCTATCTTAAGCATACTGAATTCACCACAATAGGCTAAAGCTCAAGGCCCGCCCTGCTGGCTAATAGCTTCTTGAAGTCTGTCTAACAAACACAAGCATGTGGTTTAACGGCATGTCAAGTCACTAGTAACTTAGTAACTTACACTGAACAATTGAAAACATACCAGCTAACTGAATACTTCCATTTGTTTAATTGTCTGCAGTAAGGAGCCACCCTGATTTTCTATCTCTCCTGATTGTGACAGCAAATGATTGTTAGCCAGCTCTCACGCAATCCTACATGACACAACCCTGTCCTACTCCCTGGAGAGCTTAAAGACTTTCAGCTGTTACACTGAACACAAAACAACATGTCCGGTGAAATAAAACTAGAATGGTCATTTAAAGGCCATATCACACGCACAAAGCCCACCAATCTGAGAAGGCCTACAGCTTAGAATAAGTTCCCTGTACCCAAATATTTAAAGCAGGGTAAAAAGTAAGCTTTCCCAATAAACTGCTATGGGAAGTGGCTGCAGATGTCTGCTTATTGGTGTAGTGATTTTGAGCAACTTCTGGAGATCTTTGTACCCCTACATGTACAATGCCATTTCCTACAAACAAAACAGCTCAGTAATACTATATACTTCAGTAGTTTGTTTCTGAAGACTTTCAGACTTTTAGTTTTAAACATTCCAAAACAAATTAGCATCAACAGAATGTGAAGAAATAACTTTTTGTGTTAGATGTCAAACGTGTCCATGTGTCATGTCTAACTTCAGATACCTACTGAAGTCAGCTTGCTAGCCACCCAGCCCGTCCTGTCCCATAATATCTCCATTTCCCTAAACGAGATAATACTGAGCCACCGTTGCACTGAATCAAATATACCTAACATGAAATGATATAGATGTAGCGCTGTCCCAATGCCATTTTCTAACCTCTAACATTTTCTGTTGAAGGTCTTGCTCCCGGTCCTAATAAAAGAGTTAACAGACTTATGGCTAAATCTCTTGGCACGCAATGGTTGTAACAACTGCTGCTGCCTACTGCGGTCAAGCATCCATGTTCAGCATGTTTCAACAATGTTCTGTAGCTGGAGATGCTCCTGGAGAGTAAAGAGATGAAGTCTGATGCTGAACTTGCAACAATTCTTCTAGACTGGTCAGAACTGAATGGGGAGAAGCTAAGAATTGATATGTTGTCCCCTGTTGTTTAGAGAATTAATTTGCTTCATCTTATTGCTCCTTTAGTCTAGTGGGTGTTCTATATCATGCATAAATTACAGATTTGCATGCATGTTTACTTGTGCTGCACACATTTGTACATGCTCTATATGCAGGCGTTGTTTTTATGTTCTCTGACAGTAAGGTAAGCCCCTTATCAAACCTGAACTGTTGATAATCGAAAGACCTCAGTAGTTTAAATAATAGTTCACCTCTATAAGTCAGGTATGCACCACAGCTCTTGATCTGTTCTCTGTGGGCGTGCCGTGTGAGGCAGTAAATGCAAAGCAGACATTTCCGTTTGCGTCACGCAACAAACAGACGCCCTGTCAGATATCATCCAGTGACAAACCAGGCGCAGCACGCACACTCATGGCTAAAATGCACTATCCTTAAGTTTAAAAATAAATAAATAAATAAATACTTTCAAACTATATGTTTCACTGATTAAAATAAAGACATGCCCAACACCAGGTCAAATTACAGTGAGAGATCTGAAGGTCAACATTTTATCATAGGAATTATACAAAAGATAAAAAGGGTGTAATACAATTGAATTCGCCAGAACCAATAAACCAAAACAAACAGATAAAACTCCAAGGCTGTGCCAAACCTGTTACTGATTATGAGACTCTGGTTGATAAATTTGCTGAGTAAATCTCAGGCTTCCACCCAGCGCACTCATGAGCACAGGTGGTGATCTCAGTGTGTATCGACTCTAAAGTCTTATCTTTTGGGAGTGGTGCACATAGCAGTTCGGTGGCCAGTTTAGGAGAAACCTATTATACTCATCAACAGATAACAGGAGTCTCACCAGGCTACTACAATAGCAAAGGTAGCAGAGACAGCAAGCACAACATACAACAGCCAGATACAATGATGGTAGAAACCAGGGGTCTCAATGTCTACAGAACAAATATAGCCATATGTTTACTACTCCAAATGACTTATAAAGTCTTAAGTCGTATGTAGCTTTACAAGTTGAAAGTTATTTAACAAACTGACTGAATACACAAACATAGAGAGACAGTATTTAAAAAGTACATAACATAGTTATGTATCAATTCCAACACAGGTGCAGCTAAATAGTCAGCTTCAGATCACTCAACTATGAAGCATTTATACACTCCCATATTAGAAGCTAATTGTTTCAAGCTGAGTATCGGAATTCAGGAGACAACACATACGTGCGGTCCTTCCCACACACACATGCCCAACCCAAAACAGACCTGACTGTGCTTCCCATGGTACACATTGCAACCACAAAGTAAACTTGAGTTTTGTTAACAAGAGGTATCCTGCGCACCCTTGCAACACCACAAGTGTCCGTGGTGGCAAAAAAAGCTGCCAGTATATTTAATATCTCATGACATTAATGTGCTAATCACAGAAAAAAAACAAAGCTCCCACAGGCTCCCACTGTTTTGGGTCAGCGGAGTGTTGTCATGGTATAGCATGATGTAGTGAGGTTACACTGGTAGCAGCATAACAGCACATGTCTATCCATGCAGGTGATGCTATCTCTGCTTTACGTGCTGCCTCTATTGATTTGTCCATGTTTAGCCTGCATGCAGCCAGCACACTCTCTGTACTCAAACAGTCACACATAACTAAACATCGAGAAAATACATTCTTTTATATGATACCTGTTCTTTAAAGTGCAGGCTCAGACAACACCATCATGTACTCTACTGACAGGAACATAAGCAGTGCACGCAAATATGAACAACGTGCTCATACTCCATATCTCCATTAAGGAATATTTACCACAAAGTCGACAAACTGGAATCCTGCATGAATGTTTACTTGAGTACTGTATTGTTTAGTAACATTAAATGTGACCAGGAGGACAAACCTGTTTCAGTCTGAGTGTTTTAGATACCAGCACTGTAAATGCAGAACATGCGGAAAGTTCAACAGGGGCATTGCGACACAAGAGTCTGTCTAAGTCAAAGAGTAAGAAAATGCAAAGAAGAGATGTTATCACATAAGGCAAAACAGATACCTTCTTCCAGTGTATAGGTCTCCACATCATCTTCATCATTATCATCATCGTCGTCATCACCAGCATAGTTTGAACTAGTAAAGCTAGACAGTCCTGAGCAGTCCAGCAGTTCTGAAGAGGACTCATACTCAAAGTTCTCCTCTGTTAAACCATGAGCAGTCACTTCCATGGTCTTTATAGACTAGTGCCAGCAAGGCAGGAAACTTTGCCCTAAGTTTCATGCCATTTCCAAGACTGTCATACTCGTCCATAAGCGCTTCTCAGACTAACAAACCAACCAAGGCAACCTCCTCAGATACAGAGACACATAGCACTGCCCAATGCCCACACCTGCCAACAGTCTGTGACTCAATGCACTGCCACTACCATTTCCCTAACTACCAGTGGAAAGGGGAGTGTAACATTCACTTCTAAAGATATTAATAAAATCTCAGTTCAATATCTGACAATGAATAGTGCTTTAAATCAGTATGTTATGTATGAAACAGCAGCACTGTGAATTTATTGACTTCATAGCAACGTAGAATTTGCTAAACAAAACTGAGAGCTGAGCTCCCCTCTCTTCAGATCGCAGAATGGTTTCTTCCTTTAAAGCACCATAGCAACCTCACAAGCCGTAAAGGAGTTGTGTGTGGCTACACCTGTTGGGTAGGTGTGGCCACCTGATAGCCTGTGTCCCTATAGCCATTCGAAATGCAAACACCACAGGATTTCTAGCTGGTGCACCCAGAAGGACTTTCCATTATGCTCAACAGATAAACAAACAGGCAGCTACTGCTGGATTTAATGACCCTTTACAATGAATGAAGTACAGGGCAAAATAATGAGCCTTATTCAAATACAAATAGAAGTAATAAGCCTTAAATTAACAAACTGCTAAAACACTAAGCAATTGAAATAAACTGCATGGAAAAAATCTAATCTGGAATAAATATTCATTCCTGCAGATACAACACACTTCACTGGTTTAATAAAGCACTTGCTGGTATTTGTTCCCCTGAGGCTTTGGGTGCCTTTAAACAAAGTTTGTTTGGAGGATTTTTTTTAATGCCAATCCTGATTCATTTCTGTTTCTTATTAACCTGCCAAGATATTACAGATGGGCACGTCCATAGAAACTGTAAAGGCCTTCTGAGGAATTCCCCACACATACCAAACCCTGGTTCTTACTCTAGCCCAGTGTTTCTCAACCCTGGTCCTGGAAGCACCCTGCCCTGCATATTTTAGTGCTGCCAGTGGTCACAGCACACCTGATTCAACTTTTCAGCTCAGTAACAAGCCCTGTCAGACCTGCAGGGGGTGTGTTAAGGCATCGAATCCAAAATGTGCAGAGCAGGGTGCCTCCAGGACCAGGGTTGGCACTAAATCCAGAAGGTTAATGAAAATCACAAAACAGACTTTCAAAAACTGGATAACAAGCATTTTCCATGTAGTGTTTACACTTGTGTACCCCAAAGTATTTTGATGGCCACCAGGTAAAAGCAATATTCAATCTATATTTTGTCAGAACTGAACAAATTCTAATTTAAATTCTAGAAATATTTTATCCAATTAAACCTTAAAACTTTGATGACCTAATAAATTTGACTTGATAATCCTGCATCTAACGTAACCTATTAGCTAATATTCCAATCATATTTTTGTATATGGAGCATAGTTCGTGAGGATGCACTGATCCCAACCTAGAAGTTAACCTATCCCCCATGGATCTAGCAAAACGGCGGTCACCCCTTAACTTCAAACCACATCCAAACAATAAGCAGATGGCCGGGGCTGCACAGTATTTCTGCATGATCAGCAGAGTTTATCATCTTTCAGTTTCATCAAACATCAACTGCAGCAGCTACATCTTACATTACTTTCATGTAAGACAGGAGTCTTTTTTCATTCTTCATCCTCTAAAAACCCAAAATACTCTCACTGGCTAAGCATGCTGCACTGGGCTTGGATTGTGAAGCTGTTTGCATTGTTCTGCAGGAGCTGGTCTATTGGTAAGTATTTGGTGGCCTCACATTTCTATGGAGACACAGTGACAGCCATCAGCTCCCACCCAGAAAAGCCATGGCAGTGAATGAGAGTGCCTCTGTTTGGTGTAGTGAGAAAAAAAATTCACACTTCTCCTCTCCACCCCTATCCCCCCCAAAAAACAAAACAAAAAAGAGAGTGGAACAAAAAAGACAGCAGGGAGGGAGAAACTGTGCGAGTCAGACTGGGTGGGTGGGAAAGTGGGTGTGTATAGAAATGTGAGAGAGTCTGTTTGTGCGCACAGGCTGGTGAATGCTACTCCCTCCTTAGTGGGGTGATCAATATGCTGAGCAGCGCTCTGCAGCAGTGTGAGGGCAGAGAGAGCCCCAAATGCACTGAAGATCAAAAAAAGCTTCTAAATGTGGGTCAGCAGCTCCATACAGTAGCACACTGATGAATGAACAGGACACTACCACAATACAGACAGGACACACAGACACAGAGCACAGTCACATGGACCAGGAGCTGCTTGGAAAACCAACACATGCTGTAGTTGGGAGGTTCCAGCACAAAGAAAGGGAATGTCATCATGTTTAATGATGATGATCTACATTAAACCTTAGATATAACCCTAACCCACAGGCCACTCCTAATACAGTAGCATCTGTAGGTACAAACCTTTTTTTTGCTTAAATATACATATAATCATTATTATATATTTGCGTTCGTTTTGTACATTTGTAATACAGTTCGAAAGCTCCAGCTGTTCTTCATGTTAACATTTCATGATGAACGAACCAATGAAATCAGTACAAAATGACTTAAAATAAAAAGCTGTTACATTCAAAGTTCTTTCCTTCTTTTGTACCATTAAGTTAACTTGTGTTGATTTGGCAGCAGGTTTTGCCCCAGCAGTGACACACGATTACTTTTCCTTTTGAAACCTTTAAACTAAATGAGTCTTTGGATGCTGAACTTTCACTTAAAAAGGTAAAAAATCATTCTCTGCTAAAGAGAATGACAGCCTAAAAGGCACAGTGTTAGGTGAACTCCAGCATTTGAATCATCCATCATCATATAAGTATCAAAACATTGCTCTGTTTTTAAATATCATCTTTTATCAAACAGATCCTAATGTGTTTTCCGTCTTTATACACTTGTATACAGCTAGCAAGATGCTTCTGCAATACCAATATGATGAAACACCAATTAAAACAAGCTGTTGTTGATCCATTTTCTGCCCATTCTGAAGCTAAACAGTCTCCCGTCACAGATAATCAGCTGTGAAACTAGAGCAACTTAATTTAGCAAACATTTAAACAACAGAATCATGGCCAAAATTTTAAATTTACTCATGAACAGCATAAAAGCTATGCCTAATACTTTTATTAAGCTGTGTGCACAGTTTGATTCTGGCAGCGTTTCTATGGCTTACCCATGTGGGACAAAACACTAAACTGGCAATGTACCAGTACATACTACTGACCCTACATGATCCTCCAGGTTATCAACACATTGATACAAGGCTTTAAATAATAACCACCATAAGTCATAAATCAGTTTGAAGCCGTTATGAAACTTCCTGCACAAGCTCACCAGCAATAAACTATTTAAGGCCATGATCCAGAACCATGATCCCACTCTAAATCAGTAGAGAACTGACAGCAACTAGCACAGCTAAGTGGAAGCAGACTGAAATGATAATTAAAGGATTTAAAAAGATCTTTGGAGATGCTTTTAATACTTGAGCACCAGGCTATAATACTTAAATAGCTAACCTTCTTATATCCACTGTGTACTTTGTAAATTTATACTATGTATAATTACTATTTTTTCAAAGCCTCTTCTGCTGCTTAATAGCAACCCCGATTCAAGAATCCTCAAGTCATTTTGTGTACGCTGCCAATTTCAAGTGTTGCTCTTCTCTTTAGCTAAAACATCAGCTGAACCCAGCCAAGATTTCACCAGGGTTATTGTCAAAATGACTAGATCAGCACAGCAAGTAAGTTTCATTTGGGTGATACAGCAAAATAATGCTTTATTTGTCAGGGCTCCTACAGGCCGAATAGGCCGCACTGTCTGATGCAACACAATTCCAGGAGGAAAAAAGTTCATCACCTACTGTAGTGACACTGATGCTTCTTCAGTCTGCTGTCTCTTTTAATGGTTCCTCAATTCTTCAATGTTATGCTTTTACTTTCAGGATATAGGGAACTTTTCTTTGACAAACTGTTCCACTTTGAATCATCTGAATCATTAGCACCTTCAGACTATCGCTTGGTTAGAATTATTCACACTCTCTCTTGCTTCCTCTGCCACACAATTTGACAAATTATCACCCATTTTTTGCCATCTTCATTTCACCCCACCTCTCTCCCCTTTTAAACAACATGCATCTCTTAACCGGATTGGAAATATATACATCTCTTATTGAACTAGAAGTACTGCATAATGTATAGAACTCCAAAATGAGTACAATATGCAAACAACAGATTTAAGGCGTGCTAAAAGGTGCCAAAACTTAATAAAACAGACAGACAGACAGAAATAGCTTAAGGCAAATACAGTGATGCCTCTGGCCTTACCATCAGCACATTCTTCATAATACCAGTCCAGCTCATAGTAGTCAGCCTCCACAAATCTCTGCATGCTCAGTCTCCTTCAGCAGTGAGTCGCAGCATCTGCTGTCCACTGCCCGAGGTCACAAAAGCACACATATACTCATGCACACTCTCCCAAAGGCCCATTCTCTCTGAGGCCGGCCGGCCGGGTCACGGCTAGCAGCTGAAACTACACAGAGCATCCCATCCACAGCGGGATGGAGAGAGATTTGAGGTTGTATTAGAGAATCAGCAGTGTTGCGCAGGAAGGCTTCTCACACAGCACTGCTGTACTCAAGGTTGTGTCAGACACACCGGGGGGTGGACACTTCCTAGATGGGCTACCAATCAGGCCGCTCTGCATCAGGCGTGACGTCCTCCTTTCTTCAGTCGTCATGATATGAACTCCCGCCTTCTCCTACCACCCTCTCCCTCTTCCCAGTTCTTCTTACTGCCACAGCACCTCCCTCTAGAAGGGTTGTCATAGCAACTGGCTCCGACTCCAGCCTGAGGTGGTGTCTGCATGTGTGTGCATGCATGTGCTGTTGCCTAACTTGCCTCAGCTCTTCTGTCTATTTTTTCCTTTCTCTCTTTTTTTATGCACCCTTTCCCTAACCAGGTCAGTCTAGCATGTGTGGTGGCGAATGACAGAATGATACTGCATGAATGGAATCTATGGAGCTTGTCTGTCTATGAACAATAGCCGTGATGGCTGGCGCTCCGGAGCTGTCCGCTTGCCAAATGAAGCAGCTGACTATTTCTAATCCTCGCTGCCAAACGGGGCTGGAAGTAGGACAGAAGGGGAGCAGAATAGCTCCAGCTCAGCTACACAGTGTTCATGTGCTGCATCTAAGCCAGTCATTTGTCTGGAATGCAGGAATAGCTAAAAAAATCCAGTTGGAGGTCAGAAATATTTTGTGGAGGTCACCATTTCTGAAATCAAAGCCAATTAATCTAGAAATCTAATGAATTATATTCTGCCACAGGGCAGTCTTAAAACCCAAGTCTAACTGAGCCACCTTATTATAAGTTGCTTTTGTGTTCAGTGCTTCTGTGATGCAATTTTCCTGAGCCAGGAGATGATGAAGCGATGACTCGCCTCCTGCCACCTCACCAGCTGACCGGCTTTTGGCTTGGAATGATGACATCACAGGGGTTGGGAAATGGCTGTCGATGTGTGGGACAGAGACTGGTCTTTGTAACAGTCAGTCTGTAGTCCAGTTTTAATAGTAGACATATACACAGATCAGCCATAATATTAAAACCACCTCAGTGTATCTACGCTCCTAACCCATTTTTATCAGCTCCACTTACCACATAGTTGGACTTGAAGTTTTACAGTTACAGACTGTAGTTTCTCTGCATGCTTTGTTAACCCCATCATCCCCCCTCCCCACAATGGTCACGACCCCCACGGGACCATCATAGAGCAGGTCTTATGTGGTTGGTGGATCATTTTTAACGCTGCAGTGACACTGACGTGGTGGGGTGGTTGTGTGTTAGTGTGTGTTGTGTTAGTGTGCTGGTGTGAGTGGATCAGACACAGCAGTGCTGCTGGTGTGTTTAAACACTTCATTGTCACTGCTGGACTGAAAATGATCCACCAACCAAAACTATCCAGCCAGCAGCGTCCTATGGGCAGCATCCTGTGACCACTGATGAAGGACTAGAGGATGATCAACACAAACTCTGCAGCAGATGACTTTACATCAGTAAGGTGGGCTAGCAAGGTAGAAGTGTCTGATAGATCGGACAGTGAGTGGACACAGTGTTCAAACACTCTAGCAGCACTGCTGTGTCTGATCCACTCACACCAACACAACACACACTAACACTTACACAATGGAAATCAATAAATGAAATAATTCAAACACAATACAAATCAACCCATCACATTATAAATCATTCTATCCTCCATGCTACAGAGGCCTATCTCAGTGGACTATTTTAGGCTGAGATGCGAAACAAAAACAGATTCGAAGTAAAAGAGAGAGAGAGAAGGAGAGGGTAAAATATGAATCTCATGTCTTAACTGCACTAGAAGCACTGTGATACATACACAATAGAAATTACTGATACATAAACACAAGAGTCCCTTACTGCTTTATTGTCATGTGATTTGTGACAACTAAACACAACGCTATACAGAAAATCTTTTTTTTTTTTTTTATACAGGCAATTGAGTCAAATCAGGTAACTGTGGCAGCCCTAAATTAAACTTAAATTTAACGAAACTAACAGGGTAACAAAATCAGGTTTCAGAGGGTACTGAGTGCAAGCTTTGGCAGGTCAACAGGAGAATGACCTAGATAATATGAGTGTGGGCTAAAAGGTTATAAAACTAAATAAAGAACAGTGATACAAAGCTCAGAGAGTTTTTCCAAGCTATCTCGGAATGCCATGCAAGGAAGCATACACACGCAATAACATGGTGAAAATGTACACTGGTCTATGTCCCATGGCCCATGTCCAGAATCAAACTCAAAGACAGTTCATGACACAAGAAAATCTGCTGATGAGCCAAAAGAACAAAGAAATTATGGACTACTGCACCTCCTTAGTGCTCTGACTGACTAGTAACAGCAGTGTGGAGGTACTGCTCAGTAGGGACTATTTGCTGTGACAACTAGGTTCAGGTGCCACAGAGTACAGGCATATTGAGCCATCTGGCCTAATAACCCCTAATAACCCCTAATAAACAGTTCAAACCTATAGCAAAAGAACCAAATCTCTCGCAAGTGGTGAAACAGGCCAAGCTCGGAATCTGCCATTTTTTGCTCCGAGCACATGATTATAAACCAAAGTATTAATGATATATAGCTTTACAACACAAATAATGTGAACTAGGTAAGTGCGCTCATGCTGTGTTTAAATGCTGCTGGTGCACCTGTACAACAATGTTGCTTCATACATGCCTTACTGTGCTAAAGGTCAGTTGCCTCTTATTTTAAAGTTGCACGTTATTTGATTCCACAGACAAATTGAAATGGCCATGTCGTCTGTTGAATAGCAAATAATGCTATTTATGTTGTAATTTAACAAATCTAAAAAAGTGTTGGGAAAGTGCTAGTGTGTTTCATGTTTTATTTAGCACACACTATCCGTAAAGACTTTAGAATTGGAATCTGTCATATACATTCAGGAGATTGATGCACCTCTTAAAATAATAAATTAACTTCAAATATCTGATCTCAGTGTAATCAGGGCTAAACACAGCCACCATAAATTAATGAACATTATTTTAAAATGGTAACACTGTCCTCCAACATCAAGAATGAAAGTAGCTAAAGAAAGTGAAAGGTTTGATTTGAGCAGAAATGAGGACCCTTGGGTTTAAGTTTAGTGCAAATTTATAGATATTCAAACGAAAATGGAAATGCCTACTGTTACAGTTTTAACAAGTTTGGCCTATTCCACAATGCTGACAAAGCAACAAGTTGTGCAAATGACAAAGTTTTACAGATACGACCTCAGAGAAAAACATACAAACAGAGCATTCATCATCCTCTGAATGTGTGAAGTATGTGTCTACTGGGTCTGTGCATGTAAGTGCATGGAAGAGGGAAAGAGGAGGGTGGAGAAATGATGGACTCACGGAAGTATTTGAGGGTCTCCTCGATCTGCTCAGTGGTCAGGTCGAGGTTAGTGTCGGGAGAGATGAGGGGCGTGTGAAGCCAGTCGTCGTGGTCATATCCATATATGGTGTCCGCTCTCAGCTTATAGTGAGGAAGCTGCTCCTCCAGCAAACTGATGATTTCCACCTCTGGAAGATCAGTGCTGTTACACACATCTGACACATAACAGGACAGAAAGACAGCAAAAAGACAGAGTTACAGACACACAGTAAACCGAAAAGTGAACATACAACTGGCTGGAGACAACGAGGTGGTGGTGGACGACATGACCAAAACATTTCATCACCAGGATTAATTATGACACTATGCATAACCTTTTTGGAGAACACTGTGGCTACAGCCTAGTGAACTCTACACAACCACAAGTATCATTAAAGAAAGAGCGTATTAGGTCCTCAATGAACTGATGTAGTGATGTAATGCATCACTATCTCAGCAAATTAGCTTTCTGAAATGATGCATTTAAAGGCTTATCAGACCTCTTCCGCTCATAAAAACAAAACAGTACAACCCACACATATCATAATTAAGAAGACATATTTGAGTATGATGCTATATTTTCCAAACTGCTCATCACAATAGGGAGTAGTGCCAAGTATCAAAATTCAACTTTTATAGTACCAAACTACTCCAGTACTATCGCAACACAAACCAAGCAGTCAAGTAGTCACATCAGCAGTCTTGCAAAATCTCTGTATATACAGCCGTCGAAATTACATTCCATATACAAGTTATTAACATCATTGCTTCTTAATCATATATGAATGATATCCCAGAGCATCTCCAAGGGTAGAAAGCAACACCAATGTTAACTCTTGTCCTGCTTCTATTTATAATCAATTTTGTGTTTGCTGTTGAAAGTGGCATTCAGACATAAGCAAGTAGCTGCAGTCATAATAATGGCTGCTTGCCAGGAGCTTCAGTCATCCTTGCATTTGCTCTTTTTTATTGGACACCTGTCCTTAAACGACAAAAGCAAACCTAATAACTGACAAGAGATTAGAACATCCCGCCGGGCAGCAGTGCTTTGTCTTTATCCTCTCATGTTTATGCTTTCCATGTCTAATTTAATTCAGCGCTACAGTGACTTACTATCACATAATGCATATTGCTCCTTTAAACCAGTATTAGTATTGGCAACACAGAAAAAAAACCTTTGAAAAAAGTTTAATGAAAAAAATAATTACAGTAATATATGAATATATAAAAAATATTTAGAGTAGCTGTGCAAACATACACCCATAACTCTAGAAATAACATATATCACATAATCACTTACCCAAACATTGAAATAAAGCACTGTTCTATTGTGACTACACAGTTCAAGGAATGTGCTTGAGTAACTGATATATCAGCTAAGACTGCCTCTGACATATTCGGGTAATTTATCCCCTAATCATTCACCCCAGATTCACTAATCAATTATTAATCTTATTCAGTGACAGCCATACATCACTCAGTAAAGGTAAAAGGTTGTAGATATTAAGGCGAGGAATGTAAAACATACACAGGGCCCTCTGAAGGACAGACAAACATATGTAATAACACACCCAGGCTGGCTACAGATGTGAGGCTGGTGACCTCTAGTGGGCTGTTCTTAGGTGTAGGCTCAAGGAGGAACAGGGTTTCTACACAGTTCACATCAACACACATTAAACTCAACAGGAATGGTGGATAAGGTGTTACTCCCCGCGGTCACTTGTATGTCCTCAGGAGGTCATTTCTGGTTATGACTAAAAGTCAAGGTTTCAACACCAATCAGTATTGCACATTGCATAAGCACAGTGATGAAACCCTCCATGTACACAAAGGGGTCCCACAGCACATTCCCCCGTCACAACCCATTCCTCCTTCAGACAGCCAGGTCTTTTTCCCTTCAATATCCTCCCACTTTGTAACAAGCATTCCTTGTCTTTAGTGACAAACAGTATTTAGCCGTCCCGTTCAAGCAGAACTCCTTGTTTTACAACAAGACATGTCTCACATGTACAAGCATGCTGTTCATCTCTCTCTCTTTCTCACTCACACATCTGAGGGACTAGTACAGGCTTAACACTACAATTAGCCAGTCCACACCCAGACACAGATAGATAGATAGATAGATAGATAGATAGATAGATAGATAGATATCCAACATGATTTTACGATATACAGTGCAATGTATATAAATTATAAACTGGTGTGATTGCTCAATAATTGAATATATATGACATCAAAATATATAACTTAAAGCATCATGCACTTTGATATCATAGCCAATGTTTTATTTCAAGTACAATATTTTTATCTGAACAAGAAGTACAGAACTAAAAAAACTAAACAAAAAATTGTATCACAAGTATCATGAAATATCATGATACCTACAGACATCACACCTGCTATCAAACACTACAATGATTTTTATTCAAAATGTGACATCCAGTGCTGTATTAAACCCAACTACACAGGACTAATTATGTTCTCTTTGTAATAATACGCACAGTGGGTTTTTAAGTGTTGATAATATCCATGATACGCTCAGAAAGCAAATTATCATCATAACATCGTTCACCAAGGTAAAATAAAATATCGTCACATGGCTAACCACCAGTTTATGTCCCACCTGAGAACATGGAGCAAAGTCTGAATGCAATGACGGTATAAGGTTCGGTATTATCTTCAGTATTAATTAAATTAAATATAAAAGGTTTACAACTAAATATGCAACATAGAAGCTTTTATCACATTACTAATATTTATATTCCACAACCTGAATATGCACGTTTAATCATTTATCATGGTTACTGCTGTCTCTGTTAATAGAAAGACTCAAAGTGTAAGTTCTATTGGGTTCTGGCATGAGAACGTATGGGGACCCCTGACACATTTATCATGTAGGACTGCCTATTTAAATGGCAGTAAAGCAGAAGCTGGTTATCTTGTTTTGATTTGACAGATCCTTCACTGAAAAAAGGGTGGCTTTTTCATTTACATGATTTACAGTGCACCTCAAAGACAAAATTGTGCTGATGCTATTGATAAGAAAATGAAAACTTCCGTCAACATGTGTCAACCAATCAATCAATCAACCACTCAGCCACTGTTTCAGTGCACAGACCTGAATAGAAAGTTCAAGGCAGAGAAGGTCAGGTGGAAGATTTGGAAGAAGCGCAAACAAAATTGCTGGTAAAAACAAAATGGCTAAATGTTGATTGAACAACAGAAGCATAATAAAAGTCCAAAACGAGCATGAGTTTGTCACCCATCAATCATAATGACCACCAAGAGCACAACTTTAACTATAACTCTAACTCTAGCTGTGAGGGGTGCTTCTAAAATTAGTGTCTCCTTTTGTCAGTCATGTCTACATTGAACGAAGGTTACGGTGTGCCCTGGAGAGAACAAGCAAGTGTGTGTGAATGTACTGGCCGACCTGTGATTATTTTGGGTCTGTGTTTATGTACAAGTGCAATGTGCTGTCCTTCCAGTCCCCTTGACCTCTTCAACATGTCATCCCAAACCGGACATCTCCTCTAAACTCCAGCAGTCCCACTCAGCCGTGAGCAGCTGAAAAGCAGCTGGGTGAAAACTGTGATAAGAAGCAGCTGTTCCACCAGAACGCAGCACTGAAAGCTTCTGTTTTCCAACAATGCTGCTCTCAACTGATCTCTAACCTCAGAAAACGAACGCAGACAGCATTTTAACGTAAAACGTAAATGCAGTGAGAAACTGTTTGCTGAGCATAGAAGTTTATTACTGAGCGGCTATTCCTTTTTTGTGTGCTGCTCTATTGATTTAGAGGAAAAACACGTCCATTAGCCAGCACTCCAGGGTACAGAATACAGAACAGAAAGATAGCGTTTCTCTAGCCATAAAATCAATACCAGCAAACATGTTCAAACAAGCAGGACTGTTTTCTGTTTCACAGAAGGGTTTGTTTCAAGGCAAAACAAAACAACATTGAAAATGTAGAACTCCCTGAAACTTCACAAGGTGCCGCTGGCCCTGAGAACAGGTGAAAAGGGTCACAAACACAGACAGCTCGACCTTTACTGAGTCACATGGCCATAGGTGAGCAAGGGGCCGCTCAGTCAACAGCTCAACACTGTCCACAGAGTCACTGTCCACTGTCTGAAAGTTTGAAACGTCCTGATCTGAGTACTTACTCATGGTTCTGCAGCCACAGGCTCAGTCTTCTCTCGACCAACTTACATTTTCCTCTCCTTCAGGAAAGGGCAGGGTGTCGAGAGAACACGTTTGGGAGGGAGAGAAAGAGACGGAGAAAGACCGAGGAAAAGAAGGGAGGGAGGCAGGGAGGGAGAGAGAGAGAGAGAGAGAGTGGGAGGGAGTGAGAGGAGTGAACGCCCAGCCATGTCTGGCATGCTGATGACACCAGTCACATGCCCCTTCACTAAACATAGACTGGATTACTCTGCAGCAACCGGACTGCTGCACTCATTGTCCTCTTTCTACTGAACTGTGGACCAGGCTGAGCTTTCTGCACACAGAGGATTAGAATAGTGGCAGTGAAGGGGGAGTTTTTATAAACAGAGGGGGCAAGCATCTGAAAGAAGACAGGAAGACAGGGAGTTAGAAAGGCCTATATCAGACAGTGAGAGAGTGTGAAAGGGAGATAGAGAGAGACACACAGAGAGAAAGATCAGTAAGAAAGGGAGAAAGTACAGAGAAAGAAATAAAGAGGGGGTAAAGAAGAGTGAGTAAAGAAGAAAGCAAGAAAACAAAAGAAAGAAATTAATAAAAAGAAACGAGGAAGCGAAAGAAAGAAAGAAAGAAAGAAAGAAAGAAAGAAACGAAAGAAAGAAAGGAGTCAACTGTTTGCATCATGAAACTGACTGTAATCACCACTCCCATCTGTTTGCATTTAGTTGAAATACACAGACGGCAGCATCATCTTATCACCATAATGTGATGAGCAAACACTAGAAGACCTTAATCAGGAACTGGGCGGTGCAATGAGCTGTTACTGTCCTGTGATGTAATTTATTCCACTACTTTTTGATAATCACAAGTATCACCAGGGTTTCTAAAACATCGAACAATTGCGTGTATCACAGTATTGACAGATTTAAACCATTTACAGGAGCGCCTGTAAACAACAACCACAACAACCATGACAACAAAACAGTGTACAGTAACTTCAGGAACAGCAGTATGTTATCCCCCATTAGTAAACTTCAGGTGATGCACCAATTATGCCATATTTTATCACATCATGCAGTTTCTGTAGATATTTCAGTTGTACTTCTTCCAAATCCCCACATCCTAAAGGTGTTTTACTGGATTCAGATCTCATTATTGGGAAGATCACTAAAAATGACTGAACTTACTATCAAGTACATGAAACTTGACTTGACTTTTGCTGCATTTTCATGCTGGAAATATTTATTAAAAGATGAAGCGGTGCACATGGTTTGTGTGTTTCAGTGGAAATCAAAATGTATCAGAACTGGCTACGTTCTTTCACTGTCCAGTTCAGTCTTTCACTGGTTCAGTCTTTCGCTGTGCAGTTTGAGGGCCTATGCCCACTGCAGCCTCAGCTTTTTTTTCTTTCTGGCTGACAGAGGTGGAGCCCTGTGTGCTCTTCTGTTGTTGGAGCCCATCCACCTGACCTGCTGTGCATTCTGAGATGTTTTATTACTCAACATAATTGTATAGATTGTAAGGCAGTTGTGGGAAGGTTAGGGAATTGGCCTCGTGGCTAGAGGGTCACAAACTCTTGAGCTGTATGCATTACCTTTTCCTTGCTACTTACAGTCTAACCAATGGAGGCTTTATGATGAATCACTGACAGATGGCCCACATCAGATATGCAAACATGCATTTCCTCACGTCAACAGAGAGTGTGTAACCAGATGCATAAGCACCTTGGTTAAGAAGTTGGTCAGAAGGATGAAATAAAAGAGGAGCTCTAGAGGGAAACATGATGCCATCTGAAGAATCGCCCCTATAGACTGATGATAAATCAAACTGAGTAAAGACATAAGCAGGTAAATCAATCAGTTCAAAGGACAAGTAAAAAAGGCCTCTGAGGCTCCATATACTCAATTCACCTTTAAATCTGGAGAGCTGGCAGGTTAAGGACTGCTAGCGATCATGAGTAAAGCCTCAGTTACATTTACAGGAATTAGAAATGCCTGGACATGTTGTACCACTGCATCGTGACAAGGTTTTCCAGACTGGATTGTGGAGTGTAAGTTCAAATTCAAAAACAGTGATTCTTTCCTATCTTATCAAATAATCATAGAGACAAGCCAGGGCAAGATGTACTATTGACAATCACAGCTTTTAATCTATCTAGCTTTTTATCTATCTATACACACACACACACACACACACACACACACAACATATACACAATGTATTACAATGGCAAAAATACTCCATAAAGCATGTATGAAACTTTGCTGAGATGTTTACAGTATAAACCGTGTGAGGTCAAAGATTTAAAGATTTTAAGCCCCATCAGGACCTCTAAATTTGTGTAGTCATTTTGTAGTGTCAACATGACCATAAAAGGAATTCTGGGTCTGAGCTGTTCTTTTTTTTTAGCTGGAAAAATGAATGGTGTTCCATCATGCACTGTGGTGAGCAGAACTGTTCCGATACTAATGCATTTTGTCCTATGTGCATTTGCCCTCTGAATGGCAAGGTTGCTAAACAGTAATGAGAATCTTGCTACATTCAAGTTAACATTGCTGCATATTGAACTGACATTGTCAATTAACCTCACCAAAATGCCTTGTGTAAATCTGCAATCTTTGCCTAACATGCTAGATAAGCTGCTTTACCAGTATAGCCAGTATGAGTATTTAATGGTGTTAGGAGTAAAGCTGAGCATGAAGAAGCACATGAACTGTCCAAAATGATCCCCTAATCACTACATCCTACATTTAAAAAATGCAGATCACTGTACAGAACACTAATGCAGGGGACAGAATCCAAGACCACAGTAAACCATTTTGGACGCTAGGTCATACAGTTTAGCGTATTACTCCTTAAGGGCAGATTCTGTCCTATAAACACATGTACATCACGTCACAAGTTTACTAAAATACTGAATCTGAATGCACGCATAATAAGAGCTTACTACCTTCCGTAACAGGTCTGTGGTGATGCTGCCATTGTAGCTAGGCTAACTAATTCTACTCAGAGATTATGTGCGTGAATCTCCAAACCAGCAGGTTATTTTTTCATTGTGCCTTATGGGTATCCTACTCAGTGGAGTACAGTAACGATGGGCTACTGTACTTAAGTAGGATTTCTGTCTCTCTGTACATTACTGAAGTAAAATGCTTTACTTACTTTTTTTTACATTTTGCAAAATCTGTCGTTCCTTTCAGCATAAACACATGTCAAAATAAAAGAAGTGCAAAGCGAGCCCACCAATCAGGATATAGGGCACTTAGTTTTAACCTTGTTCTGAGCTGTTGGCCAGATCTTGGCTGGTTTCCCTTCAGTGTTTTGTGCTCAAGATAGTTGTAATAGACATCAGTGTCAGACTAATTAACGACTTTCTATTAAAAGGTTGGTGGACTGAGAGACACTGGAGTCTTTACATTTACCATGAGTTGATTAAGGAAGAGTCTTGTTCCAGATAGGATAATAGGACATTAGAGCCACAATACCTTAAGCACATCTGAAGGCATACATATTTGTAACACAAGTGCAGGTCTAAAGGGAGTAACCTTTTACTGGAGAAATATTTTAACCTGGGTATCTCTACTTTAACTCAAGAGCATGCGTTATGTACTTTACCCATCAATAATCCGGCCCCTCAGTTACATTGTTTATAAACTAATTATTGGAGAGCATTTTATGATTGTTTGAGAGCACTAGATCTTCTGTGTTGGACACCTCAACAAAATGGCAGAATCCCAAAAAAATGCACCACAGTATACAGAGACTAGGACACAGTTTCAGATACAGCTGCAGTACCAGATTATTGTCATAAAAAGTCATTTCAGTCCCCAGGCATGTCAACAAACGGCCGTTGTAGCTGTAAAACATATAGTGTTTAGTCCATTCAGGTCTGGTGAAGTGTACTTTCTTTTTGCATTGTTATAGCTTAGTGAAGTCAGATTTGGCAAGCAGCTACCAGTCAGCCCTGGCAGACCATGCAGCGCCTCTCCATCACCATGGCAATGACGGTTAAACAGGGGCTCTGCCTTGGAAACACTGAACAGACCATTTCCCTTCAAGTGAGTCAGAGCAAGATGAATGTGGAAGTAACCCCTGAGGATTAAAACGACTTTTGCTCCAACAAGACCAGTGCTGATGCAGTAATTCAGCTTCACACCCACATAGCCAAGAAACAATGAGCTGTACTGACACAAAGCTCTCTTATACAATGGACAGGCAGGAGACAAGTGAGCACATTCAGAGACTGAAGTAGGGCCTTGTGTATTCAGAGACATAATATACTCACGCAGGTATCACTGCCAGTACAATACACTAACTGCTATAGAACTGCTATGCGAAGGTAACATTATCGCTATGATGGACAGGGCTTGACTTAGACTGACTATAAAGGATCATATTGCTATTAATAAATAATAACAAACATCTACTAAATATCAGCAGCTACTGGCTTGGTCAAGTTTTTCCTTCATATTAAGAACCTGTGATGAGACCACAAGTCCTTTTAGATAATGCTGTATTTTACACAACACATTTACCATGAACACAGAATCACAGTGAGTACCATGAGATAATTCCACCACATAATGACCAGAATATCCACCAGATGGCAGCATTTCCAAATTTAAGAGCCAGACATTGGTTCTAACTATAGAATTCTCCTACTTTAACACAGGTCTTCTGTTGCATACACATAGCTTGTATAATGTCTGTAGAAACGTGCTGTCAATATAATGGGTTGCTCTGTAGCAGATGCACATGAGCCTAAGGTTCCAAGCATCAGTTATAGGGTTTCTGTAGTGTGATGAAGCTAGATCCACTACCTTTGGGATGCACTGGAGTTTGTGATCCGCAACTAATCATCTTACATCGGTACCTGATCTCACTAATGCTCTAGTGGTTGAATGCAATCAAATAGCCACAACACTGTTCCAACATCCAGTGTAAAGACTCCTCAGAAGAGTAGAGGATGTTACTGCAGCAAAATGGGGCAAAACTCTATTAAAACCCTCGATTTCAAAACAAACTGAGAAAGAGTCTACACTCACTTTAATGTTTAGTGCATGCTAGATTAATTCGAGTTACAATTAAACTGTGTTTTCTTAAACTATGCTATACTGGGTTGTGGGGATGCAAGTACAAGTTGCTGAATCTCTGGTTCTGTATTTGGTATCTGAAAACATTAGCGAAGCTCTACTATGTAGAAACTGCTCAGTGAATAAAGGAACCAAACAGGACACATGGAGCACATGTAACAATGCATTCTTATACTGTAAGTATTGTGATATCACAATGGAAAAAAATTGACATGCATCATAGATATGTGATCCTGTGTGGAGAATGAAGCTTCTATTAATTATGACATCTAATGCAGTCCATAGTTTGAATAACAAAGTTTGCGAATGACCAGCATTAATCAACAACTCATACAGCTTCCAGTTGTAGTGTTTATAGAAACAAGTACAGCAACATTATAGGCATTAACTTTATGGCATGAATATCAAATCATAAACCTAATTTCAACGTATTGAATAACTGGGGGAGTGTATCGTTACACCATTACACCATTGTGTCCTTATCTATGTGTGTGGTGGTGGCAACCAATCACAACTGCTCTGCACAGTGCGACTGTCCTGAATCTGGATAAAAATGCAGAATTCGCGGCAGATGTTAGTTGTCAAGACCCTGATAGTATGTGGGCTCTTAAAGGTTTCTAATGCTTTTAGATGTTAAGTGTGCGAGTCACAGGAAGCAGGCCATATGCAAATGAAACGAACAAACAGGAGGACATGCAAGACTGACTTTCTATGATGCAAATAAGCACTGGTTCAATCTCTTCATGTGAGTGATATCAGCATATAGTGCAGTCTGTGTTTTTTTAGTACTGTATATCTCCCTTTTCTGACCAGCTCTCTACTCCAGCACACTAGATTTTAAATGAAACAATGATTCTAAAGATGAAGTGAACACTTGTCATATTTGGTGTTAATTCAAGCATCACAGAGCTTTTCACTCTTCCTCCAATTTAGGAGAAGTTATAGGAGGTAACTGGACAACTGATTTCTCATTTGATTCTTGGCGAGCTGTCTGTCATTGCATCATTAGCGCACAAGAGAGCTAACAAACTGTCTCTCAACATGATGAGGGTGACAAATCAGGATATCAGTCAGAAACACAACCCCAAAGTCACATGCTTTTATACCAACAGTATTTGGTACAGTGTTAAGATGCTACAGCACACTGCTCAGCTCCGCTCAGAAACATAGCAGTGGATGATACTTTCAGTCATGAAGGACAAACTACTTTACAGGTCAAAAAAACCTCTATAGGACGCATGCATAGATTTTAGTATAAAAAAAAAGCCATAAATAAAAGAATACAGCTCCAAGACAGCTCCCAGAGTGTACCACAAGATCCAAACCACTGGTAATCAGTAAGAATATAAAGGCCAAATTACAGTCTCTGAAGAGTTCTGGACAGATGAAATAAAAATTAAAGGAAAACTTGTCTGCAAATCACACTGTGGGGGATAACCTCCTTTTTTTAAGTTTCCTACATTTTACTGTATTATGTAACTGACTGTTGCATTTTGGTAAATTCTTCTTGTATCAAAGTAGCAAAACTCAGAACTATAACTTAATATCTTAACACACTCGACCCAAAGAAACATAACCTGTCACTTTCAGGCAGAATTATATTATGTAAATTTAATTAGAACTTTACATTTTTGTCATATATGCTTCAGAAAATGTGCACTCTGTGTTTGAAAATAGTGATCCATAATTTACTAGAAGGCTGAAGAAGGGGGTTGTGGGTAATGATGCCATTGTGTAATTCATAATGCAGTAAATTCAAAAGAACTACTGCAAATACAAAGAAAAGTTCAAATATTGTTAAACGATGACACAAAAAGTTCTTCATATATTTCGTGATAATACAATCAACAGTTGGGATCTGAATCTTTGTGTGGAAACTGGTGCATACAACCTTTATATTAAATACAAAACTAGGCTTAGTCTAAGACTGGAAGACTGGAAGACCATTTTTGGCATTCATTGTGCTCAAGGTAGCAGAGACGTAACTGAACTTCCTTCTCATGCCTTGAGGATTGTCCTCCCCCTCTGTGAAGACAATGGCCAGAGAAATGCCTTTAACAGCTTCCTCAGGCCCTAACTGGGTTGTAGGACTAACTATTTCTACTTTAAAGGCCTGAAGCGATGCAGACTTTACATTGTTCAACAGTTTAAAGGGCCTGTATAAAGAAAAAATATTTCCCTGCTTTTTTATATAAACTTTTGGGCAGAGGCATGGCAATCAGATTATTGTTATTATACCAACTATTCAACAGCACAACAATGTAATAGCACACAGTGATGTATTTTAAAATATATATGTTTTATTATG
The DNA here is from genome assembly GCA_024036415.1 of Prochilodus magdalenae. Taxonomy (NCBI): domain Eukaryota; kingdom Metazoa; phylum Chordata; class Actinopteri; order Characiformes; family Prochilodontidae; genus Prochilodus; species Prochilodus magdalenae. The sequence continues at coordinate 2,348,295 of JAMWET010007856.1, forward strand.
AAAAAGATCCCAGAGAAATATTTTGGGCATTGTGGATTAAACCAGTGGGATTTTATGTCAGATCTGAAAGCAAGGCTGGGTCTTCATATGAGTCAATCCTGATGAGCTAATGCTGTAGGTAACTACGCAAAGCTGGATGATCATGGGGGCTTGTTGTCTTCTCTCCACAGTGGAAGATGATCAACATGTTGATTGGTCAAAGCAGCTTTTCAAACAGACAACAACCAAAACCAGCTACAGTAGTTGGCCTAGTTAGTGATACAGGCTTACTACCTTCAACTTCACAATTGTAAAGCACATTAGAGCACTGTTCCATAGTAAACTGTTCCATAACAAACAAATACACAAATACAAGCAATGGTCACATTTAACAGCCCCATTAAAACACTGTTACCACGTGTCCCATTACAACTTTTAACAAACTAAAAATAAATAATAATAAAAATATATATAAGTAAAAAGAATAAAGAGAGAGCAGACCTAGGGGACATAACAAATATGGGAAAACTGTAAAAAGATAGTTTCCCTTTAAAGAGTCACTGGTGAGAATTCTTCATTTTCTATCCGTCTATACATGCCTAACTTTCTCCAGGGACATCCTCAACAAAGGAAGTGACCCACAACACATAACTCCATGCCTGTTTTCTCATCTTGCCTCACAACCAGAGTGCCAAAGCAGCCCAAGGAATAAAAATCATCGTGAAAATACTTTAATGTGGTGCGAGACCATTGTCCCAAATGTATCTGGCCTCATAAACATATTGAAAAGTAAACAGGCAGAGTCATTTACAATATTACAACACATTACAAGAAACACTCCAGAGTTTGTGGTCTTGGTGATTCAGTTAAACCTGTACATGCACATGCACCCAATATCACTCAGACAGAGCTTTAAGACCAATTCCCAGCCTATTGTCTGTAAAACACAGGCAAGAAATAGAAACGCAAACCTTTCAAAACACACACCTCCACTTCACAGCAAACATTGGAATTTGCCTAAGAAAAATAATTTGTAGCAAGAGTTAATAGCCCCCCTGAGCAGACTATACTGGCTTCATATATGTCACTAAATGCTTGAAATGACTGGCGAGTTGTACCAAAAAGTTCCAACATTGTTTGGCACAATGATATGGCAATAATATTAAAGCTTGATATCATTTTATTTACAAATAAAATCAGCTGCATAAGACAATTATTAAGCTTTGAATTTCAAAGCAATATTTGATGAGGCACTGGGCTTTGTACTGGGATAAAATATCTTTATTATGATTGGGGACTTATTCCCCTTTATTTACTTTAGTGTCTTTGTAGCTTTTGGGGCATGTAAACAGTCTGCAGAGTTATAAAGCCTGAAGTACATGAGTGAATAGGAAACACTCTCCCACAGAAGCCACTTTCCTCAGCTGCTTAAAACACCTCATTGGAATTCCAAGGTGACACATTTCCTTTAAATCTACTCTAATAGACCCCAAATATAAAATTATGAATGTAACAATTTACCTTTAATATCTGGAGAATTGTTTTAATAATTACTGTTATGATTTCATTGCATTTGAAAAATGGCGGTTTCGCGGTAATCCAGTGGGGTCTAGGATAGATTCATTAAATGAACATTCAGCTAGTTACTGATGGCTAAACAGACAACAAAGGGGCTCCTAAATACTAGTCTCAAATACTAGCCTTTGGCTTTCATATTCTTGTTAGCATAGTTATATAGCCAGGAGAATAATTACACTTTTTTGTGTCTCTAAACCAACTGATATACAGTTATGCATGAGAAATTATATACCATTTTATAGCCTATACCAGCCTGGACGAGTAGTGAAATGCATGAAATAATAATAGCAAAGATCATAGCCATTCCATAACAGCTACAGCAGTAGACACCGACTTGCAAGACTATGACATCATTGTTAGGTTATGGTTGTCAGAGTGCAGAAAATAAACCATATATGAGTGACCTAGTTTTAGTGCAACAAGAGCCCACTCTGCCCTGTGTGTGTACACCAGTGGAGACTACCCTACAACAAATAAGGATAAAGTTAAGTCTTTAAGAGCAAGACGGGACTTAGCAGGACAGGCCTTTAGTTTAGTCGCACAAACAACCCCTGAGGAGGGGCGTAGAGAAGCCTAAACCCAAGTACTGTTACTTTGATGAAGCAGGACAAATACTACTGAACTACTGAACTGCTTCTTAGTACATCTAGCTTCCATCAGCACAATAAATGAAGTTTCAAAGATCAAATCATGGTGTTTGTGCGCTGCTGCAGTATTTAGGCCTCAAATGCAAAACCAGCACTACATGTACATTTTATTGTGTTGATTTCTAGTATATATTTTTGTTTGCACACTTATGGTGCACACTTGTTCCATGTTGCACCTTGTTCCAGGAGGAACACAATTTCACTCCACTATGTACTTGTACACGGATGGAATGACAATAAAAGCCTCTTGACTTGACTTGACTTGACTTGACGTCATTCGCCAAGGCTGAATGAGTTCTCTTTGAATGCTCTTTCAACATCCTCACAATCACTAGATCTGCTCGAAGGGTCCAAAAGCAAAAGCAATATTCCAAAGCTTACTGCTACATGTTGCATGTAATTACATATTTCCACCAGAGAGGTCACCATATCCCAGAAAAGATATAGTGCAGCTCTAGTGACTACATTTTAACGCCCAAATACACCTAAAGTAAAACGGAGACTGCAGTCCTCACATTTATGTATAGATGACAGAAGTAAATGTGTTATCATTTGACAATAGCAGAGAAACACAAAATCACCAATGCATACTTTCTTACACATAGTGGAGCAAATGTAATTAGTACCAACTCTAGGGTTAGTTAAGCTTAGTTTAGCGCAAATATGCTTTGGAATTAACTGTCCATATCAAACAAGCATAGCAGCTTATTAAACTAAATTACATCAGTATATTTATAAACGAGGGCCCTGCTCTCAGTAGCTAAATAAATAAATAAATAAATAAATAAATATTGTATTCACTATTTATATTTACAAGTCACGCTACAAAATAACACCATGTGATAACGTCCCAGCAGGACAGCCCATTTGAGAATGAGTTAATTGATACAGATGAGCTTAAATCATTTATTCATACCTCCAAAATCACTTTAATGTCTACTGTCAAGTGAGTCCTACCTGTGATGGTTCCGGCATCTCTAACGAGTTCATTGACCTGGTTGGGTGGTTCTTCGCTTACATACTGCTCCTCGTGGTTGTGAGGGGTGAGGGTTGCCAGGAACTGTGGATGCTGTCCCGAAGGCAGCAGGTTTTGAGGGCTGGCTGAGGGGGGCAGGGCTGAGGCAGAGGCAGTGCGGGACGAATGCGGGGCGTCCAGCTTGGCTGATTTTCACACGTCTGCTGCACGAGCCATAGGACAGTGCCCAGACACGGCTGACCAAACAGAGAGAGCGATGGGATTCCCAGACCACACCACACAGGCGATCAGCTAGTGGTCACTCAGTGATGGATCTAAAACCGTGGGAGAAAGAACATAGTTTGCTAAGAGGATAGCAAATAAAGCCCACTCACAACAAGACACATGAAATTACAGACACAGAAAATGACAGGAGGGCATCATCCACAAAACAGAAGAGAGCAACCAAAGTTCAATCCATATATGGACAATCTTATCACGTCAGCAACCACAAGGAATGTTAATCAATTTAACAATTAATAAATAGGCCATTAAATAAAGAACAGACAAACCATCATCCCAGTCTGTCTGTGTGCCAGTCAGAAGCCATTAAAGCTGTATCCAATGCCTTCCATCAGAGTGATCAATCCCGACTGGGTCTCACCAGGCCAAAGGAGAAGCTGCCACTACATTACAGCTGGCTGTTTTTGTTATTGTGGCTTTAAGACCAATACACATATATCGACTGGGTGTCCTGAGCTGTGCCATTATTCTAATAGCACTCCAGGCTGAAATGCTTCTTATAAACTAGGGGTTAACTGGGGTTAAACTAATAGCCTAAATGAGTGGATATATGTAAATGCAATATTTTTTAAATGCAAGACATAAAATAAACTATGAATTTAAAACTAAAATTCTTTCTTTCCTAAAAAGTGCAGAAAAGCCTTTTTACATGACATCTGCTCTTTAAGCTGGCAAAAAGGGAAATTACTTAATAATGGAAACTACAGGTTGTTCCATGCTGTGGCTGGGGTAAAGCTGGAGCAGCTTCACCCTCAGAAATGATGACAAGCCATGTGACTGCAAAACAAGCCTAACATACGTGGCTTATAAACATCAAAAGGATGATCAAGAACAGAACTACAGTTCAGTAAAACTGTCTGCTGCTACTCTTTATTTACACGACAGTGGAACCAGGTCCCATTCCAATCCCTTACACAAGCTCAATGTATTACTAAGCACTTACTGAGAAACCCAAATGTGTGAACAGTAGGAGGTGTCCATAAGTGTCCATAAATTTGTTCTAAACATATCACAAAGAATATCATAATCCCAGCGCAGAGCAGTACAACTGAAATACGGTGAATCACCACTACCATAGCAACTTACCCATTGTTTATAAATCTTATGACACCCATTGGAAAAGGTTTATAACAAACCTACTCAGCAGACACTTAATACTGTATGTAGGAACAGTTGGTACATGGCTATCAATAGCATCAGCCTCCAGTCAAATAATGTAACTGTGAGATCTGATGCCATGGGCGTTCATCCTTCTGCCTTTTAAAGGATGACACTCCGCCACAGATTCTGTCTTACACTGTTCTTCCAGCACTTCCAGCAGAACGATAATCTCATTTTAATAGTTTAAAAATCTGAAAAAATCATCTACCAGATTTTAAAGGGAACCTATTATGCTTAATTGTATTTTTTTGGGGTCTACTAGAAAAGATTTACATGCTTAAATTTTTCCAAAGCATTATTGAACATGCTCTACAACTGTATTCACCCTCTGTCAGAGGTGTTCTTTTAGAGCTCTTGTGTTTTTAAACTCCCCCGCCCGGTAAAGCCACCCTCATCTGATTCATCTTATTCATTTGAGTGGTGAACTGTCAGAGCAGTTACACTCCTCCAGCAGTTGTTGTGCATTGTCTTAGGGCATGTAATAAGGATTGTGTTACAAGATGACATCACCTTGCATCAGAGAAAAAGGGCTGAAATTCCAAAGACAGAAAAGTGGTTTCTGTGGGAGAGCTTCTCCCTCCGACATGTACTTTGTGCTTCAGAACTTTGCAGATTGTTTACATGCACAAATAGCTTTATATAACACATCAAATAGAGAGAAAAAACAGAAAAGCATAATAAATCACTATATCATGTTACAGTTTGGTCACTGCACTCATTCCTCAACCCAGATTCCTTCTACGTTGGATCACAAAGTGCTGCATACTGTCATTTTATTGGTACCCTACCAAAACATCTGCATGCATTAGGGAATGCTTTATGTAAAGGACACGTACATGAGGTACTGGAAAGCTGGCACTTCACACACTGAAGCTGATTAACCATTTGTACAAAGTGCGTACATCATGCACTTTTTTTCAGGAATCAAACACAGTAATACATATTTTAATACCTCCTGTGCTCTTTAGTACAAAACTTTTACGTATAAAGGACAATGTGGGGCCACACCATTATTACATATTTAAACTCTATGTTAACCATACAGACCAAGTGATGGGCTGCTTAATTATTCTCCTAATGTTTCCTAAATGACATCATTTTGCTGTAAAAGCTAATGCGTGCAGACACACACACACACACACACACATACCCACACACCACAGCCTTGCAGCCTGTAAGGTCAGCGGCTGGGTCTCAGGTTTACACACACTTATTTATTCTGGCCAAAGGCACAATTACACTCTCTCTGCTTTTGGATCTAAACTTCTTTAAGAACTGTGACACACTACAGTCCACTTGCACACTAAAAAATAGAACCAGCACTCTGGGACACACCACCGGGACACACTAAACAATGCTGTGCGTATGTGTCTATAAGTAGTTACCTTTTAAAAATAATCAGCGACATGGTTTAATACTCAGCAGCTCTGACTCTAAAACGAGGAAGGAAAGGGAGAAATGAAGGTAAAGGCAGCACATTGGGACCCAGGCTGTGCTTGAAAACGGACAGACCTTTCACACAACTGACACCACACAGCTCACTCCAACACACTCATCCTATTAACAGGCTTCCTCCCTACACATTTCGGAATCTGCGGAGGTTGTGTCCAGACGATTGATCTGTCTCAGTCATTAATACAACAACCAAAGCCTCTCCCAACGATGCATACTACATTAGAGCCTCAACATTTTGCTATTACCCAATTATTTACCCAGTTTCAGGAAGAAATACATTCTTATGATCTCACTACCATTTTCCCAACCTTTATATTTAAAAAATATGTCATCTGTGACTGAAAAGTACCTAGTAGCGTGTAATACCACCATGTGCATGAAAAACAGCTGTGACTGGATTTGGCATAGACTGAACAAGTTTCTGGGTGTAGGCAGCATCAAGGTTCAGCCACTCTTGCATCAAAGTTGGACCAAATTTAGCGGATGCCTTCCCTTGCACAATTCTGAGGGGAATTTAGACTGAGATTTTTGACACTGCTGATTGACACGAATGACTGTAAGCTTCTATACACCTTCAAATACAGCTACTTCCTTTATACTATGACTTTTGCCAAATGCAATCAAAACATTTTGACAATCATTATCATCTGCTTTATGACCCATTTTCCACACGTTGAACAAGACATTTACTGCACTGTACCGCCTCTTCTCAATCTATGAATCCTGCCACATCTCACAGGTACACATACCTCACAGGTACTGTATTTATAGCCCCAATATCCTTGTGGAGCCTGAAGGTACTACCTTAAATACACAAAGTGACTTGTTTTGTTGTGTCTGGTGAACAATTGTTTTTTATTTAGAAGGCCATGAGTGCAGGTACACCTAATTCAATGCTAACTGCCCTACACATCACAAAACACCAGACCAAATAATACAGCGGGTACAAATGTGCTAAACGTTCTACTTCTCCCTTCCTTTTTCTTGTGGGCCACCTCTCTTTCCACTTACCATATCAGACTTCTGAGGCCCTGACAGAAACCATATGAGGTATCAAAGGTATCAGAGACTCCAGCGCTCTTATTTGTCCTCATCCACCCTGTGGCTGAACCTCTCCGCCACATGATATTGCAGCCGCAAAGAGATTTAAAAGCTAAGCCAAGCTGCAATCCAATATTGTCTATAGCACAGCAGACAACAAGCAACTGACAATGATCTTCAGTAGTTTTAAAGAGTTATAATCTTGACATTTTTACATGATTTTACATTCATTTTTTTACTTTCAGTTGTTTTTGTTCTTATCTGATGGATATAAACGATGTTAATGAGAATGAGTAAACTACCTTCTTTGCATGTACTGAGCATCATTCAAACAGCAGTTTGAAATACTCCTTATAATGGGGAGGGAAGGACTGTTTGGTATGACAATATGGATATTCAAACTGTCTGTAAAGCTGTAAAGCTTCAAAGATATTTGGAATACTTCCTTCATGAGGTGACTCAACGCACTCTTAAAGGAAGAAAAGATAATAATCACAGATTCCTCTCATTACAGTCAGCTTAGGAAAGTCTGCTTACATTGAATCACCTAAGCAACCAGCTGGGCACATATCTACAGCTACGTAAGACCAGACTCTTATCTCTTTGAATGGAGTAGAAAATGAAACCTTCAAAACCGAAGGTCTGTTTTACTGTGATACAGTACATGATAACTTTTTTGGCTTGTTCTGGTGGCTTGACAGTATTATCAATGCCTCTCTGCTCATGGCACAACCAACACCCCAAATGTCTTTTTTCTCTCTAAACACATTACGTTGAGTGTTATTATCTATCAGTTTACCTGTCCCCTCATTTACAATGTCTCTTATTCCAGGTACCGTCTTTTCCAACCATTTTCTTCTGGAAGATCAAGACAGCCACCATTCACTATTGAGATTATTAAACTCATTTTGGATTAGTTTAATTGGTTTAATCTTGATCCACTTTATCATCAGGTCCACTTCCACATAGGTGCACATTGTAGTTCTACATGCTAACATACCATCACCGTGTCAGTGTCACTGCAGTGCTGTAAATGATTCACCACCCACCTGCTCTGTGATGGTCCTGTAGGGGCCCTGACTATTAAAGAACAGAGTAAAAGGGGGATAATAAAGAAAGAAACAGACGGGCTACAGTCTGTAATTGTAGAATTACAAGATGCTCCTATAAAATGGACAGTGGGTGTACACACATGGATGTGGTTTTAATGTTATGGCCGATGGGTATATTTCTAGCATTTGTAAGAAATTCTGTGTAAATGTTTCTTTTATATATATCTATTATATTGTATTGTATATCATTTACTGTATATGTATTACATTGTATGTTTGTGTCTTGTGCTATTACAGAGTTGAAACACATCTCGGTACAATGGATCCAATTACCACCAACAACATTTTGTGAGGCTATAAAATAATCAATCAACCACAGCAATGATAGCTGACAAGTAAAAACCACAAAGCAGCTGTAGCTTTCATATATGAACTATGTTAAGTGAGGAAAATTTAATTTTACAAGATATAGGCCCTTAAAACATACATGGGCACAATGAACAATATTTCAAACAGAACAAAAGCAGGGTTGACAATATGGTCAGGATATTAGATTCAGATATAATCAGCGATTCTTCAAGAAAAAAATTTAATAAACAAATTGCATCATGAGGTTTACTTTTTCTGAGATTTAATAAGTTGGCTTATTATACAAAATAACTAATTATGCTATCTTTAAAAAAAGCATATAATTATTGAGCATTCTTTAAGTACTGACAATATCCTCAAAAAAGTGTACTGATACATAATTTATCATGATAACAATAAAATACTGCCAAATATTGCACCATGGCCCCCAGTATTAGCTTTTTAATAGCTTTAAGGATTATTGTAATAATCTTTTTATTCTGAGATTCTGCTATGTGAGAATAATTACTAACTTCTGTACATATATAGTAAAGAATATTACTGCAGCAGTTATTTAATAATTAAACCCAAATATGCAATATTATCAGAAAAACAGCCATACATTCATATCCCTCCCTGTCCTTTCTTTTCACTAATTGTTCTACTTATAAACATGCTGTTCACACTACAGTGGCTTTGGTTAAAAGCATTTCTAACGACACATACCCAGAACTGTCCTTAGACCCACACAATTTACCCAGCACGGGACTCCACGTGGGTGAAGTCACGCGTATGCACTCATCGCTATGCCAGGCCAGAGGGTCCTGCGCTGAGGCACGTGTGCCCACTACTGACAAACACTCACAAAAGAGCGCTTGGCTATCAAAACAAAGCCTCTGGACAGAGTCCATACAAAAATAGACAATGACATACATGCAAACCGCATAAATGCATAAGAATAAGAAGAGACAACCAAAGTCACAGGAGTTACAACTCAACAAAGCAGCCAGGCTCAGCAGATTTAGTGCTATTTCCGGTAAGCAGTGTTTCACACCCTTCAGCACACATTTACAACAGTCTTTATCAAGACAGCTTAATGAAGCAGTTCAACTCAGGAAACGTGAGTGCCTAATAGCTACATGCAGACTCCATCAGATACAAACTGTGGAAGGAGAATTGGCTTTTGCCAGAAACTACAGATTCTCCCCAATTATTATGAATATTAGCTGGAGATCTCAAACACTGCCATCTGTGATTTCAGGCAGAATGTGAAATGGCACTGGTTTGGTAAATAAGGCTGCTGTTAACATACTGTATGTACATATAGAAGCTTTGGCTAACCAAGCGAGGACTAGGTCATCTGAGTCATCTGGGAAGAGGGAAATACCTTCAGCATAAAACAGCTCGGTAGTTTCATGGTTCATAAATGAATTGCAGCACTGGTATTTCAAAGTTTAAGGATCTAATTGACTAAAATCCAAAATCTTGTTATGCTTGTAAAACACATTAAAAGGCCTAGACTCAATAAACATAATGTTTGTGGTTTTCACCAACCATACTGTGGTTTTCACAGCAAGTTCACTACAGTTAAAGGTTTTGAGGTATCCGGCCGAGCTGAACTGCAGTTTATGCTTACTGACACAAATATATATTAAAATAAGATTGGATCAAATCATTAACCCTTCACCTCAAGAGGTGCATAACGTTTGCCATTTACCATACAGGGTTTTACCAAATTCCATCTAATACTATAGTCTGTTCTCTTTTCATCCGTAGACACCAGATACAGCAGGTAGACAGTCACAACCCCTCAGAGAAACCCAAAGGATCAATAACACATTACCCACTTCATGCCTGGTGAGGACAGGCTAAAAGCTCACAGATTAGCTTCCTCTGCTTTCTCTTCATGGGTAACAAAAATGTTCCATTCAGATTTGACTCTCCTGATTAGATTATAATCCTGGCAGACTGTCTAATTAATAGAGGCAATATTTGGTGCTGACTTTATTAAAAGAGGATGTTAATGTTACAGCTGGCTGCTAATACACCACTCATGTCAAGCTCGTTTTTGGGAAACTGTCCCAGGAGTCACATGGTCTCTGGTCTATATAAACAAGGTCGGGTTATGGAACATTTCCCCACAGAACATTCAGGAATCTTGTTGTCTTCACTAGAAACTTTCTTCCTGATTCGTCCAGAAAGTTTTCCCATTACCATGTACATTATATAGATTGATTTTTTTTGGAGCACATCACAAGTGACCTTCACCAAAACCAAAATGACCATTAACCTTCTAAAGTCTGCAAGGTCTCCAGAGCTGGGATCAATAATCTGAACCAATAGCTCCTAATCAAATCACAAAGAGCAATAAGAGTTCACTGTCAGCTACCAAATGATAGATGGCCATTAACTTATAATGGATAAAGCATCATATGTAGGTTCTACTGCTCTGCATTCTCTGCAGCAGCTATAAACCTTTCCTAGACTTCCAGCCACTGCTTTCCTGACTAATATGACCATCAGTCTTCAGCTGTGAAGGATCAGAAAAGAGAAAAAGGCATAAATAACCTAAATATTGTACTGTAACGGACGTTCAACAAGGTCAGGGCTTTATTATTATGTTTTATTAAATCTATTAAGGATTTTTGTGTTATGATAAGTTATCCATATTAGTTTAGGGCTGGATGCATTATATGTTGTTACTATAACCACTGCAGTGATTTATGTTCAATGTAAAACAAACAGCTAAAGAACATAGTTTTATTGACCAAACTTCATCCAGCACTGTCATCTTAATCTTTCCTTCTCAGTGCACACAGACTCCTCCCATTATCTTGCAGGGCACGTTTCCAAATGCTGAGGCGCTCTCTGATGGGTTTTCTTTTGGTAGATGCCAGGCAAGAGGCCTTAGAGAGGCCTAGTAGAGTCCTAATCTACAGCATTTCTACACAGAGCCATTACAGCCAGAGAATGTAGTGCGTCATTAAGATTAAAAAGTTGTACAGTCTTTGCTGTTTGGTCTGTCTCTGTGACTTTGTTTCACAAGCATGGCAGTTAAGCAAGAGGGGAAGGGGTGCAACACGGAAAACATTTCTGCTGAAGTCTCAGCTGATGTCTTTTTCCCCTGTGGTCTCTGAAGCCTGTAGCGCTCTGGCATTTCTTCCCTGCTCAGACAGATAGAGGGGTTGTGTATAAGTCATGTCACTGAACCTAAACATGGAGTCGTGAGGAACAGAAGTTTACAGTCTCATGCAGTGGTTCTGTATTCAAACTGGAAATGGAGCTGGCCCTAGCCCTGGAGTACCATGCAAGTAAGCCAGGGGCCCAGAAATACAAATTCAAAGCTCTTGTACCAAAATTTTCACCTCACAGGCCATATTCACACATACCAGACTCGTTTTCAATTTTGAAGTCACTTTAGTCTGTACCAAAGCTAAAGGGTTGGGCTTTAAACTGTTGCTGGTAAAACAGGAACAAAACTTTTAAAGTTTTTGACTTTAGAATTCGTGATCCTTGACTGGGCCAGCATGTGTGGGATCCACAGGGATCCAACTCCATCTTGGGAGTTCTTGGTATTAGATGCCAGATACTAAACCACTATAGTTGAGGGTCTTGGTGTTAATTGGAACAGGTCTTACAGTGCTTGGCTTTAAGGTGTTGGAGTGCTCAATGATCTTGTCTTGATGGCCTTGAAGATAAGCCTTGAGAGGATAAGCCTTGGAAACTGCCTTTGTTCAGTTAACCCTTGACTCTCATCTCATGAGAATATCTGCACTTATATCTGCACCATAAAAACTACAGCTGATGATAACATGACCATATTTAAAAATCTACAGTTGATGCACGAAGGTATGGCCTGTGTATGCCCTAGAGTGTCTTGTTTGATTTCTTTAGTTTCTTATATTTGGGGCTGATTCTAAGCTTTGTCACAACTCCCCCTCGCCAACTGTGACTTAACATGCTTAATCAGCCAAAACGGCACTAACATGAGCCAATTAGAACCAAGAGTCCGGGACACGCCCTGCAAACAGAGTTTTTTTTTCCAGTGTTTGAGATGCAAACAAGTAATTCAAGCTGATATTAAAAGATGTATTGTAGAGAAACTTACTGACTCAGCAGTGGCGATAAGAACCACAAGTCAGGGTCACATGATCAGGGTAAAATCATTTTAAAACAATGCCAGGCAAATTCCTTTCTGCCATGACACAAAGGACATTTCCAGCAAAAACTTTGTCTCAAAATTCTGACAAACGTCTCGGATGTCTGGCAGTGTAACTGTGATTTCACTTAACAACTTCTGCGATGGAGCTTTTAGACAACTGGTTCCTAACATCACTGTAATTACTTCTGATTTTGTTTACATCTTGACCATTAAATTAAGGGAAAAAAAAGACAGGTGGAAAGAACATTTCAGGAAACACTGTTGCTAGGATACTAGAAGGAATGAGCTAGATATTGGAATACTGAAAGTCATTTTAATTTTAGCACAAAACCTTCATTTAACACAAAACACCACAGCTGATCCTTTATATAGCAGACAGAACACCACACAATATTATTTGACATAATGCAAATTTGTTGTGCCTGTTAAACTCAGTATGTTCATTTTAGAATGTACAAAAGAAGCCTTAGCTGACATGACGGCTCACAAAGGTACCACGATGTAGGAGATCTCCCATTAGTGCTAAATCACTTTATCTGACCTTTATCCAGGTCACCCCCATTATCACCAATTATCACAAGGCCTCCTTCCTGACTGCACAATGAAATCATGATAGCATCAGTTTGACCACAGAATGTGCATGTGAGGACACAATGAATGCTTCACACAGACTCAAAACCCAGAGTAAAGCTTCAAGAAAGAAGAACAGGAAGTTAGCTCTATTAATAGCATGAGGCTCACTACACTGGCTTTTAACAGGGTGGGCTGTGTAACAGTTCTGATACAAAGCCAGTCGCACAGTTAACGACGTCAGTCATACTGGAACATAAAAAGAAAAGGCAGTTTAACGTCTCAAATTAGAAATCTGTGGCACATCAACAAGAAAGCACAACGTCTGGCGGAGCCACAAATTCAATAATACTGAGTGCACGCATTAAATGCTCTGCTTCTTATCATATAGTCTGTCAATACAGCACAGATGGCAGAGGGCAGCCCGATTCCCAGTGGACAGAGCACTATAGATCTATTCAGGATTCCCTTGAGTCAACACAGAGGAAAGGTCAGGAAAAAGAAGGAATTAGAACAAAGGCTGAGATTGACCCCAGGGAAGGTAACACACCAAAAAGAGAGCTTCAGGATTATTCCCTATACCATCAACAACAGGGCGCATGCAAAGGATGAGTCCATTTGTCCAGTATATCATATAAAACACATAAGGAGTACATTACCAAAACCACCATTCAGCAAGAAAACAGCTGAACATGCTAAGCAAGTAAAGCTAAAACACCATTAGGAGACATAAGATGCAGAGAAGGTTGGGCAGATGGGATTACCAGTAATGCATTTAAACCTGGATATGGTGGGTCAGCAAAATGCATCAACAAATAAATAAACAAACAAACATCCAACGAGGAGCATACATGGAGTGCTTTACAGCATCACGACATGACACAGACTCATTCCATTATAACTGTTAGTGTCTCTTCGTCAGACACGCAAAAACACTTACGCTAAAGACCAAAGTCATTAATAACATATATATTAGAAGTTCTGAGAAAGGCCTGAGCACTCCCGCCACAACACTGAGGGCATGACAGTGCCTAATTATGGCGAGTGATATACAGTGAGCCTTCCCCGAATGAGGTCTGATATAGTGGTCCGAGAGTCAGGCGGGCTGAAAGTGATATGCTGTCGCAGCTGTCATAGCATACGCCATGGCTCACGTGCAGAGAGAGCCACATATGCAGAAACAAACACCCCTGCAAGGGCATTCAACTTTCCTCTTTCCTGTGGTCTCTAGAGAGGACACCACTGACTGTTCTTTCACAAATATAAAAAACCCAGCTGTGCCCTTTACGCGCAGACATATGATATCACTCTATGATGGAACCAAAACATTATTAGGTAAGCTGTATAGGCATGAGAACACACAGCACCTCAGTCCTATTTCAGGGTCAGTTTGTAGTTGTGTTGGATTACACAAGTACATGTCTGTCCCTAAACTATCGGACCTGATCACATTTGGACTTTTCCTGGTCTCGGGTCAGGTGCACTAACAAGTGCCATGCCTCAATCTGAGGCAGAATATCCACAAAACCTTCAAGCAGAAAAAAACTACATATTTAAATCAAATGCACCCATCATTAAAAGAAAAGCTGCACCCAGAAGGAAGTGTTGGATTGCAATGCTATTAGGAGGAAGATAAAGTTACCAAGAACAATAAATGATGATAGATTTAGACTGATATGGGGAATACTTATCAAGCTACACATACAGAGGTAGTGTATCTCGGTATGGCGTCAGGCTAGCATATTTGCTAATGGCAAGGGTGGAGGTGGAGTGACACCAGACCTTCTGAACATGTTCATTCTGGTGCTGACCATGGTTCCTCCACACACTGATTTGTTGGTCGTCTCCACCAAGACAAAAATGGGCCTCCTCACTGAGGATTACCTGCTGATATTTTAAGTTACTCCATGACAGTCTAGCATGAGATTTTCAGTCTTTGGTGACGGTGCAGTGGTCGTAACTGTCTGCGTGCATGTAATCCTGTGTCTAGCAGTCATCTGCTAATGGTGCTGGCACTAACAAGATGACTCATGGCGGGCATCTCTGCTCACTGAATGTCTGCAACCACATACGAGTTATAATTTGCTTGCTGATGTTATTTGGATTCATGAAATGTGAGCTCCATCTGAGTGCAGATCGGAATGTTATTTCTATATTTTCATTCACTCACATGCTCACTCGATCATCATCTACACAGCTTATTCCCCTGGGTCACGAGGCTGCTGGAGCCTATCCCAGTGATTACTGGCAGAAAGCCAGGAAACACCCTGGACAGGTCACCAGACATTTACAGGGACCATCTTTTAATGTAACAATGTGTAAAAGGGAAAAATGTTGCTTGTTTTATATTAGACTGGCATTAGGCAGTGATTCTGATTAGGAGATTAGAATGCAAAGCTGGACTAATCAGTTTTATCTTTATGCTATATATTATGTAATGTCACATTTTACATAAATATGATAAGTATTACTGACCGACTACTTCATTAAAACCATTCAAAAATACTTGCACTCAGTGTGCATTTTATCAAAATGTCAAGTCAGTAGAATCCTGTGATCAGGGAAGAAGAATGACTAACACAAACTCTGTAGTGGCAGATGAGCTATTGTCTAACTTTACATCTACAAGGTGAACCAGCAAGGTAGGAGTGTCTAAGAGAGCAAACAGGAAGTGGACACAGTGTGTAAAAACTCCAGCAGCACTGCTGGGTCTGATTCACTCACAATACACACCACCACATCGAAGTCGCTGCAGTGCTGAGAACCCCAATACTACTACCCAAATAATACCTGCTCTGTGGTGGTCCTGTGGGGTTCCTGACCTTTAAAGAACAGAATGACAGGGTGCTAACAAAGAATGCAGAGAAGCAGATGGACTACAGCAGGTTTGAAGTGCACCTGTTTGGTAAGTAGAGTTGATAATATGAAGAATGTGGAAACAAGGAGCTGGTTGGTATATTAGCTAATATTATATCTCATATACGGTGGAATGAATGGTAATGAATGTTCAATGAACTATAAACACATTTCATTTTTATTCCTCTTTTTTTTTTTTTTTTAATACTCTGAAAAGGCTTAATCTGCTCTTGGTCTTGGAACTCCTGGTAACAGTCGTGACTTGACTCGACTTGTTTTGGTTTTGACTCTGACTTGATGCATCCAGGTCTCAACTTTGATTAACAATGACTTTTTTTTTTTTATCTTCATATGTAATTCGGTCCAGTGTGGGATGAGGCACACCTTCTCCTAGAACAGATCAGTACTTTGGAATACTACCTGTACTTGGGCAGACTTATTTCACATTTCACAGAATAGAACCAAGTGACTGCTATGCTCTAAAACAAAATCTGTGACAGAAACATGGCAGTTTCTATACCAGGCCTACAGTGGATTTCAGGACACTCTACAGCCCATGTACCCTAGTTCATTAATGGGGACACCCTGAGCAGGGAGCAATTATGTAACTTCTCAAGTCCCGCTGTTTCAGCCAGTTCTTGTGCAGTTCAGCCCCACATAGAGATTCAATACAATATTTTTTTAGAATTCTGATTCTAAAAATAGAAATTCAATTTGATTTTTTGAAATGTGATGTGTCCTGATCCTACAGACCTTTCTCCAGGAGGACTTTATGAATGCCCACAGTGACAGCTCTCCAAAAGAATAAGCCCCAAATTACAACTCCTACACTGTATGGGCAACTTCAGAAACAAAGTCCAGTCATTTGATCACAAGTATTTCCTCTCCATGCTTTACTTTACTTTGATAAAAGTGATTTCAGCTAAAGACAGCGATATATGCTTAAATTAGAGCCCACTGCTTTATTTATCTCAATGTTCAATCTTCTAATGGCACTATTACATTCTTAGACCCACACATGAAAGGATCTTCACACCCGCTGCATTATTGCTGAACCAGATTACATTCGCCCGCCCACAACAGGCTTGCTGGGCTGTTAAAAGTGGACAGAGCAGACCATCAGCCTGGAACAGTTCACGGCTTACTGACTGCAAAGAACACACACAACCTGACATCCACCTACTCCAGGCAACACCTGAGAAACACTACAGATTAAACAAAACAGAAACTACACAACACTGACAGTTCCCTCTCGAGATGGCATAATTCCACCTTTCATCTACCCATACCAATATGTATATAGAAACCATGGATACTGATTTTTTAAAAACTACTAAGCTTAATATGTAGGTATTTTTAACTGATGTACTTTACTTTAGATTGTCATTAATTAGGCTATTATGTCCAACCACTCTAAAAATCCACAGGAGCAAATATACAAACAATACAGGCTAGATTCACTACATCGATGCATTGTTTGTTCCCTTTAATAACTGAGCTAGCATTTCCTACTGCCTAAATCATATCATATCAGTAATTAAATGCCATCTCTAGCTTCTTCCATAAAGCACTTATCATCATCGTCATCAGGTTCATTCAGCCATTTCCGTTTATACATACAAAACAAACTAAAAGTTTTCTAGTGAATACAGGTGTAGAGTGGATGCATACAGAGGATTCTGTGCCACAAGCTTACACTTCAGGTACGTGTAAGAAAACATTTTCTGAGCAACTGTCTTCTGTATCATTAGAGTTCAGATTTCAGTTTACACTGGTGTCAATCAAACAAGCATCAAACCTTTTTGCGGGTAGGACACAATGCTGAAAATCAGGCACACCATCAGTGCTCGTTCATGATCTCAGTAGCCCCATACAGTACTAGTCCAAAGTCTGTTTCAGCTTTTCCTTAGACCAAGGTTACACAGCAGAGTCTTTTAGGACTGCCACATGACATTCATGATATCTTGACAGAAATAGAAATACCAGGAGTCACTTTATCTGACCAGGCTGTGAGATGTCGCAACTATAGTACAACACTTACAACACGTTTAGTTTTAATTGTGGTGTCAGGCTTTATAGTCATTTACAGGTTACAGGAGTTTCAGTGCTCAAGAGAGGAACAGCTAAACTGTTAGGACTGTTAGGCTCAGTGAGAATAAGATCAAACATCAAGATCAGTGATGCAAAGAGTTCCTGGGTCCAGACAGAGCAGCAGCGTTTACAGGCGAGAGGAGATTTTGGATTTGGCTGTAAGCAGATCCCGTTAATCTGATAGGGATCTATTAAGATCTTATTAAATGTTGCTGACGGACGGTGCACTTTGACAAGCAGCCAACAGTTAAAGAGTGAAACGTCGTGAAAGAGGCAGTATACAAGAGTGAAACTAACCACCCCGTGTTTTCTCTATTACACACAGTTCACTGCAGTGCAATCACTGAACAGACCAAATACAGAAAGCTTACAGCTACACAGTTACAGCCCTCATCAGAAGAAGGACCAACTTACCGAGGGGCGAGAAGCAAATTAGGGTGCTTCAGTAGTAGATGTGCCTAAAAGGATCTTCTCCTCCTCCTCCTTCTCGTCCCTTCTTTATCATTCACCCCACTCCTCCACACTCCCGCTCGAGAATCTACCGATGGCTACAACTACTAAATAAATAAATAAACAAACACGCCAGGCTTCTTCCAGAGCAACTTCCTCAGAGGTAACGTTGCTGATCCTGTGATATGGAGGCTGAGAGTCTTTTTCTCACACCCAGGAAACAAACCCAGCTCCTCTGTCGGATTACAGCGCGAGGCGTGAAAAGTGAGTTTTTACTGAGCATCCGTATTCAGGTTCCGCTGTCAGTGCTCGTCTCGTGTCGCTGTATCAGCCGAAAAGTAACGGAGAAAGTTGTCTGTTTTACCCTGAAGACATTACCAGGAGAGCTCAGTGTCCTAAACCGTGTCCCTTTGAAAAAGCCGGTATGCGAATCAGACCGCGCGCCTCGCCATAACACTTCCAGCAGCCTTCTCCACTAACACACACACACAGACACACACACAGCATTCAGCCGCTTTCACAGACAGTGACGTCACACAGCCAACCCCCACCCAAAAGCCCATTCGCAGCTGGAGGGCGCTATTTTAACTGATACCATTTTGATAATTAAATCATTTAACTAATTATTACAAATACGTTTTTATTCATTTGTTTTCTCGCAATGTTCTACTGTCTCATGTGTGTTCTAGTGTCTCATTCATGTATCTCTGTGTCAGTCATGTTCTGCTGTCTTACTTATGTTATATTGTCTCAGTCATGCTCTGCTGTCTTATTATGTTATATTGTCTCAGTCTTGGTTCTGTCTCAGCCATGTTCTGCTGTGTCTGTCCCTCCTCTCCATACAAACAGGAGCTTCTCTAACAGTTAAAAACGCGCATGCTCACTTAACTCTATACTGTTAACGCGTGCTTCCTGTAACTTAGCAACGGTGGGACGGCTCAATACTGGGTGCGCACGAGCACACAACAAAAATAAAACAATAACACGCCCAAAGAGCTTATTGTATTTATAAACACATTGTTTACTGTGTAGATGCCTGTGCCCTTGATATTAGCGGAACTAATTAAACAGCAGGTATTCTGGAATAATCTGGATGTATCATTAGATCAGCTCCCCCCGCAACTGCAGTTAAACCGGTCCAAGTTTGTTTCCGTTTGACAGCTGCTGCTTTCGCGGTTTATCAGGAAAGTTCTGCTAAAAGTAATAATATCTCTGATGTGCATTTAGGTGATGGCCTGTTGTTTTATGTCCGGTTAAATTCATAGTTTTGACTTTGTAGGGAGTTAAAAGCAAGTGTATTTGCTGGCTAGCACTGTGAGTAGTTGTTAGCTAACTAGCATAGCTCCATTGTGAATAAGCCGATGTGGTAACGTAAGTGTCTGAGCTCCATATTTCTCTCTCTTCTAGGTTAAACGGACTTACAGCTAACTAACTTACATTTTGCGTTTGTTTTGTTTGAGAACAATTAGCTAGCTAATTCCGTGCCTAAAAGTTGCATTGTAGTAAATAAACAATAAAGGACTTGTGTTTGCGATGCTATCAACGTGAACAATAACTGTTTTGAAAACTTTGTTGTGTCCCTTTGTTAGGGCGGAACAGATGGAAAATTTCATCCTATATGAAGAAATTGGACGAGGAAGCAGGTCCGTTGTTTACAAGGGCAGAAGGAAAGGAAGTATACATTTTGTGGCAATCATCTGTAGTGAGAAATGTAAGAGGCCTGAACTAACAAACCATGTAAGTAAGAAATAAATGATTACTGCTTTAAATGACTCAGACCAAGACAAAATCTCCTGTTCCAGCAGTTTAGATTCAAGTTAGATTTGATTAAATTGTTTGCCTTACTGGTCTTTTACCTTTCTATACTTACTAAAACTTTCCATCCATGGCATTAACAGGTGCGGCTTACACACGATATCAAGCATGACAACGTGGTCTGCTTCTATGAGTGGTATGAGACCAGTAACCATCTCTGGCTGGTAGTGGAGTTGTGCACAGGTAAGGTATCATCATTATTATTAAATTACGGTGGCAAGACAAACATTAGTAAACACGTTGGAATTTCTGCATTGATTACTAATAAAAAGTGTTTTTGTTATTATCCAAGTCACACGTAAACACAATCTAACTAAACTAATAACACAAACTAATGTGTGTTGCATGCCCTTTTGAGAACATTGAGCATCATCCACAATGCAGTCTAGAAAAATAAGCAAACCTTCATTCCTGTCTGCCAATATCTTTAAGTTCATTGGTATTTCTGGAATACCTTCCGCTCATACCACAGCATCTTGATTGGGCTAAGGTCAGGACTATGACCTGGCTATTCCAAATAAATCTCTTTTTCAGCCTTTCTTTAGTTGAATGGCGTATGTGCTTTGGGTCATGAGAGAAGCAACAGTCTTGAATTTTGCCTAACCGTTGATTGAAGTAGACCCAGTTTTTTAGCAATGCTTTTGCAGCCTTTTCCAGCTTCATGTGTCTATATAACATGTTCTGAAAGTTGTTTGAATTTAGGCATGACTTACAAACCTTTCTAAAGAAGAACAGATTTGTCAGTTAGTAGACTTTGTGTGGTGCCTTTATTTAATGGGCAGATGACCGGTGAAACCCACACGTCCGATCTCATTTCTTTATTGAAACATCTTTTTTTCAGTTAGCCCTTGGAAAAGTCATTAAAAGCCACAGAGGTTTACTTGCTTTTTCCAGTCTGCGCTATGGATGTTACTCTATGTGCTTAATAAAACACATTACAAGTACAGAAAAACACATTATAGACAAGCACAAGCGGTTCACTTGATTTTTCTTGTACATGTAAAAAAATTGTACTCCCAGTGCATTCAAATAATAAAATATGCTCAAATAAGATGAAAACAAAAATCTGGGAAAACACTTTTTAGGTCATTGCATGTAAGCTGTATAGTTTTGTCATTTTATCTGTAGGGTAAAACAACAGTGTAATATTTAAAAGGTTTATATCTGTTATAGGGGGAACACTACAGGCAGTTATATCCCAGGACGAATGCTTATCTGATGATGTTGTGCGTGAATTCGCCATGGATTTAATTAAAGGACTCAAGTACATACATGACTCTGGCATAGTGTTCTCTGACCTCACTCCTGCTAAGGTATGTCTTTATATGCCCACACAGATTTATGAAGCCCTAAACTGTTATGCTTTGTAAAAAATTCAGTTGAATCTTTGTGTGTGATGTGTGGCTGTAAGAATTTTTTCTTTACAGTCCTTTTACCTGACTGCTTATTAATACTGGGCATGCATGTTTGTTGTGCAGATTTTGCTGGATGGTCCAGGTACTCTGAAGTACTCTAATTTCTGCCTGGCTAAAGCACAAGGGGAGAACCTGGAGGAGTTTTTTGCCCTTGTAATGTCAGAGGACGGGGGAGATGTCAAAGACTGTGCTACACCTAGGAAAAATATCAAGAACCGAACACAAGGTCCTCATTTACTTTCAACACACTACACATTTTTCTTAATGCTTAGTGCTTAAACATTGTGTAAATGTGGCTTTATGTATCTAGTCGATAATGACTTGTAAATTGACATTGAAAGTTATGACCTTACATTTGAGGTAAGAATAACTACAGTAGTGCCCACTTAATCATTTTAAGAAATTTCATCTTGCTACTTTGGCTGAACATTCTTATCCTGAAACTCTTTTTCAGGCTCCCCTCTGTATTGTGCTCCAGAGGTACTAAGAGGGGACACCACCACTGTCTCCAGTGATCTGTGGGCATTAGGTTGCATTCTGTATGAGATGTTTACAGGTAAGAGTATTTTTAAGCTTTCTTGCTGCTCAGAGAAATCTATTTCAGGCATTACTATGGTGACAAATAAAATAACCTTACAATAGACATTTTGACATTAAGAGAAATATTACATTGTACTCTCTATACAGTTGTGAAGTTGTGCCTTTTCATCAGTCAGCTTTACTGTTCCACTGTAAGAAGAACAGCAATGTCCAGAATGCATAATAAATTCCACTGCATCACTGCCCCGCTAATCACCCTTGAGCAGTGTTCAGCTGCAATTCGCTTCTATCTCAGTCTTAATCTTTGCCATAAGACTAAAGTGCAAGCCCCTAAAAGGTTCAAGACAGAGACTCCAGGACCCATGTTGAGAAACGTGTGTGGCAGTACATCCACATTACCTTGTTTCCATACCAATTTGTGTGTGCAGCTAAACCATAACACGCAGTGACAGCAGGGATTTTAAATGAATCTAATAGTTTCTCAACCAAACAAAATCAGTAATTGTAACCGTTTTTTTTGTTGTTCATATTTGTCTTACTTATCAAAGATCATAATTGTATGAAGGTATGTACATGAACATGTTGCACATTAAGCACTGTAAATATGTCAGTAGTTACTATAACTGGGCAATATTACAATATATATTACATTATTGTAAAAAATATACACACAGTACATTACAAAAAGCTTATGCCAAATATTGAGAGTCATTGTGTTGGCAGGTTTTGATGTTGGTAGTATTTTTTTGTAAATGTAGAACTGCATGTAGAAACTTCTCTTTTTCAACTGGCAGGGCAATATGAAAGGTGTCTATACAGCAAGTTTCACTGTTGTTGCTGTTCTCATGTTGTTTTGTAGAGTTTAAAGGTTATGGGTAGGTTTTTAGTTGTGCTTATAGTTAGATTTGGAAAGTAAAATGATGCCTAAAGCTGCAGCATTTGTATGTATAGCTGGAACGTTGGATATTCATATATTCCTCTCAAACAGTATTCATTAGTTTTGCTATATGTAGATTACATCCCCATATACAGTACATTCTATATGCTCATTCAACGTTTATTCTGAAATCAGTGGCAAGGCTTTACAGAAGATTTTGGAACATTACTATCAGGCCTTGGACTCAAGCTTAGCTAAGCTTAATGAAGGGATTAGTTGGAGCAGTAAGATAAGCTACGTCTCCAAAAGATGCCTGGATTCATTACTCATTCATAACCCTCATTCATCACTCTTCATCCAGCTTGTGATTGTCTCCAGAAATCATTGATTAGCGGGTTCAGATATAAAAGATTTGAGTTGGAGGTGAAACCTATGAGAACCTAAATCTCTGGAGGAAGGCTGGTGACCATGTCTCTAAAATATTTAGAACCTACCCTACATAAAATATAGGCATTGCAGGATATTACTGCATGGTTGCTGCAGATTCAGCTGGTCCTTTTATCTTGTTTTCTTCAGGAAAACCACCATTCTTCTCTGAGAGCTTCACTGATTTGGTTGACCTGATTTTACATGAAGATCCTCCACCCCCAATGCAAAAAGGTTTATTAACAATTCACCTACTCTCTCACTCATCATCTACACTGCTTATACACTTGGGTGTTTTGATTAAAGTCAAATCAAGTCTTATGTGTTTGTTTTTAAAGATCCCAGTTCACAGCCCAGTCAAGAGTTTCAAAGCTTGCTGCATGGTTTACTACAGAAGGACCCTCTAAATAGGTACATACAGCACCTATGTTCAGTATACACTGTCTGTCCACTTTAAGTACACCTCCTTGTATATACACACACTGTCTATGCTATCAGGTCCATTTTCTATATGGATGCACTTGTACTTCTATAATTACAGACTGTAGTCCATCGGGTTTCCTGTATACTTTGTTATTCCTTTTTACTCTGTTCTTTAAAGGTCACTACCTCCACAGGACCCCTCAGAACAAGTATTATTGGGTGATGGATCATGGTGGTGTCCCAGTGTCTGTTCTGCCCGGGCAAGTGAATCAGACACAGCAGTGCTGCTGCAATTTTTAAACACTGTGTCCACTTACTGTGAACTCCAATTAGGCATTCCTACCTTGTTGGTCCATCTTGCATTTGTAAAGTCAGAGACAATAGCTGGTCTGTTGCTGCACAGTTTGTGTTGGTCGTCCTCTCTTCCTTTAGTAGCGGTCATAGAATGCTGCACACAGAACACTGCTGACTATTCTCAGACCAACAGTTACACTGTGGTGGTTAGAAACTCCAGCAGCACCACTGTGTCTGATGCACTTGTACCAGCACAACATGCACCAGCATGCCACCACCACGTCAGTGTCACTATAGTTCAGAGAAGGATCCCAGAGAAGGATAGCAGTCTGTAATTGTAGAAATATGAAGTGCATTTTTATGGAAAGTCCTGTTAAAATGGACAATGAAAGTAGCTACAAGGAAATTTAAATATTAAAGTGGCTGATTGGTGTCCATTCTTTACATTCTGAATCTGTCACAGTACATCAGCTTTCAACACATGAAATTTAGGAAAGATTCTAATACAACTGTTCCACACAGGCTGAACTGGGATCAGTTGTTGATGCACCCTTTTTGGAGAGGAACATTTTCAGTGGAGGCCTCCTTAGAGGTTATTGAAGATGAGGTTGACTCAGTGTGCTCCAGGTAATTTTCTTTGCTGTGACAGCGTCATTTGCTGTACTGTGTACTCTTTTCTCTTTTCAGTATAATGCAGTTGCACCCATCCATAATAACTTCTTTAGTGGGAGTATGTTTCCTACACCGTAGCATTTAAATAGATTTTATTTTGTAGCCACAATTCAGTTTGGATACAATACAATGTGTTCTAATATTATTTTGAATTTTGCAGTCAGTGATAGATCTTATTTTTAAGAGTTACAGTATTGCTCAGAATTAGCTCAGAATTTCAGCTTTATATAAAAAGAATGTCCCTCAGCCTGCTACAGAATCAGCGAATGGACAAACAGAACCAGGCTAAGTTTTATGCACATATGCACAAGTGATATGTATCCTAATCTGTGTTCTGTGCAATAGGTCTTTGTGACACCCTCTGGGGACTGTCCCGTATGGCTTTTTATGGAGAACATTTAGTTTAACATTTATTTCTCTTTATTTTGTGTAATTCCTCCCATTGTTCTTTCTTTTTACATCAATTTGTAGAGTTTTGTGGGAAACTAGTCAATGTTACTGCTGTAACCTACTCTAAATAAAGCTTATCTGTGATGAAGATTATGAAGACATTGATGAAAAATGTCATATTCATTTTGAAGTGCAAGGGCTATTGAAACAAGGCAAATGATAAAAATAATATAATAATATACATCAGACCTGTAGAGAAGAATAAGCTGTCAGGATTATTCTAGCATTGCCAGCAGTAATTGTGAGTAGGCCATAACAAAGGCTATTGTGAATCAGTGAGAGGCCTTGCAGGCTGAAAGGGGGGCACTTTCATGATAGATTATGATAATACCGCTCAGTTTCTAATTCTGCCATTAAACTGTGACGATAGCAAAGTCCCCAGCATGTGTACTACGCAACAGCAATATTGCATTCCTCAAAATTTAATGAGGTTTTATCTTTATAACTGCAACTTGCTTTTTTGTCTCATGCTTGTATGTATTTATATTTATTTTATCTGTGTTAATGTTTAATCTGATCCTCTGTATTGTTTAATGTTTGCTTGAATTGTGTGTGTGCTTGCATGTTTCAGTGTACAGTTGGAGTCTGTGTCCTCTCAGGCAACACTAGAGGCCCAATCTGCAGCAGCTGCTCTAACTAACCCACAGCTCAGCAAGTCCTTTACTTTAGGTAATGTGGCAGGCATGAGATTGCACACGTACAACTCATGCACAGTGACGTATGCTTGCACTGCAAATGTTTATACTGGTTGAGTGCACCCTCTAATGAAAATGCAGAGTATTTTGTGTAAATCAAGTATTTGAAGCATGTGGTGCATAACACTACATTTAATGGGTCACTGACATACTGTATGCATTTTCCTGTTTCCAAGCCTCATTATTTTCCTCCTTAATAATTTACTTCTGAGTCACTACTGTCAGAATAAAACCTCGTATCTCTTTTTTTAATGTCAGTATCTTGTGTGTAAATTTGATGAATGTTCCACAATTAAGTAATTACAGATTGAGAGCAGAGTATGTTTATTATTCAGCTTTAACTTTATCATTTGGAGATATGTGGGTTTTGTTTCAGTAGCACCATGAACTTTGCAGTATTACACAGTGCCTCCTTTATATAAATATAAATTTAGTGCAAAATTAAAATCTTAGGCATGTATGCCTCCCGAGGTAAGGTGGTGTGAATGTCCAACTATATATGTAAATAAACTGAACCATTGAAAGGAGTAATTTGGTCATATAGAGTTTTAAATAAAATTAATTTGGCATCCTTTTATAGCTGAAAACTTTCAGATTTGTGTGTCTATGTCTTTTTTAATTAATGTAAAAGCCATGAATTAAATGGTAATACAGAGATTTTAACTGATGCATAAATGTGCATCATATTCACTTATTCTGTACTGATTTGTCTGCGATTACAGTCTGTTTTGAATCCATGTATAATATTCAAGTATAGCTTTTGCCTTACATACTAATGCATACGCACCTGGATTAGACTGCAGTTGTTTAATACCACAAAAGAGGTCACAGGGCAGTGTCATAAAGACACACAGCATGACGAAAGAAAGAGATTATGTGAATGTACCTTTTTGATAAGGAATTATAGACACAGCACATTCTGCTACAGTGTTTAGCACAATCTGCTCTAGCTATCTGAAAAAAGGTCCATCTCCAAATTAATTCACACTGCATTTAAGACTGAAGGTCTAACAGCAACAGCATATTAGGTTAGTTGTTTTGAGGCAGGCACTGGACAAAGTTGCTAATGTGAATTTTAATTGTGTATCATTTCCTGCTATGTTGCATTACATATACTTTTTTTGTCACTCATCTCCTAGATAATGTGACTGAGTTCAGACCCAAGTCTGTGTCAGATACAGATGCCAGGGAATCTATTTTCCTCCTCAGGTATGCCTACTTGTTTGATTTTATTTTTTTTTTAATATGGCAGATTTCTGCAAATCTCAGTTTCAAGTCAACATGCTGGAAAAATAAAATTGTATTAATTTCACTTTTTTCCCAATATGTTAAAATAAACATTAATTGAGCGTTAGAATTGTGCAGCAGTGTGTTCTTTGTAGAGGAGTATGTATTTTTTTCCACTCAGAATTCCCTTTTAATTGAACATAATAATTTTAGAACTACTTAATAAATTTCTGATTAATTTCTCAACTTTTGTTGTATTTTTGATGACAGCTCTTGCCGAACTCCAAGAAGTACTGCCAAAGAGATGGCTGACAGAGAGGTCAAGACCGAAGTGAGCGCACAAATGCCGCACCCTGAGCTTTTTATACATGCAATCATGATAGAGCTTTCCCTGTACAATATACTGTCACTAAATCTGTGTTCAGTTAATACGCGAACCCGAGGTTTTCCCTGTTGGTGGTACCACACCGCCCCCTACTGGATCATCAAAGCCTTTGTGGAAAAAATGACGTTTCCTAGACTTTGTCAGCCTTTTAATAGGCATACTATTTTTTAAAAAAAAACTCCCTCTTTAAACTTAATGAATGTGTCATACAAGCATTGAACCAGTCATTAGGTTAAATTAAAGTTATTTGGACGCTTGAGGAAGGGATGATTTTCTAGCTGGGATCTCAGGGAACGCTACATGTGCTGAACTTAGCCTAAGAAGTAAAAGTTGCTTTTGATTTGGTGCAAATGTAATCTAGTTCTGCCTGACCCAGGTCGCAGTTTTACTACAGTCAAATAAAAAGTCTCTTTAATTCACTTTGTGTGTATCTCAGGACAGCAGTGTACTGGAGGATCTTCAAAGTGATGGGTGTGCCAATATTAAAGCGCTTTTATACACAGACTCTGATTTGACTATGACTCCCATCATGGATAACCCAAAGGTACACCTACTTGAATTTCTCTATAGTCCTTGTACATTTGTGAATGTAACAACATACCTGTTTTAAGATCTGGCATACGGCTACTTCAGAGAGCTGAGACTCCTGACAGTTTTGTATTTCTGCATTTTAGTCAGTTTACAAGGACAGCTGTGATAATTGTCTGCTTTATTTCCTCAGATTCTTAAAACTGGTCCAATTCGATTTGACTCTAAAACGCTGTGTGTGTCAGCATATTCAGGTAAAATATGCCCCTGTAGTTATGCTTTCTTTATAGGTAACCTGCATAGCAATGTACTGGAAAAAAGTGTTACATGCAACCTATTTTTTCTCTCTCTATCTCTATCTCTATCTCTCTCTCTCTCTCTCTCTCTCTCTCTCTCTCTCTCTCTCTCTCTCTCTCTCTCTCTCTTCTCTGTTTCTTTTCTTTTCTATTCTATTCATTTTTGTTTTTAGCTGAGCGTTTAGCATGTCTGAGTTCGAGTGACTGGTCTGCATTCCTGCAGCAGATGTGTGCTGTGCTGGAGTCAGTGGACCGAACTGGATCTGGAGCCGCCACAGCATCACGTGCTAAACTCAACCTGCTGTGTTATCTATGCTGCGTCACAGGGCACAAAGACACAGCTACTCGCCTTATGCACTCCCAGCTGGTGAGACTTGCTCCAAGTACTTTACACTGCAAATAGCTGCTGTGGATTATTAGAAACTCAAACTGAGTGCTGAAGCATCAAATATGTGAGAGACGGTGTCTATCCACTCTTCTTTTTTTCTACAGTGACATTTTTCTCTATGAGAAGTCTAAAGTCCTCATAAAGCTTAAAGTATACTCCTGTGTTTAAGATGAGCCTTTATAGGATGTTGCATTTCCAGAAAGAGGATTAGTCACACCCATCTTAACTCTTTGTTTGCCTGATAAAGCTTTATACCAAAATAACTATAAATTTGAACAGTAGTATTAAGAAGCCTTTACTCTGACCCAAAATGACCTATTTCTCTTAGGGTGTGTGTCCAGTTGAATGGAAAGTGGAACAGTAGCCTATTAAGAGATTGTTATGAGACTGTTGCCTTTTTACAAACTGTGAATAAGGTTCCTTTTCCCTGCTTTCATTCAGAGTTCTTCAGTTATCACCTTCTATATCACCTATAGCTTTTCTCTTTATATACTGTTGAGTGACTGTAAAAAAAAGGAACCTTATTATTTTGAGAGATGTTGAAAGCAAAATGGAGTTAGTGAGATATTATGATTAAACAATTCTGTGTTTAACCACCAGGTGGCCACCACCAACCACCACCATGAACAGCCAATTCACCCATTTGCCTTCTTTTGCCCCTGCTACAGACTAAAATCTCTTTTGAGAAAATAACACAGTGGCATTTACTGCAATTTGACACATATATAAACTTTATCAACATTTCCAAATTTGTAATACATTCCTTTAATCTGATGTAGTTTTGCTTAAAGACAATGTCTTAATAGGAAATCTTGCTTTCTATTTCTTTTACTCTCATTCAGTTCCCAGTGTTGACACAGCAGCTAAAGCAGGCCCCTAACTGGGACGTGTAAGTAAAAACCTGCACAAGCAGTATTTATTTATCTGTTATTTATCGCTTATTTCTATATTTATTATAAAAACCTATAACTGTTTAACTGTTGTACATGTCCAGCACTTTTTTTAAACCTGGCTTGCATGAATGTAAAGGCCTTGTGCATAAAGCCACTCCCTGGATTTAAAGTACGTTTTTCTTCCTTGCTGTCTGTCACCAAGCAACAGCTTTTTATCTTGTATAAAACACTCATTGGTTTATTATGTGTGGCTGAACAGCAATCTTCTTGTTAAGAATTCTTCCCCAGATTGAGTTGTTTTAGAAACTCCAGCTAATGTGTATTGATTACAGATAACTTCTATTATTTGCCAGGCAACACTTAGAACCTAAAGTACAAAGAAACTGTTACTCTGTGCTTTATTGTAACAACATTCCTTGTACATGATCACACTAGGAGATCCGTCAGAATTATGTTCATCATTTCACCAAGTGCACACAGCAAGTGTGTTTTATAAGGTAGAGGGAAAGTTTAGAAGGAAAATAACATTGCTTTTAGAACAATAACACTTAATCTTAATTTCTGTTGTGTTTTCCAAAATTCCAGTTTCCTTTTTACACAAATGTATTCAGTATTTTATGATTAACAAGCTGGTTCCAAAATGATTTAGCATAAAATATTGCTACTTAAAGTTACATTTTATTTTCTTCTTCTGGAGAAAAATGCTTATTTTTACATTACAAAAAATTATGTAAAAGCTTTTGACACCATTAAAAAAAACATGCATTTAGATAAAATATGGTATGACCTAAAAAAGGCATATAAATGGGAGTGTTCATCTGTTTCTTACTATAGGACAGACCAGTAGGAGGATTCAAACTTTACAATACTGTCATGCATCAGTTGTTTTTTGTTGGGTATTTGGCTGCTTTTTGGATTCTATTGACTTGTTTAATGTCACTGTCTAAAGAGACTATGGACCATCTTAGTAATGCGTTAATGCATGTTGATGAATATTACTTTTATATTTTTCAGAAAGACCAAAGTGATGAGAGTCATTGGTCTGTTGGCTTCTCACTGCACAGACCTCAGAGAAGATGTTCCTATTATAGAGGTAAGTGTGATTGTTTTTATGTTTTCATGTTGTGATAAACATGTGCTTCTCTGTAATTTTATCCTAATCAAGAATACAGTTTCTGAATTAACAGTTTTCTAAGCATATCATGGAGATAATCTACAGTTAAAGAAAACCGGCTTCATGTTTTATGACTACAATCATTGTATTTGTAGTTTTCTGTGATCCGTTTTATAATGGTAGACTAATGGTGCATTTTGTCCACACTGAAATATCATGATAGGTGCTGTGTATTGTAAAAATATCTTTAAGCATGACGATATGACATTCACTTGTTTAGGGTCGTCTGAACAATAGATAGCCATCAACTAAAGGTTGAATTCTAGAATCACTAGAAATCTCTGTCTGCTCTGATGTGGAATGCAGGTACTCCCATTACTGTGGTGAGAGGTGTATTAAAGGAACACCAGCAGGTGTCACTGTAGCATCAGCTCACCATTTCCATACTTGAGAAAAATGAGAAAAAAAAAAAAAAACCCAAAATAATTTCTAATAGCAAAGAGTCCAGAGTACATGGCGTCCAGTACTGACAAAGGTTGAATTGCCAGGACGCTCAGAAAACCCAGAGTGCAGTGAGGACAAATGTCTTGCCAAGACATGCTTATGAAAGCACTAGTAAAATCATCAAAGGCAGCACACAGACATTGGAGGTAATGATTTTAAAACCGCGGTGTTATTTGATGTTGGAATAGATGCCTCCCATCTTGATCCTGAGTTTACAGAGGTTTACTATGAGTTCCTGTACCAACATGCCCGTCTTTCTGATCCTGAAAAATAAAGCACAACCTGTAAAGGCACCACACCACAATGGCCGGCAGCCACATTCTGCCGAATCTTAGTATTTGGAAGTGAGCAGCAGACACATACGTGCGCATTGCCTCTCCCCTCACTCTTCCCAACGCTTGCTCAAAATGTTCTGCTCCAGCCACCCGCCATTTTAGGCACAGCGGGCTGGTGCAGTAAAAAGCTAGGGATCTTGAGCCTGTGTATGGCTCTCTACAGGGATCCTGCATCTGAGCGGCCGCTCCTGTCATGGCGATTTTTGTCTCAGGGTTTCTCTTTGTTCACAACGAGAAAGGCAGCTCTGTATTCGACTGCTTTCTCTGCACTCTCCAGATTGCTGCGAATGGGTTAAAGCTGCTCTGAGGACAATTTTGTGGTCTAAGTTTAAGTTTTGTCGGTTTATGGCTGGTGGGGTGATGAAAATGTGTGGTAGTAGCAGGGTGTGGTGCTGTGCTATGCTGTGTCTCCACCATTAAAGGTTTGAGTCAGCTGACTTTCATCCATTGGCCGGAAAGCAACAGCTGAAGGAAACTTTGGGTTAATTTGTTGTCATGGCAACGATAAAAGGCCTCTATAAATAGACATGTCACACAAGCTTTACTTCAGGAGAGCGGAAATTACAGAATTACAGCTACAGCAAAGTTCCACTCTTGCCTCTTTCTCCATCTGCCTACCACTTTCTGCCATATCTGTCTCCCTCTCTATCTCCTCTGTCTTTTTTCTCCTCTCTCTCTTCCTCTCTCTCACTCTCTGTCTCTCTCTGCCTCTCATTTTGTTATAGGTTTATAATTCTCTTTGAGACTTCCTCACAGTGTTCCCCGTGAATTCTTGGGCACTAGTCTAATGAACTGGTAAATTAATCATTGTCCTTGCCACAGACGGCATCCCTAGTGCCACTACCCTAAATTCCCTTCTCTCCGAGGAGAGCCTTAGCCAGTCTCCTTCAGCCTCGACCATAGTGAGAAGATGTTTTAAAGAGTGTTTTTCATGGTGCTGTCTTGCTTAGAATGGGGCTCAGAAGCTGCTCTTTTTCCACATATGCGTCATATTGGAATCTAATCTAAATCTAGAATTTTAGTATGTGGAGGCTCTGCAGTCGCTGCTGCCTGAGGGAGTGAATATTTCATCGTTAAGTTCTGTGCTATTGACGAGCAGTCAGAAAGTATCAAGGTTATGATGTGTTTTTTCTGCGGTCTGCGGTGGAGCTGAGAGTTGTGGAGAAATTGCCTGGCTTGGTGAACAGCACTAATAAACAGTACCTTTCCTGAATATATCCTTTTCACCTCTGCCTTCAGTATCCTCAGTTCTGAATTAACTGGTGCTAACACGCACCCAGGCTCATGGAATGTAAATAGTGTTTGGTGATATATAAGTAGGTGTGAAATGTGCACGCTTATTTTGGACCTTGGGTTCAGTACTGTACAACACAACGCATCTCAAAATATTTAATTAAAATGCATGGCCTTATAAAGTAACACCCACACACATATTTGAATATCCATCTGATCACCACAAACGCGCTGCAAGCATGTCCTCAAATAATGCTGCTATGACTGCCTTAGGATAAGATTAAAAAAGCCATGGTATTTGTGTAGATTTCTAAAATGTTTTAAGCACTGCTCGGAAGGTCATTCACGCTAAAGAGATCTTCCCTAAAGAGAGATTTTTGTTTGTTTGTTTCCTTATTTATTTGTTTATCTATTTATTTATTCCTGAGAAATTGTGCCCAGATACCGTTCGCAGCATTAGTCAAGGTAAATCCTCACAGTGCAGGTGTGAGGCATCGACACTCTAGAGCTGATCCTGGATCAGCCTTCCAACTCCCACCCGTGATCTCCAGCCCTATCAGCCTCAGCCCAGAGCTCATCTCGAGCTGCCATATGAGCCAGTTTTCCACCCACAGCTGTGGAGCAGAGAGAGCCCTGCAGTGCTGCTTAACACTGCCCGGGCTTCTGCAGCCTGCAGCCGTTATGCTCTTTAAACCAGTGCTATAGGGTGTGTGTGTACGCGCGTGTGTGCGCACATGCGTGTGTTGATGATGATAATAATGTGTTAAAGGGGAGGTGTGTGGGTATTGGGAAGAATAAGACAGCTTAGCCTTGTTTGTTTTCCTTCTGTAACGGGGAATCATCAGCGTGCGCCTCTCGCTGCCAAGGCGCATCAAACGCAGTCACCAACATCTGTTCCCTGCAAAGTCATCATTTATGGGACTTTACCAGCACGACACTACAGAGGCTCTATTTGCATTGCACCCTGCTGTGAGAGCTGCCGCAGTGAGAGAAAGAGCACATCCACCAGCAGCCCACATCTGACTACTGAGAAAGATAGAGGGAGGAATAAATGCTAATACCAAAGGGGGCTGGAGGAATTGTTTAGCATCTCCTATTATCAGGAATATTTATAGTGCCATTTTTTTCAAATCATGTTTCAATAATAATGCAAATTTTGTGTATTTATGATGTTAGTATATTTATTACATCATATTTGTTTTCTTTACTCTAATGATTTTGAGTACTCTTTGCCTTTCAGACAATAACCATGTTCACTGAGCTTATTCGAGAAAACTTCAGGAACATCAAACTGAAGCAGTGCCTATTGCCACCACTAGGGGAGCTACTCTACCTCATTGCTACACAGGTAAATCTTTCCAAAATGGCTTTATATCGTTTAAATATTTTTGCATGCACCTGTATTAAGTATATGATGTTCACCTATTAACCTTTATCCTGGAAAATTGCCATCTCTTGATTGAACCTGTGCTTTGATGCTAATTTACCACTTTTACTATCTTAAGCTTATTTCCCCTCAGTCATTTACTGTTTACTCCTCATTTATGTCTAGTTTGTAAAAGTACTGTGTCCTTTAAAGAGATTTCAGATGCAGGTGGACCTAACCCAAGAATGGTCGTATTCTGTATGACATTTTGGGGAATTTACAATTTGAACACCCGTGGTCAAATCATGCGTTTCTTTTAAGGCTTTTTTTTTTACATTGATCAAACTTAAATATGCCATTTTCCTTCTAATTTTAGGTCTCAGTATCAATAATAATATTCATTTGTTGAGTTTAACTTATTAGATTTTTTGGTAATGTGTCAAATTCTGCTAATATGTAGTAATTATAGTAGAAAATTATTTTTACAAAAACAACAATAAAACGTGTGTTGACCAGGAGCCTGTATTACAGTAACATAAAAAGTCTCTTGCAATACTTCTTCTTCTTTATTTTTTTGCACAAACAAAGAAACAAAACATATACAGTGTTGGTGTGAACCACACTATTCGCCTCATGGTATGTTTTGACGTTTTGACTTCAATAAGTTGATTACGTGGTAAATATTTTGATATTATGCAATATTTTTTAGTTATCTGATTTAAGATTTTACTTCAGCCTTTTAAATGTTATAGAACATCCTATTTGAAACCTGTCTAGCTGCGTATGTCTAGCATATTATAATGATTTATATATATATATATTTGTATATACATTTACTTTACATTTAATTTAAAGCTTTAGAAGCACAATTCCAAACTATATGGCAATGGCCTTGGTGGAGTGTATTTTTCTAGAAGCTACAAATTCTGTTTGAACTTCAGGTAAACAATCTTTTAATATCAGCTCATTAGGCCTGATTACGCTGATGTTGTGTTTATGTGCTTCTCTATAGTTTGTTTAAAATACAGTATGTAGTAGTTTGAAGATAAACCGAATTAAGTGTGTGCTGAGGAGTCCCTAAAGGTGTGTTAGAGTTGTAGATACTGTAAGTACAGGGGTAAGCACTTGCTGTGCTGTGTTGACGCAATTGAGTAACCAATGTATGAGTGAAGTTACGCTCGGTTGTGGTTGTCTTTCTGTCCCTTTTTTAGCTCTGCTGTTTCCAGGGACAAGATAGATACCGCACACACAGCACTTATTGACGTTATTGGCCTGGGGGCTCAGTGATTTTTTTTTTTCTTTGTTCACTCCATCTTTCTGGTAAATTAAGGGGACTAGTTTAAATATCAGTCACAGGGGCCATAGTTGTTCTGTAATCGCTCTTGATAAATGTTGTTTGGGACAGTAAGCAACACAAACTGTTTACTCAAACGATGATATACAATATAGCATATTCATACAATCGCACATCGTTATTATACTTAAACTGCATGTTTTTAGTTGATGTTTCTTAAGCACTGAGTATTACGTAAAATGGTATTAAGACATGAAAGACAATTCAACAATAACATTTTTCAAAAATGTTCAAAATTTCATTATTTACAGTACATAATATTTTTAAATGATTTGAAAAATCTGGAAAATTCTCTGTATGCAAGGGATACAGCCCAAAACCAATATTGTATGGCAGTGATCCTCGGGCCCTCAGATGGCCCTAATTAAAAGTAGACATGAGTCAAGTTTACAGTTCTTTTCCTTATGTTGCAAGCAACAGAATGTTAATTGGTGCATTTTCTAAGTTAGATTAAGTTAAAAATGTAACCAAAAGATGCAGAAAATACATTAATAAAGCCACATTATAGATGAGAAGTCAGTAAATAAGGTTTGTTTATTGGAGTTCTGTCATTGAGAGCTACTACAGTAAGTACTGATCTATAGAAAGCAGCATAGGTAATCAACCAATTTGGGGAAAAATAAAAATTAAATGTTAACCTCTATTTTATAGCACATATATGTGTGTGTGTGTGTGTGTGTGTGTGTGTGTGTGTGTGTGTGTGTTATAAATTAGTTGGTCTGTATCTTGTGCCCAAGTGTATTCCCATGGGATAGCCTATTCCCATGTTAGCCTTATTTCCCAGGTAAGCAAATCATGTCTAAAAATGTGTCCTTTCAGTAAGATTTTCTTCATGAGTTGAACATGGTTTTTATTGAAAAAGTTGTATGTTTTTTTTTTTTTTTTTTTTTTTTTTTAGAAAAATATTTTTTGCGTAATGTATGTACGTACATAAGTAGGCATGTATTGTATCTTTGTCATCAAAGGCACTGACAGCAATGGGTTCTATTTTTTTTCCAGTCGTTTAAAGGACTTGCCTCTTTAATTGACATGCTTCTGCATCATAGCATCTGTATCAGGTCTGCTTCTCGTACCTGTACCAGAACTGGCAGTGCAAAGCCACAGAGTTATTTATGACGATGGTTTATTTTGCCTTATTATGGTGGCTTCTCTACACCACCTTTAATTGTTTCCTCAGTAAAATGAGTCGTTCGTCTCCCTCCCTGTTAATCTCTCTCTCTCTCTCTCTCTCTCTCTCTCTCTCTCTCTCTCTCTCTCTCTCTCTCTCTCTCTCTCTCTCTCTCTCTCTCTCTCTCTCTCTCTCTCTTCCCCCCTGTAGGAGGAGAAGAAAGAGCACCCAGGAGGATTGTGGGTCGTTCCTTCTGCCGCCTACACCGTGTTAATGAGGTGCCTTCGGGAAGGGGTAAGACTGCTGCAGCGTCCTCAACATGCGATGTGTGTGTGTGCGTGCTTAGGGGGCTGGGGGGGTGGAGGATCTGCGTGATAATGAACCCGCTGCAGCCCCTACAGGCATTGTTTGCTAGCCGCGAGTCAAGGGCGCATGGCAGACTCAGTCGTCAGTCAGTCCTGTCATACACACACGTGCACACAACACACCTGCAGTAGAATTTTGCAGTAACACTTCTGCGCATCACCAACGCAATAGTTAACACAGCCCATACTGTTTAAGGGTGGAACCCATTGTGGTCTGACTTCAGCAGGGCAGCTGTGTCTCTGCTGATCTCCTGCCCTGCCTGCACCCACCATGTAACACAGCTCACTGCAGTCAATACATCTCTCTCTCCCTCTCTCTTTCTCTCCCTCTCTCTCTCTCTCTCTCTCTCTCTCTCTCTCTCTGTCTCTCTGTCTGTGTCACTGATTTTCTTGTTTTATCTCTTGCTCTATTTGCCTCTCAGTGCCTCTGTATGTTTTTTCTCTCCTGCTGTATTATTCTGTCTGTTTCTATTTTGCACTCTCTCTCTCTTGCTCTATTTGTTGTTGCAGATTTCTTGATTATTGTATTAATAGCAGGGAATGATCTGTTATGAAATGTTGTGAGAGAAAACATGGGTGGAAAGAATGTTACTTTTCAGTAATGGCAAAAATTGCAAAGACCTTTTTCGTTAGTTGACTTTTTTTTTTTTTGTCATTTGATTGATGGCCTGCAGCCCTGGCTCAACAGCTGCCAATTTCTGACTGGTAGGCTGCCAATAATTGGCAAAAGTTGTGCCCTCTAGCGTTTTGTGAAAGTGCCCATATTCAGTCCTCTACTGTGCTTTGCCTGTGCTGCAGTTTCACGTTATAGGCACATATTCCTAAAGCCACAGCTTAAACAAAATTAAATACAAAAATGGCTGTGAAACCTTGAACTGATGAAACCTTCATAGAAAACCTCAAACCAAGCTTATTTCACACTTTTAGTTCCACCCAGGAACCATCCATATGTGCAAAAAGGTACATGTTACCCTGATAGTTTCCTGAGGTTGAACTGTTGCACAGCTCAAAGCTTTTGCATATGGCCCTTCAAATGCTTTATTTGGCACATTATTTTTAGTATTACCTCTCCTGCTTGGCACCAGGGAGGCGCAGGGGAGGTGCCCTGCTTAATGAGGGGATTTGTTGGCTGCATTTCCAGTGTGCTGTAATGAGAACACAAGCCGAAGAGAGCACTGGCAGGACGTGTACCTCAGTGCACTGCGCCCTAACACCTTGACTAACAACTGCTTCTGCTCTCGGAGGGGAGACGGAGAGCACAGTTCCATTCTAGGACATGTGGCTGATAAGCAAGTCTGGCTTGCTGCTTTAATAGGCTCAGTAATCAGTGAGCAAGCCGCCTTCCCACCACTCTCTTTTTCTTTCTGTTTCTCACTGTCTCTCTTTTCTCATTCTCTGTCTCTCCTCCTTGTTATTTAACTTACTGTGCCTAAACTGTTCAACACTGCACAAACAGTGATGCTCTGAAGCTGCGAAGCCAACCCTGTGATGATCCATGGTACATGACATTTGTTTTGTAGTCAGTGGGAAGCTATGTATACTTTAGTTACCATAACAGCAAATCATATAGAGAACTATAAATATAAGTATGATTTGATTTATGGAAAAAAAGTTTGCTTTATGCTGATTTGCGCTAGAGTATGCATGTGAGAAAGTGTGTGTGCGTGTGCATGTGCACGCGTGTGTTTTAAAAGAGTGTTTAAGTGTGTATGGGTTGGTGTAATTCAGTTTTTGGGCTGTGCCATTAATAGTCGATTTTAGTGACTAGTGTCACAAGAAACCTGCATCACCATGAAGAGAATTTTAACTAAACATACATTTATTTTAAGAGTGCAGCACCAATAATCACGGTGCCTTACAGCTCATCAAACATTTACCAATATCTGACATTTCTTTATGAGCGTTTAGTAAGTTATGATTAGTGACTCAGGGCATTCAGGTGATCTTGACAGATGTGAATTGGTTAAAATACTGCATTTAAGGAATTTAACACACTTCAAGTGTAATGCAGTCCTGGTGTGCACATGTGTTTGTGTGTGTGCATTGTGCATGTTTTCATGTGTGTGAGGAAGTAGGTACGCTATGAGGCTGATGTAGGCAGTAATTGTAATGCCGGAGAGTGCTGACCTGCTAGAGAACCTTTGCTGATTCAGAGCCAACCTAGCTCAGGAAATAAGACATCAAGGTCTGAGAGAGAGAGAAAGAGAGGGAGGAATGCAGAAGAGGGACTTTAGAAATGTGTAAGGGGGGTGTAGGGGGTGCATACTAATAAGCACAATGAGTAGGTAAGAGAGATTGTGTTCATGTGCTCAAGTACTTTGTGTAATAGAAAGAAGAAAAAAATATGCGCTTATTTCAGAGTGAGAATGCTCTTAATTCAGAATGAGGGGGAGAGTACAGCACAGACTGAATTCCAGGTCAGGCAGCAGCTGGAGGAGGTGTGTGTGTGTGTGTGTGTGTGTATGTTTGTGTTTGCAGCAAGGATGATGAAAGGTCTATATGCACTCATCCCTTAAGTCGCGTGTATTAGAGCCCAAGGCTGAAACTGGGCATCACAGTATTCTTCCATTAAATATTTATAACACACTCTCCCTCCCTCTCACACAGACACTGTGACTATTCCATCTCCCACTAT
Organism: Prochilodus magdalenae; assembly: GCA_024036415.1. Lineage (NCBI taxonomy): Eukaryota > Metazoa > Chordata > Actinopteri > Characiformes > Prochilodontidae > Prochilodus > Prochilodus magdalenae. Next base: position 2,388,281 of record JAMWET010007856.1, read on the forward strand.
CAATTCTCCACTATAATTTGCATCCATACTCTGTTGATCCCAGTATGACTTTATATAATTATCAGATCGGTGCTGTGCTATGGCCTGCTGCAGCCTGTTATCATCTCACTCTATGCCATGAACTTCCTCTTCACATGTTTAGTGAAGAGTCACTGCTAAATCAGTCATGAGCCTGCCATGCAATATACATAGCTTTAGGGCTTTTGATTCGGAAACCGAGACACCTCTGATTGCCAGTGCTACGCTTACTGAGTTACTGCGGCCTGCAGCTGATAGTGTTATACACTGCATTCATTCACTTGTCTAGCTCAATGTCTAGCGCGAATGCCTATAATGAACACAACTAATGAAGTCAGTTAATTACAAATCCAATTCTAAAAAAGTATTGTAAATAATGTACAGTAACATGTAATACATTGACAACTCTACAAAATACAAATGTTTTACTTTAAAATGTTTTTTTGTAAATATACACTCATTTACAGCTGATGTGTGCAACATATTCAAGAAAGATAGGTGGGACAGGAGCATGAATACCTTTCTTATTAACATTGTTTAATAACACAATTTGCCAACCAGTTTAACTGTTTATGTGTACTTTATGCTTCTAACAATCTGGATTTCCCTTTTTTTCTTGGGCCTAGAGAACACAACATCCATTAGTTTCATAAAAGTGCACATTATACCACAATGCACGTTTCTACTGTGTATCGCTTCATCTCAGATGAGCTTGAGCCTAGAGAAGTCTGCAATGTTCCACAGAGGAACGTTGCACCTGGATTATTTGCTGATGATAAACTGTCAAGCCTCAACCCATTCTTGCTCATAATAGGCTCATCCTTTATTGCATGCCCTTTTATGGAATAGAGGGCTGCATGATATTGATGCAATGATTGATAAAGCTGTGAGATATCCTGATTATGATGATGATATGAGAAGCCATAAATTACTACTAAAATAATTTGTCTCTGGTAGGGTGTTACACATTGTGCAGACATTATTGGATGTGTAAACAGAAGTCTACATAACCTCTCCTTATAGCAAAATACACTACTGCAAAAGCGCCATTCACTATTATACAAATAATAAAAAAAATCCTAACAGCTACTCACATCAGGACTGCAGGAACGTTAGATTTTATTTTGTTATGTTAGACATGCAAGGTTAGATAAAGCTTAAAAAACGTTAATACATCGTGTTCTTAGTTGTTCTGGGACTCTTATTTTGAAGGACTCTTTGAACTCTCATTAGGTTTGTGCATATTTCTGGTGCAGTGAGTGTGTGTGTAAGGTCATTTAATCTGTTCTGTCATCACTGCTCTGAAACCTTGTTTATTACAGGGGCTCATATTGTGATAAAGATAAAAATTAAACGTTTTGTTAAACTTTGTTGTTAATGGTTATTGACTTTGTATTGCTGTACTTAAATTTCAGCCAGCCTGTCATAAGTGATAGACATGTTATGAGAATCATTGTAACATGTTTATATATATGTTTATATATTTAGGCAGAATGAGTAGGATTTGTCAATTGCAATTTAAACACACCATTCAAAGTTGTAAAAAGTGAGTGTAGCAGTGGTCAAGCATGCTAGAGAGGGAATTAAGGGGAGGGGTCACTGTTGGTGAGAATAAAAGCAGTGAATAAGAGAAGGAAAACTTCTTCTCTCTAGACCATCTTCTCTGCAGTTGGTATAGTTTACTGCACAATAGCTCATTGTCTTTGTTGTTTCATTCCAGCAAGAGTGCCGCTTTCTGCCATTAGGAGTGTGGATTTCTGCTGCTTTTCGCCCCCTAGTTGTGTGTGCATGTCTGTAATGACGTTGCACAGAAACTCTTCTACATCCAAGCATGATTACATCACCTGTGAGTTTTTCTCAGTGTCCCTAGACTGTTTTGGAATCATCCCTTTCAGAATGATTGTATATTTGTAAAAAAACAATGGAGGTGATGACCATATACAGTATTTCAAATATCTTGTCTTTGTACTGATTTATAAATCCCTGCTTTCTGTTTTTATTTGCATATTGTATATGGTCCTGACTTTCTTTGAAGTTGGGTTTAAACATTTAACCCCTACTATGGCAATCTCTTTCTTTTAAACAATGCAGTCAAAATTGTCATATACTAGCTCATGTCTCTAACAGACTATGGAGCGTGATGTTCTGAAGCTACATTAGTGCTAATGAAAGAGTGTTTGGTTGTGTGATAGGCTGTGAGGGATGATTAATGGGGTTGAGGGAGAGAAGGGCAGATGAAACAGTGTAATGAAAGCCTTGGCTGGCAGGACTGATTTACATAGTTCTTTATTCAGGGCCAGGTGTGCTGCTTCTTCAAATGGACACAATTACAGCCTCTCTACACCCCCAACCTCCGACCCAGAACACACATACACATCCTACAGAGACCCATAATAGCAGCTTTACAGGCTCTGAGTAATCTCATGCACATGCACAAACAAACTGGTATGAGAGGTAGAGGGGTCTCAAATGGACCTACTTAGCTACTGCCATATCTCCAACACCCTCTTAGTCAAACAATTTGCCTAATCTTCTTAATGTAGAATTAACCCACTTCTGCTCATTTAAAGTCTAAATTAAGGTTTGTGTACAAATAAATGACTCTGACAGCTGTAACTTTTTATGTAATTGGCAAAGTGAAAAACTGGGATAAAAAAATCTTCCGTTTAAGTATATCAGGTGTTTTTACCAGTATGAATGGTAAAATGCAAAAATTATCATTATATACATGCTATTTGTTTTTGAGGAGATACTTCTAATTAGATTATATACAAGATAATCCACCTATATACTCATCGTCAAAAACTAGCTGCACCCAGCCGGAAGTGTCGAGTTGCAATGCTATTGGGAAAGAAGATAAAGGTTAGCAGGGACAGTGATTATGGAATGTAGACTAATATGGGCAATATTTATAGACTACACATACAGAAGCAGTGTCTCTCAGTATGGTGTCGGGCCACCATGTTTGCTCATGCAACATCCCATGCAGCCTGAATTTGTTGTCCACACCAAGCCAAAATGGAGACACATCACTGAAGATGGCCCGCTGCCATTCTAAGTCACTTCATGACAGTCTGGCACAACGGCATTGCAGTCTTTGTCAACGTTGACGTGGTGTTGGGGGCAATCGTAATAGCGGCCTGCATTCGCGTAGAATGATTCATGGAGGGCATCACTGCTCGCTAAATGTCTGCAACTTCAGCTTTTGGGTCAGTCAGGTACAGCAGTATGGTCTGTCTGTCATGTGCGCAGCGGAGCGGGAAACTTAAATGTCTAGCAGGTCTTACCATGTCAAACCTACCCACCAAGTTTCAGTCCTGTTGGTTGATTCCTTCTGGGTGCAGCTATTTATTCAACAATTTTTTAATGAAGATTGTATAATCCTACTAAATAAAATAATCATGACTTTTCAAAACCAACAATGCCAATGCAGGAAATGACACTATCAGATAAACAACATATAAGGCTTTAATCTTCAAGAGCAGTTACTGAGAAAAGAAAATGGACACGGAGTTGCTAATGTTTTTAGGACAGTGGACTGACCACCCAATCTTAATCATTATCACTGAATGTAGAGCTGTTCATTTGCAATAACAATACAATATGTGGCATGATACAGGGATAATTATGCAATAAATTGTAGTATGAAATGCTGTAATCAGGCCAATATATTGCAAATATGTGTAGGAAAAACACCATAGTATAAAAATACACACCACCATACACACAGGGTTCAAACTCAACACAAAATAAACCACTGTCTACCTCAAATAACTTTACACATAAACTATTAACTAAAGAGCACTATTTTGTTTTTCACGATCAGTACAGTGTCAAAACATAATATTGTGGTATTCAACATATTCATATTTTCATACAACACTAACAATGTCTTTGGGATTACTTGGACCATAACAAGCTTGTAATGGCGTTTCTTTGAAAATAATATTTTGACTGGATATGAAGGAAGGGAGTAGCACACTCATTAATCTGTAGCTTGTGATTTGTGTGCTAACTCTGTTTTGCTAACTCTGTGACCTGTTTTGCAATTGACCTCTAACTGTGTAGTAGGAGCACACAGATGCTGATTCTGCAGATGTGAATTTGGGGGGAAAAATACATAATTCTGGTAAAGTTTGGTTTGAGCATGGCCCCGGGCTACAGTGGAGCCGAGGAGCTGAGAAGTGCTGTGTATGTATGTGTGTGTGAGAGAGTGAGAGTCAGAGAGAAGAAGCACTCTGGGGAATAGCTGTCCTCACCTTTTTCCTCTTACCGTGTACTGTGTAACCCCAAACTCTGACACTGTGTGGGTTTGGGCTGTTGAGTCACATGGGAGGTGCTGTATAAATAAACTTATAGGCTACTCTCTGAGCTGTGTGGTGCTAATGTTAAACTGGTCAATCCTGTGTGGATGGGCACAAGTCCTTCCGTGTAGGCATGGACTTTAGACTACACGCTTCTGCACTGTTTGTGTGGTATGTAGAAGGCCGATCGCAGTGTCAGAATGTTGTGTGGGGACGGATATATACCTTTCATGCCCAAAAATATGATCATATGACCAAAATGGAGTTAATCCTATGTCAGCACTGCTTCCCAGAGAAGAAGGCTTAGAGGCAACATCATTTACAGGACTCCGTATCGGTGCACCATACTGAGTGCTGAGATGAGTATCTGTGGGTTGTTGGCTGTGATGCATGCTCTCTCAGCCCGTCTGGTCAGGTCAGACCATAGAACTCCCTATTACACCAGTGAGAAGATCCTTAAAGCAGCTCATGCAGGCCACAGTGGAAAGGCACTTACTGGCTATGAGACCTGCCTCAATTCAGAATACATTTTGTTATGGAGGAACCTCGGGTTGTAGAGTGCAGTGTTATTTTCTCTAGGTTCCACTTTTTCTTTTTCTTTTTTTTCTGAGAAGGCTGCTGTACCAAGGAAAAAATGTGCCTGCTCCACATCCTGACTTGCCCTCCAGCAGGCTGTCAATCATTCCCCCGTCCTCCTCCTCGGTTTCTGCTCCAAACCACCACCCCTAAACTCTCTACAGAACCACTGAGAGGGCCAGTGCTAAACCAGCGACTCTGGACAAAGCGTTCTTAGACTTGAACACATTAGTATTGCATTCATGTGTTGCACTATATGTCCGTGTCTTCTGCAGTGTGTCAGTTGGGGCAGTTTTTTCCTGAGCTGAGCTGAACCTGTTCTTGCCACTGAGAAAAGGGTTGCTGGTGTTATTGCAGTGGAAACATGCCTATTGCATCGGAACAGCACACAGAATGACTCAAAGATATGCCTTACCTTGCCTTTTGGTATTTTCCTGATTCTGTGCTCCTGCTGCTTGTTGAGTGCTGTTAAATGTTTAATTTTTACTTGTTTCAGCCATGGAGAGATATGCTCAAGGACAGGAGGCCTAGAGACAAAAATACCCAAATGAGTTTCTGTGTTGGCCTTCACTTTGCTTAGAAAAGGTTGTTTGTGGCATGGAAATTCAGAAATGTATTCACTGAGAACTACTGCCTGTTGAGGGAGTATATTCCCATGATGTAATTCCATGAAATCAGGAAAACACTGGATCTTCTGCTTTTATATTTTCTTATTACAATAGACAGTTATGAAATCCTACTTATTTGAATGTAATATCAGCTTTTCTGTTTTATATCAAAATGAATGGAAAAAAGAGAAACTACTGAGTGACACAGACATGATTTTTGCTATAGCCACAATTAGTGCCCTTAATTATAACACTGCAGCAATAATTAAGGCAGTTATTGGCTTATGAAATGTCCAGTGAAGGCTATTTCAGGTGGTAATATTCTGTTTGTGTTAGGATAGGATAGCACTGAATAGGTAAAATGTACATGTATGTTTGTTGTCATGGATAAATGATAAAAGAAAAACTACCAACCTTGGGCCAGTAAGGGGGTCTCCTTTTCAGCTACTCAATAAACCGTTGTCTGATTTATTTCCTATGTTCTTTAATCCAGTGAATCCAGTTAAGTGAACATATGTCATGGAGTGATGATGTGATGGGTTATTGACTTTGTGATTGTTGGTGGTTGCAACTGAAGTGGCTGAGTTTCAGGAGAGTTTCACGGTAGATTCTGACTTTTGCACAATAATGTCTAAATGTTTTCTGAAGTGTTTGCTATAATGGTAAATCTGTATCTCTCTCTGAAGGAGGACTTGGTAGTCAACCACATGGCCGCAAAAATCATGGAAAACGTGTGCAGCAGAGAGTGTTCGTGTGCTCAGGGATTCATCACCGCAGAGGTGGGACCTGCTCTCTGGTACCTGTTTACACACTCCACTGTGGATGCGCTGAGGGTCAGCGCTATGTCAGTAAGTAATGCACTTTTCTCAAATCGTACTTTTCTTCTTTAAAAACACATTAGAGATACTTACGTTAATGGCTAAAATCCATCGTTGACCAGGTTGAATAACCTGAATGTACCTGTTTTCCTTATGCCCAAAGGCTCTGTGTAGAATAACCCGTCATTCAGCGGGAGCATTCCAGAGTGTCATTGACAAGGTGGGATTACCCAGTATTCTCAGCTGCCTGGTGTCAGGGATCAGCCGTGTGCAGCAGCATATGCTTACCATGTTCGCGGCCATGATGTCATCTGGAGCACACTTAAACAGACTGGTACAGGACAGGGTATGTGCGTGCGGTACACACACACGCACATTTATTTTCCTGGGCCATATCCCCCGACATTTGCTTTACCATCTACACACAACCCAATATTAATCTCAGTAACCAAAAGAAAATACTGTGGTTTTGCCCTTTTTTTGTAAAGAAACCGTACAGGGGTTATTCTTTATTAACATACATGCCACACATGCCCACAAAGGACTGATGATTGGTGGATTGTAGTGGATAACTGCTGTTCATGTGACGGACAGGTATTTGATTTCCTCTCTGAATACATGACATGATACCAATATGAGTACTAGGATACTTCTATCGCCTACAACTGTTGCGTAATGGAATTGTAAGATGGTCTGGATGAGTGTCTGACAAATGCTGTAAAACTATATGACTCTAATTATTGCCAAAGGAAAACTTTTAGGTGTGGTCAAACCGCATGATTAGTATGGATTTATTTTTTTGTAAATACAATATAGAAGCCAAAAAGGTAAGAGTATTCTTTCAATCTATATAAAATAATTGTTATAGCAAAATATCTGAAATATCTGTTTCTCTGAATTGTACCCATAAAAGTCCTTACACATTTTGAAACATTCATGGTGATGCAGGTTGACAGAGTTATGCAAATCCATGTTTGATCTGTGAATTTTCCCAGTGTGAGTAGTGATTGACTTAGTTGCTTTGGGAGGTTAAAATGGAATGTTTAATGAGTATTTTCTTAAGTGCGGATGCCGGCATGATTTCCTTGAAAAAAATACAGACTTGATATCTGTTCAGCAGTAACTTTATTTACAGCTTATATTTTATTATGAGTTCTATAACTCACAAGTTTCACTTGTTTTCTTTTATACTGTTATCTGAAAGTGTTTACACAAAATTTACAAGCACGCACTGCAGAATGCTTGAGAGAAGGATTTCATTTTGCAAAAAGGCACTTGGCTTAAGTTTAGGGCAATTAGAACCTATGAATTTCAGAAATTATTTTAAATAGTAGCCAGTTTAACAATAAATAATAAATTTTAAATGTTTTTAGATATCAGAAAATGTAATTTTGTTTAGATGTAATGAAGCTCCATGTGAACGTTTGATTGATCAAAGCTTTGATGGTTAAGCTGATTATTCTTTAGATTACCATTTGGCACAGAACTGTGTTGAAATGGCACTATGGGAAAGGCAGGGTCGTTTGTTTCATGTCAAAGATCTGCGCTTGCTTTCACAGTGTCTTGGATACAGATTTCATAGTGATAAGAGTGTCAGGTCGAGTCAAAATACATACATTAAATAAACTAGCTTTCTTCTTATAGTTTCACATGAGACGACCCTAAACAAAGATTACTGTAGTACTCATAATCCCAGCTGCTGTATTGCTCTTGTTTCTTGAAAGGAATTTAACAAATGCTCCCTTTGTGTTATTATTTTTCTGTCATATTTATACCAATGATGGGCTATGTGTTGACTTAACAGACCATAATAGAAGCTATGTATGTTAACGTGGTGGTTTATCAATACACAATGATTTTTATGAAGGGAAAAAAGCAAAAGAAACCAAAAAGAACACCATCCTCCCATCGGTCTGCTGTGAGCCACCCTCTCCCTCACCTCTTCTGACAGCTAATTGGCCATTAGTGCTGACACTGCTGCTGCTTAGCCAACTTGGGAGATGAATGCCTGCACCGCAGCAAGATGCAGATATGAATGAACTAAAAGATCTGTCTTCTCTGTGTAGCTCTTCTGTCTCAGACTCTCACTCTCCAGCATGTTTGCTTGTAGTCCCCTTACAACCTCATCTCCCTCCACCGGTCATCATGGTGCTTTTAAGATTGACATGCAGAGGTGGGCCTTCCAGTAGGATTCAATTTCATTTTCTAGCTGTGCCATTTGTCGCCTATGATGATGGGTCCAAGGGTGCAGTGGTCATATTCCTGTTGGGGAAGAAGCACCGCAGGTTCACTGGGGCTTCATGATTGAGTGGAGCATGGCTCTTTCCCCCCTTAGTGCCTGTAGTAGATCAAAAAGATGGGGTAGCTAGGGTATATATGTATATATTGCTATTCTATGTATGATCTAGAAATAAATTGTGCAAAAATGTTGGGGGGATGCTCATTCTGAGTATTATTTATTAATTGCCTTACTTGTTTCTGCTACTTATTTAATAATAACTTCAAGACTGAAGGACAGTTTGTCAGGAAGGAAGCATTATAAATTTATGACACAGTTCTGTTTCATTTGTTATCTGAGGAGGTAATCAATTGGAAAACAGGCTGTAGAAATTGATTTAAGCGCTACTATATACTGCCTTCAAGGCTGCCCATGATTACCAATGGTAATTTTATTTGACTTGCATTCATTTGCATGTAAATTTCCAATTTGACTCAGGATGTAAAAAAGAGAACATGTATTTTGAGTGCATGAAACTTACGACATCACCTCTGCACCAATTATGAACTGCTATAGATTTCTATCCCTAATTCCCCTGACAAATAGAAGTCCAGAACACTACGTGTTTATTCATGCATTGTCTCACATGGAATTTAAATTTCAATGAAGCACTGGGCAACACAGCTAATTGGGTAAGGATGTGCAACAGTCTCAGAGTGCAGCTTGGAAATACTGTTGATGTAATTACAATTCATGCAGGGAGTTGACACTTTTGAAATTAATTAACTCCCGTTCTTGTGCCGTATTTAATCGCAATGTTTCGGATTGTTTTTCCTTTGACCATTCTCCCCAATTATGCAGATAGAGGAACTTAATCAATTCGTCCTAATTTGCTGCCCACTAAATGCTGTGGAACTCATTAGCTTATTAACCTCTGTTTTATGTCAAGTGCAGTTTGGGAGACTTTTCAATCCCCTCCAGCACCTTACAGTGTAAGTGATAGCACCTGTCAAATTACTGTCAAACAATAGGAGATTTACAGTAGCCTAAACATCCAGAGACTCCCAGTCTTTTCAAATGGCAGTGTGTTCTAATGAAGCTGAGCTAACAGTTGAATGGCTCTCTTTGCAGGACTTTGTTGTGAAGATAATCCGTTCTCTGGAGAGTCCTTCTTCAGTCATTCGAGCCAAAGCCTTCCTGGTTCTGCTGCAGGTCCTCATGAATAATAGGGAGATGCTACTGCTGTGCTGCAGTTCCAGGTAAACCCAATGGCTTCTGTTTTGTGTGTTTCCAATGTTAATTGTTGTAGGCTTAAATGAAGAGATATGTCATGTATTTAGCGCCTTTTACACCTACACTATGAAAAACACAAAAACTGCCTCACTTACTGATTTTAGTGTGTCCAGATTTTTATTTAATCCTATTAAGTTTTAGAATCTCTTTGTAAGATTGCTAGATCACATTGGGAGAGTGTTACCAAAGGTTTGTTCTAGGCATTTTTGCTTGTTTGATCACAAGAACCCCCCCACCCAGAAACTGACACAGGCAGGTTTTATGTAGAATCACATTTCATATAGCAGGAGCCATGGTGTTCTGTCATAGTGTTTGATCTGCTGGCTACTCCAGCAAGAGTATAGATATGTCATATCGTGAGAAAGTCTATCCATCTCTTCACTGCACTTCTGCCCTCTCGCTGCCTCCCTGTAACAGATAGATGCTGCAATTTCTCAGTTGTGCCTGAAATCTTTCAGCAGTTATGTAATTCTTTGGTAAATTCAACAATATTTTATATTGTGTGAAGTGATCTATAGGTTTAGACACCTGGTTGACTATTGGATAGTTCTGTAATCATAAACAATGTTCACAATGTCATTAAAACCTTGTTTCACTTAAAGTCCTCCACTTTAAGCAAAACCAACTGAAGAAAAATTATAACTATATTTTGCTGAACAGCTTGCTGATGAGCATGCTATTGTTGTTCAGTGCCAAGTTGTTGAGTGGAGTGTTTAGAATGTCTGTTTTCTACAATATGTTTTCCACAATACACATGGTCACATTTTTGCATTATTATACGGCAAATGTATAAAAATGATAACTGGTATTTATGTTTAATGACTTTAAGTTTAACATTGTAAACTGTGCTCACATTGCCTATTGCAGCAAGTCTCTTAAATTAAAAATAATCTTCCTGATTATTACCTCCCATGCTTTTTGTACTTGCTTTTGTAATGTGCAGATGAAGGTTTTCATTAACAGTACATCAGCAGTACACCAGTTTTCAGAGGAGTAGTGCCCAAAATACACACATAAGTGTTTTTAAAAAAGAGCAGAGTATGAATAATGAATGAACTGCTTTAGTGAGAATTTGAAGAATAATCTCCTTGGCTGTTTGAGATTTCTCCTCTTTATCTGGAGTTTTGTTCAACATTATCACGTCCCCAGAGAAACTGTATTTAGGTTTTATATATCATTAATGTATTGGACCTTTGTACCTTAGAAAAAAAATAAGTTTAGGTGAGAACTGAAGAATCTGCAAATTTAAAAAAGTGAAGGCCTACTGTTGAGAATAATTGATGATGATGATGATGATGATGATGATGATGGTGGTGGTAGTTTTATGATAAGTTATCAGAGATATCAGGGAGCTACGTGAAAAAATGAAAAGGTTAGATTTCTTCTCTTCTCCTTAGCAATCTTCTCACCCTGATATCCTCAGGTTGGTTTGCCATGTTTGGTTAAGAAATATTTTTAGCAGCATTAGTCCTTTCTCTGGATTAAGCCCTTCTACGCATTTCAGTTTGTGTTATATTGTTCTTCATTATGAATGCTGTCACTCAAATGATTCCAGCCTGAGGTAACCATGATCCCTTAAAATTCCGAAATAAGACCAGACTTAGGGAGCCCTTGCTTGAATTTAACCTACTTTACCCCAAGCCCTTTTTGCCAAAATTACAGACCTCTATCTTGTATATAAATGATCTCATTGTTTCTACACTATTTAAATAATCATAAATGGCCTTTTTTGTAATTCATGCATAATTAATTGGTAGATAGCTCATTTATGCTGAAGGCCCTAATTGGCCTCAGTCCTGTCTTATAAATACAATGTGTCATCACCACCAGCCATGATGTTCAAACAGGCATGGAGTCCACAGTGATTCACTTCCTTCTCCCTATTGGATGTTTCTTGATGTTCTCCTCTCTTGCCTCTCTCCCCTTATCTGTGCTCCCCCTCTCTCTCCTTTCTCCTCGCTCTCCTCGCTCTTCTCTCTTTCTCTGTCTCTCTCTCTTTCTCTCTCGTGCTGTCTCGCGGTCTCTCTCTCTCTCTCTCTCTCTCTCTCTCTCATTCTCTTTCTCTTTCTCCCACTCTTACAAGTGTTCCCCTGGTGCAGTGTGTCAGAGCTGACCCTACTCTCTATCTCCCACAGTGCGAGCAGCTTTCTCGCCACTCTCATAAACACTTCCCTAATTAGCTCTGCAGTGTCGGCCACACGAAGCAGCCTCTGACAGGCACCACAGCCTTTCTGCAGACGCGTCAATCCGGACGCACTGCGCCCAGTGTCTCGCTGCTTCAAGCAGACACAAGGAGTGTACTTAAAACCAAATGAGGAGATCCTTTTAACTTGTACACTGTCTGGAAAAATAGTAGCGCTGTCTATGCTCTAAAATTTCTCTTCTCTAGGCCCAGATAAGGCATTGTTGTTGGACTTGTATATTTATGTTGGAATTATGATTGGGGCATGTCTTTTGCTTGACATCTAATAATGTGAAAATCTGATAATGAAAAATTTTGAAACAGACAGTTAGACCAACCAGAACAATGGAAACATGTATTTAGGTCTAATAAGTCAACCGTTTGAGGGTTTTTCAATGTAGTAATGGATGTTATGTTACCTAGACCAAGGACGAAAATGACCATCGAGACCACAAAACCACAAAATCATAGTTCTGTCATATGGTGTGGGGAAATATTAGTGCATAATTTATACTGAAAGGTAACATTTTGGAGCAACACATGGTGCCTTTTTAGAAAGCATGTTTTTCACTGACATCCATCCTTATTTTAACATTATCATGTTAAAGGAACGAAGTGACATTTTGCACATTATAGAAGCAAGACTGTCCTGCTTGCATTCTGGACCTTAGAAATGTGGGTTGTACAGACACAGTTGTCACAGACTTAAAAAAAAAAGAAAAATCCAAAGAAGCAAAAAATCCACTTTCTAAGTTAGATCATTTGGTGTGTTTCTTCCCTAAATTTTTAGTAAGTGTTATTAACAAGAAAGGTGATGTAACACAGTGGCAAACATGCTACTGTTGCAAATTAATTTAGACTGTGGTGCAGGCTGTAAACTTAGAATGAGCATTTTGAAATAAAACATCAGAGTGTGTTTTAAACTGTTTGCAGTTAAATACACACCAAATAGAATTTACTAATCTTTTTTTACACCCCTGTTCTTCAGGTTTAAACCATTTTGTCTGCCCAGCAGATGCCAAACCATCGGTCAGACATTTCCATCAGTCTACTATTTTGTCTGCCTAGTAGATGTTAAACCATCAGCAGACGTTTCCATCAGTCTTTACTATTCCAGCAGTACCCAAACTTTAGGATTCTAATTACAACTCACATGTAAGACGGCCTGCATGTGGTCTGCCACCCAGTGAAAGTAATTTGCTCTGAAAGTCACTGTTCTCTCTCCTCATTTCCATTCTTCCTCAGGTGATGTGTCAGCCTCCTGGCTACGTCCAGCTAATAAAGGCCTGCTTGATCCTGACATGTTGGGATAAATGGATTTTTAAGTTACCATAGCATCCATGGATTTTCATGCTCTCGCTTCTTGCTTCCAATATGATAGTCAGAGTGGAAAGATGATGGCCTGCTTACTGTGAGATAAATGGCTATTAGGGAGGCGGGAATTTCATCAGCGACTCATTCGGTGCGCCGGTGGCATGGCTTTGAGTTTATGATGCACACCATAAATAACTTGTTAGCTTAATCTGGGTCACTATAAGAAGGACAGAAGTGTTGTGCTCCACAAGAGTGTTAAACAATAGCATATCACCTGAGCCGTGAGGAGAATATATGTATAATATAATATAATATAATATAAGACTGGATCTCTGGATAAAACCAGTCTCAGTTGTACCCATAGAAAAGGATAGGCTATTAAAGCAAAATTTAATTATGGGCTCTGCTTACTTTATTTTGGAGCTTCAGGAATTGTGCCTGTCACACATTCAGAGTCCATGTCATTGATTGAAATCTGTTCAAATAAAATTAGACATGGCCATTGTATTACTCATTCAGTGTAGACTATAGAAATATATAGACACTCCTGTAATTTCATGACTACCAAGAGTTCTAGAATTATTCCCTTGAACTTGATTCAGTCAGGAGAATTACACACCTAAGCACACTTTCTCATTGGATTGCACACTAGATTATAAAAGAAGAGCATTACTTTAAAGCGGCTTTTAAATTAGACAGGAGCCCTGCACTGCCTGACCCCTGGAGAACAGTTCTGCTGAAGAAAAAATGAAAATTAGAAGACTGTGACTTCACATCTTACAGGATGATCATCAAAAGAAGCATTTCCCTTTTTGATTTCACCACATTTTTCTTTTAATGGAAAAGTGTCCGTGTGCTATTTTGTTTAAGGCCTCCAAGGTGAAGTCTGGCCTGAAGTTTCACCTATTACAAATTTGCCCCTTAAAACACCAGCCTTATTACATCTTCTGGCTGGGTAATCAGTAACTGCATAGACTACACTGTTATTGTTATGTTATATAAGTGTCTAATAGACGTTTGATGCATTGGCAGCTATTTAAAGGCTTAAAGAAACGTGTAAGATGACGCAGCCTCTTGTATTTATCCTCTGACCAATAGGGAGCAACATATTTCCTAATTGTTGTGGTGTCAACTCCTATTGTAAGAAACACACATTCCTTCATCTACAATGTTGTCATCAGCAACTGTTTACTTATTTTGAAGAAATGTTGCAAATTCAGCATCGATCATTGTTCCTTTATTCTTCCTATGTCCTTATTTAAACTTCTTTTGTTTGTTGCTGAATGTGTTTCTTGATGTGAGCAGGCAGCAGCAGTGGTGATAATGGTCACGGACCAAGAGCTATTCTTGCGTTTCCTCTTTCTTTTATTTGCTACCTGTCCTTAAACAATCTAATCAGTATCAGGACCTTCAGCCTTACTTTGGGAACAGGTTACAGCAAGGCATCTGGGCAGCACCAATTCTTGGTCCTGTCAGACTTGCCGCTGCTGTGACTTATCGCCTCTTGAGGTTTCAAAGTGTTATTACAAGACAAGGTTACAAGTAAGGCTGGGTCTTGCGGCTAGATATAACTACAGCACGAAACATAGACGTCTTTGAAATGCCATCAAAACTGTTATTTCTTCATATTCTCTGGATGATTTTAGTTTGTTTTTAATGTTTTAAACAAATGCTCTACACCGATGATGTTAATTTATATATTCACTTCATATTTAACATATAAATTTATCCTTTTATATTAGCCAGTTAAGCTCACCTTATCTGTATTGCTTTTTTAGAGTGAACTGAACTGATGTGTGTTCATTTTGGAAAGAAGAAAGCAACAAATTGTATGGCACAATCAGAAAGTCTTTATTTGTACATGTGATATTTGTCTTTTATTCATTGCGTTGTTATGCTTTTGACAGTGCTGTGGTTTTTGATGTTCTGATGGAAAAAAAACTTGTTTCTTGCTTAATTGGGAGGAAGTCCTTTTTTGTTTTAAATTTAAACCACCTGGAAGTTCCTGGGTTGTCAGCTTATTTGGCTGTGGCATTTCAACTCATTGGACCCTAGCATATAATCCCCATTCTGCTACCAGACACATAAACAAAAGGAAAGGGTGTTCTTACAAACAGAATGCTGAATTGAATAAAGGCCACTTAAAGAGGTATTCCACCAATTATTCCAAAATAAGAGAAATGGTGGAATACCCCTTTAATGTTAAACTTGTTTGGTTTAAAATAAGGCTTCTAGGTGAATGTTAAAGGTAAGCTGTCTTTTAGCAGCTAGAGTGTAACAGGTATTCTATTTGTCCTTACTTGCTGATCATGATTTTAATCCTAGTTGTTTGAGCATTTCTCCTGCCATTCGTTTTGAGTGCTGGTTTAGTGCTTAATTCTTCAGTCACAGCTCGGCTAATCTTGCCTGCTCTGCTTAGTCCCTCAAGTCCTCCTGTTCTAATGCAGCTTTACTTCAGCTCTTGTATTATTGCTGGGTGCACTGCTCAGCGATGCTGGAGTTGCTCTGTGCAATTTTCTCCCTGTTTGCTTTTTCATCTGTGTCTAATTTGAGAGATGCGCCTCAGCAGAGCACTTGGTGTGTGTATGTGTATTTGTGTGTACACGTGTGTGTGTGTGTGTGTGTGTGAGAGGGAGAGAGAGAAAGAGAGAGAGAGATTCTGTGTCTGGCAGGGAAAAGTTGAGGTAGTGAGAGTTGAACTGTGCTGTGCTGGTTGGAAACAAGCTAATTAACAGTGCCTCTTAATAAGCACAAGCCCCAAGGCTGCGGCAGGCTGTCAGCTGTGGAGCTGTGATTCTCCCAGTTTTGCTCTGCACACTCTCACCCCCTGACACTCTCACCTTCCTGTAGAAATGTGAGAGAGGCAGAGCAGTCAGTCAGCAGCAGATTGCTTTTGACTTTCTTTTCCTCCCTAGAACACAGCACCCCTGGTTGGAGCACTCAAATAAAGAAATTGGAAAAACAATTATTTCAAACACATGAAGAGCAATCAAAGTACTCAACCATGTGCGGTAATACCATGTGTGGTGGTAATATGGTATAACATACACTTTATAAAATTGCATAGGCTGTATTTAAGCCATTTTGTTGCCTGATGATTCAGATATCTGTAATTTTACAATGTATGGACAGCCTTTTAGATCTTTTTTTCCCATGTCTTTAAAATATATGGACAGCCAAAAAACTCATTTTATTCTCATTTGCACTGTGTTATGAGTCCTCATCTTGTGGTAACAGCATTGTCAGGTTATAGAGAAAATATTCCTAGCCTGGAAAGCTCACTAGTGCACTAATTAAATTGATGTTGACCCTGCATTCCTATCAACCTTTTGAGACAGAGAAATCAACTGCGCTGTGCATAATTAGTTAGAATTAGAAAACAATAAGTAACACATTAAGTGGCCGTTTGAATATTTCCTCTTCTCCTATTACTGTTGATATATTGATCAAACTTTCAGGCCAGACCACCTGGCAGCACATGTTACACTGTTAACAGACTAAACAATTCTATAGCACAAAGGAAATTGACAAACACAAAGAGTAGTGCGTTTGCAGGCATTATTAATTATGCAGACATAAATATCTAGGACTTGAGAATGTGAATGTAGGCTGATTTTAAAACTGAAGAGCCACTTTGTGTTAACTGCTGTTTTTCTTGTCCAATAAATCTTAGCATGAGCTAAAGCTAAACCTAATGCTAGAGCTAATCAGTGGAACCTTATATACTGAGGACCCTAGGTTTCATATACAAGGTATTTTATTAAACTTTAATGTAGCGATACAAATGATTTTGTACAGTTGTGTATTTATCATAATACAGAATCTAATTACAGATGTAAACACTGTGTAGTCTTCTGTAATCTGATTACTCTATCAAACTTATTATTGGCAACCATGTTATGGAACTTATTTTGCTGATAATTGCTGTAATATTATAATTAGAATCACATTAAAATGATCAGATACAGTTTTCCTACTGAGCTGAGTGTGGTCGTCCACATAGTTTCGTTTTAGACCTTTCCAGCTTGTGTGTGTCGGACTAATTTGCTGCCACTCCTGTTCTCACTGCAGGTTTTTTATGAATAGACTTGACAACAGAAATAGCCCTCAGAAATAATTTTGATTGGCTAAGAGGCATGTCAGTACTTATTTTGCAAATGGTGAGTTGCATTTTTTTAGTGCCCTTGTTTGAACGTTAGGACAACTACTATTGCTGTGTATTGTTGCAATCAAAGATAGAGCCACGGTTAGTGATTCTGGTGAACAATTCTTGATGTTTGAACTCAATAGCAAAATAAATACAAATACAGCAGAACAACAGTAGGGTAGCAAACTTATCTGGTATAGACAAATACCATTATATAATGCTAGTAAAATGACATAGCTAGCTAACTAACTAACGCTAAGAAGGCTGTGCAGAATGTAACAGCATTTTTTTTTTTTCAGCAGGTAGAACAGAAAAACCCAATTAAGAAGCTGGCACATAAAATCTTCGTTATCAACTCTAGGGAGTCTCTTGGCATTGTAACATGGCTCTTTATCCTTGCCTGATGTAGGAACAAATTTCTCAGTATTTGTTCTTCAGATATTTTTTAGCCACCTTTTTTTAACAAAGTGTGGTGTTCTGCATGTAGCCCCTCCCCACTCCTGTCTTGTGATCAGGCATTATTGCAACCTGTTGTGTGTGTGTGTGTGTGAACTTTGCTTATGTCATATTTACAGCATGCATACAAAGCGATAGATACCAGACCATTAAAAAATATTCACTAAATTTGACAAGTGAATTGGATTATCATCACTTACTGCACTTTTAAAATATCATCATCGAAAACACAAAGTTTCTTAGAACCACACAGTGAAGCATTTCTTCCACCATGTTCAACATATTTTCTGTTGTTTTCCCTCTTTGTGTGTTTGACTTTCCTTTGGCTGATGTTTTCAGGATTATTCAGTCAAGTTATTATTACTCACATCACTGTTTGGGTTATTTGGGGACATAACATCAATAGTATTATGTTATTCCAAAATACAGATGTACCAAAAAGACTAAATGAATAATTCAATATTAGTACATTATTGCTATTTGCCCATATAGCATATTTTGCAATACGATGAAAATACAATAAAAATATTTCTGTAGCATTTTTTTTGTTTGTTTAGCAAATTTAAAGAAAACTGGATCAATATTTTCTGCTAGGCATTGCTGTGGAATCAACACTATTTCATTTTAGTCCCATTCCCTCTCCAGACATGAAGTGTAATTGATGAAATGCATCTTCTCTGTGTTTGCAAGCATCATTCCCGTGTTGTGTGTCTCCGGGCTGCATAATAATGTCTTTCTGGCCTCTCTCTCGCTCAGGCTGGTGATGTACATTGAGAGAGACATCCGAAAGGCCACGCCAGGGAAGGAGCAACAAAGCGGCAATGAATACCTGTCAAAATGCCTGGCCCTATTCATCCGTCACACCGTGCGAGAGCTGCCAGCCATCCTGGGTAAATCAATCACATTACGCCCAAAAAGAGAGAGAAAGACAGAGAGAGAGGTTTGGTGTGGTGGAAGTGGGGGCTAAAGCAAGGGAATGGAAGGGTAGAGAGAAGGGAAGAGAGAAAAGGAAGGAGAGGGAGTGAAAGTGAGATAATTGAAGGAGTGAAGCAAAAAAAGAAGAAAACAAGTCAAGGAGAATTGAGCAGGGGTGATGAGAATGAGCATCAATGGCTTCAGTGTCTAATTTGATCTGCTTCTCTTTTTAATTACCTTTCTGATTGAATTTGAACACAGGAGAGGGACATATCGACCTGTTTCTGCAGTTTCATTTGTAGATCAGCACTGCTATCCCTAAAACTGGTTCAGACGGGTTCATGTCCTTGTACAGAGAGGTCTAGTTCTTATGTAGTGGACATGGACTACCTGTGCCAGAAATGTGAGGTCCGTGCCTACCTCAAGGCTTTTTAAGGAGCATGTTATTCATTTTATGTTTTCTGTTAGTTGTTATTAATCAGAAATTGCATCATCTCTCTCCCTCTCTCTCTGTCTCTGGGCTGCCTATAGATGACATCCTGTCAGCATTAGGCAGCATTGTGGGAAGGAAGCACCCTTCCACAGCCCAGACTCGCCAGCTCAAACAAAGTCTCCCCATGATGGCTGTGGTGCTGCACTTACTTACCTCACAGGTGGGTGTTAGTGCTGTGTTGTAGTTGTGAGGGCCTGCGTACCATTGCTGTTATAACAAAATCTCATGAAATGGAAACTTTATAGGAAAAAGAGACAAAAACATTCCCAATATTTGCTAATGTAATGGGAGTTTATACCACATATTTTTGGCCTATATACATTGTGAAGAGTGTCTGCCAGTGGGCTGGTATGATTAAGTGCCTTTCGTTTTACATTATGTCACGCTTTATAATCGCTGTCATTTTAAGGGGGCCAAATGGAGAACTGACTGCACTAACTAACGAGATGCAATAACCACAAAGTAGGCGAAGGCTTTTAGCTTTCCATTAACAGCTTTCCTTTTGCTCTGGCTCTTGTATTAATCTGAAACATATATTCAGGATAAACTTTAGCTAATTTCAAGGCTGATAAGAACAATCGGGACCATGGTAAGCCTCCTTCATTCAGTGTTGTTGTGATGAAATGTAACAAGCTTTGTTTAGACATTGCCTTCGCCTGCCTTTTTTTGTGGAAAAAACACATCACTAGTAGGCATAACGTGTTATACGCTTTGCTGGCACATACCACTCGAGCCAAAGTGTGCCAGTGGCAAGTTAAGCCACATGATGTTCCACAGAATCTTTCAGTAAACATGGACTATGACTGTTTTAGGTAAACTCACAAACAGTATAATGGTATAATGTAGGCTATGTGCTATATTTTTGAATGTTTAATATAATGTGAAGAACATTTCATGTTAAGTATTGCACAGATATCTTCTTAAGTTAGCATGCTAACCGGGTAGTCACAGGCAAATCTGTCTTGTAATACTATTTTGTACCTGAAGAGGTGATAGTGAGTCACTGTATCATTGAGTCTCCCACCAATCAAACATGAAAGGATGAAAAAGGAGTACTACCCCAAAAACCTTTTGTCATTATTATTATTACCTGCTCCTGATTACATGATTTTGGGGACAGGTAGCCAATGAAAGGAAGAGTAAATGCAATAATGATTAAAGCTCTTGTAGGACCACCACCACCTGCCAATAAAAATAGAAGCGATTTAAGTAGAAGCAAAATTAGTTATTGGCATCTCTTAAAACTCTCTTGGCATATAAAGGGATAAAGAAAATTTTCTTGACAAGTTGCATCACCTTACAGATTTGTCCTTAAAATACAGATTTTTTTACATGTCATGTTTTATATCTGACTTGTAAATATGTTAATATTTAAAAAATTAAAATAGAAAATCTGTGACACGATTGGTATGCTCATTACTGGCATATTCCCTTAGCATATGCCACTGGCATGTAAAAAGTGGTTTCTTTCATGTCTGTGGCATAAAAATGTCAAATTGGTTAACAGAATGCTGTTACCCCCCACCTTGGAAAAAGATTGCAGCTAAGTTTGATTGATTTTATCAGGATATCATGTTTTTTTTTCTTTTCTTTTTTCAAATAGTAATTTAATTGCCCACCATAAAACCATAAAAATGTAGAATATTGTGCATAGTTTAAGTTCAAGTATACATGCTGCACTTTAAGGACAAAACAACCTGACAGGTGAACTTAAGTGAACAAAAAAAAAAATGCACTTGCATTTTTATTTTCATCTGCAGAGGCAATAAAGGAGAGATCTTTTAATATCCGGCTCCTTTCATTGCCTGTAATCATGGAGTGTGGTGTCAAGGAGAGATGTGTGAGCATGTCAGAGTGAAATGATGCATTAACGTATGATCTTTTATCAAATTGCTCTATCCCTGCAGCCACACATGTGCATGCACATGCACAGATTATTGTCACTTACCCAGTGGTGCGAAATTGGATTTACTGCAGACACACTCAGTTATACTGAAATTAATATGAAGGGATCTTTCGCTCACTCTGTGAGATGTTTGTCACTAAGCCGAGTGTATGAGACCTAGCTGCTGATTAAATACCCTTCTCCATTTGGTCACAATTTGCCATGGAGACTCAACCTCCATCTGCAGTGGCAAATTGAGTGGTCTCATTTTGGGGGTAATAGCTTGTCACTCTGATGGCTCCACTGCTATTAGCTCATTTGAGGAGGTTACATTAAGACGTCTACAGTTTTCTGTATATGTGCAACATGTGTATGTGCACACATGTACAGTGCTTCTGTGCGTTAGGGTGGGATTTATGTATGTGTATGCATGTGTTGATTGACTGATATTAAAGAATTTGCTGGAGGGCATTGCTGGTAGTGCCAACAGGTATTGCTGCTCTTTATCTCAAAGGATTTGCTGGCCTCATATGCCCTGAAGCTGAGCTTTTAATGCACACACACAGTTCTGTAGAATCGTTTAGAAAGTCGATGTACACATGTATGTTTATTTAGATGAGGGAGGGGTAACAGTACATCAAATTGATCAAAGTAATATATATATTGTTATATAAGCAATTGTAAGCACGGTGATATATACCAGTTTTTAATTATATATAAAACACACTGCCATAGGCACTGGTTTGTTAAAGCTAATGCTAGTGGTGTGTCCTTTTCTTTTTTTTTTTTCCTTTTTTTTTTTATTTAAATAAATCTTGTCTTGAAATATTTGTTTTCTCAAATATATGTGTGCCATAATTAAGCAAAATGTAGCTATATTGTATTCCTATTCATTTCTTATGTTCTGAAATTCAGTTAAGAATATCTAAATGGTCAGGCATAAATTCCTGTTTTACTGTAGTATACATACGTTGTGACACAGACAAAATTCCCTTAGTTATCTATCACTATATGAAAGACCAGATAATTCAGGAGTAATAAAAAAAAAATACATGCATGCCTGCAAGCATAGTGTTTGTTTGGGTACCATTTTGCATGAAGTTGTTTGCCAGGATTGTATTTTAAAATGTTTAAAATCTTATCTCACACCTATTACAATACAATGTCTCAGACATCAATCATACTGCATTTCTAACTACACTGCTCCAAAAAATAAAGGGAACATATAAACAACCCAATATAACTCCAAGTAAGTCAAATTTCTGTGAAATCAAACTGTCCAACTAGGAAGCAACACTGATTGACAATCAATTTCGCATGCTGTTGTGCAGATGGAATAGACAACAGGTGGAAATTATTGGCAATTAGCAAGTCACACTCAATAAAGCAGTGGTTCTGCAGGTGGGGACCACGGACCACTTCTCAGTACCTATGCTTTTTGGCTGATGTTTTGGTCACTTTTGGATGTTGGTGGTGCTTTCACACTCGTGGTAGCATGAGACGGACTCTACAACCCACGCAAGTGGCTCAGGTAGTGCAGCACATCCAGGATGGTACATCAATGTGAGCTGTGGCAAGAAGGTTTGCTGTGTCTGTCAGCGTAGTGTCCAGAGCCTGGAGGCGCTACCAGGAGACAGGCCAGTACACCAGGAGAAGTGGAGGAGGCCGTAGGAGGGCAGCAACCCAGCAACAGGACCGCTACCTCCACCTTTGTGCAAAGCCAGGAGGAGCACTGCCAGAGCCCTGCAAAATGACCTCCAGCAGGCCACAAATGTGCATACAAACGGTTAGAAACCGACTTCGTGAGGATGGTATAAGGGGCCCGACGTCACAGCCCAACACCGTCCAGGATGCTTGGCATTTGCCAGAGAACACCAGGATTGGCAAATTCACCACTGACGCCCTGTGCTTTTCACAGATGAAAGCAGGTTCACACTGGGCACATGTGACAGAGTCTAGAGACGCCGTGGAGAGCGATCTGCTGCCTGTAACATGCTTCAGCATGACCGGTTTGGCAGTGGGTCAGTAATGGTGTGGGGTGGCGTTTTTTTGGAAGGCCGCACAGCTCTCCATGTGCTCGCCAGAGGTAGCCTGACTGCCATTAGGTACCGAGATGAGATCCTCTGACCCCTTGTGAGACCATATGCTGGTGTGGTTGGCCCTGGGTTCCTCCTAATGCAGGACAATGCTAGACCTCATGTGGCTGAAGTGTTTCAGCAGACCTGAATCCGATTGAGCACATCTGGGACATCATGTCTTGCTCCATCCACCAATTTCACGTTGCACCACAGACTGTCCAGGAGCTGGCGGATGCTTTAGTCCAGGTCTGGGAGGAGATCCCTCAGGACACTATCCACCACCTCATCAGGAGCATGCCCAGACGTTGTAGGGAGGTCATATAGGCACGTGGAGGCCACACACAATACTGAGCCTCATTTTGACTTGTTTTAAGGACATTACATCAAAGTTGGATCAGCCTGTAGTGTGTTTTTCCACTTTAATTTTGTGTGTGACTCCAAATCCAGGCCTCCATTGGATAATAAATTTGATATAGATTGATGATTTTTTTGTGATTGTTGTCAGCACATTGAACTTTGTACAGAACAAAGTATTCAATGAGAATATGTCATTCATTCAGATCTAGGATGTGTTATTTGAGTGTTCCCTTTATTTTTTGAGCAGTGTATTTCTTGTAATTTTTTTTGTGAAGTAACTTTTAAAGGTATCATATACTGCGTATGTTATCTGTGAACAGCATTGTAAACAATTCTCTACAAGGGTTAATTTTATAGTAACCCACTCTGAATTACAGAAGTACTAGTTAGTAGATTGACTGTTAGATTATGTGGCTTTGAACCACTTTCTATTTGTGTGCGTGTTAATGTGTGTATGTGTGTCTGTCTGAGCGTGGTGCATGTGTGCATGGGTGCGCTGTATCTATGTATCCATACATACATTCATGTCAGGGGCCCTCAGTCCAGTCTCATCTGTCTCCCATCATCTCTGGCTGGCTGCAGTGTTGACAGCGCACACTCAGAACATTCATCAGTCACTCAGGTCATACTGCAGGTCAGCTGCACTGTGACTCGCACAGCACAAAGCTTCAATCTCTTGCTGACTAGCTTGACCTCTCACTCCCCTCTGTGGCCATGACTGCTTCAGCTCTATCATGGTCACGCTCCTGAACGTACATGCCTGAACTGCCTAGGCCTTACCTCTCACAGCAGGCTTCCAGTTCTGACGTACTCCATCCCTCAGCAGATCTTTCAGCTGCGCTTGAGCATCTGGAACGTTGTGGGAAAAAAAGCATGCTGACTGTGAGCTGACAGCACCATGAGACTTTATTAACAGTGTTCTTGACTCCTTATGACTGTTAGACAAGTGTTTCACACACAGACCATAGATTCAGCCTTATATAAGCAGAATGGTCACTGCTATGAAAATCTATGATTGTCCAATATTACACAGTCAATCTACAAATAAAGCTATGTATTCGCTACAAGCAAATAATGTTGAATGGAGGCAAGTCTACTATTAAGCTTAGTGGTAATGGTGATATGACGGTTAACAGTAATATACTACTATTAGCACAATTAAATACCAACACCAGCTTTTCAAACCGCAAGTCAGTACTGCCAAAACAACTCAACTAGCTCAATTGATGTAGCTTGCTGGTTGGCACAGTGTATTTTGATGAGGTTGCTTGTATTATTATATCAACTCTGTGTGCACCAATGTTGTAACAATATTTATATTTTAGCTCAGTAATGACCCTGTATATTAATATACACAGAGGGTAAGTGCCAGCTTTCTAACTTAAGTTTACCACAAGCCATGGTGGGAGTGATTTTCTTAAGGAAAAATGACTAAGATCTGGAGTTCCCAATATGGATATGATTCCGACCACTACAAAGGTCTTTAATAATAGTGTAACGTGCTGCATCAACCATCTTTAATGAAGCAGGACAGAATGCTATGGTACTGTGTCTGGATGAAATCAGATGAAAATCAACAGTAGTCAATGATAATTGAGTTAGTTGGCTACAGTTGCCTACACTGGCTGAGTAACACAGGTTTTACTCACATTGAAAGCGCACTGTTCTGGGAAATAATAGGGAGCCATTTAAAGTGGGCCGTTGTCTAATCTTTTCCGATTGGTTTGGCAGATCTTCAGGCCTCAGGTGGTGAATGAGGAGTTTCTCATTAAATTCGGAGCATTGCTGGTGAGTGGCTATAGCACTTCAGTTCAAATAATCTTGTTGAAACAGGTGCATTAAAGAGATGTCATCTTCTAAATGTTCCCACTTGTTCTCATGCAGCTCACTGTTAGAGAGTGAGCTTATTGTCACACTTGTTACGACATCTCTGTCTCTTTTACTTTTGGAAAGAACTACATTATATCCATTGACTCCAATGAAACCAGCTTGGGAAGTGCAGTAGGTAAGTTGTTATTCTGATATATAATAACTGACCATTAATTAGTATCTGACCATTATTTTTTATATGAAAGGGATCAAAATGGTGTTTGTGGAATCAAACGCTAAGTGGAATAAAATAGCTTTGTGAACCTCAGTCAGTTGTTTCAAAGAAATTGATGTGAGTGTGTTGTCCAATACTTGATTCACGCAAAGCTTGTCTTTTCTCATGAGCAGGGCAGGCAGCATCTGAAGAGTTGATCAGGAATACATTGTCTGCGGTGGAGGCCGTTTCCCAGCATCCAGCTCTTCTGAGTACGCACCGCTGCACAGTGAGTACTCAGCCTGACATACAGCAGCTGCAGCAGACAAACTAGTACCTGCGAGCAAGTACTGATTTTATTGCTGATTTTATTATACTGATTTTCACAAGCAATGCACACATACAGGCTAATAGTCTTTATAAGGCTACCCCATGCAAAAAAGAACTACTATTAATCAAAAATGTAATTAGAAAACAAATGGATTGCCAGCATGTCAGATGTTTGTGCTACACTTGCTTGATTCAATGTTTTCAAATAAATAGTTCTATGTCCATACTGGGGAGAACTACGACATGTTTGTGTCCCTAGTCAGAGCTTCTTCCTAGTCACAACATTTGTTTTAGAGTAGTGATAATAAAAAGTGCTTTAGCATCCTAAACCTGCGTTAGAATATGATACGAGCACAAATTCGCTATTTTGCTGCCCAATTATTAAACTGTTACATATAAAACTATTAAAATGCTATTTTTGCTGTATGCCTTATTTTGTCTATCATCTCTTTTCCATGTCCTTATTCTTCCTGTACTGTTTTCTCCCACCCTGTCTTACCTGTAGTTCATGGCATTTTTGCAAAGGAAACGCAGCATTGTGCTGTACTGCAATGACAATAATGTTTAAAGACAACATGAATAGGAAATAATTAGCCAGTTTTCTTCAGTACTATGACTTATTGTGAAACATCATATTAGGGAGCGCCTCTGAGCTAGCTAACATTTTTGCCTATTGATAAGGTGGTGTGGTGGAAGTGTGGAAACATGACATTATTATTTTTTCCCTTTACTGGCTGGTGCACATTGATGTTGCCAAAACCCAAGATGATGTCTTAGAGGCTGGCAAAAGCCATTACATTTTCATGGAAGGCTACAGAAAAACAAAAATGCTGTCTTTAAAATGACTCTGCTTAATATGACCAGGCATGTGAACAAACAACAATCTTCTAGGTAATTTCATTCCTGTCTGTTGCATTTAAAAGTAATTGCTGCCATTCCTACTTACTCAGACTCGCTGCAGTGTCCTGCTCTTTCAGCACTGTGAGGATAGTATTTGTTTACCCCTCTGTTCTTGTGTTACACTGAAGATGTCATTTATATGCTTTGTGTAATGCAATCATTGTAGACTTTTTGCATAATGGTATTGATACGTTATACACCACAACCAGAACTCCTCAGGGGTCGTGTATAGCTCATTTTCTTAGTGTCTTATAGTAAGAAGACAGGATTTACTCCTTTGCAAGTAACTAGTGAAATAGTACTATGGGAGTCTAGCTTGTCTATCTTGCTGACGTCTAAATGTTCCTGATGGGGAGTAGCTCTGAAATAGTACCAGGACAGAGCAGCAACTAGAATCATTTTGAGCTCCACATGAGTACAGTCAGGGCACAGTCCTTGTCCAGAAAGACAGCACAGCTTCACGGCTGAGAGAACTCAAACTAAGGCCAAGCTTTTACACTGCCCGCTGCTATTGTTCTCACTAACTCTCAGCAACAGGAAATCACTCGCCACCCTGCAAGGCTAGCAGTGTGTGTGAGTGTATGTATGCCTGTATGCCTGTCTGGGCTTATTTTTAATGAGTATTGACGTTGTTTGGGTAGAAGCAATGCATCAGGAAGCTTTGAGAAGAGGCAGCCCCTGTGATACTCCGTAATAGGAGAAGGCACCTTAATTACAGTTCGCCAGAAGTCATTAGATCCTATTCCCTATTGTCAGAGCTGGCTCTCCCTAGACACGCTCACGTATGCCTGCACAAAAAAGTGCGTCTGATTTCGGACATGGCAAAGACACTGATAAGGTGAAGGTTATAGACAAAAGTTTGCCCTACAGCTCAAAATACTGAATGTTTAGAAATTGAGCAGATGTAATTAAGAACTATTGTGCATGCATGATAGGCTACTGAAGTTGTGCATGTGTTTAACACCTTGTATTGCTTTTCGCTGATGGAATAGATTCAAAATCCTTACTACCGACAAAAAGTGGTAGCTAAACCCTCTTTACATGTTGTGCATTTGCTCAGAGAGATGAAAGACATACTTCAGATCTAGTGTATGTACTCTACTTTTGAATAACATAAGCAGCAGACAATGGGTGTAAAAAGCATAAAAAGATAACCTTTGTGTAAGGTATTTTCTCAGCATTCGTCTCACTTTGAGTGTCAGAATGAAATCCTTTGTTGGAAAGATGCCCATAGCTATCCACATTAAGCCACCTGTATGCAACATTTGTTTCTATGGAGATGATTCTACTTGGTAATAATCATAAAACCCAATTGTAATTTTCAAAAGAGCTGGCGTAAGGCCTTTTGTTGTAATGGACTCTCCATGATCAAAGTGGCAGCGCTGACATCACATTTCCATGCAAATTGAAGCTCTCCTGAGTTCTCTCACTTTTGTTAGAGTGTGTGTATGTGTGCGTGTGTGTGAGAGAGAGAGAATATGAATTCTGTTTGCCTATATAGATGAGGTTCTTTTGGTTTGTGAATAATGTGCTGCTTTTTCACTCTCCAAGGTTGTGGATACTATCCTGCCGCCATTGGCATCTTTGGCATTCAGTAAGAATGGTGAGTTGGTAACTCAATACATGTACACGCCCGAGGTTTGCTTAAGATGGCCATTAAATATCAAAGTCTTATAGTGTGGATGTTGTAAACGCATTACCTAAACATTACCTAACACTGGGCCTTTTACCTGCTGATGTGCCAGTTTCTAGACACGTGTACATTTTGTTTGTTCCTGGTAAAATGTGCACTTTTGGATGCTGAATGTTTATGTTTACCTGGGTCTGTGTTGCATCTGTTGGCAAACATGAACCTCATCTCTCTGTTTTTCTGTGTTTGTGTGTGCGTTGTGTGTTTGTACATGTGTGTACAAGTGGAGTGGCGAATTGTGAGTTTGCGGGTGCTGTCAGAGATAACCCTGCTGTTGCTGAGCCAGGAGGAGGTGGAAGACGGAGAGAGAGAAAAACGAGGAGCGTGGGATGGAGAGGGCAGCTCCTCAAACACACGCCTGCTGACTCTCATTACAGAGGACCTCCTGCCACAGTGAGAAACATCTTTGCCTTCTATTTATCTAACAATAATAATAATAATAATAATAATAATTATTATTATTATAATAATAATAATAATAATAATAATATTAGTGGCTTCATTACTGTTATTACTGCATTATTTAGTTGGCTAGTAACTACTCTGCCCTTCAGGTATGAGTCTCTGCTTCTGGAACCTGACCCAGTGCCTGTCTATGCTCTCAAACTCCTTGGATCCCTTACTGAACATAGCATGCCTGTCAACAGGTAAATCTCTAGTGATAATGTGAGCCAATGCCAGTATTTTTCATGTACATATCCGCCAACACTGTTACAAATGCAGTAACATAAGTGACATCCAGGTATTTTTCCATAATAAACACTAACATTGAATGAACATTCTACACTTTCATAGTCCAAAAAATACATTACCAAATATCGATTTGAAATAACAGTTAAATTAAACATCTTTTTATCTATTTGTCTATGTTCATATCACTTCATCAAAGGTTTTTAAAACCATCTCTGCTGATACCAATATGATTTCAATACCGTTGTGCATCATAACACTCATTGGTCTCCTGAAACTTTGGTTATGGTACAGAAATGCCCAGATACAGTTTTACATGCTCATAGAGTTGTACTATGATTTGATTCTACAATTAAACCAGCTGTTTGCATTACTTGGTGAGAAAATACTGTGACGATTACACAGAAGGTACATGTCAATACAGACACAGACAAGAATATATATAATATGCACCTGTATACATGGATATGTAAGCTAAGCCATCAGACTATTTAGTTAATAAGTTAGTTAGTATGCTAGGTAGATTGCGCATGCTAGTAGATAATAAGCAAAAATATATAATAGATATTACAAAGCAAAATAAACTTTCAATTTATGAAAAATGTGAATAAAAACACACAGTATGGCTGTTATTGACAGGCTATGGTTTGGACTGTGATGCTTATAAAGTTCCAACTCCTCTCTTCCATGAGCAAAACCTGCTAAATATTGTCCAAGGTTGGAGAAAATGTATATGTTTCCATTCCATTCTGTGGCACCTTTTTAAAGAACCATTTGAATGCTTATAAAGTTCTATAGTTACATGATTTTTCTTTACGCTTTTAAAATGATGGTTCTTCAAGGGTTCTTTAGTAAAGACAATGAACTGCAAACAATTTGCGTGCTTAAAGTTTACTGCATGTTTGTTATTTTTTAGACTGACAGTTCAATATAGAACCAAAAGGGCTATTGTTTACAGCAATAGAACTGTATTGCCACTATATAGAACAATTTTTACTACTGCAATGTAGTAGTTATAATAATAATAATAATAATAATAATAATAATAATAATGTGATTTTTGATTTTAATTAATCAAACCTGCTATATGTTTGCTCTTTATAGTCTGTAACAATTGTTTTTGAAGCTGGCCATGGGTTTTTATGTGCAAGGAAAGGCCAGTTTTACATCAAGAGAATTTTCCCATTTCAGGTCAGGAGGTCCGCAGCACAGTTGATTCAGTTGGTAGAGTGCTAGATAATTAGCTGGTAAGCTGAATCAGGAGTGTTAGGGTAGAAAAGTGCTAGGCTGTGTTATACTTTTGGCCTTCAAGATTGACACTAGAGACTATTGGTTTAATTATTAAGCATATTGGAGTGTTTTTTGTGGTTGTGGCAAAGTTAATAAAACTTAGTTAAATGCCACTGCCAATATTGTGTTTGAAGAGGACATTAAATATTGAATATTTACTAAAAATGTTTTAAGGGGGGTTGTTTCACATTATCATTTATTAGAAACAGTGAGTGAGCTTTGGGTTGGGCATTTTTCATGTTGTCAAACCTCCCATGTCTGTGAATGTGGTTTTATTAGATTATTGATCCAGTAGTTGGGGAAGTAGGTCAGGCAAGAAGTGCTCTAATATTATGGTTTTAGAACTGCTGCCAGAGATCGCAGCTAAAGCTTACTGTTGTTGCTTTGACAATAAATATGTAACAACAATAGAAAAAAAATGAAAACATTAATGATGTATCCTTATTTTTTGTCTGTTTTTTTACACCGTTTTACCACACATTGTTCTTTACACAGTAATAATTTCAGGACAATTGGACAAATAGAAATGTTATAATAATAATATAATAAATAATATAATATTTTAATGTGTGTAACTTGTGAACAGTTGTGTAGCAGTTGTGATCTGATTCTGTCACTAGATTCGTCACACATTTATAAACAGATTATTTTTGTTTTGAAAAAAATGTGAACTCAAAGCATGAACACACGCTGGAACCAGTTAGCTTAAAGACATTTAAGATATTGGCCCCGATATGACTTGAAAGGTAAATCCATAAAAAGTCATTTAACTAACAAACGGCTACAGGTGCAGAGGACTTCATTTAAAATGTTTGCTGGAATTAAACACCTGTGCATGCATACATACATACATACATACATACATTGACATGATTTTTTGGAAGTCATTAATAAAGTTCTGGGCGGCAACAGAACAAACATTTAAAACGATGCGTATCTTCAATTAAAAACATTTCAGCCATGGACCTTGGATATGGCCATGTATGCTCAGGTACAGCACTGTTATCTTTACCATCTTTATCCACTGTGTTAGTGGCCGTCGTTACAACTACCATCCAAGTTCAACTATTAATAAAACAAAATGCAGCGCAAACATTGAACTTGACTGACAATGTATGAAGAGTTTACTGTGATTGTTTTTTTCTCTTGTGGCAAACATAATCTAGCCACAAATTTCAGAAAAGAACTTTTGTCTGCTGGCCTTAAAAGCTATGCTTTAAAAATAAGTAATGAGGACCTTCATAGAAATGTAGAGTCAAAAGTGCAATATGTTGTTTAAATATGAAATGTCAAATTTTCAAAGTCAAGATTCCAAATAAAAAAAAAGATACTACTAATGTTTTCACCCCTAGACAGCAATGAGATGTTGGTCACATTGTTTAATCTGTCACTGCTGGATTATTTACAGATGTTAACAGGTCTTGACAGTATAGCTATGAGGCTTATTGGTCTTGTATTGTCTTGTTTCTTATTGTTTTCCTGGACCTTCCTTTCCTTCTTTTCACCTCTCTTTATGTAAGCTGAAGCAGTGATGGGCAGTCATTGTATGAATATGGGCATAAGGTGTGTATGTGTGTGTGTGCGTGTGTGTGTGTGTGTGTGTTTGTGCATGTTTCCCTTATCTCCTCCTTATCCCCCTGCTGTTTCGCTAATGGCTCCTCCCGGCCTCTCTACACATTGTCTTTCTTGGTGCTGATAGAGCACGCCGCGCAGCTGAACTATTCAAATTGATGTCAGCAATCGGAGAACATTCGTCTGTTGCCACCATCTACACCCCCATCCCCCAACCCCAGCGTCTGTGAGGAGCTATTACGCTCACAATGGTGAAATTAAATTGGGTTTGCCACCGCTTGATAAAGTCCTAAAAAAGCGCAGACCTTCGCTTGATGGGTTCCGGGCAAAATGAGATTGCAAATTGGGGACATTAGCAGGTTCAGCGCACAAGCATCGTCTTTCCTTCATTATCGGTTCTGTTAGCAGTTCAAACTTTCCAATTATCGAGAACCTTTGGCCACTTTTGCCTTTATGCAAGCTGTGGTGAATATGCTTCCTCTTAAGTAAGTGAGGCTGAACCACTGCTGTGAGTGTTAATGGCTGTATGTCAGCACTGCATGCTATAGTCTTTATCAACATTTACCTGGTGGAGGAGGCAAGTTTGCTAGTGAAATATTTATAGATTGGGCCCTTCTGCACTCTGATGGACATATAATCAAGCTTGCTGAGCTGTGTGTTTATTTTTTTCTTTTTAACTGCTAAACTCGTTTTGCATTTTAATCACTGCTGTGACCGTTTTTCTGAACCATTAACTACATATCCTGTTTCACTGCTTACTTAGAATGTGCTGGTGGCTTCTGAGACAATGTCCTGGGCACAGTGCCCTGCAGTTCTGAAGCCTCTTGCTGGAGTCTTATTGGACTGGACAAGGTGTGTGGGAGCGGACTGTGTCCACACTGAGCAAGCTAAGGTGTCAGGTGTGTGTGCGTGTGTGTGTGTGTGTGTGTGTGTGTGTGTGTGTGTGTGTGTGTGTGTGTGTGTGTGTGTGTGTGTGTGTGTGTGTGTGTGTGTGTGTGTGTGTGTCAGAGAAAATGAGAGTCTGTGGGATGATTGGGACTGAGGACTTTCAGTGTGTGGGTTTGACTTGGCATCTCACCTGCCAACCACTGACAGCACCTCACAGGCACTCAGCTCATGGGTGAGTGAAAATGGACAATGGAAAAATTAGCAGGTAGAAAGAGACAGATAACCACAGGGTGGGTCAGTTGGTTGATGTATTGATCAAGTTATAAAACTGCGAAAACATTCTTAATAGTTTCCAGACAAAATAATATTGCAAACTGGGGACATTGGCAGGTTCGGTGTTCCAACATAGTCTTTCATTCATTTATGGGTTCTGTTAGCAGTCTGAAAACATTTGACCAGTCCTTTATGCAAGATGTGTTAATGATAGGGGTGCAAAAATACATAAATACATCAGGGTCTCACAGTTCCAGTAGTGGTTCAGCTGCATACATTTTGGAATATCATTCTAATGATCATTTACACCTTGTCTTATAATAAAACCAATTATAGCTTATGTAATTATAAGGCTTTCAAATGTTTTAAGATTTTGCATCTAGAGATGCTAGTTTAAATCTTGCGTCTGGGATTCCAAGCATAATTGGGTGGGAAAAATGGTCTTGTTTTTCTGTCCCTTCATTATTTAACAGAGTGCTGTAATATGAGCTACTCTTAAAAGAATGTGGAGGTTATACATTTCATAAAGATGTAAGTTAGCCCTCACCTTCCTGGGTTGGCAGTTATGTGATGGGGAAGAGCTAGTTAGCAGGTGTGAATTGGTAAAATCGGCAGTATAATCCCCACATTGCATATTGCACTACTCTGCACACAGGGTTGGGCAAAATACTTCGAAAAGTAGGGGCTGAATATTTAATACATTGCCCTAAATGTATTCAGTAGCATATTCCTATATAATACGTAAAAACTTCTCATTCAGAATACATTTAAAATACATTTAAAGTACATCTTGGTAGGGTAGATGGAGAAAAAACAGTTTTTTGTCATACTTTTCCTAACTGTTACTGTTGGCAACACTAAAGTTAACATTTCCACTACTGCCAGTCTACTCTGGCTTTAAGAAGGAATTGTTAACTGAGACTCTATTTGTTAGTCTAACAAGCTACATATAATAATAATAATAATAATAATAATAATAATAATAATAATAATAATAATAGTAATAGTAATAATATAGTCTTGGCATGAATCATAAACAAGCATTAAATATTTTGTGTGTTTATTTATTGTTGGTTTATGTTTATAGTATTCTGCTACACTGCCTTTACAAAATATAACTGGAAATTAATACAGATACTTAATTTTTGTGCTCTAAAGGTGTCTTCCTAACGCTTGTATACAGTTACATCTTAACCCTGGTGCAGTCTGTACATAGTCAGATTTACATATTTGGTGTATTTATAAAACATTATTCTGAATCACACCAAATAATCTCACTAAATGGAATTTGTGGTTATATTTTAACTTTTATAATGCACCAATTAGTCATTTTATACAAAAACTAGTAATGGAACTGAGTCCTTGTTATTTCGATATTTATAGATCTATGATACATAGAATCATATCATGAAGATCATGAATAAAGATTAATTTAGTGTCTCATCTGAGCTAATTTCTGTGGAGATCTCTTTTTCAGAGATAGGACGGTCATGATAGGATTCCATTTCATTCACAAGTTACAGAAATAATACACACTTTTGGATGTGTAATGAACTAATTCTATTTATGATTGCAAACCAGTAAATGTATCGTTGTAGTTGAACTGGGATGCTTCTTTTGCTGTTTGTTTGTGCCAACAGCATGTGGGCTGCACATACACAAGGCTTTTTCATGCATAGTAAAAAAGAAGTATCAGAAGAAATAAATATTTCTTGTGCTCATTCATTTTTTTCAGTACTAATGAATGGATTGATGATGAATGGATTGTGCCGTCAACATAGAACGTATTTAGTATTGGTTTACTTGTTGGAACATCCTACGCTCCACACATGCAGCCTTTTCTGATAGTGTGTCAGAGAGATAAAACATGCAACTGCCACTAAATGCCGTCGTTGTTGTGTGCCATTACGAGAGTTAAAGGGAGAAATGAGAGCCATATGCCACCGCCTTCCCTCCTCATCTGATTACAGATCCCATCAAAAGGTTCTCTGGAGCCATGGAGATTGTGTGCATTCTCTCTCTTATTAACTGCTTCAGAGTCTTTGGGATGACATTTACCTGTGTAAATGCCAATCTCTGCGCTCTGCATTTCCATGAAAATGCGGCTTTGCCACTTGGCATAGTGGAAGCCAGGACTGCACTAAAGTGGGATTTTAATACGGACGACAATAGAAATGTGATTTGCTTAGAGCAGAGAAATTGCCGAAAACTGGTGACATGAGTTAAGCTTGGGTTCCACCTGGTAATGAGCAAAGGGTGGTTGTGTCCACTTTTGTTTGTGATTTAATTCGATTTCTTTTTTTTATTTGTTAATTATTTTAAAAAGTCAGCAGAAGTTGATCTTTGTAAAGACGTTGATACTGCTATCGGGTATCCACCCAACGCTGTCCTCATTTACTAATACTCAGCCTCATAAACACACACTGATACCAACATACCGATACCAGCTGATGTGCTAAAACCTTAACATAACACTAGTGTTCACTGCTGCACTAATGAAACAACTGAAGCTGGCAGTGAACAAGGGTGAACAAAGTTTCTGATGCTGAGACAGTCACATATAAAGACATTTGCCACTTTAAACATTCTGGCAAGCACTACACTGCAATTTCTGATGAGCACTACACTGTGCAATTTCTGACGAGCACTACACTGTGCAATTTCTGATGAGCACTACACTGTGCAATTTCTGACAAGCACTACACTGCAGTTTTATCCTGTTTTTAAAAGCAAACAACCGCAATAAAAACATTTTCCTGACAAGGTTAAAAAATGCATATATGAAAAAAGTGTTTTTGTCTTTGTAAAATAGTCTGTATGGAGGCCATATTGTTACAACATATGTCCGCTGATCTTTGCAGTCAGCTGAGCTGCTGTGGCTCATTTTTTAGCATGTTCGCTCAGTACTCTGCATACGTGTTGATTTGAATGAAACGGTTTTGTTTGAAATTGTCTATAGACACATTTTTCTGGAAGAGCATTTTCCTACACTGTGAGTATTTACTTGAAGTCTTTGCCTGTACATGTTGGTTTATCCAAATGATAAGACTTTATTTATATATTAAGTGTGTGTCTGACTTTAGAGGGAAGTTAACTACCAGCCAATAAGTGCTCAACGTAACAAAATGTGTGTTCCTCAGATGCATTAGTCTTGGATGCAATTGCTGCTGTCACTGTGCTACAGAGACTTGTTGAAACTGATGAGGATTAGAACTGTGGAACATGCTTTATGTTCAACTGTACAGAAGTGCTTTTCTGATGTGGAACAAACCTTGCTACTCAATCCAAATGAACTAATATAAGAGAGGTAGCTAATGGACTAGATAGCTAATGCACTAGGTAAACAACACTGTTAAAGGTACTTGCAGTTTACGCTAACACCAACTTTATCCTCTTACACTTGTGCGGCATAGAGTGTAGTATGTAGTTTGTAACTTTTGTTTTCAAAAAGTGATACATTTCAGGGTATTATATAATGAGGGCTTGTGATTCATACTCCTAGTTGCCAGTTATTCACAGCTAAAGCATGCCTCAATATCCAGTGATGGTTTAGCTCTCAAAAGTAAGTTGATTGTTTTGCTAAGCATGCCTTTACTACGTTCTCTTATATACAGTCATCTGGCCCATCAGTGTGTTTGTGTGAAGTGTGTTGTGTGGTTCTGCTCACAGACAGAGCAGCAGATGTAATAGGAGGATCAGTGAGCAACGTGGGTTGATGGCTGTACACACAGATGACCCTGTGCTGTCTCTCTTCCACTTGACCCTGTTTGCTTCTGTAAACATGCATCCGTTGAGAGAGACGGATGGACGACCTGACCACAAGGCTGCTCACCTCTTAAAGAGCTAATGGAGCACAATCACACCACAGACAGGCTTACGGTTGGGTGTACAGAGCAGAGGCTCCCATCAACCCTCCCCTCCCCAACCCTGACAGGAAGATGAAGTAGCCCCATTCATCAGGTCTGCTTACTCTGCTGTCTCATGTGTGTGTGTGTGTGTGTGTGTTGGGGGGGGGGGGGGGGTGATTGTGGCCCTCAGAGTAATTTGCCGTTGGTAAATGGTGGTGCATGACATGTTATGGAAAGGATAACAGATTAGATGAGTTCTTTTGTTGAACAACAAAGGAGAAAAGCCAGAAAAATGATCCCTAATATGAATCAGTGTAGTGATTTCACTAGGGTTATACCGATATCGCTTTGTAATCGGCTATGATACTGACGCACCATTTTAAGTATCAGTGATGGGCATTAGGTGTTATTATTGGCATGCATGGACACTATTGAGTGATATGTGGGTGTGTCCTGGTAGATAACATTTTAAAACATGTCAGTGCGGTGGTTTGACAAGCAGCAATAAACATAAGGCAGCAAATTCTGTAGTATTTTGTCTTTGTGGATCACATATCAGTGAAAATTATTCCTAAAGCATTAGCCTCACCAATTTACAAAGCCATATAATACAATGTACAAACAGTAGAAAATCAAGATTTAGTGTCAAACGAAGCATTAGTCTCTTGGGGTAACAAAAGCATTCAGTCTTGATTTAGCCTAATTTAGTTGCCATCCACCTGCCACACCTGTAGTGCGCCTTTATCAGTTTGCTGCATCAGACAGCGACGTGGTCTAGCAGCCTGTTGTTTCAGTCAAACCATAACATTTCCAGATGTACAGGTGTTGCTGTGTAAAATGACATGTTATTTGTTTTCAAACTTTCTATAAAGATCTGTACATGTTACTATGACTTCTGTGTGACTTTCAAACACAAAAAGGATATCCCTCTCATTCACCTTAAGCTTTTTTGCTCCTGCAGCAATTTAAAGAGAGATTTACTCCCAAAGGCCTCTATGCCAACCTTATCTCAGGTGCTGAGCAGCAAGCTCTCTCTTTCTCCGTTGAACATTAAGCAACACAGAGGCAATAGCCAGCCTCCTCCACAGAGGACACGTCCTGGGGAGAATGGACAAACGTTTCCCAGCCATGCAATACATCATTGTTTAGTGTGCGGCAAGCATCATAATTATTATTCAGAGTGTGACCCTTCAGCTAATTTCATTCAATATTGCTCTCATTTTCTCCCAGCATGGTGACATTCTCCTTTGAGCACCTTTGCATACATACGGTAATTGGTTGTGAATCAAAGGGCTTAATCAATAAAAGAGTGAGGCAAGTCATTTTCAATAAAGACTTGCATTACTCCTCAATGCCAACCCTGTTAGAATGTTTTCCTCTGCCTCTCCCTTTCCATTCTCCGTCTCACGCTTAACCTTTCTCTCACTTTTTCCTTAGTTTCTCTTACGTTTGTCTCTTTCATGCTTCTTTCTTTACCATATTGGTCACGAAACTGATCTTGGCATTGTGGAACTTTCACACTTCAGCTCACTTGTACAGTACCAAAGCCCAAGTGCTCGCATGAGTGTCACTGTAATGAAGATGGAGTATAGGGTTGGTGTAATGTGATGTATGTACGATTCACACGTTAACAGTGTGTGTGTGTGTGTGTGTGTGTGTGTGTGTGTGTGTGTGTGTGTGTGTGTGTGTGCGCGTGCGCGTGCGTGTGCGTGTGCGTGTGCGCGTGCATGTGTTTGTCTCCCCTGGCACAGGCTTGTCAAAGAGAGTCGCCTACTGCCTGTCATCTTTCAAGTCATAGCGGTAAGTACGTAAGTGTTCTCAGACCCTCTAGGCTGGATCCTCTCTCAGTCTGTTAGGCTGATTTATTTATTGCCTTGGGGTTCCCACACAGCTTTAATAAAGAATAAAGCATCCAGAGAATTGTAAACTTTATGGAAATCAGACCACACCACTCTAGAGAAATGATTTAGCTTTTTATGGGGGTCTGAGGATATCAGTCTCTCGGTGTTGTTCAAATTAAATTGGGCAGCTCAGTGCTGAACTCCCTCTAAAGGGAAAGGCCCTCAAAAATAGAGAAAAAGAAATATTCAATGGTAAATGAAAGAAGGCATTATTATTTCTATTAGTTTACAACACTTCACTGTCATCATTCCTATGTGACACCAGACCCCGGCAGTGTGTGTGTTTGTGCAAAGAGTGCAGTTTTTGCTTGTCCACTAATAATGTTGTTAGCCCTGCATCATGCATGAAGAATGATGCAGTGATAAGGCACAGTGCTTAAAAAATCTATCATACATACTATAGACATACTATCAAAAGCCTCTTTGACACGCTAATGTCCTGGATTGCTTATGTCTTTGTATCATCTACACATTCAGCCCTTGAAGATTTCACAAGGATGCTTCCATTAATACTCGTCAAGAAATTCTCAGTAAGCAGCCATAAATCAGACGCATTTTCCAGTGACCAGTGACACTTAAAAACAAGTAACTTCAACAAAAGCACTGCATATATACTTAAACCCGTAAACTCTTTCTGATATATTCCTCTTGAGTCCAGATGTCCCTTACAGTGCCCCATTTCTTATCACTTTTGATATTGAATTTGCAGTTTTGCAACATATTACCTACATGTTACAAGAGGATTGCTCACACCATGAAAAAAATGGCACCAAGTAATATATTAGCCCTATTAAACTATAAGTGCACCACCCAGCCATCTCCTGGATAACTGGTTTCACATCTTCCATTGAGTTATTATGTAAATGAGGCAGTCAGGGTCTGACCTATCAGAGTGTATTGTGTAATTGGGTTGCGGAGTTAATGGAGTAGAGATGTGAGACCTCTTCTATAACAGGTTCTATTCTCATTAGAGAGAAACTTGCTTTGCCTGTCAACAGTCACCCTCCTCGGCCCTCAATCCACCATGTTAGCACCGCACACTTCATGAGTGCAGTGCCCTAGCTGCTCCTTATCCAATATGCCACCAGGAGAAAAACACTTCAGTACATGTGAGTAGCTGAGTGGGACAGCTGGTATTGCTGCCTTCACGTTTTGGCAGGAATCATATATGAGTATTTGATGAACGATCATTTCCAAACTAACCAGCAGCACAGCAGTTCTAATGATCTTCAGCTGGAGTCCCTGACATCATTACTTCAACTGAAAATTTACCATTACAAAAAAACCACTCAGCAAGATTAGTATAATTTAAAATTCTAGGATTTATTTTCGCCTGACTGAAATTTAATTTTCTCAGCATATACTTGCTAAATTGCCACCAGCTGCAAAGAGCAAATGAATATTTCTGGAGTATTTCATTATTGAGTCCCTGATGTGCAGTCATTTTTTTGAAGTGGAGAAATAATCTCTGATTAAAACTAAACAATTTTCCCCCAACACTTCTAAATTGTACATGCATGCAACTGATTTCAAACATGTATAGAAAAATGAACATCTAAGTCTATGTAGAAAATTGTTATAGACAAATTTACCTCATTACATTTGAAAGGGCTTCAAGTTTAAGTTCTTCCTCCAACCTATTTGGTCGGAGCAACTTGCTTTGCAACAGTCCCTGTGGAGCTTTGTGTAATTAAGTACTTTGCTTTAGGGCACAGTGGCATTAGCCAGTTGGTGTTGAACCTTCAACCTCTGAGTCATAGCTAAGTTCTTTGATTAATTTCTACTGCTATCTTGGGTTTCTGAATGCACTTAGCTGTGGAGGGTCCCTCGGGTGCTCAGACGAAGTTGTTGGCTTGCTACACACTAAATAAGATGGCTCTTTAAGGGTTGTTAAGAAAAGATAATAGTTCTATATTCTAACCGCAAGTTCTGTATAGAAACATTTGCATGCTTAGATGAGGACAGTGAAATGATTTAACAGTGTTACATTGTTGTATGTGGTTCTACATAGAAACCTTTTAAAAATGGTTTCACACTGCAAAAAAACTATTCAGTTATAACTTGTATTTCTCATTTTGAGATTGTTGTAACCTTATTATAAGATTATTTTACTTATTTCTAGATGTTGCTTATAATTATTTTATTAAGTTTATCTCACTGTATTGTCAGATAATGCAGTCAAACAAAATAAACTAAAAGTATTACTTAAAAAAAATAACTAAAAAGGGTACAATTATGTTAAACAATCTTATAATAAAATAATATCATCAACAATCTCAAAATCTA
This sequence comes from Prochilodus magdalenae, assembly GCA_024036415.1. NCBI lineage: Eukaryota > Metazoa > Chordata > Actinopteri > Characiformes > Prochilodontidae > Prochilodus > Prochilodus magdalenae. The sequence goes on from JAMWET010007856.1 coordinate 2,429,634, forward strand.
AGATATACCTAGGTACCATTCTTTGCAGTATATATGGCAGCAGAAAGGGTCCCTCTATTGTTACAAGCTTGACTAACCTTTGCCATCACCCTTGAAGAAGCATCTTTTTAAGTATGTAGCCAGAGGTTAAGTCTGGTAAAGCAAACAAAAAGAGTAAGCTGCCTTAAATATCTCCACTCTTTACCTTTACATTCATATACAACTTGTTAATTGCTTAGCCAGTGATCTTTTAGTTAGATTTGCTAGGCTTGCCACAACTGCTAGACTTTGTTTGGTAGTATGATGACTGTGCTTGCACTATCAGGGCTATTCAGTGTAAATGTTTTTGCAGTTACAGTGTTGCAGCAGAGGTTTTGTATGATCAAAGAGCTCTTGTAATCTGGGTAATGGAATCCTGTATGGTGAGGAGCTGTCCACCATGTCTGTCTTTTCTCCGCTGAATGCCCCTTTGACTTTGAGGGTAAATTGAATCGAATAGAATTGGTATTTGTTTCATTAAATGGACTGCACCAGTTAGTCTTTGCCTTTGAATCTCATTCCAACTCAGAAGCTCTGCACTGCTGCCGATTGTGTTTTGCAAGCTCTCTAAGAACATGAAAGCGACTTAAAGATCGTAGTGAATGACTGATCATTAATGAGACAGAGAGTGTGATTGGCATCGACTCATTAGACCATCTCAGTGAATGAAGAAGCTTATTTAGACCCCCTTTGACCACAGTGCATCCATATTGCTTGCCCTAACAGTTTACTGCCATATATCTACTGGGCTTCGGTGCCCGTTTGCTCTTCATTCATGAGCGCTTACTAAGGATCTTAACCTGATTGCTGAAGTGAGTGGGATCCCATTAGTATAACTAAAAGACAAGAATAATAATGAGTAGTGTTGAATTTTGGAGATACGGTCACTGTGAATTATATAAAAGTATATTTCTTTAAATGTTCCCATGTTTTTCACAAGGTAAATTTTGTATTATGGTGATTTTAGCCTGTTCCTATCCATAACACAGAGGTCTTATGATACCCTTCTGTGACAGAACGAACCTAGTTTACTTTGACATTTCTCCTCTCTTGTAGTCTCGTTCTGTCCCTGCTTTAAGTTGTTCAGTAGTTCACATACAATACCTCATACTCTCTGCAACAACACAATAGTACACTATGCTAGCTCTGTACACATCACCATCTTCTACAGGTACAACTACTGAACTCTTAAAAATGTTCACAAACAGCAGGGTAAAAGACTAAAAGATACTTACATGGCCACTTGAAGCAATTTTTAATCTTCTAGGGTGGAAGAAAAGGCCCATGCTTGGTTTTAGCTATAATAATACAAATCCATACTTAGGTATGTGTCTTTTAACTTTGACTGAGGCCATTACTAGCAAAGCCTCCATACTGATCTTAGATCAGTCTTGCTACGCCAGCTCTGTGCTCTCCAGACGGTTTACTGTAACATGAGTCTGCCTTTGTCTCTGTGTGCCTAGGGCTTTTATTGAATGTGATGTCACCTGACAGTATGGATCACTCTGAAGAGATAGGCCACTGATGTTCTGGTGAGCTGAGAGGGAGAGTGGAGCCGCTTGCACACGTTTTCTGAGAAAGGAACAAAAGTGTTCAGGCTGCTGTTAGCTGTAGCTGTCAACATGAGGATAGTGTGCATTCAGCACTCTGTGAACTCAGAGCTCAATACCAGACTATTTAGTGTTTAGAGTTTTATGGATAAAGTGCTGTCATGTGTTTTGTGTATTGTAATGCATTAGCATGCTTGTTGAACTACAGAATAATGACAAGCCTGCATTGCTTATTTAAGCAGTACAGTAATTAAAGTGTTCTCATACTTAAATATCATAGTAATAAATAGATTTGTTGCATTGCTTCCCGAATAAAGTTTTATTTTTTATGTGCTGGTTGACATGCAGGCTGCTGTTTTGTGTTGAACAGAGTGGATGCTCTGGGTAGATGTTGAGTGGCTCCTCATCATCTGTCTACGTATGTAATTTATTTATGTAAGGACTGAAGATTCGGTTACTCATGCATGCACAACCCCTCCACCCCACCGTCACCAGGCTCCGGGCGCAAATAAAGCAGGAACCACAATGATTTCTGGGCATTGAAAGTTCCTCTGCAGCCTGCGGTTGCAGCCCTTTGGAGGAAGAGTCCCCTGAGACAGTACAGCTTCTCTGCATCTTTCTTTTAGACCCTCTCTCCCCTCTCCCTTTCTCTATCTCTCTCTCCCTCTCTCTCTCTCTCTCTCTCTCTCTCTCTCTCTCTCTCACTCTTTCTTTCTATCTCTCTCTCTTTAGACTTACATAGACCTCTAATTAAAGCCTTCATTGATTTTCCTCTATCCTTTTCCTGCCCTCTTGCCTACCAGCATTGTCTGGTTATTCTGCTTCTAATCTGTCTCTGAACCCAAGCCTATTGCATGATTAGATAGTCTCCACCACCCTAGTATGAGGACACAGGCCTATGTGAAACACTCTGCCTTTGGCCTTCCCTAATGCTCAAGTCTCTTTTCTTAGGCTTCAGGGTCTGCTCTGGGCATAGATGATGTACAGTATAGCAGAGAGCAGTTGGGGCAAGATCACTACTGTCAATAGCAAATCTGATTGTTGTCCCAGTAGCCTCTGTACAGTTAAAACCAGACAGACAGAGATTGAATGTTTTGCCTAAAATGACCAGCACAGTCTCAGAACTGAATATGGATAATTTAACTAAAATTCTTTAAACGTATTTGTGTTGCTCACCATACTAAAAGCTTGACCAAGCCTGTTGTTTCTAACTTCGGCAAAAGTGGCCTAGATATTGAAGGCCTAAGAACCTTTAACATGCTTATGTATTTTTATCTGGACTCAATTGAAGTTCATTGCTTGTCATTCTTGCTTTTTTCCAGGAGCACCAGAATAACATCCTTGGTGGCACCATGCAGAATGCCATGACTCTTCTCACCAATTTGATTGGACAGAAGGACACGGATCTCCAGCCCTTCTACCAGCAAGGTACTTTAAACAACTACAACCACTCTCCATCATGAAATAGAGCCACACGGTTTATGGTTTTGTGTGGAGCAGATGTTCACCCAGACAAACTCGGACAAAGATGCACGCACGCACGAACATGAAAAGGCCCTGTGTTTGGGGGGCTACTCTTGTTTTGCTTGGTTGAGTGTGTTTTCATTCCATTAGCAGACCCTTATTGCTCTCATCTCACTGTCTGAGTGCATGGTGTATGTATGTGTGTGTGCGTGCAGCGTGGGCAGCCTGGTGAGTGATAGTAAAGGGGAAAGGGTGAGGGCGTTCAGCTGGCTTTTTGAGGGCTTCCGTCAATCAGGAGTCCTTTTATCAGTGCGCTTGTGTGTGTGGGCTTGGCCCTGCAGCCCGCATCTGCTCTGCTCAACTCTCCCCCTCGTCCTCTAGCATGGCTACAGACAGCCTTAGACGTGCTCCTTCCCTCTGTCTCTCTCTCTATCTCTCACTCTCTTTAGCTTGCTCACTCACTCATCACATACTCTCTGTACCTCCCTGCTGTTCCACTCTCTCTCTGCTCTCATCTGATGCAATCTAGCCAACTACTGGGTAGCTCTCACACTCCCTCTCTCATCTATAAACATTGGAATCTGATTTCTCTTCTTTTTTCCACAGTTGTATTGTTGTTTTTCGACCACCGAATACCCAGCCCGCTCGCCCTCCTGCTCCCTGTTTCCCGCTCTTTGCTCCCTGTGCTGAATTATTGAATAATGGATTCCTTTAGCCATGCTCATGTTGACAGTTTTAGGCCTGTGTGTTAGCAGCAGGGCTCCGCTGGTTCTCCATTAGCCCGTTAGCGCTGCATGCTAGAACAAGTCCGGCGCTGAGGTGTGCTTGCACATGTGTGTGTTCAGTGTTTGTTTTGAGCAAGGAGAGATGAGTCAGAGATTCACACACACACTCGACATTCAACACGCTGTAGAATAAGCTGAGAAGGCTGAACTAAGCCACACACACACACAAACACACATAGATAGCAGAGGATCTAGCAGGCTCAGAGAGGCAGGGTTAAGTCACATAAGCCCAGTATTACTCCACTGAGACATGCACAGACATTGAGACATTCTTAAAAATGACTATGAAGTCATAGGCAAAATTTTCACTTCTCTCTGTGATTCGAATGTTGGAGCGGGTGAATAAACAAAGGAGAAACTATTTCTGAGATACTCAACATAAAGCAGTCGAAGGTTTGTATGGATTTGTTAAATACTGTGAGACCACTCTTCGTTTATTTCATTTCCAGTCAAAATTCCAGGCAATTCAGTACAAGTTATTCATGTTTCAGGAGATTACATGAAAGATAATCCAGTTGCTTCAGGAAGGGGAAAGCCAAAGTGGAAAAAAATCAAAACTATTTTAAAAATAAGTTAGGGGCTACTGAATCAGGGCTATACATCCAGGTGGTTGAGTCCTCCTGAAATCTTTGCTGGGGTGCGGTATATTATGGATATTATCGATCTACATCGGAAAAACTGCATTTACTATATTTTATGTCCTCTGTGTTATTTTTATGATTAGGTTATTGAAAAGCCTATACACACTGTTCCCACAGCCTTACACCAAACTCACTCTTTACTAAAAAAAATCTCTATACACACAAATATATATTCACAAGGTAAATTTTGGATTATGGTGGTTTTAGCCAGATATATATGCAAACACTTTGATTTTGGGTCAGATAATGTGCTGCAAAACACAATATACAATTCATACACACATCAATAAATACACACATTTTGATGGCCCACAAAAAATACAGCTCAACTGCTGTTTACTTTCAGTGTATAATTTACAGTACTAAATACTGTAACAGTAGGATGTTACAGTATTATATATTTTGACTGTGTGGACAGTTTTTGACAAAATCTCTTTATAGCACACCTACTATGTTTGTGGTGAGTCCTGTTCGTGTGATAGATTTCAATCCAAGTTTCCTCCAGTGACATAAATATAAATTAATCTTCAGGTTTGTTATATCAGGTACATCTACCACATATGTCCTCTTGATAGTTACACACGTGGACAAAATTGTTGGTACCCCTCGGTTAATGATGACAAGGTGTGTACCACACTCAACATGGACCAGAGGAAGCAAAGGAAAGAGTTGTCTCAGGACATTAGAAAGACAATTATAGACAAGCATGTTAAAGGTAAAGGTTATAAGACCATCTCCAAGCAGCTTGATGTTCCTGTGACTACAGTTGCATATATTATTCAGAAATTTAAGATCCATGGGACTGTAGCCAACCTCCCTGGACGTGGACACAGGAGGACAATTGATGACAAATCAAAGAGACAGATAATACGAATGGTAACAAAAGAGCCAAGAAAGTGTCAGATCGCACCATCCGTCGATGTTTGAGCAAAAGTGGACTTAATGGGAGACGATCAAGGAGGACACCATTGTTGAAAACAAAACATAAAAAAGCCAGACTGGAATTTGCCAAACTACATGTTGACAAGCCGCAAAGTTTATGGGAGAATGTCCTATGCACAGATAAGACAAAAATGGAACTTTTCGGCAAGGCACATCAGCTTTATGTTCATTGACGGGAAAAAGAAGTATATCAAGAAAAGAACACTGTCCCTACTGTGAAACATGGAGGAGGCTCTGTTATGTTCTGGGGCTGCTTTGCTGCATCTGGCACAGGGTGTCTTGAATCTGTGCAGGGTACAATGAAATCTCAAGACTATCAAGGAATTCTAGAGAGAAATGTGCTGCCCAGTGTCAGAAAGCTTGGTCTCAGTCGCAGGTCATGGGTCTTGCAACAGGATAATGACCCAAAACACACATCTAAAAACACCCAAGAATGGCTAAGAGGAAAACACTGGACTATTCTGAAGTGGCCTTCTATGAGCCCTGACCTAAATCCTATTGAGCATCTTTGGAAGGAGCTGAAACATGCCGTCTGGAAAAGGCACCCTTCAAACCTGAGACAACTGGAGCAGTTTGCTCATGAGGAGTGGGCCAAAATACCTGCTGAGAGGTGCAGAAGTCTCACTGACAGATACAGGAATCGTTTGATTGCAGTGATTGCCTCAAAAGGTTGTGCAACAAAATATTAAGTTAAGGGTACCATCATTTCTGTCCAGGCCTGTTTCAGTTGTTTATTTTTTTATATAATTCTGTTGAAGCATGGTTGAGAAGCAATGTCTGACTTTCATTTGTTCATTTTCATAGAATTTTTATTTATTATTACTTTTGTTACCATTGTGGGTTTTTCTTTCATTAACCGAGGGGTACCAACAATTTTGTCCACGTGTGTATATAGTTACTGTAGATTAGGCATGTGCATTGCTGTTTATTTTGATATTTCAGTATCTTCAAGAGTTAATGAATGGGTATCCATTTAAATACCAGAAAGCAATATAATAATAATAACAATAATAACAAAAATGGCTAAAATAAAAGAAAATGAAAGTTTACTCTTTGAAATGAAAGATGATAATATGTAAGTAGCTAAAATATCTAACAAGTAGAGAAAGAAAAATATTTAGTGTAGTTTTTTTGTCTTTGTCAGTTTTTGTCTTGGATGAATAATGGAGACTGCCTCTTCAAATGTGAGCTTAAACTACAGCTAACTGGCACTATACGTGATGCTGACAAAGACTCTTGCACAAACTCTTCCCATTTATTGACAAATTGCAAACATGTTCGTTTGTCAGAGAAATATTCCACTGTTCCTAGACTGCCCTGTAATGGTCTGTTGGCCAGTGACCACTGGGATAGGCTCCAGCACCAAACAACCCAGAGGAATAAGCGACTAGCGAGAAGATAAATGCATGAATGTTTCTAGAGCTAGCAATAAAGTCTTGTTATATCTGCTTTTTGAATCACATCTTTGGCAACCTGTTTATGTTTAGCCACTCAATGAGTACCTTATTACATTATTTGAATACCACCACAGACTGTTAACCGAGTACTCGAGACATCTCACACATCCCTACTGTTGTTTCATACAGTATTTTCCTTCTTCACCGCTACGAGTTTATCAGGCATAGCAGTGTTGCTGAGAATGAGTTTAATGTGGTATTTCTGTTGTTTTTTTAAACCCCCTGTGTTTTGAGTTTGATTAAAAATCTGTTGCCGTGCGTGCAGCCTTGTTTTGCATGAAAGCTGTTAGCAATCCTTAGCGCTGTGCTATGTTCTTCTTCTTCTAAACAAGTGGAAAAAAATATATAAAAATATATAAAAATATTTAAATAGTAAAGCAAGATATCAATAATAATTCCTTTTTTTCAAATGTAGACAAAGGGAAATAAAATAAAGAGAGTAGTACAAACTGGCTCAGAACAGTGTAAATCCAGTATGCATTCACTCGTGTCCAACAGCCACATACTACACTGTAAGTATCAATTGTCTCGTGTCCGCATGTACAAAACGTTTCTCCACATCAGACTCAGCGCTTCAGTCTTCTTCCCCTGTAAGTCCTCCAATGGAAGGTGGGCTATGCTGCGGGCCGGCATTAGACCAAACTCCACTCATTACAGCGCAGGGTCACACACAGGCCATCTCAACCAACCACCGTCATTATGCACCTTATCAGCTCCCCCTCTCAGGAAGGCCTGACCCAGCACTAAATATAACCCTGACAATTAGCGCTATCTCACTAGCGCTGGCTAGCGCTCTGCACTCCCTGCTTGAGAAGGGGAGTGAGGAAAGGAAGCATGCTATAATTGGCCCTTTTAGGTGTGACTAGAAAGCTGTGGATATGGAACGCAGGATTGCAGGAGAGAGGAGAGGCGGGAGGAAGGGAGGGAGCGAAAGAGTGGGGGAGAGGAAGAGAGGGAATGAGAGTAAGAGAGCAAGAGACTGAAAAGGAAGAAAGCATGAGAAAGAAGGAGAGGAAGGGAGGGAGAGAGTGAAAAGTAAGAAGGGTTGGAGACGGACAGAAAAGGAGATGAGTTTTATAATTGGTGAAATTTGCCAGAGTGAAAGATAAGATCCCTGAGGGAGAGAGAGACTGAGAAACAGACAGAGAGAGAGAAAAGAGGATACAGACTCCATGAGGGCCTGCCTGCTGCTAGCCGCTTCCCCTCTTCTACTGTTCTGCTGCAGAAGGGGAGAGTGCCTCCTGAAGCTCTGCTGCTTCATTTAGAAATGAAGACTCGGTAGCTACAGCCCTTTGATTTCCTAATGAAAAATGGGCCTGCGCTGTGCCCTCTGAGCCACTAATCAGACATTTATATATGAGGTGCTGGGGTTCACTTTTGTAGCCTGTGCTCTGTTGTCACATTTTTGCTCCCTGACTGCAGTACTGAGGGTGTGAAGAATGTTTTCCGGTGAATTGTGAACTGCTGACGTGCTTGTTTTGCATACTTCACGGAACGTCTCCTACCTAAAGTATTATTTGCATGAATCATTTGACTGGAAGTAATGGCAGTAAATTCACCTCAGAAAAATTGCTCTCGAATGCAAGTGCACAGCTGTAAGCATAAATATTCAGTGTCTTGCAGCAGTCTCTTTATACCTCAGGTTTTGTGAAGTCTCGCTCACTCACAGCTCAGTTAACATATCTGTATTTGCTAACACAAGCATCTCATTTTTTTAGCGTCTGCATATATATACTTTTTTCATATACATATACCCTCTTCTGGCAGTTTTGCTCTGAGTGCATGCGGTTTGTGTTTGAATTTAATTGTGGCATCTCTAGGCTCTATTTCTTTTGACTCTGTATACTGTAATAGAGAAAACAGTTACGAATGCAGCTGTGAAATGATAAGGTATGTGTTAACAGGGGTAGTTATTTTAGCTGCCATCAGGAAATAGGAGTACTGATTATTTGACTGTAGAACTGATTTGACACAGTAATGTATGCGATTTGGCTTCACCATAGCCCAGCAGACATATACACATGTCATGTTTTAGATCCTTTTTAGGTCTAATAAAAAGCTGTGAAAAAGTATTTGCCCCTGCCTCTTTTTGTTATGAATGCACTTTTATCACAGTAAATGCTTTTTGAACATTTTTACAGAATGTATCATTAGACAAAGGGAGCAAGCACAAAAAACACTTTTTACAAAATGTGGACTGCTTGTTTAAGGCATTCTCACACAGTGCTTCTCGTTTGGGACCAAGATGAATTAGACTAGGCCACTCCAAATCGTTTTATTTCTTTTCTTTTTAGCCATTGAGTTTTTGTGTACTTTGTTCTTTACAGCAGCTATAAAGGGGCATGTTATCCAAAGTTATGCTTCAGTCTGAGTAGGAAACTGTACAGGTACTTTTCTGGCAAATGTAAGAAAAGCATTGATGTTTCTTTTGATAAGAATGTCACCTCTGTTCTCTTGATTCATGAATCTTAATCTTTGCTTGCCATAGGGACCCTTCCTTGCATTATATCCTGGAACTTTTGGTAAAATCTTGTTTGCCCTTGGAGAGAATTTGGTAAGATTCACCAATGTTGATAGATATTAGAGTGTTGTCCTTGAAAATGGTTCTGTAGCCTCCTCCAGACGGGTACATTTCAATACTAAGTTTCTCTCTTATCTCTTTAAGGTTTGCTTTTGATTATTGCTTAGTGTCTTTGTAAAAAGTTTGTGACTGTATCACTCTGATGGTGAACCCAGACCCAGTATAATGTGAGTGAAATTTACATGCTGGCTGCATTCAAGGCTCTGTCCGTGTTCAATCACCTGAATCTCATTATCAGTTACATTTGGTTTGTTTATGTAACAAAGGGAGCAATTATTTTTTCACATGGGTGACTACATGTTGACTTGTAACTTTTTATCTGAAGCGGATAAAAAAATAATTAAAACAAAAAATCACTAAACCAAAAATGCATGTTTGAAAATGCTTTTTGTCTAATAGTTTTAAGATCAGGAAGAATGGAAATAAAAAACCCAAATGTGAACATACATACATGGTACCACCTTCTCGCTTCCTCACTCTTCGCTTTGCTCAGTTTTGATAGCCTGCATGTTCACTCTCAGGGTGTTTTCTCTGAGCTTGCATTCACCGTTCTATAGAGACCAGCCCCTATAGGGTGCATGGTGGACTGAGAGCATTCTTTCAGTAGGAGCTTTATTTTATTGATTGTTCTGTCACTGCTTTGCCTCAGTTTTGTGCAGTGAATTGGTGATACTACCCATAGCAGTTTTGTTTTTCTGTTAGAGTTTGCTTTCTGAGTGTGCTTGAATGTAATGCTTTCTAAACTTTGTTCACCTTGTATGTCTGTTAATCTGATTAATTTCCCATGAAGAGCTATTTTATCAAATGTATAGTTCAGCTAGGCAAACCACTATCCATTGACTGACCACTATTTTCAGCTGTTTGTCAACTTTGTCTCACTGGTAATTATTGTTGCATTTCATTTCCAGTTAAGTTTCCCATTTTAACATGCTGGTTTTGCCTCAGATGCTCAGTCTTTTTCTGGTTTATGCTCTATACTCTAGACATACTCATGAGTATCCACCATCTACTCAGAAAGCATGCCGTGATGTAAATGATCCCCAAAAATGATAACAAATCTCATCCAGATTTTAATATAATTCTGTTTTTTGCCTGGAGCTTCTTGTCTGGTGTAGCATTGCTCTCTAACATCTGCCCTTTCATTGAGTGAGTAAAGACTTTTCAGAAAACTGTTCTCAGCCTGTGGTCATGGAAATATTTCAGCCTTGCTGTTCTGGTTGTGAAGAGAGTCTGTTTCATGTGAGCTGTGCATGCATTCAGATACCATCCTCTAGTTCAAGTGCCTCCCGTGATCCGAGGTGACGGGCTGGACCTAGCAGAGCACAGAGACGGAGAGGTTATTATTTCAAGATGAACAGATTATTCATGCAGTCTTAATATTTTAACAATGCCAGCAGTAGAAATAAAAAAATGGAGGAAAGGAAAGGCAGGAAAGGTTCCGTGTTCTATGATGAAAGATGATATCTGTCAGGAACCTTATAATTGGGCTGGAATGAGAGAAAAGGGCATTTTTGTGATTTGTATCTCATTTTTTTGGTATAGATGATTGTTATACTGAATTTTAAGCCAGAGGATGGTGATTCTGTTTTTACTTCATGTTTCTTTTTGGATCAGCATAGTGTAAGCATATGCAGTTGCCTGCCTGGATTGCAGCAAACTTTAGAGTCAAAGATTGTGCTGATTTAATACGAAGTCAATAAAACTCAAGGTCTAATGTTTGCACTCCTCTTGAATGAATAAAGACTGTTGCAGTGCCAGATCTATAGTGCTTAGCTGTCCTTGAGGTCTGTAGATGGGAGATGAATGTTTGATGTGAAAAAGACCGAGCCCACTCCTGTCTGTTTCAGTCTGATTCAGTGCATTGAGCGTGATCTTGAAGGTTTCTGTTTTTGTGGTTTAGTTTAAATTGAGTTTGAAGTCTTCTTTGTTCAGTCTGGCTTCGTAATTAAAGTAAATCCAAGTAGCACCAAGTAAAATTTCCCCTAACCTCTAATGTTGTTAATTTACCTTGGTGTCTGAAATGATTAATTATTGTTTTGCAGTAGAGCTAAAAGCTAATGCAACAATAAGCACCGGAAGATTATATCCCATAACAAGTGACATGCCTAAACCTTAGTCACAAGTTGGCTAAATACTAAAGGGTTGGTTACAGCGTGGCATTAGTTGGATTTCCTTGTTTGTCAATTCCGGCTCCAACAAGTAAAGTTGGAACTTATTTGTTAACATAATGAAAAAAGTAATTGCCATCATCTTCATATCCAGAGTCTGCCATTATGTTGACTTGGGTTTGGCCTGAAGAATCTTAATTGCTCTACCTTCTGCCTGACTGATACTAATGAGGGGTGACACAAACTTTTTGCTTAAAAAAAAAAGGCATTAGAGATTGTTACTGCTACTACTCTTTTAACTATGGTTAATGGTACATGTGTTGATTTATATAGATAACAGTATGGTATATGGTTTAAAAAAACAACCACACAATGTCTGATAATTTGCACAGTGCAAATGGAGTGGCATATCAGCCTTGTAGTTGTAGTTCCTAGGTGCATTGAGACACTAATTCCAGAAACAACATCAGCACAAGAAGTGTACATCTGGAGGCTTCTGAGTTGCGTTTCCATGCCTAAGCAGCCGGACACAAGCCAACAAATACCATGTGCAGGGCCAAATGTTGACTGGAGTATTGCAAAGCCTGACACCATTGAACTCTGAAGCAGTGGACACTAGTTCTCTAGAGCAATGACTCACACTTCACCATCTGACAGAGTTTGCCGGATTCCCAGAGAACACCATATACTACCGACTGTAAAGTTTGGTGGAGATTTTTCATGGTTTGGATAGGGCCTTTTAAAGGCTGGAGAGATCTTAATGCTACAACCGACAGTGACATTCTAGAAAATCATGTGATACATGGCAACAGTTTGGAGAAGGCCCTTTCCTGTTTCAGCATGACAATTCTCATGTGCACAAAACAAAATCCAAAAAGAAATGGTGGCTGAGTTTTTTTTGGTGGGGGGATTTGACTCCCCTTAACAGAGCCCTGACCCCATCAAACAGCTTTTGGATTAACTGACTTTTTGCAAACAATATAATGATTCACCTTTCAGTTAGTCACAAGTGTTTATAGTGATACTTCCTCCATCAGTCACATGGCATTTCTGAAAAATCTCTTCAGAGCAGATCTGCAGTGTGAATGAGGATGGCAGTAAATCAGTCAGAGTTATTAGGCTTTGAGGTGGTAAGGTGGTCTAACTAAGGAATATATACACATGAAACGTGTAACATGAATCCCATGCGTGCTCTATCCTTGCACATATCTGGTAGCTGACCTCAGTAAAGCCCTTGTGAAAAGAGAACAGATACCAAAATGATGGTGATCCTCTACTGTCTGTGTGTCTGTGTGTGTCTGTGTGTGTGTGTGTGTGTGTGTTTGTGCGTGCATGCATGCTCATGTGTAATAATAGTCTGTGTGTTTGTTTCTCTGTGTAGGGATTATAGAGCTGGTGTGTGGTGTGTTTGTGGAGGCTGCAGTGTTGTATATAGAGAAAGAAGAGCGCTCAGGAGTGAAAAGCTGCAGCTCTCTTCTTCTCTCACTGCTGGACATCATCCACTGCCTGCTGAAACACATCTCCAATGTGGTCCGACTGGCTCTACAGGTAAGAGTGCGCTCCCCAGCTTTTCTCTTTTACATACTTACTCACTCACTTTCTACCTCTTTCTCTCTCTAACTTCTCTCACCCTCATGCTACTCTTTCACTCTGAATCTCTGACATTCCCTTCCCCCTTACTTTCCATTGCTCTGATCAGTAAACATCTCTCACTCTGTTGCTGTCTAGTGTCAGCCCCACTTTTCTCTCTCTCTCTCTCTTTCTCGCTTTCTCTCACTCTCACTCTCTCGCCCTTGGGGAGTCTCTCCCTGCCTCTGTCGCCCTAGGCGCGCTGTTAGGGGGTTCATGTCTGGGTCCTCTCCTAACTGACGATTACATTGTTATGCAATGACAACTGGCATGCAGATAAGACCAGAATAGAATCGTCACTGTGCTTGTCACATTTCCATTCTGAGCTGCTGCTGCCAGACTCTCCAGCTGTGAGGATAACAGAGTGCAGCTCAACAGTGAACTAAACTTACTCATTCATTTTTTGCAATTAACAATTTTTTATTTAAGGGACACAAGACCAAATATGGATCACATACAGGACACTTAAACATGCATATTACTACCTACAACAGGCATTAATACATGTTAACTCAGTAATTAGTCATTAATTATTAACTTATTTTTGAGAGTGACTGTGTTTGTGTTCTTGTAATAAATTGCCCATCTGTGTGCTTGTGTATTCATGTGCACTCTGATATCCCAGCCTGATAACAATACTGTACAGCTGATTATCATCATGTGGGAAAAGAGAATTGATAGAATAATTGAAAGTACACACACAACTTTAAACAGCCTACTAAAAAAAAGTTAAGCTCAGAAGGAATCAAGCGACAGGATTGAAACTTGGTGGGTAGGTTTGACTTCATGATTCGGACTTTGTGCAAGGATGGGCCTTTTTGCTGTATCTGTTTGCCTGTATAAGGTTGTTGTAATGGTAGCATCTTTTGCAAGAGTATGCCTCAGGGAAAAGTTTGAGAAAAAAAAGTTGGGAAGTCATGCTGTTAGTGCCAGTGCCATTGGCAGACAGCTGCACGATGCAGGATTAAATGCACCCAGACTGTTGCTACAACTGCCCTAAACACCACATTAACCCTATCAAAGACCACAATGGTGTTGTGCCAGTCTGTCATGGAGTGTCCCAGAATGGCTACGGGTGATCTTCAGTGACGATCGTTGGTCTTGGTGGAGACGACTAGTGAACCCATGTGCGGAGGCACTGTGGTTAGCGCAAAGATAAACGGTTTGTTTTCACATATCCCACGTCCAGAAGACCTGGTGCCACTCCACCTCCACCCCTACTACAAAATCTGCAGTAAGTGTGTAAGGATATTCAAGTTGGATTATCGCTGAACACCGTTAGAAACCTTAAGGTTGCAGGACATCTGGCATGTTGCTTCTGCAACATGGTTGCCTGGCGCCATACTGTAAGACACTACCACTTTATATGTAGCTCAATAAATATTGCCCATATCAATCTAAATTTATCATAATTTATTGTTCTTGGTAACCTTTATCTTCCTTTTGAAGCACTGCAATCCAACACTTCCTTCTGGGTACAACGTCTTTTGTGATGACGAGTGTAATATTGAATTATACACACGTAGACAAAATTGTTGGTACCATTAAAAGAAAGAAAAACCCAGAACGGTCACTGAAATAGCTTGAAACTGACAAAAGTCATAATAAATTACAACAAATTAGACATTGCTTCTAACTTGTTGTTCAACATAATCATTTTAAAAACCATGAAAAAGACTTTGAACATGTTAAACTTAGGTGTGTGCTGTAACGTCACAGGTGTCTTCAAACTTGTAATCAGTCAGTCTGCCTATTTAAAGGTCGAACATGGACCAGAGAAAGCTAAGGAGAGAGAGAGAGAGAACATTATAGACAAACTTGTTAAAGGTCAAGGCTGTAAGAGCATCTTTAAGCAGCTTAATGTTCCTTTTACTACACTTGCACATATTATTCAAAAGTTTAAGGTCTACGGGACTGTAACCAACCTCCCTGGACGTTGAAGAGACTGACAACATGAATGGTAACCAAAGAGCCTGAACAATTTCCAAAAATAGTAGAGGTTAACTCCAAGGTCAAGGTACATCAGTGTCAGATTGCACCATCCGTTGCTGTTTTACCCAAAGTGGACTTGATGGAAGCCGAGGAGGAAACCACTGTTAAAAGCATATCATAAAAAAGTGAGACTTTGCCAAAATGCACAATGAGAAGCCACAAAGCTTCTGGGAGAAAATCCTTTAGACAGATGAGACAAAACTGGAGCTTTTAAAATGATTCTGTTGAACCACAATTCAAAAGCAATGTATAATTTTTATGTGATTATATTCAGTAAATTGTCATTTTTATTACTTTTGTCAGTTTCAAGTTATTTTCGTGACCATTGTGTTTTTTTTTTTTCTTTCTTTACCGGAAGGGAACCAACAGTTATGTCCATGTGTGTATATAAATGTAACATTTTATTGCTATTTTTTACAGTGCAAATAATTAATTATTGTGAAGCCATTAGGCTATGGTAGAGTGACGCTCCCCACACAAAAGCAGTTCTAATCATTTTCTGTACAGCTTAAGTGTACTGTTTAGATTAGTTGTAAAATTGTGAAAATGGTTTCCAACAGGTATCCACAGCTGAATTCTAGAGTGCCTCCACTATAACAACAACAATAACAATAAAACAATGTAACATGTGGGGCAAGACTTTTGAAATAAAGCATGCACTAGCTCACATTTACCAGTCTAAAGTTTCTCCACAAGGTAGCATACATGCATCATTTACACAGAAGAAACAACCATGTACCCATACCAGCAAGAGCTCACAAATTAATGAGTGCTACAGTATTGACAAAATTCAATGGCATAGTATTGTCTATATTGCATTAACAAATACAATGAACTCATGCTTCTGGAATACTGATTAGAATAAAAGACTAGAATAAAAGAATAACATGTCAGAAACAACATAGTTTGCGTTGGTCTGACTAGTTTCTGTTTCCCTTTTCTTAAAAAGACATAAGTGAGAACCATATATATGTTGTATGTGTGCTGGCTGGCGAGCTGGACTGCTGTTTTATGGAATATGGTGTTAAATGTGGTGTGATGTCTTATTTATCTGTTAAAGCTAAAAAAAACTATATTTTTTGTGTCATATCAAAACTGGTCTGCCCAGGACTATATTCAGGTTGGTCTGGTAGCTTACACTCTCAACTTCTGTATTGCTGTATGCACCTATGTGTGGTGTCTCCACCAGGCCCATGGGAAAGAGCACAGAGAAGTTGTACTTCTAACACAGAGGATTCACAAGGTCCCCCTCCCCTCTGAGCACCATCCTGCCTCTCCCATTGGCCCTCATTACCCTGCTCCAGCTCTTTGTCTCCTGCTTCGCTCACTTCCATACATATTTATGCATGGACATTGCAAAGAAGAATACGTAATGGAAATCAATTTTCCCTGAAAATGCAAAGCTCATTAAAAAGCATCTGCAAAACCCAAATTCATTTGGGTGATAATGATAAGTGGAGTCCTTCCTACTCCTCACCTCCTTCCCTCTCCCCCCTCCTCCCCCATTCTTTCTCTTTTCCCCCTCCATCCTTCCTTTTCCTAGTGCCTATTTAGTGTCTCAGGATGCCATTTGTGTTTGAAATGGATGAGGAAAGTTTAATTGTGAAAGTGCCACATTCCGTATGACCACATCAGCTGGGATATAAACGTGTTGCCCCAGACTGTCAGTTTCTGTGACGGTTTCTAGAACACCTGGTAGAAATAGAAGTGTGAATAAGGTTTAAAATTCAGGCATAAGAGTGGAGAAAGCTGAACTCCGCTGAACTATATGCCTCACTCTCAGTTTAGCACACCTCTCGCTGACTGCTGCCATATACAAAGTTTCACAGTGTTTTGTGTTGTTTGTGTCTATTTTAAACCACATTCTCTCTCTTTCTTTTTATCTCTCTCTCTCTGTCTCTTTCTGTCGTTCGTGAAACTAAGTACCTCTTGCTGACAGCCCTGCTAATAGAGTAGGAGGTTGTTATTGTTATTGAGGTGGTTGTAGACAGTGTGCTGCATGCATTTTGGCATAATAGTGGCACCACTGGGCAGTGCACAGACTCCAAGCAGCATTTCAGTTAAAAATAGCATCAACTGAAGCCACTCCACTTCCTCGGACTACATGAGTAGTTTTCCTTCACAGAGTGTACACATGTAACCATTTTGGCTTAAAACAAGTTGTTATGTGCTAACCTTTACCCCAGTGAGTGATGGGACTGGTTCTCTGTGTTTATCCAGTGTGCCCTGCCTTTGCCCTGGGCATAGGGTGCTGTTAACCTGGAATCACTCTATTTAAAAAAACAAGAAGCACACCTCAAATGCAAGGCAGCACCTTCTTTTAGACAGTCGATTGTCCATTAATCAAATAATGAATGGCTGTTTTCAAGCTAATTTTGTAATAATTTGAATAACTAATATATTAAAAAATAATAACTATGATTTTTGCAGCAATTGGTCAGACTACTATTGCTTTTAGTCATCAGAACTTTTTTTTAATTTTACATTTTTTTTTTACATTATATTGATCATAGTTATTGGTTTGGTGCTAATCTGAAGTGCTATACTGACCAAAAAATAAATGTAACTGAGTTTCTCCCTATTTCTCTGAAGTCTGGCAGTGATGGAGACACAGAAGCAGCAGAAGAACTCTTGCTTGTCAACAAGCCGCTGACGGACCTCAACAGTCTCCTCATTCAAATGGTGAGTTTGGGTATGAGAATGAGTGTCTGTCTATTTATGCATGTGTTAGTGTTACATGTTGGAGCTTGTATTGTGCATGGTGGGAGGCAAACACAATGCAGTGTGTGAGGACTGGCTATAGGCTTGCTCAGTAGGGTGATGTGATTAGTTATCATTGATGATTGACAAGTAACCTGATGAAGATGCTTGTTGGGGAAAGAGAATTGATGTGTATAAGTCAGTAAACTTTAAACAGCTGCAAAAAATATTAATAATGCATACATGTCATGTTTATTCTCTGTTTCCTGTTGGCCCAGTAATTTATCAGTGTTAAGAAGGCTATGGAAGGGTAAATTTCCCACTTTCTCTGCTGTGTGTTTCTTAGAGTGTGACATGCAGCCTGGGTAAAATTCTCAGCATGCTCTTTACAGCTTCAGCGTCTGAGTGGTTCAGATGAGGTTGTAAAACTCTGAAAGTATAATAAGCCAATATAATTCAGCATAATACTTTCTACAACAGCAGAAAACATCAGATTGTTGCTATGAGCATGGCTTTGCAGGGAGAAGTTTTCCAGTGGTTGGGCTTTTATCAGGCATGTAGCTAGCCAACCAAAACAAGAAATATCTCCAGAATGTTTGTGTTTGCATTGACAACATTTATACCCAAGAGCTGACAACTCCTTTTGTTTTAAGATATGATTTTCACCTGTATACGTCAATAATCACATGTCTTTGACAAGTGGCTTTGTGTGGCTTTTTTTGTTTGTTTCCTTTTTTATAATGTCACCAGCTGTGGCCTTTTAGTCTGCAGGCACAATCTATCAGAAACATTATTTTTATATTATTATTCTGTATTGTTCTATATAATTTTAAAAGTAGGAAAAATAAGGTGTAGTTTTGTGTATAAATAATATGTATCTTTGTTGGCCTTGTTCTTCCACTGCAGTGTTTGTTTTTAGTTTGTTGTTTGGTTTATTTTCATGTTTGTATATAGTAGCTATTAGAGATACAGTATATTAGATATAAACCACTGTGGCGGCCAGGGGGGTGGAGCCACATTTTTACTGGGGCTAAGATGCTAAACCGATTAAACTGACTTTTCAGACAATCAGCAGCTCCTTTTAACTTCCAGGCAAGTTAAATTCAGATTATGTTGTAAGTACTACACTCACTGGTTGAAACAGAACAGTCCTGGGGAGAAAAGGAGCAAAGAGCTTTGGGATAGCAGTTAACTTCCACTAAACATCCACTGAAACACCTTTGCCTGTTGGAATAGTGAATTAATCACTGTAACATGATTTATTTGGTAAAGGATTCTCTGACCTTCTTCTGCAGTTTTGCCTCTTTTGCAATGTGCCTTGTTACTTTATGGATAATTTTTTGATATTTTCTTTTAGATGACACAACGAGGGGGAGGTTGCTTAAAAGCTGGCACATTGTTGAGCATTCATAAGAAATAGTTTAATCAAATTAGCATCTAACAATTGAATTAGAGGTCTTTGTTATTTTGTCCACCTCTGTTGTTTGTTCAAATTATAATGTGTTGTTCAAACAACACAACATTTTACCAGAATACAAACAGATCAAGTTAAACTGTAAAGGGACAATTATTTCATTGTAAATGCAAATGTAAAAGAAAAAAGTAATTCATAAAAAAGTATCTTAAGATACACTATGCTTCATTTTGTTGAGTTTCTTCTGTTTTGTCTGTTATGTATTTTGCCTAATCCTTGTTTTTCACTGTGATTTTAGGACTTCATTAGGTATTATTTAGACAGTATTACCTCTAGCAAGTCTAAATCAAGTCTGAGGTGCTACTCCTCTGGTGCTACAACAACCAAATAACAGTTTGAATAATCTAGATTTTTTTTTTTTACTGATCTGTGTGTTTTGATTGTGGATGTAAATCAGTGCATTCAGTGATACTTTAAATCTACAACTTCTAAAAATGCCCAGATGCTGGGTAACTTTCCTAATGACAGGCCTATAATGAAGCCATTTTCAGTTTGTAGCTGTTTTCCGTTTTTGTTCTTGTTCATGTTCCCTATTGCACAACAGTATCTCAAGACGGGCTACAGTATATGTCTCCTCTGATGCCCCAGAAAGTCTTTTTTTTAACAAATGGCTATGAAAGCACTCAGAAGAAAACATAAAGCACTTGACTATGCCATGCAATCATGCAGGTGCTTGACTGACTGCTGTGCTGCATCTTTGCTATTTCTCTACCATTGACAGAACAACTTGTTTCATCCTTGAGGACATAGCACAGCTTCTCTTTAAGCACAAACCCAGCCTATTATAAATTTGTATTTTTCCAAGTAGAAATGTTATATCTTCTAGTAAAGTTGGCATGCTTCATATTTTGCATAACTTTACAGAGCCTTGATCTGTAGACAAACAGTTAATTATGTTCAGGGACTGAATCATGTTTACGATATTAGACAGCATCCTTTTTAAACTAGAAGACCATAAATAAAATGTTTGCATAATATATGGAAATATATTTTGATGGCATTCTATGAAAGTAGAGACCTTGAGGTTGTGGTTCCTTATTAGGCATGGGGTCTAAAATGCAATCTGTTTGCACCTCTCTACAACCTCCCCCAAATAAAAAAACAAATTCATCTCTATCAGAGAACCCTTGAGGATCACCAGGACTTGAAAGGGTTAATATTGTGGGAGTGAGCTATTGGTTCACCCTCAGTCTGGTACTGAGTGTGTGTATGAAAGCTGCTGGTTTTTATTTTATTTATTTATTTTTTTTGGTCGGGTCTCTGCCAATAGAGCAGTTTGGCAGTAAGAGTGAGTCAAAAGTGGTGTACACACACACATACACACAGTGAGGGTAAACAGAGGGCCCATGATGCGTGGCCCTGGGTGGTTTGCATGGCTGTCCCCCACATAAAGCTTTAGAGCAGCTGCCCTCTGGGCCTGTTCCTCCATGCCATCTGTGAGATTTATACAGCAAAGTGTACTGCCATGCAGACACCAGAGTGACTCTCATTTCTCTCTTCTGAAAAACACTTTCCCTGGCTTTTAACTTCCTACTCATCTTTCAAGCATTCTAACATAGCCAGACCCTCACACATACAAGAAACTGTATATCCAGCAGGTGAGATTGTACTTGACTGGTTCTGACTTTTCAGTTGAAGAAATTGGACCTCGACCACTTTCACGACTGACTTCTTTGCAGCTAAACTCTTTTTAAAAGATCTGATGTTAATGAGTAAAAATACTATTAGCCATTCAAAATTTAGACCATTTATTATGGAATTCAGTCAATTCCTCTTGTTCTCTGATTTATATAGAGGATAAATAACTTTGGTCTGGCGAAAAATGCTTATACACAATTTTGCAACCCTGTGCTTTGGTGAGCTCATGAATAATTTGCTGAGCTCTGCTCTGATTTGCTGGTTTATGTGAAGATCACACAAAAGCAACATGTTGAAATGGACACAGGCAAATGTTCAATAGTAGGCTACATTACCAATTCCAGCTGCTTTTTTTCCAATCCTGACGACAACAACACAAAGTCAACTCAGTTAAAGTTGTTGCTCACTGTGAAACTTTAACATAGTGTGCTTTCTACTGCAGAACATATCTGTTACTAGCAAGTTGTCTTCTCACAGTGGAAGGACGAACCAGTCTGTAGTACATGAGTTGCTTACATACAGGTAAAAGAACATTCACACTAATATTTACACACACCGGTCAGTGAATAATAACAGAGACAACTTAACCTAGAGGAGAAGGGATACAAAAAAAATTAAAAGGAAAATGGGATCAATTAGACAGACAGCTTAATTAAATTACACATTATTATCAATACATTATTACCGTTGCTGATCTCTATCGTTTAAGAAATTTCTTCTGAAATCTTAAGTTATTTGTTATTTCTTCCGTATTATGTAGTTCCCATATACGCTGAATCCAAGATTTGTATGTTGGGATGGTAATTTTCAGTCAGTTAATAGTTATACCCTTAATTGTTGCAGCAAAAAACAATTGAAGATGATAGATCTGTCTCCTATTATGAAATCCCTTTGGGATAACTCCTAACAAGGACACTATGGGCTCCTTATAGATAGAACTATTAAAGACAGAGTTTATGGCATTGTAGGTATCCTCCCAATACTTTCAGTTTTTCACATGACCAAAATGTATGAATACAATTGGAGTCAGTTTCCCCACAGTTCCTCCAGCAGTAACTAGATAAGAAGGAGCCAGTCTTCATGGTTATATACGGTATTCTAAAATATCTAACTGAGTTTCCATTCTCTCCAGTTGTTGGAGCAGGTAGTTAAGTGACATCCTGAACAAACATTTTTCCAGTGATCTTCTATTGAGATCTATGTTTGCCTCCGTTTTCCAAATATTCTGCATAGATTTAATTGCGGTTAAAGCAGAGAGAGGAGCAGGGAGACAGTTTTTTGGATGTTCCAGTAAACAGAAGATCCTCTAAAGTATGTTCACCACCTGGTTGTAGTATCATTGGTAATGATAGCCACTATAGGCTTTTGTTAAGCAGTCCAAAAGTACAGCTTTAGATCTGGGAGGGCCAAACCCCATCTGACCTAGACAGTTGAGGTGTTTTGAATTGGATTCCAGGCTTTTTACTCTGCCAGACAAAACAGGATATAATTCGGTCATTTGGAAACTTGGTTTTGAAAATAAATATAATAATTTTGGAAGAATATTCATACATATTAATTTTATTCGCCCTGACATAGTCAAAGGTAACTTGCACGAGCGGGTTTTTTTTATACTATGGACTATTTTTTCATAGTTAGCAGAATATAACCTGTCCACTGAGGATGGCATCAGGACGCCAAGATCATTTTTCATAGAATTTTACCATTAAGGTCTATAGCCTCGGTTTTAGTCTTATTAACCTTATACCCAGAGTAGTAGCCAAATTTTTCAATGGATTCCTTCAGAGCTGGTATGGAGGAAGACAGGCATTTAGAGATATCTTATGTTCTTCGTCTTTGACAAGGATTTCAAATATATTTTGTTATCTCTAATAATCTGAACCAGGGGTTTAAAACAGAGCAGGTGATAATGGATCTCCTTGTTGTGTTCCTCTCTCAAGGGCAAAAAAGTCTGATGTATGTCCATTAACTCTAAGTTCCGTATGAGTTAAAGTTTGGAAAATAAATTTCCAAGAGAGACGATCAAATGTTTTTTCTTTGTTTAAAGATAATATAATGGCTTCCTCCCCACCAGCACCGACTTGAGTCATAATGTTTAAAAGTCTCCGGGCATTGCTACTTGAATATCGGCCTGTTATAAAACCCTGTTTGGTCTGGGTGTACTATTTGTAAAATATATTTGTTTCATTCTTGCGAAAGAATAGCTGTTTTTGATCTCCATTAAGGAGAGAGATAGGCCTGTATGAGCTGCATTTAGTAGGATTCTTTCCTTCTTTATGAAAAACAGTTATAAAGGCGTCTCTCCAAGAGGGGGCCAGACGACCTGTATCCAGAACACAATTGTGTGTTTGTAACAAAACAGGGGATATTATGTCTGAGAATTTTTTTTTTTTATAAAGCTTATTGGTATATCAGTCCGGACCTGGTCTTTTTATTACCTTTTGAGTTTGCAATGGCCTCTTGGACTTCCCACTCAGCAATAGGGCTATGTCTTTCTTGTACTGCAATTTCAAAAAAAATGTAAGCTGGTAGAATTTTTGCCTTTAGCTTTTGTGGATTTTGCACATTAATGGTTGTAATGAAATTGTAATATAGAAGTTATTTGTCTGTATTGTTGATAAAATGCAGACCAAGAATGAAATAAAAAGTAAAGACTTGACGCTGTACCAGACTAGGCTCTGTAGAACACAATGAAAGTAAAGTAGTTTTTCCCCTATTTGTGTCTAACAGAAAGAGATTACATTCGCCTTGAACTAGGCCTGGGCTCACAGGGTGCAAAGTGGCACAACTCTATTCAAGCTCTGGACTTTAGAGGCTAGGTCTAACTTTTTAGTGATAGACAAAGTATTAAAAGTGCTTTCCTGGTTTCACACACCTACTGTGATGCTCCTGTAGATTAGGAGTGCTATGCTGACTGACTAGTCAGAAGCAGGAGTGCTGCTAAAATTGCTGGCGAAACTCCTTTTCTACAAAGCTAAAGAAATAGATTTCAGCAGAATGTAAAGACTGTCTAAACACTTTAAAGTAAGGCAATTGAACAAGTCAGTATCATTTAGGGTTGTTTTCTTAAACTCCTCTACTGGTGTGACAGGAGCACAAATGAAAGTGCCTAGGTAAGGTTTTGAATCATAGGCTTAGTTTGGTAAATTCTTGAGTGTAAATGGCTGACAAATTCCAATAATATTCTAACCAAAATCATATGACCCATCAGCTCACAAGAAGCCCTAGCCCTATACTCACCTCAACATTTTATTAAAGTTAGTCCCTTAAATGGCCGAGAGATGCCAGCGGGATTAGGCTCCAATGCCTCACTCTTATAGCCTGATCATTGCATTGCAACTATTTGCATTGTATGTTTCATGCAGTTACTAAATGGTAGGCCTTAGGATGTAATAAGCATGGAATAATGATAGATTAAAGAGTAAAGTGATGAATAATGCTGCACAATCCATCTCAAGCATAGTTGAATAAAATTGAGTATTAAGTGGTTTGAGGAGAGTTCAGGTCTATGTTATGCCCATAAACAGTATATGCATTTACATTTCTCAGAGACAGAGGGCAGAGTAGTGTGAGGACTATGTGTTGCCTGTCATGGAACACATGTAGAGGTCATAAGAGGGCAGCAGTGCTACACGTCCCGTAGGCCTTGGCTCGCCTCTTTTTCTTTTTCTCCTGCAATCAGCCTTTTCAGCACACACAGTGGCATTAGCACACCCTAATCTCTCTGATTCCTGCCTGCTTTTCAGCCACCCACTCCCATTAGGCTCCTCTGCCCTATTTCCCCGGTGCATCCACTAGCTGTGCTAAGTAAACAAGGTGGTTTTATGAGCCTGGCTAAGCAGGTGTTAACTCTTGTTCTGCGCTGACTCTGTGTTGGCATGTGAACAATACTAGGCTAGCGAGCCCGTGCGCAGACACCAAAGGCCTTTCAGCCCGCGGCTCTCCCTCCTCTCCGCCCCTCGTCAAGCCGCCGGGCCAGAGAGAGGCGGTGCTCTTTGGGGGCCATTGTTTAGGCCTTAAGCATTCCTCCCATTCTGGAGTGGCCGGCGGCATCACAAAGAGGGGCGGGATTAGGCGCGGCTGGCCCTTGCCCCATGGCCTCATGGGATTAGGCTTCTATGGAAGGGGGCAGCAACGGATCAGCGCTGAAAAAGCGGCTGGAATCCCAGAGCTCACTCCACAGGCTTTGAGGGGAAAGGCAGAGTGGGAGAGAAAATCCCCATGGCCCCATGACTCTGTCTCTCTCTGCCTGGCTGTGGGGGCATTGACGAGTGCTGCTTTCAGGGGGCTCACTCCCTGCCCCTAAACCGGTCCCTTGATGGACATATTTGCCTCATAACTATGAATGTGTCTGTCTCTGAGGATCAGCGGCGCACTCCCCCAATTATAACTGTCTTTAGACTAATGTCTGTATTGGAAAAGCACCTCCTGTATCACCCCCTCTTTTTAGCATGTTGTACTTGCCGATTCAGGGTTAAGGAAAATTTAGCTTTTTTGACTCACAGGGAGGCTAATTCTGATATATTAGGTTATATTGCAGCATAAAAATATGCCATACAAACATCACATAACAAAAGTATATTTAAGTTTGGCTGTTCCTAACAGTGTGGTAGAATTATGTTGTGAATGCTGCTTCTTAGTAGTAGTGCACTATGCCTGATGAGTGATTGTTGCATTGAAAGTGTTAACATAAAAACAGTACAGATTTATAAAATCCATAGATATAACCTGTTTGAGTTTACCTGTTCTTATAGGTGATCAATTTTTCCTTTTAAATGCAATGTAAAAGAATATGACTTTTATGAACCTACACTGGAGCAAGATGCTATAGCCACAGCTCACATTATATTAGTCTTTTACCTCTTGTTCAGAGAATCTTTTCAGGTTTTCTGTCAGTCATTCAGTACTGCTCAGATACCCCTCTCTCTTTCTCCCTAGCTGCCATGTGGTGATGGAGAGGTATATGAGGAGGCCAGTCAGTGTGTGTCACTGCTGGCTCAGCTGTACGGAGGGGATGGAGCTGACCATCTGCACCCTGAAGATCTGCTCAGCCTTGCACACACACTGCAGATACACCCTGAGCCAAGACAGCAGAGATTGCTGCTCCGTGTACTCAAACGACTGGTGAGCATTTCTATGTTTATCTGCCAGTCTTACATGAGTTATGTGAATGATATATATAATTTGGAAACATGGTGAAGATTTTTTGTTGCAAACCAAAACTAATCAAAATTAAGTAAAATTTAAAAAATAATTCACAAAATGTGAAGAGATAAGCTTTGAAAGTATGCATGTCGTGTTTCAGAGGTATTCACTGAAGGTCGCATACTAACCAGCTAGCCCCGTTCCATCCTGTATCCTAACACTACTTTTTGGTGAGTCACTGTAGCTTTGAGTCAAATCAGTCTGACAGAGCTAAGAGGATAAAGTAGCAGGACTGCCCCAGCGGCATTTTCTAATCTCTTGTCAATCATGTTAAAGGTTCTGCTCTCGATCATTTAAGAACATGTTGCCAATAAAAAAAGAGATAAAGAAACACAATGATAGCTGAAGCTTTTGAGGAGCGACTATTATAACCACTGCTGCCACCCGCCTTTTTTTCCTGATATCAACGGAACATTTGACTAGGGGTGCCCCATTTCCTTTTTTGACTGGACTAGGTTTACAATGATGTAATTTTGACAGGTTGCTAAATTGCTCCTTATGTTGAACACACGATAAAGACAAGCCACTTAGCATTAGAGCTAACATTACAGTCCCATGAATTTAGAATAAGAAGAATTTACACAGCCCATATTTTACAACTCATGTTTGAGTGTTCAGGCCTTGTTAATTAGCAAACTGATGCTGTATCACAATAGAACTTCATAGGTGAAGTTAAAGTGTCTGTCCTGTGTGTGTAGCAAACAGAAAGTTCTCCTAAATATTGGATAAGTTGTGTAGCAGGGGGTTGAACTGTGCAGTTTGTGGAGTGTGCTAGTTTGGAAAAGAGTAAAATTGGGCTCTTCCCTGCAGGAGGAGGAGATGATCCAAAACTCAAGGCTGTGCGTGTACCTCCCTCTATTACACATCTGTGCAGATACACACATGTGCACATACACACAGAGGGGTGCAGTCCAAAATTAGCAAGGACAAAAACAGCCCAACAACCACAGAGAATATAACAAACACAGGGCTGTTTATACTCATCATCCATGCATTTATTCTGGCATATAATTGATTATTTCGGCCAGCTTGTTTATTCTTATTTGGAAACAAATTGTTGTTGAATATGTTCTTTCCGCAGGTGATTTTTGCAGTAATTGACAGTATGCCTACAATTGTGATTACTGTTATCGAATATATTCCTTTGACAGAGTATCAACATATTCTTGCGACTGGGTAATATGGCACTAAGACAGAAACATTTAATCTTAGTAACAGATAATGTTTGTGCGTTCTAAACCCCCCAGGGGTAAACACAAACACCATGTTCTCTTTAATTTAGTGTGTGTATAAATGTGTGCTCTGAAGAGGAATGTCTGGATCGGAAGTTCTATAGGGAAACTCAATATTAAAGAGGTTACCTGTCGGCAAAAGTGCGTGTGTGTGTGTGTGTGCGTGGGCGTGCGTGCATGTGAGCGCACATGTGCGCGCGTGTGTGTGTGTGAGCGTGTGCATGTGAGGTGAAAATGTGTCCGTCCTTTATGCCAAGGGAGAAGACTGAGTCATGTTTTTGATGACTTCATCTTTGTTCAAGCACTGCAGGTATTTAGAGATGAGCTGTTGTCTCTTGCAGAGTAAAGTGAGATCAGACTTTCCTCGGCCTGACACACAGCTTACACATTCTGCCCTGATAAAAACACTGTGGATAAACTGAGGTTAACAGGAACCTGGTTAACAGAACAGATGAATCAGTTTACTCATTTATTAATTTCCAAATTCATTTTTTATTTTTTATTAAAGTTTAGAGTATTCTGCTGATAAAAATGTTGGGGGGGGGGGTAAATTAGAAAAGATTAGTGAAATGGAACAGTGCCGCAGCAATTTTTTGTATGTAATTTTGTAATGTATGTGCTCCGTCAGATAAACAATTTAAGTGAAAAACCCTAATTCTAACCCTAACCTTAACCTCAACCCAAAACCTAATCCTAACCA
Source organism: Prochilodus magdalenae (assembly GCA_024036415.1). Classification (NCBI taxonomy): domain Eukaryota; kingdom Metazoa; phylum Chordata; class Actinopteri; order Characiformes; family Prochilodontidae; genus Prochilodus; species Prochilodus magdalenae. The sequence goes on from JAMWET010007856.1 coordinate 2,457,750, forward strand.
TAGCGTAATACAGTTAAACTCCAGCTATTCTTTGAAATACAACTTTGTTGTGATTTTACTCGTATAAGGCTGTGCACTGTAACAAAGCAATGTCAGGCTACTTGACCAGGTGATTGAATTTGATATGGAACACCAGTACCACCAATATGGAGAGAGTCTTTCTAACATGGTTCATCATCTAATCTCATTACTTAAATTGGGTGAAAAAATGTGAGGGAGTAAAAAATGCCCTACAACTTCAAAGACTGTCGAATGAACTGTAAGAATGGATATTGTGTCACTGAACAATGTGGTGCTGTGGACTACTTAGCACTGCTAAGCTTTATTGAATGTGTGAGTATGTCATTCATGTAGTGAACCGTGGTGTGGGCCAGGACAATCACAACAGTCATGCAGTTTAGGGCCAGTATAAGAGTTCTAGCTTATATGTTGGATAATATGTGTATGGTTCAAGTTCACTGTATTAGAACTGACTCCAATCTATTACTTGAAACACACTACGGTCAAAAATATTGTCTTGGTCTAAACTGTAAAAGCCAGATATGTCCAACGTTCTGTATAGTACCATTAATACTTCCTGTGTGTATATGCAGCTACAGACCTTGTAGCATGGCACTGACTTTAATATTTGAGCAGGAGCCCTGGGCTAATAACTCATCACACAGGGTCTCCCCTCCAGTGTTCTCCCCATGTTCAATCAAAATATGTTAACAATTTAAAGGCCAACGTCTCCCAGTGCTCTTCCTGAGAAGACTGATCTGAGGCCTTCTACTGCCATCTCCTTCTTGTGCACACCTCTAATGAGTGTGTATAAGTGTGTGTGTGCATGCGCATATTCATGCTCTGAGAGGGAATTGAAATGAATATGCCTGTCTAAAAGATCGTGCTTGTGCAAGTATAGCATTGTTCTGTAAGTCCACGTGAAACTGCTGTAGCTTTTTGTGACATGTGTATAATAGTGGGAAAGCTGTAAGTGTTCCATCTCTTATTAAGAAGCAAGAAAAATGCTGTGGTAACATTTTAGGGAAATAAGGTGCAAAGAAGCGCAAAAACCGAGGGCTGAATACCACAAACTAGACATCAGAATTAAATTGAATATGCCTGTGTGATGGATCAAGTTTGTGCAAGTACAGGATTGTTCTGTGAGTCTATGTGAAGCCATTCTAGGTGCCCTGGAATATTAATATGCTATTGCTGTGACAGTTTACAATAATGGGACAGCTGCAGACTTTCCGTCACTTATTAAGAAACAAGGAAAATGCAGTGGAACGTCTTCAGGGACAAACACAGAATATCACAAACTAGTCATATTTCTTAACTCTGTTGTACCTAAAAATGTGCCTAAATGGGTAATGGGTACCATCAAGGCTGATGTCCACATCACCCCCTGCATCGTCTGTGTGGTGTTTAGTCTAAATGTATATCGGCATTTTTAATTCTCCAGGAAATTCTGCCTTTCTTCTTTTAGTTGTCTGATCATATAGCACTGCCTCTGCCTCCTCAAACTACCACCACAGCTTGTCTCACCAGTGAGGGCTCTAATTGGCCTCATTAGACTCTCCTGAGCAGTATCACAATACTCCTGTCATTTAGCAGTGCTACCTTTTATTTCTTATCATTTTGCTGTAGTTATGGCGTGGCTATCAAGGTTGGCACAGGAGTAATTAATTTGTTAGCTCTGAATGCTGCTCGGGGAGTGTGTGCTTGTAGGTGATTGTGTGTGCGGGCAGTAAATCCATTAGCTGAATAGGATAACAATAGCTCTGTCTGTCTGTCAAGCTCTATATTTCACACAGTGGCTGAGCAAGTATTGATTTGGAATTTGTTAAGAACTGGTAGAAGCGGAATGTGTCTGTAGGTGTGTAGGTCATGCTCATGTGTGCGAATGTCTACACTGGATGATGCACATGTTTAACAAGGCAGGAGATTGACTGGCACTGCTCTATTGATCTAGCACACTTGGTGGTGGATATTTAATTATTTTCACAGGTCTGAAGTCATGGGAGAGGTAATTCACTAGTTTGTAAATATGAACTCACCTTTGTTAGCCTTGTTAGTCTTGGCGGGCTAAGGATAATTTTAAAATGACATAGAAGGACTCTTCTATGCAGAGGTCTGCGTTGATATCCCGTTTAGAATGGGGGGGAAAAGTATGATCTTAGTCATTTTGACAGCAGCATGATTGTTGGTGCCAGACAGTATTTCAATAAATACTGATTTCCTGAGTTTTTACACACAACAGTCTCTGAACTTCACACAGAATGGTGCAATACAGAAAAAGCGTCCAGTGAGCAGCAATTATGTGGGGGAAAATGCCTTGTTGATGAGAGAGGTCAATGGTGAATGCCCAGACTGTGTAGATAGATAGATAGATAGATAGATAGATAGATAGATAGATAGATAGATACTTTATTGATCCCAGAGGGAAATTCAAGGCATCCAGTAGCAGGTATACAAACTATACAGAAGTAACAACAGAAGCAAGATAGATTTGTACAAATAGAGACAATACTATATAAAGTATGAAGGTATAAAAATAGAGTCCTTAGTGTCTGTGTAAAGTGTAAAGTATAGATGGAGGTAATGGTATACCGTTTGCTAAGCAAATTAAGAAGATGGCTGTTTTCAGCCATACGAGACAGTTGCAAATACGCAGTAATATAAATAATTATCAGTGCAAAAAGTGTAAACAGTACAGAATGGAGTAGAATAATACAATATAAATAGATGTAGGGCATTTAGGAGGGCATTTAGGAGGGAGTGTGTGCAGAGATGGGGTTGTGTCCATGGAGTGACCGGAGGGAAAGAGTGTCACACACTTTTTCATCTGCTGTACTGGGAGGAGTTGAACAGTCTTATGGCCTGAGGGACAAAAGACTTCCTGAGTCTGTCTGTGGAGCAGGACTGGGACAGCAGTCTGCCACTGAATGAGCTCCTCTGCCTGATGATCGTGGTGTGCAGAGGATTGTGAACATTGTCCATGATGTTCAGCAGCTTGTTGAGGGCTCTCCTCTCTGCCAGTGGTGTTAAGGACTCCAGCTCTAGTCCCAGCACAGAACCAGCTTTCCTCACCAGCCTGTCGAGTCTGTAGAACTGACAGAAAGGCTGTGTTAACTCAGATAACCACTCTGTGCAATATCGGTGACTAGAAATGCATCTCTGGTTGCACAACAGGTCAAACCTTGAAGTGGATGGGCAAACAATACTCCTGGGTTTCGATTTCTGGCATACAGATGGTATTTGGTGCCAGTAGCATAAATCCATGGACCCAACCTGCCTATGTCAGTAGTCCTGGCTGGTGGAGGTAATGCAGTTATGTGGGTATTGTTTTCTTGGCACACTTTGGGCTGATGAGCCTGTTTGAGTATTGTTGCTGACCATGTGCATCTCTTTATTGCCATAATTGACCTATTTGCTAATTGGTATTTCTCCTGTATGACAGTGCACCAAAGAAAAAAATCTCAAACTGGTGTTACTGAACATAACAATATTTTTTTGTGACCTTCAAAGTTATCAAGTGGAACACTGTTTGGTTACAGCATTAAAATGCACCTGAAAAACTTTGCCATTGTATGATGCAGTAATGTCATGGCCAATATTCTCAAAAGAATGTTTCCAACATCTTGTGGAACCCATGCCCCAAAGAATTCAGCCTGCTTTGAAAGCAGAGGGAGGCCCTACCCAGTATTTATATAATGTTACTTATAACATTCCCAGTGTGTATATGTGTGCCTTAGTGACTGTTTATGTCCTGCTGTATTTTTAACTGTCCCTGATTCATGACTTACTATCCCTGTCCTTCTTAAACTTAGGCTCACCCACTGCAGCACTAATGGAATGAGATCAGACTAGGTCACACCAGATCTCATCTCCTACCTGCTGTGCCATACTACTGTAGATAAATCAGCTTGTCCAGCCCCCCCTCTCTCTCTCTCCCTCTCCCTCCCTGTCTCATTTTTGAGGATTATATGCATAACTGAAGTTATTAATTTACTAATTAAAAAACAAAGCAAAAAACGTAATTAACCTCATTCTGTTGAATTCCTGTAGTCAGATAAGTCTTTTCATGTCATCGTTTGACTTCTGAAGCACTGTTTCAGCTGGATTAGTTTTACCAGTGGATGTCCTGTAGTATGATTTTTTTTTTTTTTTTTTTTTCGGGGGGGGCGGGACTTGGCAGGCTGTTTTTTTAAGAAAAAAGTATTTCAGTGTGGACAAAAGGTTCTGTATCAGTTGAGCTCTGTTCTGTATCTATAAAGTTCCTACAACTTCCTACACTCAGGTATAATATGTTTGAAGGAAAATAAAAAAGACACCCCTTGATTTCTTTTTCCTTTAGTGTGCTATGTAGCTCTCTGTGCATGTAAACGATATTCAGAGTTATAATGCTCAAATTACACGCCACTGGAAGAAACTCTTCACCCAGGAAACCACCTTTCTCAGATTTCTGAAATACCTTGTTAGCATTCTAGCCTTTTCTCTGTTACAAGGTGATGTCATCTCATAACAAAATCCTAATGGCAAACCTTCACACAGTCCACAGAGAGTAAAGAAAAGTAGAAAGGGCTGCTCCAGTCTAGCTTATAAAAGGTGGAACAGGTCTTCTACTTGACTTTCAGCATCTGACTCTGGCTCAAACTGACATGGAAAAACTGGTACCGTTGTAAGAGTAGCCAGAGAGGGGAAAAAAAGACCACTCAGAACAGAGTGCACCAGCTGACCAGTCAGAGCACACTGGGCTTCTCGGGACCCTAAATGACACAGGAGCTCAAACAGCCTTTCAGACAGTTGTTGAGAATTGAAGCATGTAAATCTTTTCTAGTGGACCATAAAAATAATAACATGAACACTGAAAATGAGCATAACCGGTTCCCTTTAACAATAGCTTGCTACAATATGGTGTTGCTGTTTTCTAGATGTATATGATTACAGTTTGTCAGGGGTTTTTGTGGCTGTGTCTATTTACTGAAATCGTTAGTCTGTTTGTACTGTAGCTGTCTAACCCAGGTGATAAGGATACAGTTGTTGCTGTTACTGTACAATCTCAATCAGCCGTGTAACTGTCATGTGAGAGCTAACGAGAGAAGAGGGAGAGATCGCCACAGTGAGGAGAAAAGAGTGAAAAAGTGATTGAAGGTGAGAGAGACATAGACACTTATGGTGGGATACGCATGCACACACATATAGGGCTCCCAGGACAGGGGCGAGTGGCTGCCTGTATTGAGTGTATGAATAATGCAGAGGTAGGAGCAGGACAGCGGTTCTTGCAGACACACACACTCACACACGCACACACACACACACTATGTGCTCTCACTCCTGGGATTGAGAGCTGTGCTCATTAGCTCGACTCTGGCCACCCCAACAGATTGCACCCCCTCACAGCACGACAGCAGCAACAGTGGCCCTCCTCCCGGCTGCTGCATGAAAGAGTATTGACCCAGGTACGGTGCCCTGGGCCAGCAGACGGGGCTCACAACCACAGATTTGCACACGGTTTCACTGGCAGGAGATAGGAGCTTGTTTTTGAAAGACAAGTCTACATAGTTGAGTACTATGCTGCTGGCCATGGATGGACTGAGATGGTGTGGGGTGAATTTCTGATTGAGTTTGTGTGAGGTTCTGTTGAGATGCTCTCCGCTGATTGGCCTAAGTAAAGTGACATTGTAGCTGCTTTGTCCTAAACCAGTTCTGAGTGTCATTTAAAAGTACAAATGCCAATATACATTTTTGATACAGGCTTTTACATTGCAAATTAAAAGTGTGAGTGGCTTAACCCAGAAATGAGTGGGAGGTGCAGGAAGTGGGTATGTTTACTGACTGCACAGCTTTGCGGACGAGGTGATGTGTGTCATGGTGCCATAAAGCATTATACAGTTCTCACAAAGGGTCTCCTGCTCCAGCTATGATGAGTTATGATGTTTTATAGCAGGCATCCTATGTGCAGTGATAATTAAAACGGCATTCTCCTAAATATGTCATGTACCATCAAAATGACTTTGAAGAGGTTATTTTAAGGTTTAACGTTGTTTCAAAAAGATTAAAATGGAATATGGTTTGGACAGACGATCATCAGTCTAGGGTTTGGTATCAGCATGCTTACTGGGTTACTGACACTGATAAGAAATATTATTATAAAGGAATTTTTATTTCAATATAATAGTGCATTTTATTAATGCTTACCTATTTTAGGCTTACAAAAATATTTGGACAGTTGACTTTGAAGCTCTTTGCAACCATAATGTGTGCATAAGACACCTAATCATTATGGGCTTGCATGTGGTATTTGTTAGGTAGGACAAAGTAAACATTGTAAGAACAACAAACCATCATAAGGCCAACACAACAACAAAGCATCAAAGTAATGTAAAACCTTTTCTTGGCAAATTTTAAATGGAGAGTCTATTGTAAATCAATCTGTACTGCTATTTAAATGAGACACATTACTGGACAATCGATCAGAACAGAGATCATTTGCATATATTAGTCTTAAAGGCACAGTAATAGTAACAGTTTATGTAACTCTTAAAGGAAAAGGAAGGTTGGAAAATGGTGCAGTTGTACCAGTGTACCCGTTAATTTTGACTTCGGTTTGATTTTAGGTACATAAAACCTCATCGGTCTTATATGATCAGTGATGAAACACAAAACACGGTACACATGCAGCATATAGACCCTTTAGCATTTAACATTTGGTAGTCTGTAAATGTATCATTTAGGCAGTGTATTGTGGCAGCTGAAAAGTGCTGGGGTGTAAAACTAAGTCGTAATAGTGAATGTCTACATAACTAATATAATTAAATCTGAGAAAGAATCTGAAATCTTTGTTATATGTGCATAATTGAAATTTTCATCCGCTGTGCTGTTATTTCTGCCTAATTCCCACTATGACCTTGTTGGATTTTAGCGCACATCTATCTCAGCACTGTTGCTTTTTCTACCACAAGAGCAGAGACAGTGCAACACTCTTCTTCCCACCTCTCTCCAGTCTTATCTCTCCTCCATCCCATCAACCTGATCTGCTCTGCATTGTGTTAGGGGGAAAACAATGCTATCTCCACATATCTGCATTAGTGTTCAACCCAACTGCTTATCTGCACTCAGAAACAGCACACCCACTCAGATTCTGCCACTAACTCCCTGAGCTCTCCATGGGAGAAAATTACCACTAATTGCTGGCTCAGGTAGAAAGGCCCCAATTTGAAGTCGATAGTATCATCTGGACTAAACGCACCATCAAACTTGCATCGGCCCTACTTGTTAGGAATGGAGAGAGGTCGTTTGAACACAAATCTGTGATTGCTGACATCTTCAGAGATGATGGCTGTTACTACAGAAAAGTTATTTTTCTTCCAAAGTTCCCAAAAGGATTAATGTATAATAGTAGTTACTGTAAGTTTATATTTGTGATCATTTTCTCATCATCAGCATTCACAGCTGTGGCGGCCACTTCCCTTAAAGGATTTTTAGTGCTTTTTTACCCTTTACTTTAGTTTGTTATGTAACTTTTCATGTATATAATTGGTCTGTACAATTTTAAAGCCAGATACATTTACATCTCAGCTTTCTGAAACATCTTGTGGTAGTTTGAGCCCTTTTACAAGGTGACATCATCTTGTAACACAGTATTTATTGTCCACCCACACAGTGTACTAAAAGCTATTAAAGATCTTACCACTCGGAAATGCCCTGATCCAGTCTAGCTTGTGATGGTGGATTGGGTCTATTAACTTGTTCTGCCTAACTTTCAGCATCTGACTGTTCAGAGCACATTGGGCTCATCAGGAGGCGGAACTCAGAGACACTGGAGCTCTGCTAGTGCTGTGTTTCAGACAGTGGTTAATACAGTTACCGTATGAAAAACATAAGAAATGGGAATAGGAAAATAGGAAAAACTGAAACTGGTAAATCTATTCTCATAAACCTCTAAATAAACGTATGAACACTGAAAAAGAGTATAATAGGATCCCCTTGAATTTCCAGGGTACACACCTTCAGCTGTTGGTAAGAAAACCTCCTCAATATCTAACAAGACCTGGACACGTCCACACCACACATTACACATGTCTCGGCTAATTTTGACAAACACTTGTCTTCAAAATACATAAATTAGAGGAACAGGCTTATTTGTCGTGTGGCTGATAAGTTGAAAGGTTTCTGAATAAAAAGCACATTTAATTGGGATTAGACAAACAGATGGACTTTTGAGTGATGGTTTATTGGACTTCTGAGAAATGGTTCATTGGGGTGTATAGATCCGGCCACTATCACAGCCTATGCAAATCAGCATTACATTTATGCAAATCATGCAAATCAATTTATATTTTCTTCCCTTTTCCTAAATGACACAGAGCACTTATCCACACGCGAGTGGGCAAGTGACAAAGGGTTTCAATTAAGCGATGGAAAACCAGACTCACTCATCTTCCTCTCAACCCAGCCATCAACAAAGCCCTTTTAATTAGTATTCATTAATTGCTGCGCTGTAAAATCTATGTATCCCTGTTTTTATCAAGCCATCAAAGAGCTCACTAATTGCCTCATAATATCAGAAATAGATCCAGCACGTGTTGAAGCTATTTTCAAACAGCAGTTCAAAGTGAATGGAGAAAGTGGGTTCGATTTCAAGTCCAGGCCGCAACAAAACCTTCATTTAGGATGGGAGCAGCACGCTGTGACTAAGCCCTGTCTTTTTATTTATTTATTTATTTTATAGTGAGATGGTACGTGGTACTCTTTAGTGCAGAGCCTAGACCAGTCCTTCTGTATTAGTTCTTTCATGAATCCCAAAAGGTTTAGCATTTTATGATTAGCATTCTGACCGTTCTCCATCAAGAGCATGGACATGTAGCTAAAGTTTTATACACCAGACATGTGGATTTAGCCATTCTAGAATTCTCGTCAAGCACTCACCCTCTGAAGGACTTTTTTAAGAGGTTCTGTGTGCTGCCAAAATACATTATTCCCAATTACAGCAAAGCCCAGTGTTTGTACACCTGTTGAATACTCCAAAATGGAGTTGTTTGTGTTCATGCCATTCTTTTTTGTAAACAGCAACATAAATGTCAGCAAGTTAATTAAATGTCATGAAACCCTTGTGTAAAAGCAGATGGAACCAGCTTCAGCAATACACTTCAGCACACTGTGGGCCTTCTTTTCTCTTATCTCCTATACTCAGTGCTGTTTACTGGGGTGTTAGTTTAAATTGGCATAACACTTTGAATTATTTTGGTTAAATCAAAGCACTGGGGCCTGCATTCTGTAGTTGTTGCTAAGCAGTAATTATGTGCTGCTTGAAACCCTATGGTATCCTATGGTGGCTACTCTCAGTTCTTCTCAAAGTAGCATGAGAAATCGCTAGACGCTTTTTTGCTACATTATTAGGGTAGAGGTCAACAATGCCCAGAGAAAAGAGAGTCTCATAATTGAATGTTCAGACTCCTTAGGAGACTTGCTCATTTGTACTCATCTGTAGCACTCCATTCTGATGAGAATGAGGTGAAGTGAGATACCAGAGAGGGAATTAAGCAGGGATGGTAAAGTGGGTTGCAAGTGTGTAGGTCACTTTCTCTTACAGTAAGTAAAGTCAGAAGTCAGAGGCAGCTTCCTCTTGTCTGTATGTAATGACTTTTCAGGAAAAGTTAGAATAATGTTTCCATGGACTGTCGTCTACTTCACCAGAGTGCCTTTATATCCTGTATAAAACCTTCAAACAAAATCTGGTCAGGACTTTAGTGACTAAAAGGTGATGAACCAAATCAAATCCATCATCACCTGCTTCAACATACTTGAAAATTAAAAAACTGATACTAATTCATATGGGTTTAAAGCAATTAAGTCATTACCATAGTGGGCCTGATTTTCCAGACCTACCCCTTCTTCAGAGAAACTGCGCAAATGCAGAAGCAAAAAAATGTTTGAATACTGTTGCTAGATTTCTGGAAGACTTTAACTAATGGGCAAAGAACTTACTGTGCAAAAGATAAAGAACACCAACTGATTTAATATTCCTGTCAAACCGCATGTACACGATATTAGATCACGATCAAGAAAAAGCAGAAAAAAACAGAAGTTACACACACAGAGGCACAGAATATCAGAAAATCAGAAAATCCTCAACCACCCCAAAAAAATGTTCAGTATTATGTATGTATTGCCCACCCTTTACCCTTTATTACGGCTTCTGTTCTTCTTGGTAAACTTACTTTTAGTTTTTCTACAGTTTCCACACCTCCTTAGAAGTTTGCTGTAGTATGCTTCTAGTAATATTGATGCTTCTGACAATCCAATTAATCAATTACATTAAATTACCCACACTTTAAGAGATGACAGTGAGTCACTGTGGTGATACATCTGCCATTAGAGAATGAGAAAATAGCACTGTCCCGACAGACCTTTTGTCATGTTGAAGGTTGTGCTTCTGGTTAGATCAAGGCAGCCAATTAAAATAACAGTAAATGCAATATTCCCTGAATTCCCTGAAAGATCAGCAATAGTTTAGGTGCCCACTTCTGTCAAGAAACCCTGTTCAGCAGCAAACAAAATAAGTGACATAAAAAGAATCAACACATGCATTAGTTTCTACCACTGGAGACACGCTTGGTGAGTAAACAGATTGTTTTTTGTTTGTTGAATTTGATACGTTGCATCACCTACAATCTGCGTATTTAAGCAATAATATGTAGCGTAGCCTTCCTGCAGGCAGCTCTGCTTGTTCATCCATCTGCCTCAAATTCATATATGTCTTCATGTTATCATGGCTTGCACATATAAGAGCACATGGGCCAGTATAACAGCAGCTCCAAAACAGTATGTGAGACTCGAATGCTAGTATGCTAATAGGCATGTTAATTAGTTTGTAATTTCAAAACCATAAATGTGCTATACCATGTCAGCCTTTGAAGTCAGGAAACCGTGCAGCTGAACTTGCATATTAAATGTTGTGTATGGAGGATGACAGTGGGAGAGTGCATTTGTTTGCAGTGTTTTCTCCACTGATTCATTCTCATTCTCTCTCTCTCTCTCTCTCTCACCCTCTGAGCAGTACGGCTCAGCCCAAATTTACTGAAGTTCCATCTACATCTGATTACGTGCCACTGTTGCAGTACCTTCTCTAGACTGTATCCATGCGATCAAAAGCAATCCATAGCTCAGCTTTTCTCCTCACGTTACTGTGTTGTCTCCCCGATCAGTCTTTTGGACTGCTGTGCTGTAAACACAGTGAGCCTCACTGGAGAGCTGAGAGCCTGTCAGGTACTGTAAAGCTGCCTTTAACACCTCTGTTCTGCCTGCTATTTTTAGCAGCTCCATGTCTTTCGTACTAGAAAGTCTTTTTTCTGCGTTGTGCTCTCAACACGTTTCATATTTATAGCTGTTCAATAGTTATTTTTAGTGATATGACTACAGAGTCAATTTTTGTATTGTGAGTTTATACATGTATATATTTATACACATCTTTAATATCCCAGCTTTATCCTAGCCTTAAATGAAAGCAAAATCTGTAATAAACTGAGCTGCCTTTCCATAATCATTACTGTGAGATGCTTATTGTTTAATGTGTATAATGTTTATATATATATATATATATATATATATATATATATATATATATATATATATATATATATATATATATATACATATATATATATTAAATAGGGCTACTGTTATTAATACCTTGTATAATATCATGTAGTGCCACTACCACAGCTGTAATGTCAGGCTGAGTTATGTGCTTGATTGGGGCATGAAGAAGATATGTTCTTCATGCAGCAATAACCAGGAGAACAGTTGGGTTGTATGTAGTGTGGCCTCTTGCAGAGATGAGCAAATCCACAAAGGGCTGTATCCTGTATTAGAAGAGAAGGGATTTCAGGAGTGGTATTGAGGACAGGAAGAAGTCGAAGCCGAGTATGTCCCCAGGTACATAACACTGTTGCCTAGTAACAGGCGCTTCGTGAGACAGGCAGGCAGGCGGGCGGACGATGGAGTGGCAGGCTGGGGGATGACATCAGAGATTGCCATAAAGTGCCACTGCACTCTTATAAGCTCTCGTGCTCCAGTAATTACTACAAGACTAAAACAAAGAAACCTGTTTCAGCTGGCGTATGTGTTTCTGTGTTTATTAAAGAGGGTCGTTAATGCTCATCTGTGTATTTACCTAGTACTGATGATTCTCTGCTGTTCTTTTGCTCATTTGGTTTAAGGTCACAAAAAACTGCCAAACTTATTGTCTGTATGTGGCAGCACATGCACTATTCTGTGAGCTCTTTATTGCTGCTTACTGAGAGACCTTGTTAATTCTTCTGAAACTGAAAAGTAAGTATCAGGGATGTAAACATCTGACTGCTCACCAATTTTGGTTCTTTAGGAGACTAACCATGCACCATGAAATCTCAATTACAATGTGATCTGATTCAAAATATGCACGTGAATTCTGAATGTGTCTATTTTGTCTTTTTCAGAAATGTTTTACCTATTCTGTTTAATGACAGATATTGTTTGTGAATCATGGGATTCTTATTTCATCTCCTCCTACACAGATGGGTGCAGTAGATACAGCTTGCTGGGATTCAGAAGGTGGTCAGAGATTGGCGCAAGTGCTTCGGAAACTGGCCCAAAATACCAGGTGAGTATATCCCAGTAAGACAAGCTCTTCTCAGCCTCCAGTGCGGCCCTCAGACCCCTTTAAGGCCCCTGCTTTAGTTTCTCAGTGCCACCCTGTGCTTTGATCCAGTTCGTCAGAGGCCAAGGCACAGTCGTGTGATGAGAGCTTCCTTGAGCTGTTGCCTCGCCCCGAGATTGATACAGGCCTATTGTTGGGCTGCTCATGGCCCCTTCAATTCCCCCTCCTTTTTCTCTACTAAAATGAGAAGGCATCCCTTTGAAGTTGTTCAATGCTTTGGAAGCAAAGCTTCAACATTATTGCATTTTTGGCAAACTGGTGGTAACCTGTGCTGCACACAGTGCATTATTGCACTATGCTTAATCACCAGCAATCATTCTCATAGTGTAAAAAAAGCTATTCTTTTTTTTTTTTTTAATTTTTTTTATGCTGCAGTAAAAATATTGAAGAACTGAAAACACAATGCCCTTAATGCAAGTTGCTAACTAGTTTTGTCCAGCTATGACTATTTTATGAGCAGAACAACTTCTTGCAACAACAAAAAAGAAAAGAAAATTCATTTTAATTAGTAATTAAAGTTCATGCACTGTAGAGTGTGTCAATAATACATATGGGCAAAGCTGTTATCTTTTTCATGCAGGTCTGTACTTGGCACTGTGTTCTAATTAGCATATTCATGAAAACAGCTATTGTAAATTTCAGCTAATAGTATTCATGCAGAATTTTGCTCCATATAACATGTCAAATTATCAATTATTTTGTTTGTACGTCTAAAGGTATGAATAGGTAAGGAGAGTTTAGTATAATTTAAACTGACCCTACATTAATTTGGTGTCCCTTTCAGCTGAAAAATAATGGAGAAAAATCTAGCACATATTTAGCGCTCTGTAACCGTGCTCACTGCTCTCTTCCTAGGTCCCACCCAGATACTGCAGTAGGGTCGCTAGCTGCTGAGATTCTGAAAGGGATTGGATGCCAAGACGGAAGTGATGTCCTGTGAACCAGCAGTGCTCTACAATGTTCTGTACAAAACACCAACCCTTTATTATTTATCTGTAAACTTGTCTTAAGGCCCAAGTTTCTAATTGTACTGCTCTGTATAAATTAAACTCACAGCAATGTAAATCTGTTCTGCTTAACTAGAGTTAAAAGTGAAGCTCAATTTGATAGTTACAAGTCTTGTCCAGGCTTTGAATTGCATTTTTGGTTCTGCTGGATGTTTATCCAACTACACACTTCTACTCTCTTGACTGCACATTCTCTGAATATCTTGACTGTTTTAATGTCAAGACTGCACTTTCACTAACGGTATTAATGCTACATGCCTCAATTTAAAAGAGAAAAATCAAACTTCCAAGGTAGTGTAGGCACTGGTGTAGAACTGTAACACTTAATCAGTCCCTGCATGTCTGACAACACAAACTCTTAATTACATAGCCTTATGGATAAGCAAGTACTAAATGTCTAAACAAGGATATTAAATGACAAATAAGGTTAATGGCAAAATTTAATACCTAATGTTTTCTTATGCTTGGGTACAAGTTGTCTGTTAAAGGCAAATCATGTACCTAAAAATTCATAATGAAGCCATGTGATTTTTAATAATGTACTAAACCTTAGTATTTGCAGGTTCAATTTCAGTGATTTGTAAACAGAATGAATTGATTAAATTATTGATCAGGTAAATTGATGTGAGGTGAATTAAAACCTGTTTTTAGTACCAACACTGCACACATACCTAGAACAGAAAGAGAGATTAAGTTTGTCCATTATTTTATTGTTTAGCCATGTCATAACCATGTCTCCAATAAACACAGCAGGCTACAATAATTAGGGGTTCTTTTCAAAACCTTCTATAGCTACCATCAAAAAAAAGAAAAGAGAAATAAACAGTAACAAAAAAAAGAACAAAAACAAAGGAAAAGAAGAAAAGAACTGGCCCCTCTGATTGCAGACCCTTTGGAACATTTGTGACACTGGAAACAGTGATCTTAAAGCAAGAAAGCCGATATTTGGACCATTTTTCCCATTCTTGGTTTTATACAAAAGCTACACAATGTTACACTTGATCAGAATACAATTCAACTGATTAATTAGTGTTCTACACCATAAACTTGATAAAATTTAAATTGATGGAGCATTACCACTATAATTTAACACTGAGATTTGAAAAGAATACAAATTACTGCAAAATAAAAGACAAGTATTAAAGCAAGCTAGATAAGTACCATTAGACTAAAGAATCCTTAAAAAAAAAAGAAAAGAAAAAGAAAACCAATAAAAAAGTAAAAAGAAAAAAAAATTACAGGCAAGGCTAAGATTGAAAATTCCATCTCATTATCCAACTCTTGAGCTTTCTTTGAGTCACCCACCCAACCAAAACTCCTTTGCAGTTAAAACTCTGACCAATGAGGACCAGAACAAAAAGTTTTACTTGCTCGTGTTCCCATAGGAAACTCAGCTTGTATTAGTGTGTCAGGCACTTCCAGAGAAACTAGCCCACTCTCTTGAGACCGCTCAGCAACTCCACAGGCCAAATCACAATGTAGGTTCATTCAGATCAGAAGATACAGCTGTGGAGGAAAAAAGTAGTGATAACATTAGTTAAGAGTGGCACATGAAGAATCAAAACTTCACTCATAAAAATGCACAACATTAGTTTTACTAGTAGCATGCATTACATTAGCCCTTGAACTCCACCACACACAGTTCATAAGCATTGTTCAAAACCCAGTCACTGCCATTCATACAGAGAACACATTTTGAGTGCATTAGTGCCTCACCTAAAAAGTAGTTTATTTACAGATCAGTATCAAACCAAGCCAGCTGATTACTGTCGCCTGGGGGCAGCCCATCAATCAGGTCCTGGGTGTGACCAAGGTCAGGCAGGCCATCCACAGGGTACTCTGGTCCAGGGTGGTGCCCACCCATATCATGCTCCATCATGGGGTCCATGCCCATCGCATCTTGCCCATAACCTCCAGAGTGGTACGAGCGGTAGCTGGGGTCTGTGGACAAGGGGGATTGTGGAAAGGGAATGGAAGGGGGGGGGAGCGCACACACTTTCGTTAGAAGAAGCATATTAAACAAGCAGCTCAAACAGTCCTTCAGTTTCTTATTCACCCAGCTTGTGAAAGGGATGCATTGCTGTACCAGTCCCATACATTATTGAAGTCTTGGGTCAACAGTTGCAAGCTGCCACACTCAAGGCAATGAGTTAGAGCGTGCCAAGTTAAAAAAATAAAAAAAAAATGGCTGTACACTCACCATCTTGCCTGTAGCCAAGAGGCTCGCCCTGAGCACCAATATCCAGACCCAAGTCTCCAGTCTAAACAGGGGGAGAAAGCAAGATAAGCTTAGTTTTAATTATTTAAACAACAGTATCAAACATGTGACTAAACAACCTTACAAAGCTTTCTAATAACAATCTACTGTATCACTTTAACTGCTGCAAGCTTTTCAAAATTACTTTTAAAAAAGTCACTACAAATCTACCATGCCAAACTCCACATCCCTGTCAGAACCTATAGCAATCTAGCATAAAGCTTTGACCTAGGATTCATTTTATGGTAATAATCTTGCATGGGGATTTGGGCAGGGTTTAGCTGGGATGAGCTCCTCTACCTCGTTCCAGGTCATGGGCTCAGTTCTGAACAGAGAGCTGGTAAGCTCCACAGACAGCCTCTTCTTGTAGTCCTGGGGTTTATCCTCCGACATGCGGAAAAGCACTGCTGCAGCATATGTGGCTGTGGGGGAGAGATAGCACCATCAGTAAAGCCAGACCAATACACAGCTCACCCAACCTAGCCAGTCTCTACACTGGGGACATTTAAGAAAGAAAAAGCTAACTACAATATAAAGTGGACACTACATAGTTATCCCAGTATTCAAGAAAATCCTCACTCCTGCTGTTATATATGGTTTAAATAAAAGTCATTTTAACCAACAGCTGGTGCCATATTTTAAAACAGGGTTACAGAGTACAGGAAGGTCATTATGGTTGTCCCTGTTTTAACATCTCAAAACCACCATTACTCACCAACACCCTCATTTCTTGAGTGAAGCAGCTCTGTGAGGGGAGCAGTGGCTCCCTCTGCCTCAATGGCCTCAGCCGCCTCCTTATCCTGGGCCAATTCACACAGGACACCTGCTGCTACACGTTGGATGTTCTCAATGGGGGAGTACAGCAGCTAGTGTGGGGGGCACAAAATGAGGGGTCAAGATCACTGCTGCAGGTGCTAGGACTGGACGTAATGAGCTTAACAAAACCTTAAACGCAATAGTACCTTGGGATAAAGTTATTAGTTTATAGTTCTCAAAAAAAATTGGCCAAATATAAGACCTACGCTGCTTCACTGAAACAGATTAAAACAAATCAACACAAACATGATTAATAGTAGGTTCTAAGTCTGGCTAAAGTGATTTAACCCAAGACTACACTAACCTGGACAAAGAGTGGAATAGTGTTAAGTCCTCTGATTACGATCCTGTTGTGAATGTCTCTAGCAAGAATGTGCAGTGCTCCTGTGCAGCCCTCTACAATCTCCTCCATACGTACTCCCTCCTACAAGACAGACCATACAGTGAGGAAAAAGCCACAGGGTCACAAGTTACAAAACTAATATTTACTTCCACTGATTAAAGAAAAACTTACCACAAACTGTTGCTGTGTACCTCCCATGGAGGTGCGTCTTTGGGTGTCTTGGTGGGCTCTGACAAGCAACTGGACCAATCGAGGAATGGCACCCTGTTCCCTAAGTGGTGCGTGGTTGGCAGGGCAAAGAGCCAGATTGCGGATCAAACCAACCGTAGCCTGTGAGAGACAATAGTTTTAAAACAAATCCAGACACTAGCTCCTAAACACAAACATTCATAAAACAACAACTGGCCTAAACTCACACCTCAAGGCCCGGTCAAATACTATAATCAAGATAAGCTAGTTTTAAGCTACCAAGACAAGACCAAACCAAGTTAACTGCCCCTTTTAACTGTGTTACCAATTTAGATGCTGACTACAAAGCCAGCTGATTAATTCCTGTTAAAGAGGCCATTTAGAAGACTTTCGTATTGCTGAATAAAACAATTGGCTGGACATCACTATATACCTTTATAAGCGGCCAATGTGAAGGGGGATGAAGGAGTTTGACCACCACTGGCAGACCATAGTGCAGTCGCACTGCATTCTGAGCCATCTCTGCGTCCTGATGTCTGGAGGTGAGGTGACGAAGAGCACAGATAGCTGGCTCAGTAATGTCCTCTCTGTCACCAGCACGCAGAACCGTACGCACCAGTGCTTCAATGCCACCCACTTGGCACACCATCATCTTGTTCTTGTAATTGTTGCAAGTGAGGTTGGACAAAATGCCAGCAGCACAGGTAACTACATTGATGTCATCAGAACCAAGGAGCTGAACCAGTGTTCCCAGCAGACCCTCCATGCCTTCCTACAAGAAAATGAACAGAAA
Source organism: Prochilodus magdalenae (assembly GCA_024036415.1). Classification (NCBI taxonomy): domain Eukaryota; kingdom Metazoa; phylum Chordata; class Actinopteri; order Characiformes; family Prochilodontidae; genus Prochilodus; species Prochilodus magdalenae. Next base: position 2,475,840 of record JAMWET010007856.1, read on the forward strand.
AACAAGATGTTATCCACTAAAATCCAATCCAAGCTAAAATAAATAAAAAAAATTTTAAAAAAGAGAGAGAAAAAAAAGGTACGGATGGCTCAAATCACATTAATCGAAATGTCAATAAGCTATTTGTGACATTTTAAGAAATGCTGCATGAGGTTTAATCCTACCACAACAACCACAAGATAGGACAATTACTCCACAACATTCTGCCACCATGCCAATGGGTGAGTAAAGTATGCTTGTGGCATCACAATCGTATGTAGCATTTGTTCATGCTTTGTCTTATGGTTTTCCTTCAACGTCAACGTCCTAACTGTTAATAGGGCAGGTGCTGGGGACAGCCCCCTGCCCCTTCACAGACAAAGGCAGGAATGACTGTTACCTGCAGCACATCTACTTCAGCTAAGGACGTCTTCTCCATGGAAAAAGTGGGGGAGACAGAAAGAGAGCACTCATGTAGGAAGAACAGAGTCAAGTGTAAAAGAGGTGGAGGAAGGGGAAAATTAGAGAGGGGTGTTTACCTGTTTAGTTGCAGCGTCTGATAGATTCCTGAGAGTCCACAGACAGTTCTGAACCAGTCGCTGACTAGGGTCTGTGAGGTGGAGACCCAGTGCCTGCATACCACCTGAATAGAAGAACACCAAATTTTTTAAATTAAGCCTAATCTTATGGATCACTATTTGTGTACATGAGGTAAAACTTCGCACGTCTGTGTGTTTGTACATGCGTATCAGGTAAAACACAAATACAACTCTGCACTCCAAATCAGGCACTGGAGTTTAAGCCAAGACACACGCTTATGTTAGGAAAAGCCTGGCGACTTACCAGCCTCAACAATGGCAGGCTTGTTACTGGAACATACAGAGAGTACTTTTAGCACACGGCTAGTGGTCCACAGCAATTTCTCATATGTGTATGTTCTCATGATGTTGACCAGGGCCTGGGGGCCTCCGCTAGCAAGGATGATGAGCTGATGGTCACAAATAGAACAGACAGTATGAAACACCGACAAGCAAAACAGTAAAACTAATGTAGATCTAACAGGCAATTTTAAAATGCAGACTTTTCAGATGACATCTGCTTACAGCATACTGCACAGCTTACTTTGCTCTCTTGATTGCCATAGGCCAGGATCTGAAGGCAGTCTGTTGTGATGGCAAGAAATTTAACATTTGTTTTGTTCAACAAGGCCACCATCTTCTGCAAGCCTCCAGCCAGACGTACAGCCATCTTGGCTCCCTCCTGGTGCAACAGCAGGTTGTGAAGAGTTGTGATGGCGTAGAACAGTACTGAGTCCACTGGAGAGCTGAGGAAATCACAGCACCCATAATCAGACCATGCACAAGGGTGGGGAGATTAACAAGACTATAGGAGGCTTAAGCTGTAACCAATTTAAAAGCTGACAAGAGAAAAAAATCTGGAGGCAACCATGCTGAGGAATAAGTGAATAGCCATGTAAAGAATTAATAAAGTAACTAATATATAATAACTGGATGTGTGGGAATGACACATTGGACTAATGTGATCTGAGTATTTGCTGGTATGAGCACATATGCTTAATTTAAATGAAAAAAGCATAATTACAATACAATTTAGATATCGGAGAAGCTATGATTTCATGCACCTATTTAAAATTTTTAAAAAGTTTTAAAAAATAAGACCTTTCGAGATAAGGGTCCATCATACTGTTATAATTTCTTACACTTGATCTGAATATGACTAACCCCAGCATTTTGACGAGAGCAGGAATGCCTCCTGATTTGAAGATAGCAAGCAGTCCCTCTCTATGGTGAGAGAGGTTGTGCAGGGTGCCAGCCGTGCATCTGGCTGTCTCCACATCGTTGGTGTTCTGCATTGTCCTCACAATGGCCGATACCATCTGAGGAGAGCGCATGATGGCATGGCGCGAAGCTTCTTTCTTAGAGAGCTGATGCACCATGACTGCTGCCTTATTTACCACAACCTGAAGTAAAATAGTATTAGATTATTAATAGTATTAGATCTTTATATGATTGACAAAACATGTAGTACGTATGGTTCAGAAGCAAACTATGAGTATTGCAGATATCGCTGACTTACACACATGTTAACATTTCAGTATGTGTACCATCAGCAGGTGATAATCATAAGCAAAACACGATGCATTACAAGATTTCTACCTGATCCTCATCGTTGAGTAGTTTTGTGAGTTCTGGGATGGCACGAGTAGCCAGTTCTGCATCATCTTGATAGTTGATGAGATTGACCACTGCATGTTTGAGCATCTGTGAGGGTTCAGCCAAGCGCTGCACATTTGTAGGATGAGCGCCATCAAACTGCGTGGAAGGAATCTGCATGCCCTCATCCAATGTTTCTGGGAACATGGCTGCTCTCACTCTCTGGGCTCTGGTCATGGCATATTGGCCATCAATGTCTAAGGAGGTGCACAAAACAATGAAGTCCAACAATGCACAGACTCTAATTTGATTTCAAACCAATAATGCAAGTCCAGCCACTTGATGTACATTTAGCAATAACTAATTAAAACAAGCTGTGTTATAGCAATAAATTAATCTTAAACACATTAAGGTATAAAAGACTGGATGCTATAATCAGACTTTAAGTTACAGGGAACTGTTATAAATATGCATACCTGCCACTTGGTCCTGGGTGAAGTTCTGATTGAATCCCTGCTCCCATTCATACAGCACTTGGTTGTCCACATCCTCATCCTCAGGATTGCCCTTTCCACTGAGGGAGGGTGCAGTGGTAGTAGCTCCAGAGTGAATACCAGAGTCCAGATATGACTGTTGTTGCCAGTTACTGACTGCAGCTTTGCGGTCTGGCTCCATTGCCATGTCAAGCTCCATCAGATCAGCTGTGTATAGATAGAAAAGCAATGGTAGTTGACTACAAAAGTGTACTTTTCTAGCCACTACAAACTTCCACTGGTGATTACGAGAACAGGGGAAAACGACAGCTTTAGAAAACCCACTTTAGTTGATGCAAAGAACAGAGCAGTATTGGTTATTCTGAATACAAGATTATACTTTAGGACCATCAAAATCCACAACACAAATAGGAAACGATGGTGGGAAAATTTAACTTTAAAACACTTTGTGACAACTTTGCATGCTTTTAAGCTCAAACAGTAACAAAAATGTTAAATATTCTTTTACTGGTCCATTCTGAGTTGCAATCAAGTTTAATATAGACTACACCAATCATGACTTCCATTTAGAGACATTTTACAGAAGTTAGAAAAGGTCAACAACCAGTATTACCAAGGAAAGTGGGTGAAAGTAATCTGAGAGATTTGTAAATCTTTCCAAACTTGGTGAGTTGTTTGAACAACCCTGAAGTAAAATAATCAACACAAAGTCTGAAATTATCTAGAGAGGGTCTAAATATGCAAAATAATTAAAACTTACATTGGGTTGCCATGTTTTTCGCTCAGCCTGCTGCCAGCACAGCTTCCTAATCTGAAAAAAAAAACAAAAAAAAAAAACAAAGGCATGGTTAATTGCACTAAGGCACTATTAAACATAACTGTCAATGCAGCTTGCAGCAATAATTAGCATCTCTACATAGTTCAAGGAGATCAATGATCAGACATGTAAAATGATTTTTAGGACTAATCATTACCCAGACATCCTCTAGACTTGCCCTCCCTTGAAAAAGAATCAAACTATACGGGTCCAAAAATGTTGACGCATTTTGAAGATTCACTTTCTAACAGACCAATCAAGAGACAAAGTGCGCATGCAACAATTTAGCACCTTTTAGAGGTCTAACTATTCTCAAACAGTGTGAAAAAGTTCCAGCCATTCGCAAGCCATTTGCCCATAAACAGCAGTTAAAACCTACTAAAGCACATTGCCATTCAGTCACTTACTCCGTGGGGGCCCAATTTGTCCCCTCCTCCTAGACTGCACAACTATAATTACCATAACATAAGCCCCAAGTCTACCTTCTCTATGCAAATGTACAACACCCCTTTCCAAATGAGTGAGCAACGCCAAATCCTCAACATTCCTATAAAGGCCAAGGCTATCTGTGTGCTGTTAGATAAGTTAAAAAATGTTTAAGCCTATATACAACATAACGTTCATTACCCTAGAAAACAACTGCAAAGCTGGTGTGTCTATATTTAGCACTTCAATGCTAAATTGCTAAGAATTTATTTTATCTTATCAAGTTGATGGGGTCTAATCTGAAACACAGGGACAGCATTGTGCAAATGTTTATGCATTCTTGCCACAGACACTACTTTGTATAGTAGAAGTCTAATTTCAAAGCACAGAAACTAAAAGGCTACAAAAAGGGTCAATATTTGACTCTTTTAGCGACTCTATTCTAATCTTCAAGGATCACAGAAAAAAATATATATCAAAGCCTGAATTGAAAATGTGCTGTATAACAGTCACACACAAGCAAAATCTGTGAATGTAGATGTTTCACTCATTTCAATATTTAGACGAGTTTGTCATTCAGTTATACATAAGGGGCTACTAATTACCACAAAACTACAAACACCAGACACCTTTGCAGGATAAATGAATCCACCATACTCCATTTAAAGCAGTCCACAAGTACGACATTGGTAATCTCCATTCTTTACCCTTATTCATAAAGTGCATGTAAAGCATGTATGCAGTGTTTGTAACTTATGAGTGTTGAATATAACAGCATGCTGTGTGTCTAAGCATTTGCAGAGATGCCATGGAGGAAAGAAAGTGGCTCAGCCAGCGGGTTTCAGCATCTGGAATCAATTGTGGAGATAAAGCCAGCAGCACAGAAGCCTTTTCCATTATGTGGCATAACTGCTCTCACTCACACGCAATGTTACAGCATTCACAATCCTACAACCCTTAACCAGTCTGCTCACGCCAACACAACTGCAACACAAAAAAGCAACGATATTCTGAGTTAGGAAAATCTACTGATTTTTACTTCGAGGGTAATGAGCCAGGCTTGCCCAAAAGAATCAAGATAATTCTTGAAATAGTAGGTCAAGCATTACTAAGAAACTCCTTACCCAAAAAAAAAATTGTAATACTATGTGGTGTTTGGGAAACTGGGCCTTGATTAGTGAAATTGGCTGGTGAAACATAACACTGGACTGTTACCTAAATCTCGACCAATAACATGCATTAAGTGGTCTGCACGGCATTCCTCAATTTTGTTTTTGGAGAGACCAGAGAGGTGGTCACTACCTAAAAAGAAAACTTGTTAAACAAGAGCCACTGCTCTCACAGAAAACCAAAAGGTAGTGTAAGGCCTTCACAATACATCAAGAGTGTGCTGGGGTCGGCATTGCAAAGCAAACTTTCTCAGCAGGATGTCTAAAAACAAACGGCTTGGGATCTTTACTGCACTGATGGGCAGTTCCCTGGCTAATCCTAAATTTCAGTCAAATTTATCCTGGATCGGATGAAGAACAGATGACTGCACAGACTGCCAACACATCAGCAACTACATAGGCAGCAAAAAGAGTGGAGTGGGTAAAACAATTAAACATTGAAAAGGAATCCCACACTGCAAAGCTATGAAACTACATAAGTATTTCAACAATCTGGTACCCAATCACTGTCCAGTACAAAGCAAACAGGGGTACTTGGGTGTCTAACGTCAGAAACATGGCTACCGCACTGTTTGTTTATGTGAATTCATCTTATTGGTTAAATATCAAAACATTCAGTGAAAAAACAAAACGAACTTGAACACAGGGACAATAAACTGGGTAGAGGGTTGACTCTCCATGGTCAAATGAAGGACTAATGGCCTTCCCATACTTTAGATTAAACTGTACGCAATTGAGTTCAGACTCAAGAGCAAAAAATAATAACCTGATGATTTCTAACAGAAAGGACAGGAAGCACCCGTTGGCCTTAAAATGTCCAGCAACTAGGCTTCAGCTGCTAAGCTACAATAAACAGTACTGTTTATAAGAATTGGCTGCTGACCATAACGTCTTGGACTTAAATGTATTACATGAATTCCATAAACCGGTTAGTTTCTGTATATAGGTATATACTGAGGAGCACACAGTGACAAATTAACTTGCGCAAATCACATTTGATCAACGCTGTATGCGAGCTAAGAGCTCACAACTAAAATCTGTCCAAACAGAGTAAGCTCAAATCAGTCAGCGCTGTTTTAATTTACCATTAAAAGATCAACTCGTAGCTTGGTGGATGTGTTACTTAACATACCAAATCTGAAATCGCTGTTAACAAAAGACGAAGAAGCGAACGACTTACTCAAACTGCTCCGCAAACACCCACCACGGGGCTGAATGTTTCCGGCGAGAACCACGCTGTGACGGAGAAACTCAGAAAAGCCCGTAAATAAGTCGGGGAGCGGTATTTCCCAGCAAAAGGTCGGTGCACTATCGGCCAAAAGGACTGCAAACCCACCCCAGAGCGCAGATTTCAGCAGCCCCCACCCCCACCAGCCAGACCCCATCACAACCTCGGCTCCTTGTACAGCCAGAGTCAGATTTCACTCTGGCTCCTCCTTGACTTCCTTTCAACACACGACGGCCAAACTACACTTTAAAGCCTTTGTTTGCCAACCGAGAGAGCACACAAAAAGAATTATATTTACCCACGATGCAATTTCACATCTAATCATATTAGCTAGCATCTAGAACCTTACTATGCTGGAGGACACGGCGTTAATGTCGTCTCCGCTGTGACGAGACCTGGAACAGCCAATTCAAACAACTCAAGATCAAACCTGATGTGAACATTCAAATCATGTTAAACTCTCACAACAAATAACGCGGGCATCCAGAAAACGGCGCCGGCTGTTTGTGAATGCGTAACTAAAGCCCATTTAAATTAGCTAGCTAGGTTAGCTAAAGGCACCTCATGGGAAAACCACAAAACTGGAAATTTGTGTTGCCAGTACTGAATCCACATTCTTCTGAAGAACTCAGAACAGACAACCCACGAAAATAAGTTACCCAGCTTAAACAGTCAACCTGAACACCAACATCCAACTTGAGGACGCGGTCCCAATATTTCGAGATACTAAATACTAATGTTTTTATAGAGTTGCGAAGAAAAACGACCCCTGAGATCCACACCAGCTAACGTTAAGCCTTACACAAGCCAAACCTGTAACCGTTTTAGTAGCGTAGCTCTACGCTAGCAGTAGCTCGCGTAGAGAGCGTCAAACGCTACGCTAGCAAGCTAACCCGGTCCAAACACATACACAAAACAACAAATATAGTAATGTAGCCCTTTTAGGAAAATAAGCGCCAGGTTTACTCAGAACCTCATTTTCAACTCGAAACATATTCAGCTAAACCAGTTTAGCCAACTGGTGCAAGAATACACACAAGACACGGGCAGCGGGTTTACCTACATAACCGAGAAAAAAACGCTACTGGAAGATCACGAATCCTTCACATCTGGAACACGACACTTACCTGTGTGAAACGGCGGGATACTCCTTTATCTGTCAGCAGTCTAAAGTCAACAATTTCGAGGACAATCCGTATACAAAATGTGTATAAATCACCCGCAGTACACTCCACCTCCTCGGTGAATAAGGGGGGTTCTGCTCCCTCTCTCCTCCAGGAGCAAAGTAAGATGGCGTCAAACCATTAGAGCAAAGCCATTATAAAAACTCCTGCGGCCAATGTATCCTGGCGCCTTGTTGAAAGTAGATCCCAGTCGTGTGTAATTGACACGACGGGGGGGAAAGCTAATACGAAGAGAGAAACACGGATAGTAAAAATATAATTTTGTTGTGCGTGATATGATTTCTTATAGAGGTAATAGCTTATGAAAGAGCCTTCGATTGACCTCGTTTCTGTTTGACGACTGCGCAAGAATACATCGACTGCAGTGTGGCCAACGGACGCACCTACTCGTTAAGTTTTATGATCGCTGCAGCGGTGAGTCCGAGTGAGTCGGAGGAATCTGGACCATGTGCGTCTGCTAGAGTAAAGTCTGTGTTTTCGACACAAGTAAAAAGAAAAATTGATGTTAATGTTGTTATTATGTTTTTGTGACATTGTGTGTGTGGGTTTTTTTGGGGTGGGGGTGTGCGGGGTAGTTGTTGGGAGTGGTGAGGGATTTTTTCACATTCCTGTTTAAATCTGAGATCCAACGACAGATTAAGATGTGTCCATTTATATATTAGCTTTCTGAAAGGAAGATGAAACCATCCAAAGGGTTATTTGGCTGTATGTAAACAGTATTGTTGTCTATTCTGTTTAATTACCCTATAAATATCGCACGTCGACTTCTCCGCCTCCTGTTAGCAATCCCCCCGCCCCCACCCCCGATCTAGCCTAGCTAGCCTAAGGAAATTAGCCAGTTTGTGTTTTCACAATGACATAACAACCTTCCTGTGTCATATACAAATTAGTGTAGGAAGTTCCTTTGTTCTGGACACGTAGTACATATTGAGCTAAATGTCGTCATATAGTATACAGTCATGACACTCAATTAAACTTTGTTGTTATTATACCATATAATGATACCATACTACTTTATGCAGTATAACGAACCTATGCTAAGATATTTATCCAGTGCAGTGATAAAAAATAAAAATAAAATAACAACAGTGTAAAGACAATAGACCAAAATCAGTGGGTGCATAAGCAGGAAATACTATATATGTGCATGAACAGGAACTGTTGGTCAGAAAGTAGGGAGCAACTTACAGTTCCTGTGCTTTATAATGTATATATATAACTGGAAATGTACAGTTTGTTGAGAAAAATACTATTACTATGCACACTGTAATATAATGTTTATCAGTATCATTGTCTTTCAGTAATATTTGGAGCTAATTTCATAATATCTGACAGGTAATGGGGGTGGGACAATACCCATGAAATAGCAGTTTGTATTTAGTTGTGTATTGATAACTAAAAGCGCCAGATCGTTTTAAAGGAGAGCACACTAACATCGTTTTCTATTCTGAAAATGGGTTTGAATACAGAAATCTGTCCAGTCAAAACAAGCAGTGTCAGTGTTACAGTACATTTAGCACAGAGATCCAGGTTTCAGGAAGGATTTGTTCATTAACTTTATTAATTCAAGTTTAAATGTTATCCAATATCATGATACTGAATAAATGTCTATGCTGCCCAGCACTAGTCTCACATGTAATGTGGAGTTGGTACTGTACCATAGGAAATAAGGCTCCTAAGACATTTGTTGCTGAAGGACATGGTTTAACAAAATGAATTTGCTTCTGTCTGTTCTGTGTATTGTGTATTTGGAAACACTGCTGCCTTCCTGTCAAACTGAAAATTAGTTGTAAAAATATATTATACAATGCTTATACTCATGTAATAACTTACCTGAATTAATAAATAAACTTTCCTAGGCAGTGGTCACACACTTTATGATGTCAGGCCATAAAACTAAGACCTGTTTTAATATATTGCTGATACCAGAACAAAACCTTATATGTACATTCATGTGGTTTTGGGGTTTTACAAAATTTAAAAACATCTGCTGCCTTATTTGTGTGTAAAGTCCACGATAAACAAACAAAAAGAAATTGCCCAAAATGACTTGGAAAAAAGTCTGGTTACATAGACGTACATTACAAGTAAAATATGTTTATTTTGCCTTTCTTTTTTCCCTTCATTTCGCAGCAACAGCAACAATATCCAGATGCTGGTGTTTTTTGTGCATTAGTATTTATTTAGCAGGACCAAGTCATTGAAACATGTGTCTGACCCCTCGTCAGCATAAGTTTGACAGGCTTTCAAGATGCTTTACGTATCCCTGTCTTGTACCCAAACAAGTTACCATTTATTCCCTCCATTTGAGTCATGTGTTTTTACTAGGCTTCACATCCAAGTATTCGTAAACACTGTAACACACCGAGGGTATCTTTATAGTTTCCTACACAGGTTAAAAAACATTAAAAAACATAATACAGTTTGCATTAGCTGTATCTTTTTTGAAACAATAATACTAATAATAATACTAATAATGAGAATACTGTACCTTCATACTAAGTACTACAATGTGTGATTGTAACATAAGAAAAATGCTCTATGCTGATAATGTGGAGTTTTATTCCATATAAGGTATAATTCTCATTTCAGTAATGAAGACACAGTGTTAATGCTTTGGAATCTTTTTATTATCACACATGGATAACATTATCACTGCTTATGTTTTTTTTGTTTGTTTTATACAGCAATTCTCTTTCTTTGTGACTATGACACAAGAAATACATTAAGCATTAATAATAAAATGACAAGTATTTTCTTTCCTCAGTGAACTGTAATAGCAAAGTAAACAAGTGCAAATTATGCAGTGACAACTGCCATACAGTCAACACAGCTAATGACACGCATTCTTAATTTGTTTTCCCTCTGTTTTATTGTGAAAATAGACATGCAGTTACAATTTGAAGGGCAGTTGCTCATTAAATGCTCATAATCATCAATGATTATTAGCTGTCTGTTGATGAATGATGTTCGGTTCTGCTCATATCCGTAATATTAGGACTCTGATGTAGAGTTTAGGTGCAATAAATAAATAAATAAATAAATAAATAAATAAAACGTTTGCTGGTAACTAGTACAGCATGAATTTTAGTTCTTTAGTTCTCTGTCCTGTTTGCTGGACAGAATATCATGCCTTTGATTCTGTTCAAAAATGTTGCATAGTGCTTATAAAATACCTCTGCATATGTTGATCATACATCATTTATTGGTAGCTGTAAAAAAAATATCATACATTGATTGATCAGAAACAAACATACTACATGTATGATTAGCCTGCGCTTGTAAATGGAAACTTTTAGTCATATTAAGATCTTTGCTACTGTGTTTTTGGCATGCTGGTTTTTAAAATAGTCTGCAAGTTCTTCATAAAGGACTGCATTAAAACATTTTGAATGCAAGACCCTTGTAATGCCCTATTTGTTCCAGTTCCAAATAGCATATTTGGGATGTTGATAAATGCTAAGCGTTATGAATTAAGTAAATAAAGGTTGGAAAAAAGTCAAAAATCTTTCTGATATTCATGAAAGCTCTGTGTACTGTGTCCGACTTGTATCACGGCTGGAAAATTCAGCACATGAATTAAAGAAAAAAAGAAAGAGACATGCGCACACACACAAATATACACACACTCACAAATGCACAAAACAGGATTACATATGCATCGCCCACTTTCCCCCAGTAGGCTCAGGATGAGTTTAGAAGGCACAGGTCTTGCGCATAGCCAGGAGTGCTAGTTTACCTAAAGAAGAGCTGAGGTCACATCCCACAGGGCTGCCATGGGATGCATCGAGCTCCTTGCTTGTGTTTAAGCAAGAGAGAAGGAGAGTGAGGTGGTGGTGGGTTTTTGTGAGAAAAGCAGACTTTTCCCTTGGGATGCCAGTGGAATTGATGCAGTGTACAAAGGGGAGGGGCACCTTTCTCTCTGCGTGAAAGGAGGGGGCGAGCTAAAACCCACTTGTGTGCTCACACGATTGTGTACCTTGACCCCAACTTAGCTAAAGGTCTCGAACCTACATCCTGGCATCCACAGTAATGTTGGGCCAGATCCGGACTCCTCAGGGATCCCTTGTGCCATTACATGGCATAGACAGACACATGGCACTTTCCTCCTTGAACTATGTGGCATTGGTGGATGGGAGAGATTGTGTTAGAACAGGTTAAATAAAATGACACTGTTAATAAATAGATATGAATATAGATTTGGTCTGTTTTCAGCACACTGGTTGAATTGGTTGAAAGTAGAGAATCGACCGAACCTCTTTCTCATGAAGATGGGTACTTGCCAACAACATGCAGAAGCAACCTAGTGAGGCAGGGAAAACTGAGCTGGAAACGTCATCTTATCCCACTTCTGTTCTGGCATAATATAACATTAGTAGTCCGTATCAGTTACAATAATACATGTGCATGAAATAACAGTGAAACTCTTAATAATGCTTTTTATGATTATATACATGCAAATTCAGTATAATATTTGGTAGCCAGTGAGATGACTGAGTGCTTGAGGGGTGTAATTCATGGAATTACATTAATTTGAGGGAAATCACAGCAGGTTAGCCTCATTTTTTTGAGCTGGTTTAACTCGTTTAAACAAATAATATATCCCAACATGCTCAGTTGACAAGTATTTAGTCTGCAAACCTAAGAATAAAACACAGTGTATGTTGATGTATAAAATTATTAAATTACAATTTCATGAAAAGAAAACAATTATAAGTATTTCATAGCTTTTATTACTCCTCCAGGATATGAGCATTTCTTGGTTTATTAATAAAAGTGTAGATTTCTAATATTAATATATATACAAAAATGCTAGAATTCCCATGTAGCTCATTTCAGTTATTTAAAATATTTTAAATGATTAATGTAATAATAATAATAATCTAGTAATAATAATATTATACTATAAACAAAAATATTTTGAGTGAAAAATACAAAACAGCAAATAAAAAAAAGGGTTCTTATCAGATGTGATTAAATTGCCATCTTCTACAACTTTTTCAGCGTATAAGGAGATTTACCTTTTAACTCTTACATCACAATACTCCAGACGCCCAGCAATTCTCAGACATCGAAGCGTAATCTCGCTCACATAAACAAATACAAAACCCTCCTTTAAGCACCTCGGCTCAAAATTCTCTTCAAAGTTTCCCTGCTTTGTGAGCCTGCACAGGCAACAATATCCGACCGCAGGTCAGCCCCTTTTGTGTTCCATTTCATTGTAGGGTTCAAAAACACAGATTAAAGAGTTGGTCAGCCACCCCCTCCACATTCATCGGCTCTGCTGTTATCCCAATTGATGCCATAGAAAACCCTAATACCGAATAAAAGTTTGAGCTTCCCATCTCAATGCAGCGCTGTGCATCGTTGCTCTAAAAAAGAAAGCCCCTTTTAATGACTACATTAGAACATTTGGAATAAGGCCTTTAGTTTGATGAACTATTTATATTCTTAACAACAATACAAAATGATTTTTAAAAAAATGTTCTTTTATATGCGAAAGAAATCAATAACCAAAAACAGTCATTGTTATGATTTTTTTTAGATTTGATATTAGGTAAAGTTTCTACATCTTTTTTTTACAATATAAGAAGAAATATATTACAATTAGAAATCATTGTTGCTTATACTGTTTGTAATATTTTTCAAGCAACCAGCATTATTATTATTATTATTATTATTATTAAATAAGGTCCACTTGGGTGCATCGAATTGTTCATGTTTATATTTAAAATTTAACATTGGTCGAATACCAACAAAGTTTCATACTGACCTTCATTAGCCTTAATAAAATCCATAAATTGAATGAATTATTGTGTTTTATATAAGATCACGCACCCAAACAATGCAATATAAATACATAGTTCCGCAGGAAATGAGTGGCTCTTTATTTACAAATAGACTGTCAGTCCCAATAATGCCTTAAACAATGATTTCATTGTGTCTATTATTATCTACTGTTTACATTAGGTATCTCTGTCTTATGTGTGTATGTATCTATTATGTATTTATTATTAATCACAAAATGTACTTCAGTTGTATGTCTTATCAAGATTCACTGAAGAATTGTTTGAGGTGGGTTTCTGTGACAGGGCTTGTTCTGTTCTTGTTGATTTCATAAAATTATTGCCTCCAAGTTTTAGTTTGGTGCTGTGCTGCTCGTATTATAATATGATAAGCTGGTAGTCAAACACTGACTGGCAGGCACTTAGATTGTCTACAAACAATAAGTATCCCTCATCTGCACTGTACCATCCAAAACACATTACACATCTATTCAATCCAGGGAAACACTCGTCATGCGCGGGAACCGAAAAAAGACGAATCAAAGCTAGCAAAAAGACTATAATGGTGGTGAAAAAATTGCTTTTTTTAAAAGGAGGGTGAGAGAAAGGGAGCGAGAAAGAGAAAGGGAAAAAGAGAGAAAGAGCAGGAACGGGAGGAATATAATCTCATCACACAGCGTCCACGGTCCCTATTTACATCGAATGCAAAGAGGGCACGTCCTCCTGAACATCCCTGCTGTGCAGAGTGAAAAGCATGAACAAATCAAAGACACAGCTCATCTGTGTTTATATTTTCACACAATGAAAAACCTTCTCTTTGTATGGCATCACCCCCCCACACACACCAACCATTCTTTTATGATTGTATGAAAAATGCGGACACCCCACCCCCCTTCAATCTCTCCTCCTTCCTTTTTCTCAATATTTAGGATAATTAACATCTTTCAGCAACATTTCCACATTAGCGTTTTCTATGTTTTATATTTTTATTCAGATTATAGCCTCATTTTCAGCACAGAGCTGCCTAAGCCTGGGTCTCTGGCCCTGTTTGACTTTCTTCATTTACAGCATTGTATTGCACATTTGTTTTAGATTTACAGGGGTCACATAAAATGGTCTTCCCTACTCGCCTGTCACCTGCCTGCCTGTCTGTCCCTCTGACTTTCTTTCTGTGTGTCTATCTTGTTTGTCTGACTGCCTTTCTATATGTCTGAGGAATAAAGGAAAGCTAGAGCTGATTGAATAATACCTGATGATGGACCCCTGCTCTTTCCACACAGACAGACAAAAATGGCTTACACCCGTCTCTCCTCCCTCCTCCCCCTTGAGATACATAGTCTTTCTTCGTTCTCTGAGCCAAACCTGGCTGATCTGTTAACTTTGCAGCATCTGCATCATTAGCAGGCATTTGCATTCCACCCAATAGCATCATGCCTGGATTTCCTGAAATTTTCAGCTGAGTACCGCATGCATTTTTCAGAGAGGCTGACAGACAGAGAGAAGTGTGCAGAGAGCAGAAGTTGACTGACGGCTGCTCGTCTTTAGTGTGTTTTCTCATGTTTGTGTGTGTGTCTGGGTCTGTGTGTGTAGATGGAATGTGAAGAGTGTGTGACTGTGCGTGTGTGTGTGTTTGGAGTTGCAGCAGCCTTGTCTGAACCTTCTGTATTGTTCTCACCACGGTCCTCGCCACAATCCTGCCGATATAAGGAGACACACATGCGAGTGGAGGCAATGACTGCTAAAAATGTGCTTGCATTTGTAATTTTGGAACTGTTCGATGCTCATATTAGAATTGCAAATGTTGACTGTTGTGACACCTCTGGTTTGATTTAGCTAGCAACATATGAAAAGGAACTGAGTGGGGTACAACAAATTCACATGCATTGACTTACACTTACAAACAGTAACTGGTAACAGTACACTCCTCTCTCCTCAATAATACTGTGTCCTTTGCATCCAAGTATATCCTATCAGCAAACTGAGATTTCAGCAATTTTGAAATGAGTAACATACCACTTACTATAGAATATGTTTTACATATTGCTGCAGTAATCTGTCATACTAGAGAAAAGCTTCCATGGTAACAGTGCACTTATGCCCTTTATACATTTGAGTAATGTAAAGAATATGGTTGCTCACCTCTTTACGACTGCTATGGACCATTAGCATGTTACACCGACTGACTAGCAGTATATATGTAGACTTGCACCGCTCCTTTCCCGTTGTATTCCATGTGTTGGTTCTTTGACCAGCTAAAAAACAATGAACAGCTACAAAGAAATAAACGCTAACCCAAATCAACGCTGCCGTTTTTTATGTGAAATACGTAGACTGAACTCTGATGTGAATGCTATCCCTTGTGAGCTCAACTTTCATGTATGCCGGCGACAGATGCAGCTTTTGGGTTTTTTGGGGGCAGCTCCCTGATATTTTAAGTCCAATTTTCTATGGTTTGATTTGGGGACGATGGGCTTGATGCCGGGAAGCGGTGGGAGCAAGTCTGCAGACTCAGCGGGGGCCATTAGACATGGTGTGGTGGCCGACTTAAAAAGAGTTCAAGAGCTCCCGAAAGAGAGGGGAGGGGGAAGAGGCCCCAAAACTTTCACTCCTTCAGCCTCCTGTAAAGCTGCTATTGATGCTGCAACTGCTAGTGTTGTTGTAACTGTTGGTAGGGATGCACCGATACGAGAATCTTGGGCAAGTGCCATTATCCAGTGTGGTTGTGCACATATCTGCCGATTCTGATACCAATGCTGGTCCATGAACATTTATAAGATAAGAACATATTCTAGATAACAAGACTGGATAGATCTACCAGCATTAGCATCAGCAGTAGTCTTTTGTAGAAGATTATGAATGCAGGAAAATTAGTACAAGAGAGATATTTTTGCACAGTAGCCCAGCATCGCATCATTGCACAGTAAAATACCTAAAATAAAGAAAATAAATGATCAATGATCGGTCAAATCTGAACATTGCTCAGATGCCAGTATTATTATTTTTTAAGAAAATATTTACAGATAGTGATAAGATTCCAATGTCATGAAGACCTAGCTGTTAGTAATCTAGTTACTATTTTTGTGCCAGCACTTGTGTGTATATTGTACAGCCAAAAGCATTAACAATTAAAAGCAAAGAGACTCAACAAACATTTAAGTTTGTTTTTACTGCAGTCTTTGTATAATTGAAACCTGCAAGGTATGGTAATAAATTTTGAATGTAGAATATGTAATGCAACTTGCAGTAAGTACAAACACATGCCAGTGATTATCTCTGCTTGTGATTGTCTCTAAATGTCACGTCAGACAGTAAGGATCGAGTTTAATTATTTTTGATTAATTAATATGCTAGACCACATACAGAATTCAAATTTATTTGGACTGATTTAATAATTTGCTGTTTTTTCAGTGTCTTATATATTGTCAAGACATGAACTGACTATGGAATGGAACGAATATTAAAGCCACAGATGTGAAGTTTACTCTAACAAGATGACATATTTTTAAGTTCTACTATTCCACCCAGCGTGGACACAAAGGATTAGATGAATTAGTCTGCTTTTAGATATTAAACTTGCAAACTAACCACTATAGATCTTTGTATTTGGTGACTTATACATTGTAAAATCCAGCAGTGACCATAATGCTGTAGTCCCTAGTAGAACCTTTTGCCCTCATAAATCTTAAAATCCATGCGTGAAATGTTGTGCTTAATTTGTATTGCCTAAGTTGTATTCTATGTTGTTAAATTGTCTTAAATTGTACTTAAAAATGTTGGCACATTTGAAGGGCACGTACATTTTTTTGGTCTCAAGGAAAGTGTAGTGCTGCAGCTACTCCTAGCTACTTGTAAATCCTCCGATAAAACAAACAGGTAGATTCATTTTAATACTAATATCTATACACAGTAGGAAATATTCCCTAATCCTAACAAACATGGACGAGCAGCTTCATGAAAGATTAACAATAACTGAGAATGGTGGTCTCTCACAACTACAGACAGACACAAGTGAACAATGGCCTAAACATGCTCAGAAAACTTGAGTTAAAGCTCCACCATCCATTCTTGACCAAAACTGTCCTTCATTAAGTCACAAAATTGATGCCAATGATAAGGCTGCTATTTGGAATACAACCACTTCAGTGAACGAAATACCCCTAAAAATAACCAGCACTTCCCCATGCAGCTCATTACTCAGCCGTTACACATTTTAATGATGCCAGGTTACTCTGACTCTCACTGTTAGTTTAGCCAAGCAGTGAGTTAATTGTTTATAAAGTTTTTTTTTGGACGTGAGGGGTTTGAAGCTCAATATGGCTCTGTGTGTGTGTTGGTTTGGACCTTGTGCTGTCCCCAGCCACAGTCTCAGCAGGGGGCTCCCAATTATGCTACTGATTAAGATACTCTCACGCGGAAAAACCTAATTGGCTTCTCGCTGAAGAGAACTGCTCATTTTTTTTGCCGCTGCTGACATAAAAAGAGAGTTACAGAGAGCGAAAAACAAGACCATCACTATCCCTCAATCCATTTTTCCCCAGTGGCGGTGGTTATTTTGAAGAATCTCATACCGAGAACAGCTTTGCCAGACAGCTCTCTCTACCTGTTGCCACCATCTTGTTTTGAGATAACAAGAAGGCTATAGGAGCAAGAGTGGAGCACATTTTGAGATAAACAAGGCAACTGCATCATCTCTTATCGCCTTCAAATTAATTTTTAATCTCAGACTTATCTACTTGACAGCTGCTAAGAAATACACATGCTCTCCTCGATCTCATTTGTTTTTCCTGCTGGCTGTGCTGCCTCTGTTACTCTCTGGTCCCCGGCCCCTGATAAGACTCTTTGTGAAGGCCGGTTGTGTGTATGTGTGTGCGAGAGCCAGAGAGACGAGAGAGCAGGGGAGGATGGGTAGGCTAGTGGTGGTGGTGGTTGTGGTGGTGGTGGGAGGGGGTGGCTGGTGACATTTGTTCCTGGGTTTTGTAGAGGACTCCCTGCTGTTTTCTGCTGGGCTAAGCGAGAGCCTCAAAGTGAGCTGGCCAGCCAGCCCTCCAGGAGCTCTAACTATCTACCCTTCCCCCATTCCCTCATCCACAGAATGTGGCATGAATACATGATGACACATACACACATTTTCTGAGTTAAAAATCTTAGAAATGGCCAGGCTGTAAACAAATCAACACATACCACAGCACACTTGTAGCATTAGTTTCATTCATAAATGCAAAATAGCATAGCATTCAAACAATTATGCATATGGTGATGACGTGCTGCTGCCCCAGTACTTCAGTTCATAGCTAGCTGTATAGTAGCTAAAACAGCAGGCTAGTAGTTGATCACATCTAGAAAAAGTACACACTATTGTAACAGATATTCCTGTCATTTATATGCACTGGTGTTTGACAGTGAGTGCTTTCACCACATATTCATTTATCTCTCTGAAACATCTCCAACCTGAAGCAATCATTCTCCACTTGAATTTGAAGTGATACCGTGCACACTCTTACACCCTGGGTGCTTCGTTTTACGTGCTAGTGGTTTCTATGATGATCCATGATTGCTATCGTATCATTTTTATATCTTTATTGAATTGGATGATCCTTATGGTCATGTGTGGTGCACTGGAGATGTAAGAGTGCTACTGAATTACATGGATAATACAAAATAATTACTCAGTATTATTTGTATTTGCACATAAGCAGTTATATATGTCAGGCCATTTATATGATGTTTCACATTTCCCAAAACTGATTCTAATGTTTTTCACTTTAAGTGCATTCCCAGATGATCTCTCGCACTTATTCAGTCTACAACCCACTTGCTAGTTTCTACCTGTGGTACCTGAAGTCATTTCAGATATGACAGTGAAGGTAGTAGTTTAACAATTAGTTTAAAGCAAATATGGTAATACAGACCAAATAACCAAAGGCAAGAGGACAGAAAATTAAAGTTCAGGGTAAATAAACATTCCGGCATAATTCTAATAATAATTCTGTCATGGACCTGCAGGCCAATTTCATAAGGAATTTTAACATCATCGGTAAATAGGATTTTGTGTGTCCATGCTTGTGTGTATGTGACTTTATAGTGAGGTAAGGAATATCTCATGCCTTCAGCTCTGGACCCCCTGCTGTTTTTAATCAGTAATATTATTATGCCTGAGACTGGTCACCCTCACTGTAATTTTCTGTGTGTGTGTGTGCACCTGCATGTGTGTTAGCACATCATCATTGTTATTGCTTTGATTGTGCTTTGGTGCTACCTGATGTTGGTGAGGAGATAGGAAAGAAAATGTCTATTGTTCTCCAGTTTCCAGCTTTGTCATTTTCTTACATGTGCAAACGGATTTTCTAAAATTGCTGTTTTAAAATGCACCTGAAATCCTTAAAGGGGAATTCCACAGAGTCATTCAGAGGGCTTTGGTAAGAAATTGTGAATTGTTTAGAGAATTACCATCTTTTTATAGTGGTAGTGATATGAAACATGGCTTAGTGTCTACAATGCAAATATAGATGTTTTATTAATAATCCAAAGTGGCCAGTGAACGTGAGTGTTTAATGGTAAAAAGCGGTCAATCCAAAAAAAAAAAAAAAAACTTACCACATATACCCCGTAACCTTAAGAGTACTTGAAATTCGTCCTAAAATTTAATTTCAAAAGTATTCTAAGACAATGTCTCAGACAACAGGCAGCATGTTCATAACCATTTCATTCAGTAACTCTCTGTTAGGGAGCTCGTAGAGGCATTACACTATTCAGATGTTTGGTTCCCACCACCACTGTGAACAATTCTAATACTGTAAGCTTCTCTAGATAGAGCCATTTCACATCAAATCACCCTGCATGACTTTGATAGAATCCTTAGCATTTAATTTTGCAAAAAATTTGAAATATCAGTGGAATTACCCTTTATAAAATCAAGAACAAACAAAGCAATATAATTTTTGGCTCAGGTCAGAATTGTTTTATTGAACACTCATTGTACGGTTGTTTTATTGAGCAGTCTTTGTACGGTTGTTGAACATTTCTATTGTATCACTGCAGTTTTTGTCTCAACCAGTCACCAACATTTAAAAGTCACGCCTGCACTTAAAATGTATTCTATAATATAAATATACATATCATACTAAAGTGCTGTTACGCTAACCAATGTTATTTCATCTAATGCAAAAAAAGAGCATATGCTTTATGAGATTTAATAGCACCCACAACCAAACAGACTGGATCATATGCTCTTGGTCACGCCCCATGTCATCATCAGGTTGATGGCATGAAGAGTACAATGGGTCTGTAAAAACGAGTGAGTAAAAACGATGATCGGGCACAATGATTATGTTTAACTTGAGTTAAATATCTGTGTTGTCTTGCATTTCGCATCCACACTAGCATACTTGTTTTTTTGGTACAACATAACCAAATAAGAATGCATATATTAGTCCAGTAAATAATCTCCAGATTCAGTGTGGAAATAAAAAATGATCCATATCTTATATCTTTTTTTTACCCTGAAAAAAAATTTCATGTTTCATGTCATTTAAGCTTTTACCAAGACAACAATACTTTACCACCCTGTGACTAAATAATATTTTTACATTTTTAAAGCCACGGATTAAATATCGTTAAAGGATTCTGCTTTTAACACCTTCTTTTCAAACTGTCCCCATCATGTATTTGATAGCATTGTTTCATTTCCATTATTTTAAGCCCTGCTGTGTCCTATTTATCAACAATAATTCGAAATAATTCAAAGGTTATTGTATCATTAATTCTGTAATGTAAATTATCATTAGCTGTTGTTGCTCTGGGCCAAATATTGTCTTCCCCATAAAGTTATTGCATTCATAACATGATTCATTTTATACAGTAACATATAGAATGATCTAAATCAACACTAAATCAAGCCAGTAGAAATGCTTCAACAGTACATTTCTCAAATAGCTCCAAATGACTGTAGATGAACTGTACAGTGGGCTGTACTAAGGAGCATGCAGTTGCTGCCACATTTGGGCCCAACAACCAACAATTTATAACAGCATTTTAAAAAACCATAATTGGACAATGACAGATAAAGTTCTATTATTAAAATGATAATAATATAAAACTTAAAATCTCTCTCTCCCTCTCTTTCTGACTGAAATAATGACACCAGTTATTGTAACTAGATTTTACCTTGATTATTATTGTTATTATTATTATTATTATTATTAATAATGTTGTTTTCATTCCATGATTATGGCTTATCATACTAGGCCTACACTAGATGGCTTGGCCATGATTTGATTGTAGTCACCACACAGTCTGTTGTTGTATTCTGGTGTTCAACCGTTCTCTCTGACAATCTGTTGTGTCGTGTCAGTCCTGGGATGGAGTAGTAATGGTAATTAGAGTTTAGTTGGATATGGACAGTATGTAATGTTAAGGATTCATAAAGGAAGTAATTTTCTGCCTGTCTGAAGCTCAGCAAAACCTCTCTATATAAGGTCTATAGCAGGTACAGTTACATTGTTTAATATTATCTATTACTTCTTAATATACTTTTAATTATTTTCAAAACCTACACACAAATGATGTTTTTTAGGTTTTGTCAAAACAGTTTTTAATCCTTTAAGGCCATTAGAACAACCTACAGCATCATGTACTTTGAGACAGACTGAGATATCAAACAACGATATGGTAGCTTTAAATGGAAACAATTAAACCTCCATCTTATCATTGTTGCTCTCTACATTTAGAGTAATTCTGAACAGTGATTATAGGCTGTGTGACCCTGGACATATTCAGTGTGGTGTTTAGTCTTTGCTGAAAGGAATTCAGGGTCATGGTATAGCCATTATAACTTCAGTGTCCTCTCTACCATCATAATCTATGATAAGATTCTATAATAAGATTCTTCCTAGCAACATTAGCATCCTTGTGCTGGTACCATATGTTAAAATACTTAAACATGTATTCATGTAATCATTTAATACAATAAATACAATACAACAATAAATTGTATTCTTAATACCCATTTAAGTATGCATTCACATGAGAGAACAGACCCTTTTAAATACCTGTATTCAGTTTATGTAAATTCTAACTATAGAATGTAACGTTCTGAGGAAAACAGGATGGAGAAAATGTTATTAGTACAAGTTACACAACTAATTAGACCACTGATAATGAATCTATTTTGTATGCAGAATAAAAAGATTTGGCGTACTATAAATGTAGCTCTTTAGCTGCATTATGCATCTAGTAAAAAACAGCAGGGTGAATAGCATTTTAAGATGCAGATTACAGAATCAACATTAGTTCTCATTGCCTCCCATTGCAACAGCTTTATCTTATGATTGCTGTGACAAATGTAGTCAATTTAGTCTAAACTACCTGTCCATGTGTCATTTAGTTAACGTCGAAACGGGAGACTAAACTGCTGCTACTCTCATTATGGAAACTGTGAAGTATATCATTTCCCAAGAGCATGAAGTGCTGGTTTAATTTGATGGTTGTAGGGTGCCAAAGTGGGGTTAAATGCAATTTCTGTGCATTTGAAAAAGTGGATTGAATTTGACCGTGTACTGTAAGAGAGAAATTCATACTACATACATCAGAAAGCCATGAATTAGAATGTTTATTAATACACAGTACAAATGGTTTTGTTCAAATTTGATGAAGCCTCTAATTATTTCATGTCTGATTATTTTTGGGATCTTATTAAACTAGATTGATTCACTCTCTTTGTTATCAATGCTTGATAGAGATTTATTTTGTGCATTTGTGCAATAATTGACATTGACTGATTTCCTCTTACAAAGAAATAACATTTTATTTTCTCTTCAGTTTTTATCTTTTAAAAAAGTGTGCATCGTTTTCTAAAGGGTTTGTTTTTTGACAAAGAACTGTGGGACTCAGATGGCGTTTCACTTTTGCAGTGACACGGTGTCGGTCCCTTTAGCCGCAGATGTTAAGGAGATTTTTACGCCTGTTCTGTGCTCAAGGGTCCGGAATGGTCAGGGAATGCACAACTGGGCAGATAAATAGGCAGAGTGTTGAGCAGTATGTCGGAGAAAATCATACAATGAATACAAATGAATAGCAATAAAAACACAATCCATAATAAATTTATGAGCGTAGAGATCGGGACTGGTTTCTGATATACGTGAAGGAATATTGATACTGAACTCAGTGACCATAGACATAGAGATAACTCATTTAAAATGCACAGAGTTGGATATGATGTCAAAAGTCAGAATATACATCATAATATCATGGAATAAATCTAGAGACACTCAGCGTGTATACAGTGCAGGGATACACCACTAATGTAGCTGGAAGGAAACTGGTAGGTGGAGTAAAGCATGTTATGACCAAATTCATTTGCCTGTTTGCCTAAAAATAGTCCTGCAAGGTGAATTTCAGTGATGCATTTCTTCTTGTTAAACATGCTTGATATCTCCAAATTTGAAATAATTAAGATGTGAGATGCATATTGCAGTATGCCTATACATTCAGATATTTACCATGCGTGAGTGATCACCAGGCTTCATGCTTCAATTCTTTATTGTCTGCAGCTGCTCCTGAAAAATCTTCTGCTAGTTTATGGGTAATAGTTTTTAGTTATCAGTGCTATTATAGTGAACAGGGATCAATATAATCAGATATTATTCAACATTATTTATCATTAGTGTGCATGTGAGTATTTTACACACACACACACACACACACACACACATATAAATGCATGTGTTGTGTGAAGTGTTGAGAATTATCTGCAGTTTTGGAAAGTTAAAATAAATAAAGAAACACATTTTCAGACTGTTGTAATTTGGAATACAATAATTAGAAATGCATTTCGTTGACTTATGATTGTTTCCTCTAAATGTGGCTTTACATAAGTAATTTACATAAGTAATTCTCTGCATCGCTTGACATTCTCTTCTGCTGTGTTGATGACCATAAATTACTCCCAATTGGAAAAAAAAACTATGTTTATTTTCTCTGAGTTCATGTCCCTGTTCTCCATCTATTTCTCCTTGCCTCCACCTATTCTTGAGCAGATATAGGACAGAGGTTCTCGTTATTGATTAAGATTCTGCTCAGTTAATGCAGAGTCTAGCTCTGACTAAAATAAAACCTGAGTGAGAGCAGGGAGAAAAAAGAGTAATGAGGTACCATTAGCATTAGGCAGCGTGTCACCTTGGCAGGTAAAATTGTCGTGACGTTGATATAATTGGGTGGTGGAGCGTCTCGGTATGAGTTCTCCATCACACAGTGCACACACATATTGCATTATTTAGGAGAGAAAGACACGACACAGCCAGGTAGCAATCCCCTTTCACACCCCATTAGCTAGCACTGATCCGGTGCTGGCAAAGTGCGGCCCGATCCATGGCGCACTAATTATTTTACATCAGTCACAGTATTTTTCCCTCTACAAATGTGACCAGCGATGCATAATTATGAGCACTGGGGGTTCAGGGCTGGGCAAGGACGTAGAAGCAGTTACTGCAGCTATTTTTGAGGGAACTAAGTGAACAATCATATCCACGCCCAACTCTGGGATGTGCACTGGGAGTTAAAACAATGATGAGAAGGTCAATGTTACAAACTAGCTAACGCTGAGAATCATCGTCTTTGCCAAGAGGTCTGTAGAGTTACCACTTGGAGCAGACTGAGGCGTTTGCTGCATTCTAGCAAGTTTTGCAGATGAACGAAATTTTTATGTATTGAACAAAGAAATCACAACTCTGCAGTACACCATGCAGCACCGAACAATCACCATACCTTCTTCACCCCAGCATTCTTTCTATGATCTACCAGTAACAGCACCATACACAAACAGCACTCGCACCTTTAAAAGTTCCTCACAGAAATCCATCCTTTTTTTTCTCCACTCAATAAAACTAGATATTGACAATTCAAACAATACAATATTTTCATTCTACCTACCTAGAGATGTTTGAATCTCATCTCACAAAAAGCATAATGGGTAGCAAACACACAGGCCGTCTGCCTCCGTCCAAAATGTCCGCCGTTTGATGTCGTCCTAAGCAGGTAACAGTGTCCGGAGCTTCAGCATAGATGTTGTAGTGACAGGTAAAACACACCACTCTTCTTGTGAGGGATTCAGGGGAGGAAAGTTTGGTTTTCTACTTGCTTGCCTTGTGATATTTCTGAGCCCTGAGCATTGAAGAAGCCGCTTTTCTCTTCCCTAATTCTGTGGACTTGGAGCTTTGAAGCCCCCCAACTGTGCACAGTATGGTCTTTGAACCAGGGAAGAAATTCACAGATTTAAAAAAAATTGGATAAAAAGCAGTGGAAACCTACTGCTCCACACATATTCCATTGTCTGTATTCATCTTTTTTGGGTGCCTTGTTCCATTTTGGATGCACCGAGCATGATAGATTTTGATGGGTCTTTCATTCTACTCCCCAGTACAATACAGAGCTGTGTCACAAAACCTGTGTTGTTTGGAGTATTATTTTCTATTCATTGTGTTCATCAAAATACATTTCAGTTTTTAGACTAAAATTCAAATATCTATAATGCACATTATCTCAAATTTATAAAACAGTTCCATGTAAAACAACAATGCCTTCTTGCTTGGACAACAACAATCTTTAAACAGCTTCATGGTGCTATTAATGTGTGTCTTTGTTATTTCCAGTTGCCTAGAATTTTTATCTTTTTACATTAATTCTATTTTGGTAGGCAGTTTAAATAAACCCCACAAGATATCGCAAATAGACAACAACAAGCAGAGCCTGAAATAGTGTTGTTCCCTAACCTATCTGGTTTATCCAGATTAATTGGAAATAAAGGCTTGCATGTGTACATGTTCAAACTGTGTACCTCTGCTGCAGTCATTAAATAGTGCTAAAAAAGCCAGACAACGTCTCCCTTACTTAATTCCCTTGTAGAGATTGTTCAGTCTCTCACAAGACAAAAACCAACAAGCACATTGACATTTTGGTGCTGTTTCCCACTGAATGCTACCAAAGCACCACAAGACCTTGTGAGAACCTAAACCAATACGAGCATAATGCACATTGTTGAGCTGGCATAATGTTATGCAAATGGGCTTAGTTGAGGGGCCGGCTGCAGTAGTTCTGGGCTTGTGGCTTTGATAACCTCTATTACCAGAGGATTAGGCAAATGCTGATGCGCTCTGTGTCCTTGAACAGTAGTCTAGAACTTAGAACTAGTTTGATGAGGAAGAGTGAGTCGCATTACATTATTTGTTGACTGCATATCATATATATACACACACACACACACACACACACACACACACACACACGTATACAGATATATATGTGTGTGTGTGTTTGTGTAATTTCAGACCCTTTAGGTGTAATTTAAGGATAGTAAGATCTCTGGTAGTAAACTTAGCCTGGGGTCAGGTTTTTAAGGCATACTATATCAAAGACGTTTTTTGTGTGGTACTGTCAAAGCATTCAATCAATATTGTCTGTCTTTTCTTTTCTCTTTATTTTGGCTTTTTTATATAAATTGATTTAAAAGGCAGAATAAACAGATTGGCTGTGGAATTTATCCTTCTTTTTTTGTCTCCCGACCTACTGGTCATTCCTTTTCTCATTGATTTTTTCTATACATGTATGTATACACATTCTCGGCTGCCAGATCGATTTTTTGCAGTGCCAGAAATCTGTTCTCCATTTACCCGTGTCCTCTGATCACATTCCATTCTGAGCACTTCAAATGCACGTGGGTCCTGTGGTTGCGAGGTAGAGAATCAATGAAACAGAGGGTGTAGTTGTTTTTTTCTGAACCTGAAAATTACATGTTAAGGGAAAAAAAGCTGAGAAATGGACAGATGATTACTGAGCATGCTGCTAATGTGCTATGGTTTATTAGTGCACCTTCTAGGTAGGTGAATACTATAACGGTACTATGACTGTTGTGTTATAGCAGCTAGTATTGTTTCCAACCATTATTATTCATAATTATTTCACAGTGGAAAACATTAGTAATAATTAGACTGATGGAAAAAAGCGAAACACCATGTTTTATTATTATTGTTGGCACCATATAGCTAGAATATTTTATGGAATGTTATATGCATCGTTTTCCTTTAATATACTATTTCAATCAATTACAAAGGCAGCACTTTGCTGCTGTACAAATGAAAAGATTTAGATGGCAAATTGTTTTTGTATTGCCAATCACCATTATTATTGATCAGCTGTTTCTATCATGAGCTATGATTGATTATTATAAAGAGGAGGTTGACTAGAATGATCCTCGAATCTCTACAGATCACATCTTATTCTTGCAGCCATTTTGACAGAGCTGTTTCTCAGTAAATGCAATAATGGTCATTTTTAGAATCTAGCTGGCTGGCATGCCTTTTTTTTGGGATTCAATAATTTGATCAGTAAGAAGGCTTCCAGTCCTCTAGTTCTATGCTGTCAGCACTTTGGCCTTCACATACCCTCTACTTTCATCTGATTTTGCTGCTGCTTTTCAGACCTGCCTGGGAAAAGTGTTTACTGTGGGGTAATATATATGTTGTAAATATATCAAACAAGAACCGAAAGGTATATTTATGGAATATAATTTAGTAGAACTATCGCTCTGATGTTCTTTAAAAAGCTCCCTGATTTAATTTTAAGTACAATTAGAATTATGTGTTATTTCCTTATTGCTTAATATTTATTCCAATTTGAAAACTGTAAAGAATATAGCTCTTTCAGTTGCTTTACTACTAGAAATACACTCTTTCTTTGTAGCAAAAACATTGCAAAATGTTTAACAGTGTTTCCTATTCATATTTAGGATATGATTTATAACTGGGATTAAGTTAGGAAGCTCTGATTACATTTAACTAATTTTGTCTTTCTCTGAAATACATTCCCAGCTTGAAGGAAACATTACCAAAAGTTAAAATTATGTTTTATATGTTTTAACCTAATGGTCACAGAGTATTTTAGGCTGTTTATCATTTTAAATAATGTTCATATAATATTATATTTTCACTGCAACCTTCAGAAGATGTTATTTATATTACTTAATATTTTAGGGAACATTATTCAGCCTTTAAGAAGAACATTCTGGGAACCAAAAACATCCTGCTGAAAACATTTATACAACATGTGAGTAATGTTTGTGGAGCCAGCATTCCTAGTTGGGTTATTACAATATTGACGGTTGATTGTTGTTGCACCACCTAGACTGTATTTACCGTCACTCCTGATTCCTGATCCTAATTCATTATTATTAAAAACTCTGAAGTCAAAACCAAAAATCTATGCACAGCCCACAGACTTCAAGTGGCTCAAAGTTGAAGTTATTTATATAAGTTTGACATAGACAAAGCCTTACATTACAATTAATTATCCATCTCAGTCAGAGTGCCTTAACACCCACAACAGCATTTAAATCACCCTGCTGTGCTGAGAGCAGTAGGCTGTTTCTCATCCAGTCACACCATTCTTGTTGAGTGGACCTCTAAGCCAAGAGGTCTCAGTAGCTGCTGTATCAGCTGATTGGCTCCTTCCAGAATGCCAGTGAATTTCAGTGTTGTGACATCAATGAGCTGGAACTCAAGTACCGATAAACCACAGAAGGTTTGGGAATGATGATATTTAGTGAGTCAAAATGTCATTGATTTAGATTATATAATATGATCAGTCCAAAAGTCAGAGACCATTATTTCATTTCCAGTCAAAACAGCTAATATAGTACAAGTACAACATCACGGTACAACTTTTCATGCAAGACCTGCTATACCACCGAAACCAATACCATCATATAAACAGTACTTAAAGCTTGCATCTTTGTGAGAGACAGAGAGAGAGAGAGAGAGAGAGAGAGAGAGAGAGACAGAGAGAGAGAGAGAGAGAGAGAGAGAGGAAAATCAAGCTACTCTTGCTTTACATCAGACCATTTTCAATCTGTCTTAGAAGACAGCTCAATACTGTCAGTATGAAAGCATGTGTAGCTATCAAGATGTGAAAAGAAAAAAATGGACTGAACACCACAGAAAACAGACCTCAACATTACTGAATGGATTTGGAGTTAATTCTACCATGAAAAGCAGGAACAGCAACCAGCTTCTTAAACTGATCTTTGTGTGGAAAAATATTCCTGCAGATTTTTTTTAAAAGCTCCCAAAAACTCTAATCAGTAATAAAGGCAATAAGGTGTGGACACAAAATACTGATGATAAAAAAATGAATACATTGCACTGAATGTTAATTAAATGTTCTAAATATTGTACTTCGAGCATTATGGTCTAAGACCAGCAGCAGAACTTAACCTTTACCAAGAAGATGCAACAGCTCATTTTTGTTTTTGTTTTTTTCTTTGTTTATTTTTTGTATTTGTTTGGTATTTTTTACGATTTCACAAAACACAAACATGTTCTTGCTAAATTGAGAGACAGCAGTCATAGCCACCTCTGGCACTCTGCTGGATGTACAGAACATACTCTAAATTCAGAAACACTGTGCTACCCACCACAGGGACCAATTTGAAGCCTCCATCACACCTTGCCACGGCATGCCACACATACACACACACACACACTCACACACACA
Source organism: Prochilodus magdalenae (assembly GCA_024036415.1). Taxonomy (NCBI): domain Eukaryota; kingdom Metazoa; phylum Chordata; class Actinopteri; order Characiformes; family Prochilodontidae; genus Prochilodus; species Prochilodus magdalenae. The sequence continues at coordinate 2,505,636 of JAMWET010007856.1, forward strand.
CACACACACACACACACACACACACACACACACACACACACACACACACACACAAACTCTGCTGCTCATCTCTGACAGGTGGGACTCTGACTGTTGGCTCTTTCAGTGGGCCTCTCTAGGGACCATCTCTGGTGTCTCCCCCACACCTCACACATTCAGCCACTGTGCGATTATGACAGGCTCAGACACTGTGGTTTATCTTTGAAAAAAAATGACCCTGGTTAGTTAACAATCCATTATCTTCCAAATCTAAGTTGATCTGTTAATGGGCAGTGTGTTTCAAGAGCTGGCCAGCATTTTACATCCATTTAAAATAAGTTAGCATAGCCAAGGAAACAAGGAGTACTGTGATTACTGGGTCAATACAGTCATATTTCCCCCCTTGTTATTCAGCCTTCTGTTTACACCATAAAATAGAAATAACTGTGCAGTATAGTCGTAATCTCCATCTGAACAGATGAAGATCAACCACCCTACAATTTTAGCCTGCGTCTACAGCTGTTTGAGGACTGTAATTAAGGAAGAGTTAAACTGACTTTGACTTTAAGTTTGTGAGTTCAGTAAATATGTAGCAATAGTCTTTGAGAGCTATGGGAAGATAAAGGAAGAAGTGAAGAACAGAAGAACAGCGGATTATATTGATAAGCAGACTAATCAGTTAATTGGCCAGGTGTGTTTAACTCTTGATCCTCTTTCAATCCAAACAGAGAACTATCTGATAAGTCCTTATGTCATGAGCACTGTATATCTTAGTATGTATGTCAGTATAGTATTAGGAAGAAAATGGGGGGAAATACCCACGTAAGAACAGACTCCCTGTAGTATAAACTTGTACATGAGTTTAGCATATATATATATATATATATATATATATATATATATATATATATATGTGTGTGTGTGTATATAGGATGATGATGCCTAGACCTGCACACAGTTAGAGGCAATAATATGGAATAAATGACAGTTTAATTTTTTTTACATGATATAAGAAGCTTGCTTGGCAAATCATGCATTCATTTGTTATCTGCATTTCAAAAAAACTATTAATGAAAGTAAAACTTTATTACTGTTTGTGTGTTTTTAAAATACAATAAAAATGTGTTTTCAAATAAAATGAATCTATTTTAATGATTCCTAGCTAGTTGGTAAAACTTAAGTCAATTCTGTCTTTCTGATAAAAATCTAAATATATTTGTGGAACTATGACAAAAAGATCAAAACAAAAATATATTGTTGTCTCTACAATAATACATTTCTAACATTGATTATTTAAACATTGGTTAAATACAAGTTAACCAAGTTTAGACCTTAATCCATATGAAAGTAGATTATAAACATGTGTACATTGATAAAAGAGGCATGATCCAGAACATTGGTGCTGACTTTAACAATAGTGTTATATTACATTTAACTCTTTACATAATTTGTCTTCTATACTGATAAAAGTCGGTGTTATTTTATGAGGTATGGCCTAGATCTTGAGTCATTAACAAGCTCATTAAGGTCCCAAGGATCAGGTGGAAATCCACTGTCTGGACTGTGAGCTCTTGACTGTGAAAACGCACAGTGAGGACCACAGTCAGCCATGTACAGGGTTAAGGACATGAAGTTTTCAGCTAGAATATATTGTATCTTGTTTATTGTTTATAATTACTTTCTTTGATATGATTATACTTGATAAACATGTTTCTTACTTACATCTGACTATCAGATCATCATTATGTGTTATATAAGTAAAAATCTAAATATTACATAAGGAATGTAAATAATATAAATGTAGGTAATTAAATTAATTAGAATTGCTAAATGTCTAATAGTCTGGAGGTGTTTAGTGACTCGTTAATACATACATGGTCTCTATTACACACCTAGAACTAGAACTGATATAGCAGTGAATTAGGACACAATATGACAGTTAATAAAGGGAGCCTTTTGTGAAAATTGTATTAGGTTTAAAATACAAATAATTGCTTTGGTGCTTTTCAGATGTACAACAGGTTACTTCTTTATTAATGATTTTACAGATTAAGTAAAGCTTGGGAAACAGGCCATTGGTTAATCACAGCAATGGCAATGGTTATTATTTATAATTCAGTCCACCATTCCTGTCATAGCTTGAAGTAGTGATGTGCACAAGCTAATGAATTGTGTTCACTGAACCTAAAATGACATGATCCACTGATACTCAGACCAGTGAAGTGCAGTGATCTGTGATGCTATAGTAGTTCTGCATGGGTGACATGAGCTAGTCTGTTTAAAAAGGTTTCAGTAATATCCAGTACATACTGTGATTTGCAACGTGATGAAAAAGTTTATAGAAGAAATTGTGTCTGGGAAGTGCAAGGAATAGTTTTGCATAATATTAGACATAGACTCGACTGGGAAGCCTGTTTAAGACTGATACGTTCATTTGACATTAAGATTAAATTCATATCTCGAAGAGAATCCACAAGCTATAAATTATAAGTGAAGCATTTTAAATGTAGATTCTAAATTGGATGTCCTGGATTATGTCTGTCTGGGTCTAAGAAGCTGGCCTTCTGTGTTTTGTGCTATTTTTTTCCTCTTCTTCAAGAGTGAAAGTGATGCAGTCTTCATTTGGATTGGAGCCTATTTTCTTATCAGTCTCTTTTCCTCCTGTATGTAAATTATATTGTGCAAATGAGCTGACCTGTGTGGCCTGTCTTTATTGATGTCCCGATTTTACCCCTCTGGCTCCCTCCCAGACATATATGAACACCACGCTCTTGAACTTTCTGAGCAAGAGACACCACACCATATTTAAATAGTTCTGAACTCTTGCCCACAGAGGTAACAGCATATGCTTATTTTCCTTAGATAAAATCTGCTACGGTGTTTTACTATGATTTCATTTCCAGTCTGAAGTTTCTGCTTCATTTCTTTCTATGCTTCATTAGATTGCTCTGCACAACAGGCACAAATCGCTAAGGTGCCGTATTTGTTTGTGTTATGTATCATAGGTTATTCATCCTAGGTGCACTGTGTTTACATCACACAAAGATAAAATATAAACACGGATGTCTTCTGTTGAATTTATGTGAGGTTTGTCATAGCTTCAGTGCTTACAGTGCTCATTCATTCGTTCATTCATTTATTCTTTCAATCTCTCACTACATTAACAATGACTTTCAGAAGATCAGCAGTCTGTAGTCACTTGGAATTCTCAAAGCAGGGGTGGCTTTAATTACTTTGGGAGCAAATTCAAATTTATGAATGCACTTTTTTCTCACATGTGTGTATGTCTGAAGAATAGGTCGATAAATCAGAGACACTGGGGACAGAGGCTCTTAATTGAATAGCGGCTCAGAGAACTGGAACGGTGCTAGAAACTTCTACAGAGTGAAAATGGCTGGTGGTTGTGTATGAAACAACACTGAGGAGGAGGAGGAGGAGGATGAGGAAGAGCAGGAGGAGGAGGGTGAGGGGGTAAATCTGAACCTCCCTTAGGGGACAGAGGTCTCAGCATATAGAGAATATAAAGTATATGTTTGCAAAATGCTGCGCTTGTGAATGTTATTGAAAATACGTGTAGATATGCTGAGAGGAGTTTGGGTTGCTGGGAATTTGAATCTGTAAATTACTGACTTTTTTTAGATGGGATTATGAGAATCTTGCATAGGTGTAATTTCCAGGATGGATGTGAGAGCATTTTTAAAATTATTACAAATTCAAATCGTATAACTCCATCAATATTTTTAATAAATTAGTCAATAAGTAGTTAATTGGACATTTATTTTATATAATAAATACAATATTATAATAAAACATTTAATGTAAAGTTTAATGATATAATAAATGTTACTGTAATCACTATTATTAAGCTGTCATTATAAAAAAACTCAAATAAAATAAGATAAGATTAGATAAGATAATCCTTTATTGTTTATATTGTTATTATTAGCGCAGGGGAAAGAACAGAAGTGCCAGGAAAATATACAAATAATAAATAAGATCTATATACAAAAAGTACAGAAATGTATAAATAATATAGTATTTATTTCTCCAATCTTCCTTTGTAAAAACTATACACTGAGGGTAAACGTCAGTTTTAACTTTCTGTGGCCTAGTCATACTAAGCTTGAGAGTTGCTGTGAGTGAGTAATATGTCTTTTGATGTGTTTAGCACAGATTTTGATGTTGCTGGATAAAGAAAGGCGTCTAATGCAAAGTGTTTGATCTGGGGATTCTCACAAAGAGATGTTTAGATGTGTAGACTTCAAATTATCTGTATGTATCTGAGGCTGAGACCAACACAAGTTAGCATTGCCATGCCTATTTCTGTGAGATCCTGCTCGTTACAAAGTTTGTAACTTATTTACTCATTGTGGTTTAGCAGGTTAAACATTCCCTACTAGGGGACTTAAATAGCCTTTGTGAGTATTGCTAAAAGGGAGCAAACCTCCATGTATGCATGGAATCATCAAGATATCACTAAAGCATGCCTACACTAACAAATTTCAAAATAGGGAGCAGAGCTGTTTCTTAGTGAAAGAAAGTTATCAGCACCATGTAACATGTAATTTCTTATAAACATGTTAATGAAAAATAGAAGCTACACTAAGCTAAAGATTGCAAAGACAGTAGGTCTAAACTGTAAAGACACTGTTCATATGGGTTGATAATCCTATTTCTTATTAAAATCATTTGCCTTTATGAAAAATGTGTAGGAAAAGAACAAAAATGAAGTTTCTCCAAGACCTGGTGCTACATTTAACTTAGCACAGTAACAGACAATACATAGAGTAAATACAGAAATACTGTACAGATACTGTAAATTCTTATATAATTCTACAGTATCTACAACTACACAACCACTGAGCACAGCACAATGATGCACGCTGTTGGTTCACAGAATAATAGTTGTGCACTTATAATTAACAGTAGTATTTTTGTATTGTGACCACAATGTTTAATAAAACTGTAGATAATGTACAGATTTAAATGACTGTGCATATATAGTGAGTGAGGTTTAACAGTAAAGTGACTGAGTGAGGAAGGTAAAGTGCTGCAGATGAAAGTGAGTAATAAGGCTGAGAAGTCATTTGCAGTTCGATGTGACTGTTTTAATGTCCCATCAGTCTGAGGACCTCATTTCATGAGTCTGAAGAACTTGGTCTGAATGCTCTATAGTCTTCTTCCAGATTGGAGTAGAATAAGCAGTCAGGGCGACGAATGAGAGGATCTTTCCTGATGCTGCAGGCATTCCTTTTACACTGTTCAGTGTAGATGTCCTCACTGGCAAGGTAATTTGACCCAGTGATGTACTGGGCTGTCTTCGCTACCTGCTGCAGTGCTTTTCTGTCTGACATGTCTGCACAGGTCAAGATGCTCTATGTCGTAGTTCAGGATGGGTGAGCACAGGACTCATTCTCCTTATAAAGTAGAGGTGTTGTCCCTTTATCGTTAAGGAGGAGGTTTAGGGACCAGGAGAGTTGAGAGTTGTTAGTTATGTACATGCCCAAGGACTTGATTTTGTTTCTACCACTTTACCACTGACAAACAGAGGGGTGTAAGGTGTCTGGTGCCTGTGTCCTTCAGAAGTCTACAATCATCTTGAATGTAGACTTTAGGTCTAGAACCCAGTAACAAAGAGATCCAGGTGACAGGAGTTTGCTGGCTACCTTCTTGAGAGAGATGGAGTTGACTGCTGAATTCAAATAGATAAACAGCATCCTAAAGTAAGTGTGCTAGTTTTCTAGCTGGGATAAAGCTAGGTGGATGATACTGATTATGACATCCTTAGTGGAGCAGGTTTCTTGCTGTCATATTGGTGGGGGTCCAGTGTTGATAGTCTGTGTTATAACCAGCCCCTCACATTACAGTTATTATTGGAATATTTAAATTTGCAGTCTATATTTTGTAGTCATTTTGCATGTAAGGGCAAATACTACATCTTATAACTATCGAATGCAGTAGAAATGATTTACTTACCTAATGCATGTGATATACTTTACAGTATTACTTAAGGGTATTAGGGAATTCTAATAGTTAAACCAACCATTCAAACTTGCCTATTTAAAAAGCTGTTAATATCTTTTTTTATTAAATTCTTTCCCATGGCTGCTCGCATTCAAAATGTATAAAAGGTCTTGTTTTACCCTTCCAATGTTCAACCCAAATGTACATCCCTGGAGTCTGGATAAAGGTTTTGGGTAGTAGTAGGCTTTGGAAGAGCGTGAGCTTTGAGTTTAGATTACATAGTGGTTCACAACGAGAGACACAGTTAAGTAAATTAAAAGTTAGAATCCCATTTAAATACTAACCTGTTAAACAACAAATGTAAAGATGGTTTTATTGATGCTTTATCTTCTTCCACTTTCTACACTGCATATTTCATGTTGATTTTTTGAGCTACATTTTCAAGGTAATATTTCATTACCCTGCAGCCTCAAACATAATTGGAATTGTGAATTGATGATACTGCCATTGGCTTTTTTTCTTTATTTTTCCAGTAACATGTCACGAATATATATGTGGCCTTTTACTTAAATGTAAAAGAAGGAATTTGCACGAAAATTCAAATCATTATAGAAAAGTGGAAGTCGCACTGCATGATGTTCTCATTATATTAATAATTCAATGTTTCAAACATGAGATCTCCCCAACTGCCAGAGCTCCAAAGACTGGAACAAAGCAGAGAGAATGGCAGGACTGGAGCTTTACACAGCACCCAATTTACTCGATTTAGGTGGCTAAAAGAAAACGCATGGCATCAACAAGACTAGGTACCCAATTTTCAATGTATAATGTGGATCTATGGCCGGTGGATATAGATATGTTTTTCACAAGACTGAAGTTCCTTTTCATACCTATAGAGAAAGCACTTCTGTAATTTTGATCTTCTTTCCTCATTAGCTCAAGTCTTGCTGTTTCCAGTAGCTGTTATCAATTACCACTTGTGTTTAGAGAGCAGTGTCTTACACTCCTGTGGAGCACTTATTCTCCACAAAAACATAAACATAAATCTTATACCTTTGTGAGTCTTCAGGCATATGATGTACAGAAGGCTGTCTCGTGGACAGACATTGTTACATTCTCGTCTAAAGTTTTTTGCAACTCTGAAGAATTCATGATCCTTTATTAATGGCAGATTGCCTGGGATCTCGTACAGTAAAGCATCAGCACACCATTAAATAAGCAGCACCACCTCTGCTGTTGATACTGAAGAATCCTTTATGAGCTTATTTTAATAATAGTAGGAATTATGTTTTAGATAAGATCGTCTGTGGACTATGACAGGTACTTGTGGTGTTAAGAAAGTCACAGGTTAACCATATGTTTTATTTTGACTACTAGTTGCTGCCTTTATTGAGATAAAGAAACTCTGACTGGAAGACCGAATGTAAAGCCCTTAAACCCTGTTTGTGAGCATATCCCTAAGCTCTTTGCTGTTATAACTGCATAACCTGCATGGATACTACTCTCATAACAGTTGCCAAATGTTTGAGCAGTTAAGAAACAATAGGATATATAAATCAGTACACCTGGTGTAATAGTGGTTACATTTATTGGACCTGATGATTTCATTCTGAACCCTGTTTAATGTTTTCAACACCCAAAAAAGAGAACAGACACAGCCAGTGAGCAGTACCAGGAAATTTTAGAGAACTATGAAGAATGATTGACACATCTCTAAATGGTAACACTCTGCAATGCTAAATAGATTTTAGTTGACCTCATTTACTCTTCTAACTTCTTTTTATTACATGGTGAAATGGAGTAATGTGGGTGTAATGCAAAACTGCTGTCCTGCCATTCTCTTTGTAATGTTCTAACCATTAGAGCTCCAGCAGTTATGGGACTTATCCTGTTTGGACTATTAAGCACGGAAAAGAATATTAAATGCAAGTCTACACACTTTTCCATACTAGTTTTAGTTTTCTGAAAAATGCTTCTTTGTGTTTGTATTCTCCATGATCTTTCTGTAAGATTTATTAAATGCTAATTTATATTAGTGGTGAACATTTCACACCTAAATTGACTTGCTGGCAGCTCCTGAATTCTGTTATTCACTCATAAGAGTTATAATTAGATTAAGTTATTATAAGAATAATTTTATCATTAGTGTCAGATGTTTTCCATATAGTTACTAAACAGTAAGATTAAGTAATTCAAGGAATCTATGTTTATTGATGACCTTAATAACCACAGTAATTCTGGAAATAGGGCTACTAAAACACCGAAATGAGATTAAATTATAAAGAATTATAACTACTTATATTTGTTGTTAACATGATGCAAACATTTCACGTGCATACTCTGATTTCCGAATCTCTGATAAAAATCTTGCTGTTGTTTGCTGACATGTCTTGACAAGCCTGGACCTATGGCAGTATCTCAGCATTTCAGAGAGAGGGAGAGTAGGGAGGAACCCATCAGGATCCCGTAAAGACCAGCTCAACATGATCTAAAAATAGGCCACTAACTAAGACAGTGCACTTCTACTTCGAACTGTAATATATTGGGATCTGACTCGCTGGTTTTCCTGGTGTTTCCTTTATGGCTTCATCTGTGCTGTGATTTCCCAGAAACCCAGGCTGGGCCCTGGAGCCTTGGCCTAGGCCTGTAATTACGAGAGCTTGGTTAGCCACACACCATCCGTCACTGCCACGACTCCTCACAAACCCATCATTTACTGCAAGTCCTTTATGCCGGCCTAGCAACCACAGCTCAGCAGCAGAGGGGGCACAGATGTCAGGGTTGGTCTGGGCCAGGCCCCTGGTGATGGTGCTCCAATCAGGGTGGAACATACAGTGGCCCTGGAGAAGCTCCTGCTGGCAGCTAGCCTGTTGAAGCACAAGCTTCCCCTGACCCTGTGGAAAAAAAATAAACAAGCACCGGACCGCATGATTCCACTGGAGAGCCTGGTTCAGGACTAGAGGCTGATAAAGAGAAAGGAGCAATGAATTTCCAGCAGAGTGAGAGCATCTGTAAATCAGCAAGAAGTATATCAGTAAGTGTGAGCTCAGGGGTAAGACTGTTAGGCTGGAGGTTGGAATAGAATTGTGATTTCTTTCCAAATAGTGCAGGTTAAACAGGTCTAACCACATAGCGCTGGCATAAATAGCCTAATGCCATAAATAGCATATGGGGTTAAGCTGTTAGGCCTTAATAAACCTGTGTTTTTTCCTAAAAATGTATATGCCTACATTACTGATGTTCTTGCTATGGTTATATAACACAGTACTCCATGCCAGAAGCCTGGATTAATTTTCTCAGCTCCTGTATACTTCTGTTGCACTTGTGCCAACAAGGAGATCCACAGGGAAGAAAATATAGGCCATGTTTAACATAGTGAGAGATATACTGATCATCTAAATCAGCAAGAGACTTGTACAAGGAATACTTATATGATAATTAGCATTTTTAAATAAAATTAAATAACAGCTTTGTCAGTCACTGGACCCTTAACATCTCAAGCAGAGTCTGTAACAGAATGCTGCCCTGTGTCAAACATATCCTTTTTTCCCCAATGTACATCATCTGTCTTATTGCAATACCCTCTGTATATTCAGAGCATCAAAAGAAAGGACGGAATGAACATGTCCCATGTCTCCCATGTCTCTTCCTCGTGGACAGATCATTTGTTTATGTATGTGTGCATGTGTGTTGAGGACCAGGTGGGGGCAGTCTGTTGGCTCCAGCACCATGTCTGCGTTGAGGGACATGCCCTGTCATCTTAGCAGATGGGTCACAAGCCGGACACGCTCTACTAACACATGGCTGCTGACAGCACTTCAACCCCAGCCTGTCCCTTCACTGCCGTTCCCAGAGTAACTCATGGAACTGGCCATATTTGCCCAGGCCCTCCCTGACTACTTCCAGATCAGTTCATGGAATCCTGCCACGGTCAGACTAGGGTGCAGAATCTGAGCCAAGGCCAAAGGCCCTGTGTCTCAATCAGGCTTCATCTCGGTTTTGGAAGACGAACTTTGTTTAAACTGTAAGCACACAGAAGACGACAGAAAGGCAAACTGGGAAAAGGCTCATGCAAGGGAAGTGTTCAGGTGGGTTAGAGCTAAAACGTGGCAATGTGACAGGCTCAGGAAAAAGTTAAAAGATTGTTTTTAAGTTTGTTCTGGATGAAGTACACAAACCATGTGCTTGAGTTACAGTTGAGATACCCTGAGTTTACTTCAGTAAAACTTTAGACCTCCACTTGAGTAAAAGTACTAAAGTATTTGCCATCAAATGTACTTAAGTATGGAAAGTAAAAGTAGTATGACTTATTATGGCTCTAATGTCCTATTATCATTTCTGGAACAAGACTTCTAATCAACTTAATTCAATTTTAGTTGAAGAGACTCTAGTGTCACTCTGGGTCCACCAATCAATGTCAATAATAAGTCTGAAACGGGTGTTTATTCAAATGATAATAAGACATGACACTAAAGTAGAACAGTTTTCATTAGCTAGAACCAAGCTTATGCACACATAAGCGAAAAAGAACGACAGGTTTTGCATAATGTCTTGGAGTAAAAGTAAGATATTAGACGGAGTGGTGGAGTTTATGTAAAAACTCACCCAAAATGGAAATACTTTAGTGCAGATTCACGTAAAACTACCTAAGTACAGTAACCAATTACATTCACTTCGTTACAATCCACCACTGCTGGCATCCACTGGCATTTTGGTGTATTTGGTCTCCAGAATTAACATGGCAATGAGCATCTACAGAACTATTCAGTGCTGCTGCCTGTTAGTAGTGAAGCGTGTAAACCCCAGCTTTACTCAGTTATGGCATTTTATTAAGCATGTTCATTATTTAGTGGCTAATGTCAATGTGAAAAGAGCTCTGAGACTCATAGTGAAACTACTGATACACATGAAGTGGTATTGAGAAAGGCTGGATGTTATCTGTGCCAGGAATATGGTGCCTACACACAGACGTCACAGCTGCTGATTAGGGGACCTGGATACGTAAGGCAAGCCTGATATGAGGGCAGATTAACAAAAAAAAAGCCAGACCATATGGTTTAATAATTGAATTAGCACATATCTTACTATATAACACTACCAGTCTAAAGCTCCATTCATGCCCTTATGTCTAATACATATACGTGCCTTGAGAACAAGAATAAGACATTTAAGACAGAATCTAAGCACATATAGACAGCATTAGTCAGCACATGGCAGCCACAGTTTCTGCCCATCCTTTTCTGCAGAAAACGGTAGGATAGCAATCAGCAGTGCTCTTCCTTTGGCCGCTGTGTAGCTGTTTGGCTTGCACGCAAGCCTGCAGTCAACATCTACAGGGTATCAGATGGAAAGCCTTGATAAGACATAGCACAGGTCACATGTACCAGGCTCAAAGCTAATGTTGTTGTTATGGCATGTGTGTGAGCGTTTTGTTTTGTTGTAGAAGGATGATACTGAGGCTGGGCCGTTCTATGGCAGTTCTATGGCTTTAAAGAAGGTATTGTAAACATGGTGAAAGATAGACTGTTTGAAAGCATTGCCAAGCTATATTCTGTAATATTTTGAGTCATGTTCAGTAAAGCAAGATCCATAGTTACTAAACAATGCACCAATACTGGTCAATGCAACAATATTATTTCATTATTATGTTTCCAAGGTCTCCTGTAGATTTGATACTTGATGGTTAATGTGTTTCTCTAAAACCACAAATTTTTAAGGTGTCCCCTGTACATAATTCCAAAAAAGCAGAATATATGACCTACTGCATTTTTCAGATCAAAAATCATCCCCTTAATAGACTCAAAGAAATGTTGGTCTTTAAGTCTTGTTACATTCATTAACCAATGTTTCACAGTGTCTGTCCACCATCTACAAGTTAGGGACGAGGGTTTTTAAACCATTAAGGAAACGCACTCCTAAAGTTCTACAGAAGTAAAACACTTCTTCGACAGAAATCCATCTGACAGGCCACATTTTAAACAAGATTAAGGCCCATTCTGACATAGAGTTTTTAAGCATGGAGTTGTAGAAGTTCCTAATGTTGTCCTGCGATAATCCAATCCATGTAGCTTTAATATTCTCACACAGTTCCTGCAGATTTTGCGGTATGGGTGGAGGTGAAGTGACACCAGGCCCTCTGAGCATGTCATGCATGATAACAAACTGTTCATCTTGGTGTTGACGATGGTGCCTCCACACATGGATTTGTTGGTCAGTTAGACCAAGACAAAAGTGGGACTTGTCACTCAAGATGATCTGCTGCCATACTTCATGACAGTCTAGCACAACACCTTAGCACCTTAGATACTGGCGTAGTGTGAAAGCAGTTGGCGTAACTGTATGTAGTCCTGCGTTGTGCAGCTGTCTTCCATTGGTGCTGGCACTAACACAATGATTCATGGAGGGCATCACTGCTCGGTGGATATTAAGGTATAGCAATCCATCCTTGCTTACAGCACATCCGCAGCCGAGCGTGAAACTTAAATCATTCGCATGTCTCACAGTGTCAAACCTACCCACCAAGTTTCCTTCCTCTTGGTTGACTACTTCTGTGTGCAACTATTTGTGCAACTACTCTTTTGATGATATATATTTATAGTATACAGTATATATTTCAAAGAACTCAATGGACCATTCTACTAATTCATAAAACAAGCTATATTTTTCTAATAAAATCTGTCGACCTGGTCTGCATGTGTTCAGGTTCTGTCTTTAACAAGATTTAAGTACTGATATATCCTTTAATATTCATGTCTGCAAAACTATTACAAACACCAGTGCCCGACCTGGTGCAAGCACTAGCCTGTTACAATTAGAGGGAAGTCTTTAGAACTATCCTCCAGAATCAACTTTCATGCAGGCAGATATTTGGACCTAATCCAACAAGTCTGCAGGCAAAACCTCTGCAGACAGTCATTAGCTGGATCAGGTGTGATAAAGTTTAAACTTTGAAGGAAGGTAGATGTCTAGGATTAAGATTGATGTTGCTGTGTGTGATGTGATGGTCCGTTTTCTGCTACAGTTTATTTAATGACTTGTTTTATGAGCATTAATAAGTGTTTAGTCTAATCAGCATTTGTGTTTGTTAGTTATGTGTATTTAATGTCCTAATGAGAAGATTGTATGGATGGTATGGAGCTAAGGGTGAACACTTTATGTACATTACATATGACGGTCATTTAACCTTTTCCAGAAGTAATCGTTGGTTGATAAAAATGCTACTTGATGTTTGTCCTGTGGATCAATCTATAGGTCGCTGAATACCTTAGACTGGTATCTGTAGCCTCTTGCTAGTTATCAGACTAAAGCATTGCTTGTGGGCATTTTCATTGTGTGTAAATTCATCAAGCCGTCATTCAATAAGGTCACCATTAATCCCTTGTGATCTGTCTCACTTTGTACTGCCGTCTGAATGATAATGCACCTCAACACATTAGAAAAAAGATAATACACATAAAGGCTACACTGGAAGCACTCTTTATTCCTGTGGGTCTGTACTACTGAGGATTATCAGAAAGACTTTTTGCCCTTCTTGTCTAACAATCACCATGCCTTAGTGGATAACAGTTGACAAACTATCATCGACTTTGCTGTTACAAGAAAAAATAGATTTTATATATTTTATAAACATGTCAAATGTGACTCGATGTCAATCTGATGGCTTTGTACTACAGAGAACAACCTGATACTTAAGAAACTGGATCACTTTCAGCATCAATTCAAATGTCAGCATAAAAGCATAATGTTTTCTGCAGTGCCTTATAGCAGAACTCCTCTGCAGACTTATAGACCAAATACGGTACACTCCATATTCAAAATCGTATATACTGGGACAAGGACAATGCCATAAATTCCATGTGAGACATATTTGTTGTTGCAGATGCTATTTTAGTGCCGAACGGACTGAAACTAAATCAGTGTCATTTATCACTGGAATTACATTCCAGGGATGTGACCGAGCTTATGTGAGGAGGACAGCTCCCAGCAGAACAGAGGAGGAAGCTGATGATGGGGAAAATGTGAGGAGGTTGTTATGGGGTTGTTTTGGGGGGTTGTGTAGAGGTTGTTGTTGTTGATGATGATGATGATGATGATGATGATGAGTTGGATCAGTGACAGCTCTGGGGTGGACAGGGGCTAGCCGGGCTGAAGCTTCACGCTCAGTCACAGGTGTGAGCTGGGGCCGAAAAGGCTGGAGGCAGGCGCTTGGGGAAGGAGCACAGGTGGCGGAGAGCAGGCAGTGGAGCGCAGGGCAGCAGGCTAGCATGTGGCATTGATCCAGACTCTACTACAGCATATGCCAGGGTGTGGGGAGAGCATGGCACAGAAAACTAGAGAGGAAATATGTATGTGTGTGGAAATGAGCGCGAGTGTGCTTAGGAAAGCTTTTGGTAGGTTTGGCTATCAGCATGAAAGTGGAGATAGAGAGGACAGTGTATGGTGCATACATGACCGTTGCAGTCTGTAATTAACTGGGCACTAACAGTTTTTTCTTGTTTTGCTTCTGTACCACGTACAGTACTGGAGAAAGCAAACATTGTAATTATGGTCACAGAGGTCACTGTGCAGTATTTTTGCAATGAAATGTTTTGGCCTGCATCGCTACCAAAATGACTTACAGTACTATGCAAAAGTCAGAAACCAGTCAGTGGCTGCTTTAGGAACAGCTGTAGTCGGCAAGTTGTTGGTTTTAGAAGATTGGAAGATGGAGGAATGGCAGTGGAGTGCACAAATATATTGAGTAAAGAATGCACAAATTAAAAAATGAGGGCTATTGTGGTGGTCTCTAACATTTGCACATTACTGTTAAATCTTGTAAATGATTTGATTCAGAAGCGTTTATTCAGCAGACTTTTCTGACTTGGAATAAAAGCTACTCTTCTCCACTGGAGTGCTACCTGATATCAAATGTAGGTCGTTAAAATCAGCTAATTCATATAATTCAGAAGCATCAGCAGCTATAATTTTGTGTGGTGGAAGCACAGATTCAAAAATCATCTATAATTGGTCAAATAGTTACCATTCATTGTCTGATTAAGGACTCAATTGCATATTTTGTGACATCAGTACTGACAGGGGGGATGCTGCACTGTGTGACCATGGTACCACAGCTTGTTGTTCTGTGAAACAGTGAATGATTTGAAAGACATGAAAGGAGCTAAACTAAAACAATGACTAAGATGTCAAGGTTCAGAGTATTGGCTTTGAATATGAATATATATGCACTGATTAATCGTGGCAGAATCCGTTTTACAGTTTTAGATACATACACAGCTAGAAACCTGGATTCCCATTTTCTTGTGCGCAGATATGTCTTGAAATCTTCTTTTGGCTTGTAGCCTATGGATAGCTCATAACAGTACATAATCACATCCTGCTTCATCTGTTCCATATTCATGACAATAACCACATAAAGCCAAGTAAGCCACTACTGAAGCTGCCACTGCTGTCTATGGAGGAATGTCAATCTAAGAAAAGAAGGCTTTCTGTCAAACTGCGCTCCAGGCCTTACCCCCATCTCTCTCTCTCTTTTGCTCTCTCTCGCTTTCTCACTCTCTATTTCTGCCAAAGCTGTAAGGTTCGTCTGGGCCCAGCTCCCAGGATGCTGCTTCAACCCACCAAGCCAACGCCAGCTTGCATTATTATCATATTTCATCAATTATGTAAACGATGTCCTGCTGAGCATGCCTGCAACAGAGCACCATCAGGTCCCGCCCCTAAACGCATGCAAATGAGCGTGCCTGCAGGCGCGAGCTGACCTCCGCCTCGCCTCGTCTCCTGCTCTTGCCGTGATTCGCTCCTGTGTATGTCAGACAGCCCTGAACCCCTGCCCCACACAGTCCAGCAGCGCATGGTCCTAGGGGGAGACCCTGGCAATGTCTGTATACGCACACAAGTGTTTCTGGGCAAGGATGTTGATCCCTGCAACATTGTGAAAAATTAAAATTCCCCTGCATGGACTTGATCTAGAAGTCAGTAAGCCAAATTTCAAGCGGCCTTATGAATTTCATGCAGCTCAAGTTTGCGGAGGGCTGATGTTTTTAACAAGTGTTATTTTTGCAGAAGAAAGAGAGTGATGGTGCATGAGGGGAAACACTGCAAAACACAACCACCCACCTTCACAGCAAGATTTGGAATTCTTGTGTATGATGTTTAGCATATTTATTTATAAACAAATGAGATTGTATTTGTAAATCATTTTTATACTTTATCTGACAGTGGTCTTTATCTTGTACTCATACTCATTTGATATTTCTGTATTTTAGCTGCTTAATGATCATATTTAATATTCATTAATGTGAAATATTCATATATTCAGAGCAATTTATAATTTAACCATGTTACAGGGATATATAACTATATAAGGTAGCGTTAGGAGTCTTGCCCAAGGACTCATCGTGTGCTTGTATGGGTGAGGACACAAACCCCAGCCAACCACGTGGGGTGTGTTACTCACTATGCTATAGTAACCACATGTTTTGACATATCTTAAATGAAGACATTCACTGTGTTCTGTTCTGTGACAGTACCCCTAAAAGTTGATCTAATTTGTCACTACAATGAGGAATATTCTTATCTATATAAGTTGTATGTTCTGCCACCAGTAGACATTCTTGGTCTACAGGGTCAAAGCAAAGGACACAGGACCCCCCATGCTTAGCAAATGAGCTCATGCTAAGCATGTGTGTGTGTTCCATTAAGCAGAGACTATAGAGCGATGAGTGCTCTGAAAGGAACAGAAGAGTCAGTTCTTTCGCTCAATGCACTCTTAGATCTGCCGCAGCTCTTTCCCCTATGTCAGCTTCCTGATGCATATCGAGACGAGATAAAGATCACTAAGGCTGCTGAGAACCCTTTTTTAACAAAGTGCTCCTGTGGATAATGATGTTTGGCAAAAATTCAAGACCATCTCTTTTAACTGCTTGGATTTAGAATACGAGCTTGTCTGATGAACTGCAGTCAGCTCTGCGTAGCAAACTCATCATCGGACTGAATTCAGAATATAAATGATCAGCTGCTTTTGTCAGCTCTAATGTTCTAATTCAGTAATTAAGCTGCTAACTCTCTCTATAGGTTAGCCTGTCACAATGCACAGGGAAAGCGATGGTGGACCATTCTGGATTTCACTGAAACCACAGTATTAGCAGTTCATCGCTAAAAGATGGCCAGTGCAATGCAGGATGTTTGCAATCCAGTCAAATGGAGCTGTCAGACAGTGACAGGTTCATCAGCAGACTCTGTTATCTATGCAAAAGCTAGATGGCTCTCTACGTCCTTACCCTGTTATGTGTGTGTGTGAAAGATGCTGTTATCTGTGCAGGAGAGAACAGACACTGTGAGGTCCTGGCTCACAGCTCTGGCTCTCAGCAGGATACTCCTGCGACTGTCTGATTGCCTGAGATAGCTGCAAATTACTGTTAACTCCCGTAAACAACACCTGGCAGCTCCAAACACCTCCATTAGGAGATACACAGTGCTAACGTGTAACAGCCAAACACTTAACTTATCCACATTCAGACTAATATTTTTACTGTGCTGTTGTTTGCATTGTCTGGCTTTCATCCAGTATATACATTTAATCAATACCATGAAAAGGCCCCTATAGTAACTTTGTGTTACACCTGCTGGCTCTCTTCTCACTCCTGATCTCCCGGACTCTATTTTCCATAACCCAATGACATCACTGTCACATGTCTGCCATCTCCCAATCCCATTCCGTTTTGTAGATCCTAGTCACCTGAGTATTGATCACACCTTTTGTTCATTCAGTCTTCTCTCCCACTGACCCGTTGTAAGGTACTGCCACTCTGTGCGTCCCGAGCGGTTCTCTCTGTGATTACTCGTTTGCCACTCTGACGTCGTTCTGTTTTACTGATTGACTCTTTTGTCCTTGACCTTTTGGTACTTTTGCTGGTCTGCTAGTTTCTTCACTCTGACTCTGTCTTGTCCTTGTGTCAGCCTTGCTCCTGTTGCTGCTGTGTTCGATTACAAATCAGGTTAAATAAACCTCACCTTGATTTTAGCCCAGCGCTCATCACAATCTGTTTGTCCATCAACACATTTTGAGAATAACAAAGTAACTGCTAATGTAATGCTATATAATGCATACATATGCTAATTATTATGCATGAAAGGAAGCAGACTTGAGTTCAAAATATAGATGAAGTACCGTTCTGTGCAGTCACATACCACCTGTCATTTACTTACTTTCTGGTAATTTGGTCAATTTTATAAAATGTATTTATTAATTTCAATCAAGAAGCGGTAAACATTTAACAGAAGCATTCCCTGCTAACGAATAAGCTAGAGTTTAGTCCATGCTGGTTTATATTGGAAAGTGCTGGTTGACCGGCAATCATGCTGCTCACTTGTTGTGCTTTCAACAGGTTTTTTAAAAGATTCAAAATCAAAATTAAAATGTTGGGTATTTAGTGTGCCCACCATTTGTCTTTTTTGTAAATTTCTGTAAATTGTTTTTAGGAAACAGAAACCTGAAGTGTTTTCTGCAGGATATTTAAACACCTCCGAAGTTCAGTCCTAGCCCTTGTTTTTTTTTCTACTTCTCAAAAACAAAATAATAGCAAAGTAATCCCAAACACATTGATTGATTCTGAGGGTCTGGACTCTGGGGTGGTCAGTCTATTGTTCTGAGAACACCAGCATCTTCCTTGTTCCTCTTTTTGTTTTTTCCCCAGTACCAGTTTCCTGAAAGCTACACATCCTTTGATACTCAGAGTTTTGAGTTGGATGGACAGAAAGACCTGTGGATTTTTCAGATCTCAAGTGATTGTCTACCAGAATTCCTCTATATCTTTCAATAACTGTCTGAACTTTTTCATTATGTAAGTTTATTATCTTATGTAATTTATGAACTACCTCCTGAAAAAATAAAAACTACCTTAATAAATAAAATATAACTCAATATACTATAGGTGCTTCATGCCTACGTTGCTTTGACTGGGTCATCAGACTTTTCTGTTATTCTCTGTTATTTTCTGTTATCTCTATCTCTTCACTTCAACTTATTGGCCCGACGAAAAAGTCAAAAATTAACCTAAAAAAAGTACAGCTTTTACTGAGAGAGAGAGAGAGAGAGAGAGAGAGAGAGAGAGAGAGAGAGAGAGAGAGAGAGAGAGAGAAAGAGAGAGAGAGAGAGAGAACAGGACGGAGAGCAATGCACTATAAACAGCTACGTTTGTTTTTGACGGGGCCTCGTACCTCCCTAATGCGGCGCTTCATTCAGAATGAATTTGGAGGGAGGTTTGCTGAGCGTGTTCACCTCTACAGGTGTGTATCTGAGGCTCTGTCGTATTTAACACCGATACTGAAACCTCAGGAGCGCTTCACGTTGGCCGCTAAATTCACGCGCTGGCGTCAGACGCCCGGCTCTCTACTAACCAATCAATGTCAAGTACAGTGAGATGCGGCTCACGTAGGTGATGACGACAGGACGTAGGTGTGTCATGCAAATTTCATCAGTGTGAAATTAACCGGATCTCATGTACACAATGTAGCGAAAACATGGTCCGTGTTCCGGACGTGTTCCGGACTTTCAGGTGTGAGAACGCCCTAAGAGTGGTCTCCGGCTGTAAACCGGCTGGACGGGGAGCATTCCGAATGTTTTAACTGGTCTAGATACATCAACATTACACTCAAACAACTCTTCTTGTGTCTCTCTTTCCCTTTCTGTCTCTTTAGCCAGCCTCTGTCTGCTACACAGCTGCCTCGCTGAAAAGGTCAGAGCTCCCCAGGTGGGGTGCATCGTATAGCATAGCAATCAGTAAACCTACATGTTGCCTTGCAAATACTTTGAATAGTTAACTGTGTTAGTCCTCCATCTATTCCCTTAGCCTTTTATCACAGCTGATATGTAGAGATATATTCATCTGAAGCATGCATAGCTACACACTCCTTATAGAAGTCTAGTTTGATGATGCAGATATAGTTGCAGATATTTTATGCATTGTTTCAAACCCGTGGAAGGTTAAAGGCTTTTTGCTAGTGCTGATCTTACTTTTTGGCACAGTGTATGATATTAGAGGCCACATACTTGAGAGCGGTGCTCTTGAATAGTTTATAGACTGGATATTAAACATACCAGAGGCTAACTTAATATGATTTCACATGTCACCCACCATGTTTCAGTGCGTGCCATGTGTAAACAGCAAGTATTGATTGTGACTTTAAAGTTGCACCATGAAACTTTCAGTGTTGTGAACTGTTAAATTTGCCTGTGCATCTCCATTGGAAATCAATGCTCACTGGGCCTTGATGGACTCCAAGCCGTTTCTTGTGTGCTGTGCAGGGTTAGCTGATGTATATTGAAGGTGACTGCCACTGTAACTCTAGCTCAATCTTTCCCTTCTCTC
The DNA here is from genome assembly GCA_024036415.1 of Prochilodus magdalenae. Lineage (NCBI taxonomy): Eukaryota > Metazoa > Chordata > Actinopteri > Characiformes > Prochilodontidae > Prochilodus > Prochilodus magdalenae. The sequence continues at coordinate 2,525,948 of JAMWET010007856.1, forward strand.
TCTCTCTCTCTCTCTCTCTCTCTCTCTCTCTTTCTCTCTCTCTCTCTTACTCGGTATTGAAGGTGACTTGCTTACTTCCTAGGAGATAGATAACAAAGTGGCACTGATTTAGAGTTGTTGAAATTTTGTAACTAGCAGTTGTATATTGTCCAAAGGTTGCTATTTATATATTAACCCTTGGTCTGTTAATAGAGGACTGAAAATATAGCCATATGGTTTCACTTCTAATCTAAAGTCAAACTCTATACCAGTTCTAAATAGGCTGTCTGTATGGCTGTGATAGATAATCTGGACAAAATAAAACATGGAATTATTAATTTTTTAAAAAATGTTTACACTCACCTTATAAAAATAGTTCCACAAACAGCTGAACCCAGAAGGAATCAACCAACACCAATGAAACTTGCTGCAATGGTGTGGTGTCAGACTGTCATAAAGTGACTCAGAATGTGACTCAGCGGGTAATCTTCAATGATGAGTCCCGCTCTTGTCTTCGGGGATATGACAAACAAATCCGTGATAGGAGGCACCTATCACCCAAACAGTTTTTTGTCACACATTGCATATCCAAAACACCTGGTGTCACTCCACCTCCACCTCTTCTGTAAGTGTAGCTCAGTAAATACTGCCCATATCAGTCTAAATCTTATCATTATTTATTTTTTTTCCAAATAGCACTGCAATCAGCCGCTTCCTACTGGGTGCAACTATTCTTTTGTTGATCAGTGTTTAATCAGTTGTTTTATAATACATGCATTTCTGTAATCAAACATCAGGAAAGTGACCATAGGCAGCCTACTTGTTTTCTAAGTGCATATGGTTCTTTTCCATTTCTCCTAGAATTTCAATCCACAAAAGAATGTGATTCTGACCACAGAATTAGCTTGTTCCTATTGATGCTATCACAGGAACCTTTTCGTAACTGAGACTCTATTCGGACTTACGTGTCAAAAGGGACACAATAGGCATTGTTTGAGAGGTGAACTGCTCTTTCAGCAAGAGTTACTTTGTCTTTTTGTCAAAACTCATTACACACAATGACAAAAAGATGCTCAAAGGTCTGCTAAGGTCAACATCAAGCTGATCAAGCTGCTCCCATGCATGCTGTTCTTTTAGCTTGTGTTTATTAGCTTTAAAAGGACAGCAGTGCTTTTATGGTCATGTGTAATGGCAAATTGTTTAGTAACATTAAATTTAAACCATGAGTTTAAACCATGATCTGGTTTATATGCATGTACACTGGTTCAGTTTGTACCCCTGCTGATCGTAATGAATCCATAATAGGTCTATGAGGATTTTGAGCATTTAAAGTGCTATAAATATTTGAAAAAGGTGACAGCAGAGCAAACAGAAAGTGCAGGGAGGCTGATAGAATTTTGCCAAGGTTGGTGTTTTTTATCCGAAGTGAGGATAGCAATCGATATACTGCAAGGTGGTGCACAGCCCAGGTGCAATGTAAATACAGCCAAGTCGCTATGGGTCAATATGGCATGATGAGATTCCTACCCACCATGTCTCATCAAGCACACACACATACACACAGGTGTGCAGGCACCAAGCACTCATCATCTCCAGCACAATCTTGGATGGCACTTGACATTTTTAGCGGTGAAAAGGCCAGTCTAGTTTCAGTCCGGGATTAGTGTGACATTCAGGCAGGAGGTGTTTCTCAGGACAAATCACCGGAATAAACATACCATCAGTGTCCTGCTGTCTGGTTTGGGAATCATTGTAATCACTGCAGTGTAAACTCCATGTTTTCTCTGTTTATTTGTAAGAATGACAGTCATTTTATTCCTGTGGTATTTTGATACTGTTGCTGTAACCTGAGACTGTTACATTCAATCAATATAGAACTGTTTTAGTAAGCAAAGGGAGGGGTACAATAGTGTGCAAATGTGCAAAAAAGGGATCGTCTTTACATTGTTTACATTTTTAGTTAAAACAGCCTTTAAATATGAGTTATTCATTTTTCATTATGCACATTATGTGTAATATGTAACACAAATATTTTTCCACACTTCAGTTTTAGAAGCTAGTTGCATTTTGTGTTTTCAAAAAGCCAGATTCCAAAAGTCCAGCTTTAGTGTCCTAGTGCAAATCCCTTTTTTCTGTAAAGGCTTCTTAACAGCTACACAACCTTTTAGACTCCAGTTGTCTTCTCACAGTTGAAGGATGCAGAAACACCTGTGGGCTTTTTTTGAAGATCTAAAGCAAGAGTGGAGATTAAATTTTCCCCTTACTCTTAAGCTTTAAGTTCTGTTTATCTTAAGTATTGGGGAGTCCCATTTTCTCTGTATCTTTTAATCATTTTTGGAGACCCCAGCTTTTTTCTTCTATTGTTTTCTCTTTATTGTGCAAGTAAATTATGTTGTATCTAATCCCATCTGAGATATATTATGTAGCCATATTAGATGCACACAAGAAGCAATAATGCAGGGATAGTTGCTTACATGAATGTTAGTGTCTTTTGGAAAGGGATCAGAATGTCTTTGACTCCTTTACAAACAGCTTTTGTTGCGAGGACACAGCTGTATCTGGTTGGATTGGAAGAATGGAAATGCATGAAAGAGCAGAGATATTAAATACCTATAGATTTAATATTCCACACTCATTAAAGAAAATGTGGGATTTACTGACAAACTGTTATCAGGAGGTTCCACCGAACTGTGGAAGATGCTTTATGGAGTGCACATTTATCTGATCTGACCAGAACTGAACTCATCTATTACTCAAAATTGAAATGATGGTTAATGTAAACGAGTCGAGTAGCTTGTAAGATGTTCAAGTGAGTGATACATACTACTAGAAAAAGTGTACATAGATAATATAATGAATACTTCAATACGCACAAGACATACAGAGGACTGAAATTGCATGACTCTCTGACCCAAGTTGCAGCACATAAGCATTTAACAAGAAATTGATTACAACTAAAACAAGAACATGAGTATATTAATTATATTTAACAGTAAACATAAAATAGAGGAATGCAGGCCATACAATAAAATAAAATAAGGGTTCTGAGAAACATAATGAGACAGTAAGACACTAAAGACTATAAGAGCAGAATTTAAATGTAGGATTAAAGTGGACCGTAGGGTGTACTGTATAGACAATAGAGTGGACTGACTTTTGCACATCATTGTGTGTTAGGGAAGACACTGTGAGAATTTCAGGTTGCTGTGTGTTTATTTTATCTTTATGTATTTAGGGTTTTTTAGTGTGTGGAGAGAACAAGACCCTGAGGTTCCTGTAGGAAATATCTGATGTGTGTTATCAGTGTCGAACAGGTTCAGCAGCCCTACTGAACTATCTGATGGAGAAGAACAGGCCATTAGACCCATAAAACACTAAAACTAGCTATTAGCCTCTACAGGGACTTTAAATACAAAGACACCAGTGAAGCAGTTAGAGCAGAACCTCTCTGGACCCACCATAAATTCCCACTGGTCATACTTCTACTGTCTGCACTAATGGGATTCTGAACATATCTAAATAGCATTTTCACTAACTGAGATAGTGTATATGACTTCCTTAGAAGGTAATTATAGCAGATATAGGTGGTTAAGGCAACTATTTGGATGATCTATATCTTAAGTGGCTCACTTTCCCCTTTCCATCTCTCAATCTAGGTTAGAGAGACACATGCCACGTATTGCCAAATGCTATCTGTAAGAATATGCCTGGGGCTATGCTTGCTATGCTCGGTTAAAATTGGTGTATAGTTTATATATGAGCATTTACACATGGCAGTCTGGACATTTGAGATGTATTAAATGTTTACGCAATGCAGACTGCATGCAGTTAAAGCCGTGGTTAGCGGTGCACTGGTAGGCTGTAGCACTGAGATTCAGGTTTAAGTCTGTGTCACATGTGGATATGCAGTAGGTTGTTGCAGGTTGAGCAAGATCTCATGGTTTTGGTGACATGTTTCATCCCAAAGCAGTCAAAACTTGACATTAGCCACAAATCATTTTCATAAAACACAGTCAAACAACAGAATGCACACCTCAAACTTTACACTGCATCGCACTGTAATCAAATAAATGGATTCCTATGCAGGTGCCGGCCCTTAATTCAGGATAGGCTAATTAAATGATGTATCTGTACCTCATTAACCCTATGAAATTGAAGGAGAGCAGGCCTACGTCTTCATTGTTTTCACTAATTTTTGCCCCATCTGTGTTGGCAATGATCACAATTTATTCTGAGCTGCTAATGAACCTGCTCTGTTGAATCTAGGCCACTATCTGCACTGTTCCTCTTAAATCTATCATACGTTTCTTTCCCATTCCTGCTTTTCTTTGTTTAACGTCTCTGGTGCATGGCTGATGAAACAATAGAGAGCCAAGAAATAACTAATGTGATAATTATAGCTGATATAACCTATTTTGCATAGAACAGATGTTTTTCTGTTTATTAAATTATTTATCTAATTACTATAATTCCATCATGTGGGCCATTTGTGTATATATGGCCTGCTGTCATGAAAAACCTAGAAAATATATTTTTTGCCACAATCATGTCTAGAAGATTGCTTTTAGTGGTGTAGCCTAAGCTGAATAGACAAGGTAACTCACAAATCCAGTGCATGTCTGCTGTAAACTACGACTTAACAGGTGAAGGCAGAAGCTTTTTGGCAGTAGTTGTGTTGGACCTCTTGCAGACAATGCTTTCTTGTGAATAATTTAAGCCAAGCGGATTTAGGTTGCCCTGCCGTTGTGTTTGTTGAAAGAGCTCTGAACATCTTTCTCCAACTGCAGATGTTTGGTTAAATAAATATAAATATAAGCAAGTAAATAAATAAGTAGGGCATAGTGTGTAATATACTATTTAATATAGACATATGCATTAAGCAGTTTTCTGATATATCTGGTGCAAAATGTAATTCTTTGTAATTCTGCTGTATGGATATCATCTTATAATAAAAACATTTTATTAAACTCTGGTTTGCATGCTCAGTTTTTTTTTATGGATTTAAATTAATTACTTTCAGAAATGTATTTATATGTTTGATAACTCATTAAATGATTCATTATTTATTTGTGCAATTTATTTTATTTTATTCTTTGTACAGATACTCAATATAGGAACAAAAAGAGAAGGTCATGTTTTCTTTCCATGCTTTCCTCTACAAGGTAAATGTTATTGTCACTCCTATGATCCTAAAGGCTCTCTTAAATATTTATAGGACACCTGCTTTACTATTCTATAAGGGCTTTCAGTGCATTAGATAAACCTTCATGGCAAACGTTTGAGATTACCTGTCTACTCTTCACATGTATTGCAGCATGGGTTACCACAAGACATTACCTTAATATGTCATAAGATATAATATATGGTATTGTTGTGCTTGCTCAGGTTAGTTCCTTTTTTATACAGCCACAAATCATTTAATACAAAATGGTTTGTCATAACTGCTTTACTGCCTAATTCAGGTGTGTTCTTCTACCCATATATTGATTGTGCGTTTATCCTGATCATAAATAAGCCTTACTTAGAGCCCCTCTAAAAAATAGCATACAGCAGTAAAAGCATCTTATTAGCGCTGTGTTTATAAGTGATACTGTTTTCCCCTGGAAAAGCTGGGCCTAATTAATTTGAATTATTGGTAGGGAACGCAACTAAGCAGAGAACACAGCGCACCGCCGCACAAAACATAGACACTAAGTCTCTCCAGAGGCAGTGTTGAGGAAGAAATGTGAGAGATTTCCAGATATGGAGCATCTGGTGCCAAGGATAATCACTGTGAGGAATTGACAAATGCTCACAAGATTTATTTATCATTTTTCTAATTCAGGTGCCAGTTAGTGAAGCTGCAGGAATTGTGGAGATGCAGCTCGGCTAGTTCTCATGCAGCCTCAGCCCCTCGTCCAGGCAGCGTATCGACTGAACCGACAGGAAAAGAGAGAAAGGGAGAGAAAGGGAGGGCGATAGCTGCTGAAAAATTCATGCCTCTGCCAGCTCTGTCTATTCGCCGCTCAGCAGGGGCCCGCCTTTGATACTTCACACTCGCAGAAAAAAAAATGCAAATGATTTTTTCACTGCATAACATGGAGGGAATATATCCCCAGCAAGTGATAGAAATCTCCTGCCAAAACAACATGAAATATAGCCACAACTCCCTGGAACTCATGTTATTTATATATTTATTTATTTTGTGGTGCTGGAAGATGGGGGTCAGTTGTCCACTCTACATTTATATATATATATATACACACAAATATAGCCTTTTCCAGATCTGTCCTTTTACTTGCTTACTTTTTTAAGTTCATATTTTTCTATTTTCATTGAATGAAAATGTTAGATTTGTCTAATTCTCTTATTTTGGTTACTTAGAACTTACTCAGGGTTCTAAAACCACTCTAGCACTAACATATTTACTCATCTAGAACTGTATAACTTCAGAGGTGGATGTTTTGTATTTACCATGCTATTTTTCTTGCAAGAAAGGAAATGCTAGCATAATACATATGGGCTTGAAATTCACATAAGCAAGGCTGGTTGGGGAATGGCGATAAGTAATATATGAGAAGAGAGGAGTGCGATGTTGTTGTGGGCAGCTGGAGGGGAAATATTAGCTTTGACAGGTAGCACAGCAGGGGGGCCGCTGCAGTAAGGCTGGGATCTATTCTCTCAGCCCGGCTCAGTTTCAGGAATGCTGATTAGATATGCTCTGACATATCGGCTGTGTCAGAGAGTAATCCACTAACGCGGTCACAAACCCAACCTTCAATCCTGCTTCTCCACCACCTTCACCATCCGCCATCTTTGTCTGCTCATTCACGCTTCATTCGTTGGACTGTTTTCATCCGTGTACTACAGAGTTTTTTTTTTCAAACCTTGTCGTTCATTTATGCGTTTCCAACTATCGTGAGGGGTGCTCATATAACTCTAAATAATTGGCAATGTGCTTGTGTTGGAGGGTTGGTGTAAGCTGTGGGGGAGGAATGAAGCATGCTGGGATATGGGGTGGGGTGCAGTGGTGTCTTGGTAAGGTTGGTGGGGAGGTGTGTGTGTGTGTGTGCGCGTGTGTGTGTGAGAAAGAGAGAGAGAGAGGGTGTAATAATGTCTTCGCCTTTCTGGGCGCCCACATCAGCCAATTATGAGGCGACATCTGGGTTAGCTGACAACTCACTGTGGATGAGGGCAAAAAGTGAGTGCATGTGTGTATGCCTATGTGTGTGTGTCTGTGTGTGTAGTGTTCTGGCAGCAGGGAGGCGTTTAGGAGAACAGATTTGGGCTCTGAATTCACAGCAGGGCAGGGGCTGGTCGGAGGGCGGTGTCAACACACACATAAACACGCACACACACATGCGGCAATCACTGTCTTCGCACACATTACACACAACAATACTTACACACAGAAAGGCTCACCACAACTGCTGGTACACATCATTACAAATACACAAACGTGTGCTTTGTCATGTTTTAAGCATTATTCTGTCATCACAATACATACAGTACAGTAAAAGCAACCTCCTCCCTCTATATTTGAATTGGTGGGGTTAGACATTTGTCAAACTTGTGAAGAGATAGTACTGTATATATTGGGCTGGTTTTCCAGACATAGATTAAGTATAGTCTAAGACTAAATTGAAGTGCCATTAGTGGAAAATTATTTTGGTCTAGCATTAACATTAATCTGGCCCTTGGTGGGTGACTATTTTGGTCATACTGAAGATAGACCTGATCCTGCTGTAAAACTGTTCTCAAGTCATGACCAAACCCTTCAAAGATGTAAATCTGAAATGACATACATTTGCTTCCATATCATAGGATCAGAGAGGGTATCTGAGCAAGCTGAGTATTGATGCTCGGTGATAGGTTTAAAGGGAAACATGATATTATCGGTCAATTATTATTTTTCCTTCTTTGATGGTGGGCAAGAGGTGTGCCTTTACTGGGACTTCATTAAGATCATGTTTTGTGTTTATTGCAGCCCAAATTAGACGCTATTGGACATAGTCATTCACTCTGTATTAAATATGATTAATTATGTTATATATTAGTACATAATTAGAGGCCTATTGTGTAGCAATAACTGCATTATTAATAATAATAACAATAAAACTTTGTTAAGACCTTGAGGTCTTAATGGTTAAGCATAAATTATCATAACATCTCATTAATGGATAAATGGCAATATTTGATTCCTGCAGGTTATAAAGAACACAACCACAACAGCAATATGCTTCTTAAAATAAAGCTTTAACAAAATCTTGTGTCTTGATTGGTATGAAATCGAATGAATAAAGTAATTGTGCTTTAAATGGCCAGAGTATAAAAGGTCTATTTAGATATCAGGTTGAATTTTTTGTCTAGACAACCACCTCAAAATATTTACCTGAGCTTGCTTTCGCACTCCTGCTCCTGGGCCAAATAAAAAAAGGTTCATTAACATTCATAACCCAACTCAATCAAGCCATTTAAGTGCTATTATAGCTTTCTTTTGTACATCAAAACCCCTCATTGAAACTGCCAAGAAAAACAAACCCAATCATTGCAATAAGTAACACTAATGCCAGTTTAAACCCGGAATCAGGCTGTTGCATATAATGAGAACTACTGTGTATGGCTAGTGTTTGTTGTGGAAAGGACTTTGTTTCCATTAGGCCTATGATGTTACACAGTATGGTGGTCCTATGGCAGCTTGATTGGTTTTCAGTATCAGTGGGGTATATGGGAGATGAATGGCATGGGTTCCCTGAGGCACTGTGGCTTATACGGAGGTTTGAGACATACATTAGCACTGTAAAATGGCCTCCCACAGTGGGCCTTCACACTCACACAGCAGCATCGGACTTGTTCAGCTACATCAATCTTTGGGAAACGCCTGAGCTGCTTAGAATACTCTACACGTATCAAAACTTACGTGACTATATTTTTATGCAACTTCCTCGAAAATGTTATACGCTTTTTACATTGTCCGAGTATTTAGTGGTAAATGGACCAACAGCAACTGTGCAAATCACGAGGAATAATATGTCATTACATTAATGAACAGTAGGATCCAGGGATCCAACATTTTTCTTGTTGTTTTTGTTCTTGTTTTTGTGGTTTTATGCACCATAAACAGTAATACCTTTTTCACATGACCGTGTCTTTCATCATGCCTCATTGTTAAACATGCTGTTTTAGTTCTGTGAGTTTAAGACTGATTAAAATGATCTCTGTTCTGATTGGCTGCTCGTTGTTGCATCTTATTTAACAGGCATTCTGGGCTGAAATGCCCAGATGGGTGGGGCTTAGCTGCTGTAGACTTAATCTATGTAAATGTTGTTTTTGTGACATGGCAGGTATGGTTTCTTAAACACAGGCTGTTTTTGCAGTTTCCATATATGGACGTATGGAGGAAGCAGTACATTTTGAAAATCCTGAAAAATTGAAGAAAAAAACAAAGGAAAAATATATGGACTGTTTTAAGTCTTTTTCAACACGTTCAACATGTGCTTCTATTCTATTCTATTCTATTCTATTCTATTCTATTCTATTCTATTCTATTCTATTCTAATCTGTGTGGTTTATGAGATGTATGCATGCAGTATCTGAGCAATATTCCTGAAACAACAGGAGACCAAGACATTATTGCAAACTCTTTTTCTACTTCTCAGTCAATACATTGTCCCGTAATCTTTGTCTGTATTCACATTCTGTTTCCAGTTAACGCAGTTTGATTGGTATTTGGTCTGTATTCTGGTCCTGTGTGTCCTCTCTGTGGTCAGTTTGTGGTGGGAATGGATTTCTCTGCTCTTTGCTCTTCTCACATAAACACTGGGCATTGATTGACTCCTCCTGTATTTAGAGTTAATACAGGCGGGCTGATCCACCAGTTTCCAATTCTGTATTTTCTTTCCCATAGTCCTTTGCTCCTCTGCTGAAGCTGATTGAAATGTTTGCATGTATGTTTCTCTCATACAAAGGTGAGAGGATTTGCCTGTGTCTCTGAGTGTCTCGGAAAATCCAGCTCGGTCCTAGACACCGAAATAATTAATCCCCTCGGTGTTGGCTCTTCTTTCACCCTTTCAATGATTTTTGTAGCGGCTTACCAGCCCGCCAAAGTCTGGAAGAAGAGCAGAGGAAATAAAAGACGGCGAGAGATTCATCAGAGATGAGGACGTCTTAATGTGGACTCTCTCCCTCCAGCCCCCCTTCAAATCCAAACCCATGGGTTTTAGAGACCATGAAAGACCCCTCATCCCTCATTCATGATAAAGAAAAGATAATTTAGCTAGTTTCATTTCCTTTTTCAATTATGCTTGGAGGACTTTGTTGTGTCATAATTAACATTTTCATGGTTGAAAAGTACAAAAGGAGCGTTTCAAGTTAAAACTCTAGTTGAGAATGACCAGAGATTGCAATACTCGTCATGTTTAAGTTTACCAGCAGAACTTATTGAACATTCACCTACGTTTGTTCAACTAACTTTAAATTAACCATTTTTTTCATATTTTGTGCAGAAATAACTGCACTCTACTAGTGTTAGAGGACCAACTCTATATCAGTCTAGAAGCTTTACATTTTATAGGGGCTTTAGGTAGTGAAAAGTGGTTCTAGTATATCATCATTTTTAAAAGTGTCTCATAGTATAATAACCACAGGCAAGCTAACATTATTAATTATTATTTAGATGTGTAATGATTACATTAAAAGATCAAAAGAGACCTATACATAATATATAATATCTACACCACAAAAATTGGGTCTTAAATGGTTCTTTAGTGAAGACTATGCTACATACATAGTGCCATGATTATTTAAGAACGAATTTGAATACTTGATGATGGTTGTTTGTGTTGTTACATGGTTCTACTGTATCATGGAAGAACTGGAGAATTTGGTTCTGTAAGTGACATTAAATGGCTCCTTATAGCAGCAAAATGGCTTGTGCTGCTGTGCCACATAATAGAGTTTTCATATTTACATAAATCAGTTTAACATTTTGTAGCACTTCATGTTCAAAAAGCATATTACATGTGCATAAATGTTGTTTAAGATTGCAATCATTATTCTATTATTATTAAAGTAATAATAACTAAGGGAAAGTCTAGCCGAGTGTTGCAGCATATGGGAAATTCCAACCAGGTGTGTCTCTATTGGGCTTAAGATCAGTCAGGCAGAATAGAGCTTTTAAATACAGAGAGGCTATGGAGGCTCGTCCATGATTACAGAGAAGAGGGGGCATGGTTTCCACAGCAGGGCTTCGTATTGACTACAGTAAATATGAGGAATATAAACTAATCCTACCAATAAGGGCTGCAGGCACTCCTGAAACTCATGCAAATCCATTGACCGTCTTCCCTATAATCTTAGTATTAATCTCAGCTTTAGCAAGGTTGTTTATTAGCGTACTTCCCTTGAGCATCTGATAATATCGGCTCTAATATCTCTATTTTGCAGGGCGAGGAAGACTGTCCTGCAGAGTTTTAGAAATGAGAATTACCAGCCTATCTAGCAATCATTACGATCCGTGTTTTCTCTCATTAGCTGTTTTATTCATAGTGATATTGTATATGCAGTAGGGAAATTGTATTGTAATTGTATTGTTTATATGACTTTAAGGAATGAATATATATATATATATATATATATATATATATATATATATCACTGTTTTCTGTTGGTAATTAATCTTTAACATTCTTGTGTAAACAATCATGTTTTATTATTTTGACCCCCTTTTAAATAAGAATGTACTCAAAAAGATTCTTTAAACATAAACTCCTCTCATTGTGAGCAAGGTCAGCTAACGAACCCCACAGTGACTGTACATTTTAACTTTGCCATAAGCTACAATTAAACTACAAATGGGAGGCAGGATATGACTTTGACTATTTGACCTTAAGACGTGGGCTTGCTGCAGTGGATGCCAGCTTTGTTTTAAAACAGAATCTTCTGCAAAACTAAACAAACATTTATTAATAAACCAAATATGTTTTTTTTATTACTCATTGGATAGTCATAAGCATTCAGAAGACAATAGCTGTGTTATAATTACTTTATTAGTCGGAATGTTTCTGCTGGATCTACTGAAGGGAGTTCAATTATCCCATGGTAAACTGCAGTACTTGACTGCAGGATTCTTTTTATGTATCCTATAATACAGATATTGTAAAGTGCGTAAGGGGCTGTGTCTCCAGACTGTGTCTGTGCGCTGGTGTCGCAGCATGTGTCCATACTAGATGACTTAATTACAGTCTTTGCAACGATGCATTCATTAGAAGTCTTTACAAATGAGTACACGGCCACCACTGTGAATTGCTATTAATAAGCAGTGGACACCCGGACCATCGGGGCCCATAGAGGGCAACGTGATGCGGACATCTTATTCTGCAGCACTACCCTTTTTCCATCAGTTATATTTGGCAACCACAATCATAACCAGAATGAGCTGAGATTGAAATTCGGATATATAGGTTTATGTGTTTAGTACAGTCGTGCTGCATTGTGTGTAGTGAGATTTCTAAGAGATGGTGTTAAAGTGTATCCCTGCATAGTTTATTAATATTCTTATTACTGTTGTTAAAATGTTTTGTTATTATATTAAAACTGGAAATAAAAAGCTCTCATAAGACCTTCACTTCATTTTCATGGTTATGTTTATGAACTAGTCCTGGGCGTGTAAGTCTTACGCCCATTTGACAAGTCAAAAGGGGAACCAACAATTAATATAATAGCTGTCTCATACCAATCCTGTCTGACTCCCTATGCCTTTGCATTATATTGTAAATGGCTGTGTGCAGCTAGTCATCTGAGCACGTTTATGGCTCTTTTCTGCTCTGTTTACCCATAAATAAATAATCAGAGCCACAAAGTGAAACGAAGCCTTTAAAGAGCAGAATGGGGAAAGATAGTGCACTGTCGGCAACTCAGCCTACAGGTGAAAGCTATCCAAAGAGAAAAAAAGGGGTGCATGCACTAACAGGTGAGGTTATTAAGACTGGGCCGAAGCAAAATAGCTTATGCTGTATTATGCAAAATGTGCAGTACAAAACTGCTATAGTTACAGATCTTTATGTAAATTATCAATGAAGTGCACAGAAATACAGTGACCCTTTGAGGAGAGACTGAATGTTACAAACTGTGTTTTCCCATTAATGAAATGCACATGAAATGAAATAAAAGATAAAAGTATTTCACTGCTAGGTTGATGTTAGTGTGTAAATTAAAACACTCTAATGTAAAGATGATATCACAATATTGCCAATTTCATATCTCAGTGCTCACTGTATTGATTTCATATGCCAGTACTTTCATATCCCAGTATTGCACAAGCTTGATGGTTATCATATTGTGCCAGATATCAGTGGGAAGACTGCAGCACATTGAATCTCCATTTCATTTTGTAACACAAACTTAATTCCGTCTCACTATGGCGTCTGCATCACTTGATGAGATGCAGCTTGCCGGCATCTTGATTAGGTTTGATTTTTTGACAATCAAGCCAAATAAAAATGCGTCTGCTTCAGCTGTGCTTACTGCTGCGAGGGGCAATGGCACAAAAATCAAGAACGAAGAGAAATGGCAGGCAGTATCACAATAATCACTGTGTTATTATTGAGTGGTTTTATTTAAACAAATAAAAAAACGGCTAGTAAAAATCAATATACAGTGATTATGTAGACCTGACATGCAGCCTTTATTTTCATTATCTTTGTAATAACTGGATGTATGATGTATTATATCTTGTATGACTATCACATATATGACTAATATTAGCAAGGAGACTTCTTGTTCTGCTATACTGCATTTTGGTCACACCAGAATTTGTGCAACGATCAGATGGAGTTGCTGCCCCCTTGTGGTGAAATCATTTTGTCGCAAGTGAATGAATGAGACAAGTTCAGAGAAGCTTTACGTGGTACTGTGTAGACAAACCTGATATTTTCGACATCGTGATTATCACTCTGTCTTAGTATGTGGTTTACTTTAAGGTTTAGAAAGAATGGCACCTTTGAGTGGGTTAGCATCTTACCATCACAGCGGATAAACTTCTCCAACGTTAGCATGCTCTTCTTCCATGTAACTGAATGCACTTATTAGTTTATGGTGACTTTACATCATTTAGACTGTTTACCTAATAATACACTATATATATCTAATAAGCGATATCAGCTATTTTAATATGCCAGTGTTGACATAGGCATCCAGTTTGTTTAAGCTCAAAAGAAAAACACTGCTAAAAATGCCAGCATATGACACCAGCATATAGGTCACCAGCAAAATCAGCATGTGTTGTATTTTGGATCCAAACTGGATAACTAGCTAAACCAGTACCAGGACAGCACAAGGCCAGCATAAACCCAGTTTAAACCAGTATGCAATGCATTCTGTTCTGTGATGTCTTTCCAGCAGGGAATAGAATAGGACCTAAGGTCACCACACACAAAGTCAAGCACTGACAAGAGAGGTATAAAGTACCTTTGCCCTGAGCTGTGGAGTAGTGGAACTGTGTCCTCTGTGATGATGAAGCTCCATCCAGTACTTCTGGAAGAGCCATGATCCAGAACTAATCATCCACCATCTGTATCTGCCCTCACTAATGCTCTTGTGATTGAATGCAATCAAATCCTCACAGCAAGAGTGGAGACTGTTATAGCAGTAAATAAAGGGACAAATCCCTGTGAACAGCCTTCATTTTAGGACAAATGTTTGAGGAGTGTGTATAAGTTGTAGTTATAATATAAGTTGGCAATAGGGGGCGCTACTCCTTCAGTCTCTAAAAAGGCCTACTCATAGCAACCATCACTAGCATAACAATTCTGACTCAGACAGAACCAGTGTGTCTCAGTCAGGATGGAGGAAAACCCGGAGACCTGTGCAGTGGACGGAACGAACAGGACGAGCAAAAGGTCGAGTGTGGAGAATGGAGGCCTGACACATTCTACACTGGCTTATGACAAGAGCTTTGTTTGCTCTCTGCCAGGCGTACTAATGTTTGGAGAAACCGTAAGTAGCCTGTATTTGTTTTAAGAAATGTTGTATATCATACGTTTCTGGTAATGAACTCAAATGTTTACATTTAGCAATTGAAACCTAAATCATATAAAACCTAAAACATGATCAACTGAAATAACTGAATAAAGACCCTGTGTAAGCACATGTTACCTAAAGCCTATATGCTACTGGACCTGTCACATGATGTATGATTGACATTGTACTTATATGTTTGTAATAACTGTAGTGGTAATAACTGTACCATAACATTACAACACATTATTTTTAATAGTTGCATAAATGGGTATATAACTATAAGAAGCATGCACCTGAAGTCACATTCTGTCCTGCCGTTTTACTGAAACCATTCTGAAACCGGGAGAGACATCATCTATATGCTTACGCAGATATGTGTTCAGTTACATGCTCCAGTAGTAAAAGTGGAATTAGATGTGGACCTTTATATTGCCATGTAAGCGTTTTACAGCCAGGCTATTTAATTGAGGCTAAACTATTTCGTTCAGCTGATATTAGGAATTTCAAGCTTGGATTTAATGAAAAGGAAGGGCAGTTAGATTCCACAGTGGAGAGGAAGTAGACAAACCAAAACAGCTTGGCAAACAGACTCTTCCTCTCTCCCTTATTGTTCGCTTTCCTTCCACAATCCATTCTGAATCCCATCCAAGCATTGACTCAGTGTTTAATCTCTATCAAGACATATCTGCCAACTGCAAAACAACTTTTCCTGTGATACCAAGCTTTCAGTGAGGAATTCTTTGTTTCTTGTAACAGGATGGAAGGCTGGGTGTGTATGGGTGAAGGCAGGAACCTATTACTCAGAAGCTAGAATTTATACAGTTCACAGCAATAAAAGCCACATGAGCAGACACACTGGACCTGTCGTTTTAAGCACTTTTGTTTTTTCTACAATGTTTATCATATCACTGTGTTTGGTCATTTCATTTGAGGTTGTACATTTAGGACCAGTGTCTCAGTCATGGACATGCAGATACACTAACATGTGTAGGACAGTGCAGGGGGCCCTAAAGGATTAGGGTGGGATAGCACTGGTACAAGCTCCTTGTTCTTGGAGTTCAATTTTAAACAATAATAATAATAATAATTACTACTAAACATTACAACTACTAATAGGAAGAATAATAATGATAATAATAATGCATTTTATTTATAGTGCACCTCGTTTAGGTGAAATATTTTGTCATTTAGCCAAAACATTTAATACAAGGTTTTTCTAAATAGAATACCTCTGTGTCATGCTCAGTGTTGCACAACGCAATACTGAACAACCTTTACTGAACAACCTTCACTGAACATCCTTCACTGAACAGCCTTTACTGAACAACCTTTACTGAACAGCCTTCACTGAACAACCTTTACTGAACAGCCTTCACTGAACAACCTTTACTGAACAACCTTTACTGAACAGCCTTCACTGAACAACCTTTACTGAACAGCCTTCACTGAACAACCTTTACTGAACAACCTTCACTGAACAAGCTTCACTGAACAACCTTCACTGAACAACCTTTACTGAACAGCTTTCACTGAACAACCTTCACTGAACAGCCTTTACTGAACAGCCTTCACTGAACAACCTTTACTGAACAGCCTTCACTGAACAACCTTTACTGAACAACCTTTACTGAACAACCTTTACTGAACAACCTTTACTGAACAACCTTCACTGAACAACCTTCACTGAACAACCTTCACTGAACAACCTTTACTGAACAACCTTCACTGAACAACCTTCACTGAACAACCTTCACTGAACAACCTTTACTGAACAACCTTTACTGAACAACCTTTACTGAACAACCTTCACTGAACAACCTTTACTGAACAACCTTCACTGAACAACCTTCACTGAACAACCTTCACTGAACAACCTTTACTGAACAACCTTCACTGAACAACCTTCACTGAACAACCTTTACTGAACAACCTTCACTGAACAACCTTCACTGAACAACCTTTACTGAACAACCTTCACTGAACAACCTTCAGTGAACAACCTTCACTGAACAACCTTTACTGAACAACACAATACTGAACAGCCTTTACTGAACAACCTTCACTGAAAAAACCTTTACTGAACAACCTTCACTGAACAACCTTTACTGAACAACCTTCACTGAACAACCTTTACTGAACAACCTTCACTGAACAACCTTTACTGAACAGCCTTTACTGAACAACCTTTACTGACCAACCTTCACTGAACAACCTTTACTGACCAACCTTCACTGAACAGCCTTTACTGAACAACCTTCACTGAACAACACAATACTGAACAGCCTTTACTGAACAACATTTACTGACCAACCTTCACTGAACAACCTTCACTGAACAACCTTTACTGAACAGCCTTTACTGAACAGCCTTTACTAAACAACCTTCACTGAACAACCTTCACTGAACAACCTTCACTGAACAACCTTCACTGAACAGCCTTTACTGAACAACATTTACTGACCAACCTTCACTGAACAACCTTTACTGGCCAACCTTCACTGAACAACCTTCACTGAACAACCGTCACTGAACAACCTTTACTGAACAGCCTTTACTGAACAACCTTCACTGAACAACCTTTACTGAACAACCTTCACTGAACAACCTTTACTGACCAACCTTCACTGAACAACCTTTACTGAACAGCCTTTACTGAACAGCCTTCACTGAACAGCCTTTACTGAACAACCTTCACTGAACAGCCTTTACTGAACAACATTTACTGACCAACCTTCACTGAACAACCTTCACTGAACAACCTTTACTGAACAGCCTTTACTGAACAGCCTTTACTAAACAACCTTCACTGAACAACCTTCACTGAACAACCTTCACTGAACAACCTTCACTGAACAGCCTTCACTGAACAACATTTACTGACCAACCTTCACTGAACAACCTTTACTGGCCAACCTTCACTGAACAACCTTCACTGAACAACCTTCACTGAACAACCTTTACTGAACAGCCTTTACTGAACAACCTTTACTGGCCAACCTTCACTGAACAACCTTCACTGAACAACCTTCACTGAACAACCTTTACTGAACAGCCTTTACTGAACAACCTTCACTGAACAACCTTTACTGACCAACCTTCACTGAACAACCTTCACTGAACAACCTTCACTGAACAACCTTCACTGAACAACCTTCACTGAACAACCTTTACTGAACAACCTTTACTGAACAGCTGAAGGTTCAGATGAGAGTCAAACCCAGCACTCAAGTTTTAAACTGTGTTTGAAATTAGAATTTCTGACTAAAACTTTTAAGATAGAGTACTATGGTACTGGCGGGTTTTTACACCTGGTTTGGACTGCCTATTTATATCCATGTTTGTTGCTAAATGTTTTCCTGTATCTAGCCCTTAATTATCTCCAAACAGGTATTAAACTTGAATGTGACAACTGAGTGAGTAGAAGGAACAAGTACAAATACATCTCAGCCTTAACTACTGAACTGAATTTGTGCTTGTTCCTTCTACTCATTCAATTGAATTTATTTATTTATTTTTATTTGTATTTGTATCTGTGCTGTTTATTGTGAAACCGCTACTGGCGGCTCATTCTACTCATTCGATTGTCTTATTACATATATTACTCTACTATACTGGTAAAGTTCTTCATTGTGTTCTCAGGTGTGTGGGCTGCTGGTCTGGACTCTTCTGGGTGGGACTGAGTATTTGCATGTGCCTGCTCTGGGCTGGGTGATGTTTGTATCAGTGATCTGCTGGGTGCTGACTGTTTGCCTGTTTCTTCTGTATCTGACTACAGCACACACAAAGATACCACAGGTTCCTTGGGCAATACTGGTGAGTAGATTCTATTCAAATAAGGGTCGTTTGTGGAATTATAGGCCAAGAAATGAATTTGAAAATAGCCTGCGTGCATCCTCACTTACTAAGAGCATGGGCAGTGGTGAACAATGCTATGTTAAATGGGAGAGTAAAAATATAGGATTTCCATAAAATAAATGTAAAGATCTATTTTAGCTCATCTACAGAGCGGGCAAACGAAACATGAATTTAGTATCACAACCATAGAGACTTCTGGCATTACCACACAATACATAAAACAACTGAATTTCTGAATACATTGCAACAAATTAGATATAC
The DNA here is from genome assembly GCA_024036415.1 of Prochilodus magdalenae. NCBI lineage: Eukaryota > Metazoa > Chordata > Actinopteri > Characiformes > Prochilodontidae > Prochilodus > Prochilodus magdalenae. The sequence goes on from JAMWET010007856.1 coordinate 2,545,040, forward strand.
TAAATAGACATATTGCACAATGAGAACAGCCTATAAATCAAACTGTAAGTACAGAAAAATCAGCATTACACATTGAGGCATGGAAGCTGGACTGGACTGTAAAAATATCTTCATACAGTCCAAAATTGCCCCTGTAAGTCAAAACCAGAGCAAAAACTGTTGCTGGATAAATTTGTTATTTTCTAACACTGATGGTGGAGAGATTTCAGAGATTCAGTTTGAGGACTCTTGAGTAACTGCTGACATTCTCATAGTTAGTACTCAACTTGGATCATTTTAGGTCAGCTATTGTATTAGAACAGAGAAAAAATGTGACTTTCGAAATGAAAAAAAAAAAAAAACCCACAAAGATTTGGTGAAAATCTGTTTACAGGGCTTGTGTTTCAACAGCAGTGCTGCGGTTCTGTACCTGACTGCTGCAGTGATTAATGCTGCCTCTGTGACTCATGCCACTAGGGGGCGATATTACTACATCAGCTGGATGGCCTCTACGGTAAGAGGAATGATAGCTTTTTGTAGAAAGTCAAAAGCTCACAAGAGTGGCTGGAGTTGGGGAAGGTTTGTGTTTATGAAGACCTGGTATTAATTAAGCTTAGGCCTACAGGTTAAGTATTAGTTAAAGTAAGAACTGGGGTTGAGGTCCAGTTATAAGCGTAAGTCCTCAGAATCATATACAGTTAGTATGTGGGTGTGTATATTTATTCTAACGAGATTGGCATATACCTGGTTTGCTTCTAATGAACATGACAAATTTCTTTTTCTTCTTTCAGGTATTTGCCTTCCTGGTTGTCTTTTTTTACGCTGCAAACGCATATGTGAGCTACAGATCCTGGAGATCAAAAAGTGATGATTCCTAAACAAAAGGATGCTTGAAAAAATGTAACAGCTGGAATAATAAGAAGCTTCTTGTTTGACCATGTGAAACTTAACAAACTAGATTCTTTTATGGCTTTTTATCAAATGTAAATGTTTTCATAGAACCGTGCCTGCAAAACTGTGAGCCTGTTATACTTGTTCAAAACTTTGATAGTGTATGGTACAGTGGGCTACATGTGAAATTGTCTGAGACTGCTGTAAAGTGTTTCACTTTAGTACAAGATGCCCGTCTGTCACATTTAAACGTCATTTTTTAAATTCTTATAAACTGTGTTTTGTATATAGGGTATATTTGTGTATGTTGGAAGTGGAGTATTTATAACTGCTTAAGATAAACTGAATATAAATATTGCGTTCATGATGAGCTATTTGAGTAAGCGAAGGCTAAAAATGTATTACCTAATGCTCTTATGGATGCTGTCATCTACAGGTTTTCTTATATTAGATTTAAACAACACTACAAAATAATGCTCACGTTGTGCCAAAGCTAAATGTATGTAGCAGTGAAAATTCCACCTATTTTTAAAAATGATCACAATCATATTATTACAAACATTCTGAATTGTTTGGCGTGAAATGCTCTGTCCTAGAGAAATTTACAGAGTTAGAACTATTTACATTGGTGAATGGACTCTGAAGAGTCCATTATATATAATAGGTTTAGACACATGTAAATGCACTGGCTGATTTGGACATTAAAGAGCTTTTATCATTGTGTGCTGTTTGGGTCCTGGTTCCCATCAGTACTGTTAAAATAGAAAGTTTGTAAGTCTGTAAGTTTCAAGTTACAATAAGCCATTTCACACCAAACCGCACTGAGTAACTCTGAGTATATGTATGTGAGTGAATGATGCAGACAACTATAAAATAACTCAGTGGAATTCCTCATAATCACGGAAATCAGAGAAATACACAGTAGACTCAGTACCTCAATACTTTTAGTAGCACATTCAAATAAGCAATTTAGAAAACATGGCAAACAGGCATATATCAAAATCATTCTTGTACTCACTCACTGGAACAACTATCAATAAGTGCTATATACAGTGAAAAATTATCAAAGGTCCTTCTGTTTTCAGCTCAGTTACTCTTGCAAAAGAACCTCTGTGTTCCTTTGTTGTTTTTGGCTGATTTTAGATATAATGCATTACTACTGTTTATATCATAAATCACACAGCATCATTTAGGATAAAAGCACTTTTCAATAATAAAAGGGTGGGATCATAGTGGAAAGTGGGAGTATAAATGACAACGCTGGCAGTTCTTCTTTAGAACCTTGAAGAGAATACTTTTCTAAATAGTAATTATCTGAAGTGCATCATGCTGCCTGACTGCTAGAAGTCTAAAGACATACAACAACAGGTTACAGAAAATCTGAGCTCTCAAAGGTTACATAGCTTGATGATGCAACATGAAGGAAATCTAATTAGCTTCCTCTGAAACTCAAACAACTGCTTTATTATTCTTCTTACATTTTTCACAACGCACACTCAGATTACAGTTTCTTTAAAATGCAGTTTGCAAAATGATGTAGCACCACGCTATAATCATTCGTTTCTAATGTAGGAATCTATTATTATCATCATCATTTTCATAAGAGCACACTCATTTTACAGTTCATTTCTGCAACAAAAAAAATAATGTACAATATAAAGCATATATTTCAACCCACAACTGTCCTGTGGATGTAATGTCAGCGAAAATGTGTATCGGCTGAACTGTGGCCAGACTGTATTCAGAAGTCTGCAGGTCTGATCATCATGGTTGTGGTACGCAGAGAGTAGCTGGACCCTTTGAAATAGTGCCACTTGATGCCGTTGAATTTGCCAGTGTTTTTGCCATAGGAGTAGTACATGCCATTAAGATTTGATGGACCGCAGGCGTCAAACCACCAGCCTTTATGAAAACAACAGACGACACAAAAATGAGAAATGTGTGACTGTGTGACAAAACGGAAGGAAAGCCTGTGCACGTCATGTGCCAGATTGATGACTATCAACAGACAGGATCTTAAACTAAACAGAGATAAACGGTGGAAGAGAGATGGAGAAAAGTAAGAGAAAGAGATATAGGTGGTGGTGTGGTGGGCTTCTGGAGCATAGTTTGATGGAAAGGCTTTTTTTCTTGACATTCCTAACTAGACACAAAGCTCTTTACTGCCCCTCACATAGCCTCTCATAATGTACTCAAACGTTCCCAGGGTTCTGTGTTCACAGGACTCTATGTTTAGATCTGTATATGATACACCATACCTCAATATGATACATTTAGGGGAATACTTGAAAGGGTTCCCACGGGACAGATCATACAGGAAACAACAAAGAGCAGATTTTTCAGCTTAATCATGCATCTAGGGTTAGGGTTAGGGTTAGGGTTAGGGTTAGGGTTTGCATCAGCTAGGTTAGCCTTAATGAGCTAATTTACTGACTATGTAACTCCGTCATGTTTAAAGAATTCAGAGTATCGAATACAGAACTGTTTTTAATAATTGCTTTGTCTGGTTGACAAGGGTATATCGGAAGCAGCATCGAAATGTAGGTGTTGCTATTGAAGATGTGCTTGATCCCACTGTTAGCATTAAAGCCAAGTTTCTTACCAGTAGCACCTGCATTCCCTGGGCTACCTCAAGCACGAAAGTGAGGGCCCTAAGGCTCAGACTGATTGTCACCTCCACAGCTTCTTTCCCATCAACCTCCAGGCCATCATCCTCCTAAAGAGGCTTCTCACACTTATCTGCTTTAATCTGCTGGACATGCACTGTATCACACACTGCAATGTGTGGCATGTCAACAAAAACCCCTCCCATATTCCTCTACTCTAGTCAGCACACATATTTAATATACACTTCAACTAGTTGCAAAACACCTGTTTTAAAAAATGTTTACATCTAGGTTTACAATTACATTTGCTGGTCAGTTCACTGTGGTTGGTGTAGCTCAGCGGATAATGCCGCTACCCACCAGCACATGTGGGAGACTGGGTTTCAAATCCCAGTCTGCATGGCTATGCTACACCAATAAGAGTCCTTGGGCAAGACTCCTAACACTGCACTGGCCTACCTGTAATATGGATACCTGTGTAAGTTGCTCTGGATAAGAGCGTCAGCTAAATGCCAATAATGTAAATGTATAAACCTGTATGTACCTCACTTCTTCAGAACTGATTGTATTTATAGTTACTTCCCAGTGTACACTGTGTTACTTGCAGTTTGTTTGTGGACTGTCTATCTTAAATTTAGGGAATATGAGGCTACCTCCAAAATTACAGTAGGGAACACAGGGCCTGTGAAACAGAGGGCGCTATATAAGAGTGTTTCCAAACATTTCACTGAGACAAAAAAGAGCCTGTAAAACGGAAAACCCTGGGAGTGTAGGCCAAACAAATTCAGCACACAGGTAGAATGCACTTTACTGTGAAAGTGGCCATTCTAGACAATGTCAAACGTAAAAATGTAATCATTCATCCAAAACAAACTTAGTGCTCACAAACTTAGTAAATTTTCTGTATTGCTTTAAACTACATGCTTAAATGATCAGGTGTTAGCCTAAAACCTCATCGGCTTCTTAGGTAATTTTCACACAGACTTGTGTAAATGGTTCTTGACACTGATACAGTCCTAACTAAAACTACCCTGAAGCACTGTATTGACCTTCTACTGGCTGGTGCTGGCCTCCAAAAGCCTATAAGGCACGGCCATGCACCCTATCAGTTATATTATGTTGCTGTTTGCCAGTTAACAGTACATGCTTCTGTTTATTGTGTATATTTGTGTTGGGCAATGAGTTTTGTGAGCGGGGGAGGTCACTGTCAGGGTGAAGCCTGTGACTAATAGTGACCACCCTACTCGTTCAATTCTCAGTATGTGTCCTTTCTGCTGTTGTCAGTGATAAAAGTGCACAGCAGTCCATAGCACTAAAGAAACCCACTTTAGACATTACATCTGTCCTGGCTGATTCAAGTAATTGCCTAGGCAAGACTCTGGCAGGACTATGTCTTTAAACTGTCATATATCTTTTAACATATAACTTCTATAACTATCTTTTAAGAACCATATATATGCTTTTTGTGGATTTGTAATCGACTGCTGACAACATTTTAGTCTCTTATCAGATACAGCTGTGTGTAAAAGTGATTCTGGCTTGAGTCTTTGCATTAGCTGCACTATTGGTAATGAAGAACAGTGTAAGTGTGGAAAGCTGGAACTCTACTATTACATGTTGGCTAACATCCTAGATGTTACTGGGACTCATGAGGTCTTAGCGAGATTTCACAGCAGAGCAAATGAACTTTTGTTGCTGTGCAACACTGATGAGGCATTACTCACCCCCAGTAAGCATGAGGGCACATTTGCAGATGCAGTTGTCATTGTCCATGTCTTTGGTGCTGAAATCAGCTCCATTTATTACCAAACTGCTCTGCCTGCCAGCAGTTCCACTGTGACTCTTGAGAAACAACCTGAGAGACACAGAGATTATACACACATCGTATAGTAGCCGTGTAGAGTTAATTTAGCAATTTCTGGAAGTGTTTATTGTTAAGAGACATGGTTTTGTATTAAATTACTCTTCTCTGTCTTTTTTATATATACAGGCCTGAGGCTGTAGTTCATGAGTGCTACACTAGGGAGTAGCATTTCTGAGTGTTTTGTTCATCTGCACCCTGAAGAAGACATCTCTTCCTTTATAATAGTCACTATTCCATAATCAGGACATCCTAGCTGATGAATTACTGTGATTATTATGCTGTCAAATATCATGTGTGTTCAGCAGGTAATCCTTTACACCATTATTACTTCCTGCTGGGAATGCATCAAACTTTCATACTTGACTCTTAATTGCTGGGAGATGAACAGCAGCACTTGCCGGGTGATAGAAAAGTGATTACTATTTAAAATGCTATTTTAGATATTTTAAACACATTCAGTCAAAATTAATGACATATTGGAACTAATGATGAAATCAATGAAACCTGCCATTCTTTGAACCATAGCACAAACTGGTGTGTTTTATTTAAATGTTGTAAATTAACATTGTGGAATAAAGAGAGCTTGGACTCTTATGGGGGCTTTTGATAGGGTAACTTGAACAGTGGCAGGAGTCTCTAAGTTATGTATTCGTGAAATAAATAATAGTGCTTAAATAATCTTTGTCTTTATATTTATTTTATATTTATCACTGTGTTGGTAGTTAAATCCTGGCTGTTCCAGTGTCTCCGCTAGTATGTGGACTCGAGGTATGTGAATGTGATGGTTTGTTATTGGGAATTTGGTTTGGTATGAGGAACAGGTGCTGAAGGTGTGATAGTGTCACTCAGGAATAAAGCAGTGAAGGTCAATTTATTGCACAGACACAGCTCTCAGATGCCAGGATGAGAGACCAGTCTGTGCCCTTTCCCACAGCCTTTGTCATACGACCCAGTATCAAATTAAAAGAACACACACTATGTGCTAGAAGTGTTGCATTTTGACTTTAAGTTGGAGTATCATAAAGTTGTCATGAGTGCTCTGTCTATGTAGGGGTGGGTTGGTATAATAAAAATATAACATAAAAATGATCAACTCATGTCCAACATAGTTTTGAAGAGAGAATTATAGTTATCAGATGTAGTGGTGAGCTAGATATCCAACATTATATAAATATGCCCTGATGTGGATGACCACATTCATTTTGGGGGTTGCCTGGCACATATATCATAGCCATTATCAAAAACATATATTCTGTACTGTATTGTGTACTGCATACATACTAAACAGCACAATGTTAAAATGAAACAAAAATGAGTCAACTATTTAAAAACATTTTTATGGTGATTTAAAGTTCAAATTGGTGGTTTGGTTTCAATTAAAACCTCTGATTATTTACTTTAGTTGCATCTTTATTTGAAATCCAACCTTTGCACATCGTGCCCACCGAACCCAAGTAAACAATGAGACTTTAGTACATTATGCTTTAAACTGTAGTTAATTACCTGTAGTTGTGTTTCTCACTGGCTAGCTGGAAACTGTCATATTGAGAAAAGACCTCCTTCCCCTCCCAGTCTGTCAGCTCCACTCTTAGAGTGTACTGCTGCTGACTAGTCAACTGGAACACAAACTCATTTCCCAACCAGTGCTCTCCAGAAAGAGACCCAAACCCCTGGAACAGAACATGAACATGCGCAAACATTCAGTATATGAAACAGCTTTATCAGGTATCACTTCCTTAGTTTTAGCTTAGGACTGCTAGGCCTAGGCACATAATGAGGATGTGTTATTCATCGTACAAGTGTTCCACTGATTAAATGATAGAATAATTAACAGTAATGATTTGGGTCCAAGTTGTGTATCCCAAGTACATTTAAATCTATAATTCATCAAAAGGTGTATGTTTATTACCAATACAGTATGCCTGGCAGCTGAAGAGATAAATGTATCAGACCAGCATTATTATTACTGGTAAATTAACTTGATGTAAGTCATGACTGAATTTACCATCTTGTATTCCTCCCATGTTCTGTGGAAATCTAGAGTCCCATCTTTTCTAAGTTGGATGACGGTCCAGCCCCCACCTGCTGTCTCCATATTGCAGTAGACCTGAGAGAGATGCAGTTACAGCATGACACACATACCTCTACAACTTGAACATTATATATTAGTCTTGCTCCGCCCTGAGGTCTATAATAACAAGGTAGAGAATAACTTATTCAGTTTTAATGAAATGATAATCTTCTAAAAGTAAACTGCAACAATAATGTATCCAAGCCAATCATGTATCTGAAAGGATATAGACTGCTTCATCTTAGTGGAACATTAAAGCTCTTTTACACAATGTACATTGTACTCCCGCATCATTCTGCTTCACTCTGTCAGAAACATCACACTCTGCACTGACCTGGTCAGATCTAATAATGGCCAGCCCCAGACAGCCACACACTGACCCGGTCAGTGTAGATGAGCCAGAGAGAGAGAGCAGTCTGAGTGCTGGAGGAGTACAGTAGCACTCTGCCCAGCTGTTATCCACAGAGTTCAGCCAAGAGTATTTTTTACCCATCACTGTTTCATCACTGAGCCAACTAATACCTAACACAATGCTAGAAAGAAGCTGAAAGACGTATGTTCACTGCTAATGAAACACTCCAGTAAAAGCACAGACATATAACTTATGGTTCAGAATACCATACGATGGAAGGTTTGTTATGGTAGACAAATAGATATAAATGTACAGCCATGCTGCTTCATCCACACAGGTCTGGCACATTAATAGCTATATATAACACATTTGGATGGAATAATGCTTATTATGTGTGTGTGTTTTTTAACATGATGAACTGAAGGTATGTCATTTGCATTTTATGAGACAGAAATGTTGGAATATTGCCCACTATATATTAATATATACACATCAGCAGCTGCTGATAGACAGCTGACCTTCCTGGTGTCCTGCAAGGTGATGTGGATGGAATAGATCCCGCTCCTGTTAAAGCCAGCCTGGAAGAGCTCAGCACAGTCACGAAACTTTCTCTTCTCTTCTGCTTGCCTAAGTGGACTTGTGCTTGCTGCATTCATAGTAACAGAGGTGAAAATATATATAAAAACAAAGAAATAAATAACATGTCCTTGGCAGACTGCATAACTAGCAAGAGGTCAGTTTATCATTCCAGTTTATCAGTGACTTATAATAATAGCTGTCCATTCTCTGAAAAATAACCTCGGCATACCTCCATGAAGCGCTGGTTCGAGCTGTTGCTCCATAAATTGGCACGACAGGGACCTCTAAATACGTTTTTGGCCCCAACAGAAGCATTCATCTGTCATTGTGTTTGTGATTTGCCCTAAATACCAAAAGTGTTCAATATGAAACAGAGCAGTCTATTGAATTTGGACAGGGATCTGGGAAATACATTTCCGACAGCCCTTAATGGAAATGTGTTTCCAAGAAACTTGGACCCAGGGAAGGTTATTTACACCCTACAACAGTTCCATTATCAAACAGTTACACTACACATATTTTAGACACTGAACTGTATATTTTACACTATATGGCAAAGGGCATCTGGACACATAACAGTCACACCTATATGAGCTCGTTCCCGTTCCATAATTACAGGAATTAATATGGAGGTTCCACTGTTAACTTCCACTGTTCTGGGAAGGCTTTGCACACAACATTTTGGAGTGTGTCTGAAGGAATTTGTGCCTATTTAGTCAAAACATGTTCATGTCAAGGTCAGGGACTGATGATGAATGAAGGCCTGGTTTGCTTCTGACGTTCCAATTCGTCCGAAAAAAAGTCAGAGCTCTATACAGGCCACTGAAGTTCCTCCACACCAACATGTCAAACCATGTCTTGATGGTTTTTGCTTTGCACACCAAGTTATGGTTGTGCTGAAGCATGAAAGAGCTTTGTGCAACCTGTTGCCACAGTTAGAATCATGTGATTGTCTAAAACGTCTCAGTATGCTGCAGCTTTAACATTTTATCCTTTATTGGAACTAAAGACCCAAAGCCTGAAATTCCAGTCTGCATTCCAGTATGTCCCAATCTCACTCTATCTCTATTACCCCAGAGAAATGTTCACACTGCTCCAGAGGTTAGTGGTGGCATGCTTTACACCAAACCATTCAACACTCAACGGCCATGGAACCCATTTCATGAAGCTCCTGATGCATGTTTTATGCTGATGTTACTTCAGTAGGCAGTTTGGAACACTATAGTGAATGATGCTATAGAGGACAGGTGATTTTAAATGCCAGTCTCTGACTTTGCATAGTGTTAGCCCTCATTGCTCAGCTGTTGGTATTCTTAGCACTGGGGCAAACCAAGCAGGGCAGAAATTTTACAAACTGACTTGAGGCAAAGGTAGCATCCTAAGACAGTGCCATGTTTAGAGTCACTCTCTTCAGTATAATCCTGCCAGTGTTTGTTAAAGAAGATTGACAGGTTATGTGCTTAATTTTATACACATGTTAGCAGTATAAAGATGTGGCTGAATCACCTGAGCTCAATAATTAGGTTGACTGCCCACATACCTTTGATCATATAGTGTATCTGTTGATGCCGTTTATTGTGGTTTTGCACAACCAAGCAGACAAAATACTAACCTCTCCCAAAAATAACTACCCGCAGTCACAACAGTGATATTGTCAGACCTTCTCATCATAATTATGCTTTATAATTTGTTAATAATGGGTGATTTGTGAAACAAGTAAACAAGCTGTACATAGAAAACACACTAGCAAGACACTAGTTTAAAAAGGGCAAACAAAAAACTAAACAGAACTGGTGGACAACTGGTAAACAACTGATAGTAGAAACAAGTGATAGTAGATAGATAATAGCTTTGGCAGTTTTGACCTCCAATCAGCCGCTTGATATATAATTAATACACAATGGTTGTTTGTGTTTAATCTCTGTATTATTTGGTCTAAAATGAAATATTGTCCATGCATATGTTCTATATGGTTGTATACTGCCTGTATTGTTTGTATACCTTTTATTGTAGAGCAGAGTTTGAGCAGGTTGCTGACTGTATCCTGTAGCTGTATCTGCTGGCTGTAGAGGGCGCTGTTGTTGGCGTTAGCTTCTTCTAGACTAAGTTCTAGACTTTCAATGATGGAGGTTTGAGCAGTAATGAGCTTTTGTAATCTAGTTCGCTCATCTGCCTCCCAACTCAGTTCTGCAATATGACGCGCCTCCACGTCTTGCATCCGCTGTTCCAGAGCCCTGGACACAGCAAATTTGAAGATGATGTTCCTAAAGCCTAAATGGCATTCCTGATGCAATAGATTGAATTAATGTGGAAATGTAAGAATTGAATGAACTCATTGCATCACATTTCTTTATGTAGATTATGCATGCTTAATTCTATATCAGTTAAAAGGAATACTTTACTTGCTGCTATTGTTGAGTTTGTTGACTTCACTGGTTTGACGAAGCAGCTCTGTCTCCAGCTTAACAGTGGACAGAGAATTTTCTAGCAACTGAATCTCAAGTCTGGATGTTTGGCTTATAACCTGCAATGCAGAATAACAAAAAAATATTACAAAGACTTTGGTTCCAAAACTTATTTATTGATCCCCATAAATGTACTATAGTTTAGGATATACATTATTGTCAGGAATTGTTAATAATAGACTTTAAACATATCAAAATATGCTATATAATGATTAATTCCACACTGGAATTAATTAACTTCCTGTCTACTAGCTTTTGTATTGAAACTTTTCCTCCCAAGATTAGAGTCTTTTTACCTGTGCTTCCATGTCAGTCAGTCGTTTTGAGTAATGAACTGTCTGGGAGAGTAAATTGCTGCTCAGATCCAACATGGACACTGTGTGGTTGGGTAAAGCAATATATTGTAGTTGGGTCATCTCTTCCTTTAGACCATCCTTTGCATAGCCCTCAATCTGTACACATAATTTGTGGTTACATTGTATTAGAGGATCAAATTCTCAATCAATATTAAAATGAATTAAACACGAAGTCACTGTCAGACTTATAAGAACAACTGTTATACCTCTTTCACCTGACATAAGTGTATAAATCTGTACCCCATTGGTTCTCTTCTACAGAACATGCCTGAACATCGTTTATGTAGCGCAATATCATCCAAATACTCTTCCAGATGTTCCACTAAATTCTTGACTATCCAAGGTTCGCTGCAAGATTAAATGAATATGAAATTTCCTACTGAAAATTATTCAATGGGCAAATGTGTATAGTCAACCTAGTTTCCAATTAATCAGGCTAATTAGCTATACAACAAAATGAATAAAAAAGCACTAAGGTTCATTATCATATGTTTGAAAATTCTAAAGTTCCTGAATTGATATTAGGCCATACTGCCCAAAACAAAAACAAAAAAAACAAACAAAAAAAAAAAACAGAACAAATCTGTATTCTATAAAACAGAAAATCAATCATGTAATTCATATATATATATATATCTATATATATATATATATATATATATATATATATATATATATATATATATATATATATATATATATATTATAAACATATGTGTTATATGTGAGTTTGTATTGGACAGACTACAGTTGTTACAGTTCTACATACACATTCATCAGTGACCTTGATTGTTTTCCCTTTAGGGATTAAATACTATTATTACTGACTTAGATAAAGAGCAGATCACATTTGTGAAAAATCAGAAGGCTTCACAAACCTTCTCACAACCATATAGGGAATGTGTTCTTTGTTAGAGTGCCAGTGTTGCTTACTAGTTGACTTTACTGCTCGGCAACAACACCAAAGATTGCTGTTAGCTAGTCATCACATGATTATGACAGTAACAACATGGATACTTCAAAGATGACAACAGACAGGGAGGCTGGTGATTTAGGCTCTTGTTTCCTAAAGGCTACCAAAGTGAACAAACTCTATGAAGTTTTGCTTCATAATGAATTTTTAAAGTGACTTGATGCAAAGTATAGTTTAATTCGTGATGTTAATGTTAACTTCACATCACATCACTTCTCATCACATAACTGTCAATCTAAAACAAATTGAAGCCGTTCTTCCCCTTGTATGTCGTAATGAATGCCAAAAGGAATAATGTCACTGGCCCTCTCAAAATCCTGCTGCCTGTGCAGACTTTATTTGACTAAAAACTTCCATTTGCTTCAGAAACTATAAGACACAGCTTCCCATGCCTCAATATATACAATATACTGAGCTCCTCTCTTATTCTTACTATCAGATCATCATTGGACATCATCTGTTATAAAAGGTGATGTATAAATAAAATTTTATCTGACTTGACTCAAATTACAGTTACTGCCAGCCTGTAATATTTAATGACGGTGTTAAAAAACATTAATGGCCCTTTCATAGGATAGAATATAAATCTGCAAATCCTTACTACATTAATTTCTTTCAGTCTACAGAAAGTACCTCAATGCTCTACAAAGCCACTGATATAGTGCAATATTTTAATATCCTTAAATGCTCCGCCAGATGTTCCACTAAATTTTTGATAGTTCTTGGAGCACTGAATTACTAAATTAACATGATTTTCATGATGAAAGGTCGTTACAGGACTAAAAGTGTTCACAGTACAGACTCTAGATGTGAGCAGTGTTCTATATGCATTCAGACACAGCAGGAAGATACTGACACACACACAGAATACACTGTGAAAGTGGGCAGGAACTGTGTAGCAGCTGTAGTAAATGTGCAGCAACTGAGACAAACAAAGAGAGAGTGTTCGCACTGCTTACACAGATCACATACAATCTGCCTGCTCAGCACTTCCACGCATATGTAGTTTTACTTTTTAATGAGTGTTTCTTACCACATAAAGTACTGTTAACAAGTGTGCTACTAACATATAAATACACACACACACACACACACACACACACACACACACACACACACACACACACACACACACACACACACACACACACACACACACACACACACACACACACACACAGGCGCGCACACACACACACACAGGCGCACACACACACACACACACACACACACACACACACCCACACACACACACACACAGGCGCACACACATACACACACAGGGGCGCACATGCGCGCACACACACACACACACACAAACACACACACACAGACACACGCTCACCCAGGCACACACACATACACACACACACGTGCACACACACAGGCACACACACACGTATATATATATATATATATATATATATATATATATATATATATATATATATATATATATATATATATATATATACTGTATATATAGTCAGTATATACATATACATAGTTTAGAGAGAAACCAAGAGAGAAGAGATAGATAGAGAAAGAGAGAGAGAGAGAGAGAGAGAGAGAGAGAGAGAGAGAGAGAGAGAGAGAGAGAGAGAGAGAGAAAGCTTTGGTCTTTCCATTTGCATCTGTGTATGTGTGATATCTGATCTGTTTCCTATTTGGCTGTCCTCTGAGTGTTTATATTTGGCCTGAAGCCCATGATGTCCAGCAGCCCCCCCATCTGAATCCCCCTCTGATCACAGGCAAACAAACTGGCATGCATCTCTCATTCCTCTGAACCTGAAACTGACCAGCTTATACACAACAAAGAGGTTTACATACTTTTGCACACTGTGTAATCTGAGGGAAATTCCCTTCACTCAGTGCAGATAAAGTACCGCTGAGGTGCCGGGGTGCTGAGGTGTGGTCCAGCTCAGACTAATGTTCACACAGCTTTTGGCCAAGTCGATGCAGGGGGATAAACAAACACAGAGAAATGACTTGTAGTGTTGATAAGTTTTGCACTGGGGCCAAGAAGACTTGGTTTACTCAGCTCTGTGCAGAACTCAGACACCATCACTCACTTATTTCACTTCCAGTCAGAAACAGCCATTAACAAACTATCCATCTTATTTATGAGGAGATTATACTTAAGATAAACCACTTGCATAAAGAAGTCAAAGGGGAAAAAAAGAGAAAAACAGGATATGAAGTTTTAAAGCTGGACTATGTAAAGAGACTATTTGTACTATTCAACTCAAAGATATGGGTCTAAAAGGATGTGTAGTTCTCACTGCGAAAAGCAAACAGACAAAAAAGAAGAAACAAAAAATCAAACTAAGAAGCTGCTGGTGTTCTCTGAAAAATGGACTGGCCACCCAAAGTTCCTACTTCAGCACCCCTGAATGTGTTTTGGATTTATCCTGGATAAACAAATCAACCTACTTCTAAGACTGAACTTGGGAGGTATGGAAAAATATCCCTACAGAAAGGAATGTCCTGATAGGGAGCATTCCAGCATTTTCGCAAAGCCCTATAGTGTTCACGATCCTGCTGGATCTGTTGAATGCTTTCCTTATTTTTTCTGAATTTCCTGAATCTGTCGCTGCGTCCGGTAAGATACTTTTATTCTGAAGCCAAGTCACGTGTTGACCCGGGCGTGATTGTAGCTGCGTTTAAGATTAAAAAAAAAAAAAAAGATTTTTTGGGGCAGTTGTGGGCTGGAGGTTAGGGAACCAGCCTTGTGACCGGAGGGTTGCCGGTTCGACTGAGGTGCCCTTGAGCAAGGCACCTAACTCCCCCCAACTGCTCCCCGGGCGCCGTGGATAGGGCTGCCCACCGCTCCGGGTAAGTGTGCATACTGCCACCTAGTGTGTGTGTGTGTGTTTACTAATGAGTGTGCATGTGGGTGTTTCACTTCACGGATGGGTTAAATGCGGAACACTAAATTTCCCCACTGTGGGATCAATAAGGGATTAAAATCTTTAAAAAAAAATCAATAAAGCAAAGTTATTTAAATATGAACAACTTCTATGTAAGTGCTGGACGTTTGCACAGTATTGTAAATTCTACACAGGCTGTCACACAACACTTTTTAATTTATTTTAAATTTTTTTACTTCTGCAAACATACTTTGCTTCGGAGCACACAAAAACCATGAAATGAAAAAAGAAAAAAAGTTGACTGATTGAAGAACTTCAAAGCGGATGCAAGAGAAAGAGAGACTAAACAGAGGCTAAAATGACGGCTCAGTAAGGTTGAAGGAAGCCAAGTATGTCCAAACCTTATTTATGTGTGCTGTAAGGTTAAAACCCACTTCATGATAAAAACGTACGCTGGACATACCACTGCCAGTGTATTAACTCTAACTCTGAATTATGTGTGTCTATTTAAAGGAAGGGCAGAGCTGCAATGGATGAATGGGGGAAAGAATAGCATGCTCAGCTCTGTGCCAGTTGTGATAGGGCTTTGTGAGTATGTTTTATTCAGAGCTGAAAGAAGGGCAGTGGAGAGAAGGGGGAAATGGATATGGCACAGAGCATTCCCATACTGAACTAGAAGGCATGCAGAAATGGATTTGCAACACTTTGCCAACTCTGATGTGGGAATACTGCAGACAGCAACAAAAGGAAGGGCTAAAGGAGAGACAGAAAGTAAAATATAGCCAATAAATGCCAGCAGAAATTAGCCTTATTGACATTCCACTCCATTGCTGTCACATTAGTAATGGTGCATTCCCATTAGATGTGTTCCCCTTTTTGTGCAACATTCCTTCTGAGTGAATCGGTTGTTCATTAAGATGATAGGTCTAAACTGAAACCTGCAAAACTGGACATGAATAAGAAACAAAGGGACACTTCTGTACACATTCCATAAAATGCTAAGTAAACCTTCATCAAGGCAATCTCTGATACAGACGAATGTAAACATTCTTAAATTTGTCAGTGTAATGACATTTGTTCCAAGCGATTTTGATTGTTGTTGTTGGACAGTTACGTAATAAATGTAATTGGTACTCAAGTAGTTTATTTTTACTTTACTGAAGTATTTCCATTACGTTTAAATATTTCAAACTCAGATGTTTATTTTTTACTCCACTTTATTATGCAGAATCTGAGTTTCTTTTATCATAAAAACATAACATGTCTTTACACCTACAATGCGTTGAAATTACGGAAGAATATTGTTACAGAAAAATAAAATGATATTAGCATCATAGTGTAATCATGCTACTTTTACTTTTACTCAAGTGAAGGTTTTTAAAAGGGAGCAAGTTTATGTACTTCGTCCACTACTGCTAATGGCCCACCATGAAACATTCATGCAGCATAACGGGCAGCTGGTGTTTTCAAATGGTATAGAAAATAAGATGATGCAGTGATGATACCACATAGGACTGCTAATAACTTGTGTGTTTTTAATCCTGTCCGTATCAACTGCAGTACATGCACTTGGTCATTACCTACCTGCTGTAGCCGCTGGGTGTAGTTGTCTATTGCCACCTCCAGGTGTTGTATCCTCTGGTAAGACGGGCTCTCTTTCACCAGTGGAGCATCTCTCTGAACACTG
The DNA here is from genome assembly GCA_024036415.1 of Prochilodus magdalenae. Classification (NCBI taxonomy): domain Eukaryota; kingdom Metazoa; phylum Chordata; class Actinopteri; order Characiformes; family Prochilodontidae; genus Prochilodus; species Prochilodus magdalenae. The sequence goes on from JAMWET010007856.1 coordinate 2,561,733, forward strand.
TTCCCCTCGTACTCACCCTCATTCCATGGAGGCCAGCATCCACCTCGCTCCTCCATGTTCTCGGGCAAGATGAAGGTGTACGTGCACTGTGAAGAGCTCAACTGACCACTGTGATGGGTCGAGCTGGCTGAGTTAACTGATAACCCCTCCACGGAAAGACTCTCAATACTGGATGCTCTTGTCAGAAGAAGAGCGATAGACAAGTACTGAAGAGCAGCGCTCATCATTTTGACAACCAACAAGTTCCCGACACTCACCTATGTGTCAAAGTATGAATGAAATGAGCTCTTGCAAATAAGCTTTGAGAATGAAACGACAGACTGAAGGCAGAGCAAGCTATAGCCAAGGATCCCCGCACAAGACTTTCAAAGATCCCAAAGATCCATATCTGTAAGTCTGCATCCTTTAAGCGAGAAAAAAGTCGCGAGTCAAGATCGAGAGACAATCCAAAGAAAATGATGTTCCATCCAGCTGGACAGCACTCAAGTAAACAACATATCACCACCTTCAATCAGCAGAAGTCTTCAGTACAGTGAAGTATCTTCAACACAGTGTAGTGTCTTTTCCTCTCAGTAGGCTCCACACGTGCAGTACACATGGGGATACCAAGGTATCAATGAGCGGGTTTACGGACAGTGTGTGGTGATTTAGAGTGGCTGCAAAGACTGTAAATGTTGAACTGGACTGCTTGTTCCTGGACTGCACTCCACAGTACAGTAACAACACACTGCATGTTGTCTGTGTGCCTCCTATAAAGGCTGACTGCACAAGAATGTGAGGGAGGGAGGGTGAGCGTGTGTTTGAAATGAAATTTGAAGACTGAGAGTAAAAGATTATCTTCTACTTTAGCCTAAATCATATGAAAGACTTACAATCTACATTTTAAATAGTGATCACACAATGGATATTCTCTTGCAATCAAACAGATTCATTCAATGCATATTGAACCCAAACATGTCTGTCAGGAGAGCATCAAGCCATGAGGGCAAAAAGTTGCACACTGTCATAACTATTTTCACAATTCAATTTTTAATGCTTGAACATACTCTCTGAAAAGAGTGCAAATGTAAAGACTTTGGAAAAGCAAGCTGTTGTTCATGTTGTGGAAGTGCTAGGACTTTATATTCACCAGGGAAGCTTGTTTGTTTTAAATGTTCTGTACAGACAGTAATAGTCTGGACCCAAAATGTTGTTTTGTGTTATTGTAACTGAGCCAAGTCAGCACATCAGCAATAGAAGACCCCCTCCTACAGAATAAAAGGGCTACTAGAGGTAGGAGTGCAAATAAGGGACACCATAGCATGTTTAGTTACGCTGTTATAGGTCATGGGACAGAATCCCCCTTTGGAGCAGATTTCAGCTTCATCAGCAAGTATTTGAACTGTGAATGTTAGCTTTGTGACTGATTCAATAAAAAGCCATTTCTACTGTAGTAGCTTTAGTTCAATTCTTGAATTCACTCAATGTGCATTCTAATAGATATTACTACTTGCTGTTCCACCTTGTAGGTCAGAGATGATAGCTCATCTGTTGCTCCACAGTTTGTGTTGGTCATCCTCCAGTCCTTCATCAGTGGTCACAGGAAACTATTCATAGGACACCGTTGGCCGGATAGTTTTGGTAGGTGGACAATTCTCAGTCCACCAGTGACACGGATGTGTAAAAACTCAGTGTCTGATCCACTGACACCAGCACAACACACACTAATCTTTACATGCACAGATAACAGCTCTGGTCATTGCCACTGGAAAAATCCTTCAGAGAATCTTAATCTCCATGACAAAACTCCACTTTTGAATGGCCAGCTGATGAGCTGAAAATGAATTTGGGATATTGCAGTGTTTTCTGCTGTTACTATACAAATACAGACTTACACTACATCTATTGTAGTCTTGCTATATTTATATATGCACTTGCTATATTTGTGACACGTATCAAGTGTATATATATATATATATGTATGTGTGTGTGTGTGTGTGTGTAGGTGGTATTTTTTAAACCCGTAATAGAAACAACAGACCCATATATCTGAACCAAATTCAAATATAAAATTCTTAAACAAAGTCTTAATCAAATATGGAAGAACTGTAAGGAGGGTCATAAAGCTTTGTTTTGCACATGCTAATTTGGACATTTACAGTGGTGAGTCTTTTTTAACAGAAGCTGAGCCCACCTCTAACATGTGCAGTGACTATTCTGGTTTTGCAACTCTTTGGGGTTAAAATACAACGACAAACCTCAGTCAGAAATGTGACCAGCCACAAAGGTAAACTGATGCTGGGACGGCCATAATATAATAAACATTAATTGAGCATAAAAAGGAATTCATAGCTACATGTACTTGTAACTTCTTCCCATTTACAGGTCTGACTCTAAGCGATGACGTGAGACAGCAGTGTTGTGAAGCTATGCAGCTCTGTTTCTCCTTTGTGAGAATAAATACATTGTCACAAAACTCGATGATCATCACGTGATGCACTGACTCCTAATCTGGTTGGGTGCTATGACGGTATGCTACTGTTTTACTAAGACTCTCACATCCTAGAAATGTTCCATGGGTTTGTTATGATGCCAGCATAATGTTTAGCAGTCTGCTCCTTTACCCATTTGGCTGCAAGCTGTGGTTTTGCGGTCAACAGAAGGGCATTTTATAGCCTCTCTATAGCCTCAGAGGCCATACAGCTGACCTCCACTAGATGAACTCTGTGGCCAGAATAATATTAATGTTATATTAATATTAATAATGTTATATATATTTCATAGAGAGATGAAAAAATGCAAAAGTCAGAGACATGACCTCTGACTTTCAAGACAAGTGTGCATTCATTTCATTTCTTCTTTCCTATGAACAACTCCAAACCAATAATAAACAAACTGGACTGGTCATCTAACGTTTCTTCTTAAATGCAGGGGGGCTTTATACCCCTCTAGATGACACCTGGCATTGGCCATGGCCACCATTGGCTCAAGTACATCTTTCCATTCTATTGGCAATGCTTTTCTATGTAGATTATACAAACAGCTTGCAGCTAAAAGCCTGTGCCATCAGTGGGGCCCCTTAAAGAAACTGAATTCCCCAATTAGAAGCAGGGTTTACTAGGCAAAGGCTGTTTTATGAAAATACAAATGAGATTATTGTATGTGTGTATGTTAAATAATGTATTATGGAATATGTACATAAACATACAAAGCAGATGCAAATTTAAACCATTTCGGTGCTACCCCACTCGTGCTTGCCCATGGTTCCATACATTCAGTGTGATCATGAGACAACAAAAGAGGACATACCAGTATGAAAATGACAATTAAGTGATAATCTGAACAAAGCCCCTTATTTCTATGTTACTCTGTTCCTACTCAGCTCATTGTGTTGGCAGATATGGCATATCTCTTCTTAGTTACTAAAAATTATTTTAGTGATGATTTTGCTCAGTAAAATGACTTAAAAAAAGACATAATGTCTATAAATAGTTAAATAGTCTTATAATATAATACACAAAATATATCATAAAATAAGTCATAATATTTCATAAACCAACTAGATGCAAGATTATTTTACTGGCCATGACATTTTTTGCACTGTAGACAGATGCTCTGCTCCGGGGATCACAGAGCCTCAGCTAATTAAAATGTGTGTTTGACTATGGCTCCAGAATCACTAAACCCAAACCTAATTAGAAGTTATGTCTGGATACTTTTGGAATAGTGTATGCAGTTTAGGCTCATTTTGTTTCAGAATGCCATCTACTGGTGAAACAGCCAAATCACAGTGTCACATAGTCTCTTGCGAGAGACAGTTTACTTGCAGAAATGTAAGTCAGCACTAATGTTACTGGCAGAAGCTCACAGCTTTTGAGGTCACTAGCTCTCAATAATTCATGTGAGATGAGCAGCTGCAGAAAATAGCAGCTGGAACACTTGGGTGAGCCAAATGCACGACATCAGGGTTTTCTGTAGCAGAAGAGCCTTTAGACCTTCTATCGGAGCATCAAGAACAACAAGTAGGTCAGAGTCCAAAGTAGGTTAGCCTACTATTCACTGGATTAAGGAGAAAAAGATTCTGTCAGGATACAGCATATAACAGCACGTCTGTCATGCCACTCCTCCACCAGATGGCACTGCTGTATGGATAAATAGCACATTCCAAATCAAGTCGGTCGACAATAGGGAACTCAAGAGCTACATCAAATCCCTGCGTATGTGTAACTGTACATTAATTAGTGAGTAAGAGAGGACACTGTCTGCTTAGAGACATAATGTGCAATAAACTTCACACAAACTGCAGTGAAGCACTTTCACTTGAGCTTTGAGCATGAGCTTTGTGGACTGAGGAGTACTACACTTAACTGGATTCATTGATTGGTCCTTCAGTCTTGTATTCCACCCGCATTTTCAAAGGGAGATAGTTTTAAACAGCAGGAATGCCACTCTAGCACACTCTGCGATTATACAGCCATGCTGTTGTAACACATGTAGGATTTTTATTAGTGTAGTGTGAGGTGCGGAATACAGGGATTGCTGGGGTGTCTGTAACGCCTTAAATGAATCTTAGGCCCCTTGATTGTCTCAAAATCTAAATTCTGGGGATCCTTGCAAATAAATGCATTATGATGTAATGCAGTTTAAAAATAAAGCTCAAATAGCAATTTAAGGAAAGGCCACTGTATAGCTCTTTCACACATATTTGGTCATTAATATCCTTAAGTAACTAGAAATGCAGCACTGAAACTTAAATCTGAACTAAAATCTAAAACTTATATCTGAATTAAAGTCTGAATTTATCAAACCAAAGAGAAAAGGACATTACCAGATCAAGAAATCAAGCATTTTGCACACTAGTGTTGTGATGTTGAGAAAATCATGCACATTACTGAAAAAACATATCAACTAGAGGGTCTTCAAAATCATAACTTTACAGGTGAAAGAACAAAACATACCTTACTTTTAAAGTAAGTCAATGAAACCAGGCATTTTCAAATTATGAATTATGTCAAAAACAGCTACATGCTGCTTTCTACTGTGCATCGGGTCATCTGAGCTTGATCCAAGTTGGCATTGTTTCTAGATGACTTGTTTTGGCCTTGTACTTCATGCACAGAGATTTCTTTGAATCCTTTGACGATACTGTGAACTGTAAAGAGTGAAGTGAAAAATCTTTGGATTTTTTGCTGGTGCATTATTGGCAGAACCCCCAGAGCAGCTAGAGGCACCTGAGCATCAACTCCACCATAGGTCTCCTGCCCTGTTTCTGCAGTTCATCACCCGGCATGACCACAACCTCTACAATGACCAGCGTCTGGCTCTGATCAAGAACTCTATCTATGGGTCGGCTACATCTTTGCAGTTACTCCGTCCTGGACTAATCAGACTGGATCTAATGGATGTTCTACACTCCTTTCCTGGTAGTTTTGTCATTCACTTCATCCGGGATTGACCGGAGGAGGTTGGGTTCCGCCCTTGAGCCTGGTTCCTCTCGAGGTTTCTTCCTTACTTAAGGGAGTTTTTCCTCGCCACTGTTGCCTCTGGCTTGCTCAAGGGGGGCTTGGGCCCAGTGACCCCCACCCCTATGTCTGTACATTAACTCAGTGTTTTTCTTTTTATACCAAACTGATTTTTTCACCTTATATTTACGATGTTTTAAACATTTCACAATGTTTCTAAGCTTAAACTGATCTGATTACTACAGCTTAGTTTAATAGCTCTCACTGGTTTTAATAAACTGTTTATCATTGGTGTGTCTCAGTGCCCATGATAACTGATGATAAGTGAAACCATTAAAACCTAATCTTACATCTTTCATCATACAAGATCAGGCCTAAAAGATCTTCCACATAATTACTGAGCCAAATCCTCGAGAAAAAAAGAAACCAACAAAATAGCGCATACAAGATGATTTTGTACAATACCATGTTGCACCTGCAAAAGCAGCTAACACCAGTCTTCCAGTAATAAAACAGCAGACAGAGCCACAGAGCAACATCCTGTACAACAATAAACTTTATAATGTGCTTGATAGGATGGAAAAAGTTATGAATCCATTACAAACACATGGCACTGATTACCTTTAAATATGGTCTTCGCTTAAACATGCTTTTAGGAGTTATTGTTTCTATAATATTACACAACTCAAGGCTGGCAAGCGCTCACACCTACTCCATTATCAACCTACCATGTTATTTTTCAGTCATGTCTTATGTGTTTATTATTATCTTCCATTTTCTCCTTGAAGCTCTACAAAGAACACACATGCAGAGAGGAAAGCACTCAGAGGACCTCGGTAACACAGTCACAAACAACAACCTTGCGTTACATCATGGCTATAAACTACTCTCAATCAGCAGAACAATATTTCCCTCAGCAAACTGAGCTAGCAAGAGCAAGAACTTTAACAGTACTCATTTTTATCTACTATATTTTTTTAGTAATAACATTTATATACTTACAAGTAAGTTTAGGGCCGTCTAGGCCTTTAGAGCAGACCTAATCAACTCAGGAACCTAAAAAAAATCATAATTAGTCCATCCTTATGTACACCTCTGTACAAGCTGTACAACTGTCACAACATGTGTATCAGTGTTAGTTTAGCACTAATGCTGCATTCGAGTGATCTCAGAAACTGGGAAATTCAAATTGTTTCACCTGTAAATCGCATTTGAATGGCTGACGAAGTATTTCCAATTTGTAAACTCAGATACAAAACGATACACAAGTTTAAACAATGTGTCATATAGCAGCCTTTTCACCTTTTACACAAGTGAAAAACACTGAACTTGCAGTCAGTGTGGAAAACATACACAGGACATGATTCTATCAGATCTATGTTCTTTTAACAAAGTAAATAAAAAGCTGGGTGGTGTTCCCATGTTGTTGGGCGTATCTGCAAACAATGGCCGTGAACAGAGTGAAGTCATTTTTATTAGTATGTAGTATTTACAACTTTGATGAGCACTCAAAATGCATAGCATACTACTAGTGAAATTAGCATATCATAAAGGAGTTCAGGTTTGGTACTAGCTTGATATTGTAACAACAGAAGAATAATTTATGGTGGTATATAGAACCTTCATCACAGGTATGCATGTTTAACTAGGGGGCAGAAAGAAACAGAAAGCGTTACTTTTCACAGCAGTGAACTGCACCAACTGCAGAAAAGCTGTTTGGAGAGTATGTGACATCCCCTGGAGAGCAAAATTTAAAAAAAAGTTTATTATCTCTGATAGTTTTTTGTTTTTCGCTAACAGCATTCTGATTTGTTTTCGCTAACAGCATTCCCTCACTCCATGTGCTCTTTGGCTTGCCTGACATTCACTGTGCTTTCTAATTTACTTTTTTAATTAGTTTTTAAACAGCAACTGACAAATCCTACTCGTTTTAAGAAACGTGACAATGTCTATCTCTTGTGGTTGGCTGGTTCTCGCTGTTCATGTGGAGACGGGTTGGATTTATGGCAGGTAGTGAAATTTGAGCACATTGAAAAAAAGGACAGGTCTCGAGTTTGACTCGACTCCCTTTGTTCTTACCAAAGAACCGTTCAAAAGAACATAACATCAGTACACGTGAGAGGACAGACAGACTCAACAAACAACGAAACCTAAATTTTTGGTCTGGGATCCGTAAATGTTTTTGTGATTTGGATAACTCCTGTTAGCTAAACATTTAGTACAGAAAAAACCTAGTGTGCCATTCATAGAGACCTGACCACAGGCCCATACTGATAGTCCACTATTGTTAGCTGACGACTTATGTTTAATATTAAACAAACTGGTTCAACTCTGAAACTGCACTTTATCATTTGATAAACAATAACGTACCATGTGAAATCTAGATTGATTACAGCAGCTGAGTGACGTTACTATCTTGCGACCGGCTACGTTACTATGTTTTAAGTGGTTTTGGCTTTCTGTCTGAGTGTGCTCCCAGTAATGTTAGTAAACAGGAACCCATCTGTAGAAACAATATAACTCATTCTCCGTCAATCTAAAAAAAACATTTCACCATGCAAAGAACCGTTCTAACATGAAATGGTTCTATATAGACCTCACAGTTAACCATAAGAAGACATCTTTTTTAGGTGTGTAGGCAGTGCTTAGCGTTTACTGGTGAGGATCTGTGCATTGGTAATTGGGTCATCAGTCATGTTTTCTCAAGTCCAGAAGACTGCTACAGTTGTCAGGACCGTGGCATCTGCAAGATTCATCTTCCATGTGAACAACACTAGCTGCATCACATGTCATGTCACTGTGGGACTTTGCTGGTATAAGATCTTGGCCTGTGTGCAGGATCGTAGGAGGAAGATCCACTGCACGTTTTTACTGCTTCTGGCGATGATCCCGGCTTCCTAGAAAAACACTTACATTCATAACTGGAGTTTCGCATGGAACCACACTTTATATGAGTTCTGTAGGTTCAGTTTACCTCTGTCAAGTGAGGCTGAGCAGTATTTATTCCTCTACGTCACATTTTCTGTACTTTGCCTTGGCCATGGCCTTATACCATCATTACAGTGTGCTCTACTGCAGTCTGTCACTCTCTAACAACCGAATAAATCTGTATTTGTTTCTTTACTGCTGTATGTCTTTGTATTTATAAGCCTGTTCTTCTCATTTTCTTTCAGTTTGTTGTTAGCAATGTTGGCTGAGTTCACAGGCTGTGGTAAACTTAATTGGTGAAGTAGTTCCCACCAGTAGCTTAAAAATAGCAAAGAATAGACTGGCTACATGATTTTACCCTGATTAAAGACACACATTAAATAACAGTAATACCAAAGAATTGTGCTACTGCTTGAAGATGGTCTTGGGCGTTCATGGCTTTGACTGAGCACAAGTGGGTTGTAAGGACATTGCATCTTTAAATTTGGCACCAAGTCTTTGTTAAGGTTTCTATAACAAGGCGTAAGTTATGAGTCCTCCTGAGTGCTGTGGGCTGAAGGGGTATTTGTGGGCTGAGTGCTAGAATCCTGCCTTGGGTAAATAAATGAAAGCTCTATCATACACATTCCAGCCTCACCACCATCTCCTTCCCTGGACCTGCTACAACAGAAACATCATTTAAATACCATTATTATAATCCATTATGTGACCGCAAAGGGCCAGTCAAGACAAGAAGTCGGCACTGCTTCAGGAATTACCTACAGATGAGTGGAGGGATTTGTGATGAAGATGAAATACCCACTGTCCTGTCTCAGAAATGGATATGGGGTCTATATCATAAAGTGCTGAATGAACAGCCAAGCTTCTGGTTTACATTAACAAAGCCTGCCTTTGTTAAATGCTCCTAGTGTATGCTTCTTTATGTGAAGGATAGAGATGAAATGGTCAGTTTAGAGAGCTGACGGTAAAATCACAATGAGGAATACGGCACCAAGAAACAGTTATGGAGTGGCACATGGGTCATTTTGTTTTTCTTTCTTTTATGTTTGGGACAGTGTTCTTCCAAAATGACCCTTAACCAGCTTTTCCATGTGACGCTGGTCTTGTCATATGTCATCTTTTAAAAATAGTCTGTATGTCCAGCAGCAGTTTGTAGCAGCTCAGAGCTGAGTGCAGTAAGGATACCCATTACGCTTTTCATTCATTAATAAAACACTCCTGTTTCTGCCTTTCTATTGGCCTCTCCTTCTCTTTTCTTCTTCTTTGACCATTCTGCCCACTTTCTCTGTATTTCTTCACTTTCTAAATTCCTTTTTCTTTCCTTTTTACTGTCCTGCTGTATTTCCTTTTCTTTTTTCTTTCTTTACTTCCTTTATTCTTCTATCCTTCTTTTTCTTTCCTTTTCTTTTCCCTTCCTTCTTTTTCTTTTTTCCTTCCTTCTTTCTATCCTCTTCTTTTCTTTCTCTTTCTTTTTCTTTCATCTCCTTTTCTCTTTGTCTTTTCTCTCATTTTCTTCTTTTCCTTTCTTTCTTTTAATCTTTCCTTCTTTCCTCTCCTTTTCTGAGGTTGAAGTTGGATTCCTATTCTAAAATAAGGTGTTAGCTTGCTGTGCACATTTCACTCTACAGCTTCTCAACTCCTGCGGAATACAGAGCAGTTTCAACTTTCATTTATTTCACGTTGATGTCGAGATCAAAAGCAAGCATAGGTATAGGTAAGTACTAGCAAGCCTCAAGTAGCTAGCATTAGCAATGCTAATGAAATAAAACGAGGACCTAGTTTATTCACACAATAGTTTCATTTTCTTGTGTCTATGTTGAAATGTTGCTTCTGAGTGATCATCTCAATGAAACGCTAAAAACCAGAAAATCAGAGCAGGACTCATCAGCTTTTGTTTTAAATCATAGGGTGTGAATGGGCATATAAAATCTCATCTGGGCATTCTTCACCAGGACCAGATACACATGCCTTCAATGTAGACATCAGCCAACAAATACTGAATAAATGCTTTCTATGGCACCTTTCATCCCCCATGTATCTATATGATATTCTGTTTTGGTCTTTCTACACGATTACTGTTCAGAGACACTAACAGCCAACTAACTTCTCAGTTTGGGTGTAAATGGAATGTATTATTGTAACTAGTTGAGTACTATACAGAAGCTAGTCCTTGACTGTGTCAGAGAGCTGCAGCTCTACAGAAGAAGCTAAAACTGTCTATTGATTTTTTCTAAAAGGCAGACAAAGTCAAAAGAAGAAACAACCAAAAAATATGTCCAAACAAACCAAAGGTCAGCCCAATCCCAAATAACTGCTCCCAGTGTGTGTGGTAGTGGGAGGAATGGAAAAAGTACTATGACAGCAGAACACACTCACGCTTTTCCCAATATTATTATCACAGTCATCATCACATGGTCCTGACTCACAACAAAACACGTGTAAGCATGCATACACACACATGCGCACACATGCACCCACACATGCATGCACAGCTGACTTTCATCTTTGTTCATTCAGATTAGCACAGGCTTTATTTATAGGTGTAAGAATACATACTGAAATCTTGTAGATAAAGAGGCTTAATAATAACTTTCAGGCCACTCAGCACGGCATCCTGTGGTGAGCTGAAAACCAGGCAGGGAGAAAGTTGAAGTAGTGCACAAAACAAGCCCTTCGCTGTTGACTGTGCTCTCTTGGCAACCTGTTAATAGCGGTCAGCGCAAATACTAAAAAAACAAATCTGTTAAAGAGCTTAAAATCTTTACACCTCCGCTTTCCGTTCTTCCCGAAAGGTCACAATATAAAGGAATACAGGACAATAGACTGCTATAGCTGGCAGCAATGCAATCACCTCACCATTGCAGTGGGTTGCATCACCACATGCTGCATTTCAGTGGTCCAGCCTTCCCCTCCACAATCTCAGAAAAAAAACTGATTGTATCACATTTTCTTGTGGAGCAATTGCTTCTCATAAAACTGGAAGGAAAAAAGTCCTGAAAACTTTGCGCTGTCTATTTAAAGCGAGCTGAACGTCAAAAGGCAAAAGATATCTCCTTTTCCTATCCTGGAAAAGTATCCTGAGCATGAGAGTGATAATAGGAAAACGTTGTGGAAATGGTTGCCAGATCAGTGCAGTCTGTGTACGGTGAAACTTCACCTGTAATATAAAGTGGATGACAGTCGTTTAAGACAGGATTCTTCTGTATTAAGTTGCGGCTTAGAATTTTCCAATGAGAGTAATGGGATATGAAGTCTATGGGCAAATGCGGAAACCCCCATATGTCCTCTACAATAAAAGCCTCTTTAATCATCTTTTTTTTCCTGCCCTGAAAATCTGACAATAATCATCGAGTCAGCTAATCTGGGCTTTTTTCTACATAGTCTAAATCATTGGTGCCTTCTGACTCTGGACTCCATTGAAGTCGAAACAGAGGATTTGATCTCTATTCATTCTGCCTTTTTTTAACTTTGGAAGGCTCTTTCATGTTTCTCATTTGCTCTGAATGGACTCTGACGCGGCTCCACATCCACTATTTAAGCTTATGAGAATTACGTGGTGCTTTTGATCTACGCCATTTACACATAATTTCATCTCAGCAGCCTGACTGCGTTGACCATTTTTGCTTCCTCTCTCACACTCTACCATTTCAAAACATTGAAGCAGCAGATAACTTATCTTAAGGCCAGAGCTCCTTGCAGAAAGAAGTGTTATGGCAAGATCAACATGTCACAACAACAGAAAGAGGGGGAACCATAATCCAATCGATGCTTTCTCTAGTAAGGGCCTTTGAAGTCTTTAGCTCGTGTCTGCTCCCCTAAACCCTTCTTTGTTGTTGGAGTGAGCATGAAAAAAAGTTATGCTGGTATTCACGTATGGCTTGTGGACATTAATCCCACTGCTGATACTGATTTGTGTGCAACTGAATGTTGTTGTAGAATCATAATTGGGAATTTCACAAAGATAAATGGGATATAACCACAACATGCCTCCTTTGTAACCACAGCACAGGAATAATAAAAACGAATAAGAGCATCATGCGAGGTCATTTCACGATATGATGGAAGAAAACCAAGTGGCTGTAAATCCAAATACAGTAACAAATTACATGAGCACTAGCTATTCAAAGCCAAGTAGATGTCTTCAGTGTGTTGGAAAGAACGCCGAGGAATTCTGGAAGGCACTGCTGACCACTTGGCCTGAAGAGAGCAACCTCTTCAGAAAGATTTTGTAACTACTTTAGATAATCTATTTCAGAATACCAGGAAAGTTTTGTGTAATTATAAACATGGAATCAAGCAAAGAGCAGCAGAGGGTTGTTTACTGTGCTCTTCTGAAAATTAAGTATCGTTTATATCGTTTATAAAAAAAACTGTTTATAGAGTACTAGGCAATGTTACAATCTGTCGAATTTATACATTACACTGCCCTCCACCCTCCTCCACTCATGTGGGGACTGAGACCAGACACTACAGTTACTCACCATCACCTTGTTAGGCACAGTGACAGTGGTATTATGTGACAGGACAGGTTGGGGCTAGCTGGTTAGCATGCTAACTTCAGTAAATATCTTTGCAACACGGTACACAGACGACTTTGAGATGCTGTCAAAATTTCTCCATGTCCTGCTTATAGACTGCTCATTTTGAAATGTTTAAAACAGAAAATCTTATATATAATGTACAAATCACGTCTACAATATTAAAGAAACAAATCCTCCACCTTCTTTGCCCTGTGAAAGATAGAACTTCTAGGAGTACAGAGAATGATGGAATTCTTCCGTTCATGGTGATACCAAGGGACCTGTTGAAACAAGAGAGTCACTCCAAGGGACATCCTTCAACTTCTCCTACTTTCAGATCTCTGCCACCTTCAGTAGGCTTTGTTCTAGGCCGCATGTGAAGGCGCTCTGACATCTATTTATTGAGCTTGAATAAAGATGGCCTGATATACAATGCAGCTGGCTGTAAAGTTGGCTCTATAAATACTACCCATGATAGATGGGCTTTATGCTCAGCAAAATACATGTAAAGGAAGGTGACTCTACTGATATTCAAATATGCGTTTCTACACTGTGTAGTAAAACTTTGCGTCAGGGTCAACTAAAGTGCAAAGGACTGGCCTTACCAGAAACTTCTATTTCGAATTTGTTGTAAAGCAGCCTCGCTCTCACTTTCACTGAGGTTGTAAGTGCACCACTGGGCTTTCTTTCTTCTTTCTCATGTACCATGAGCCCTTACGTCATAACTACAGCATTACGGCTGGGTTTCAAAGCCATCCATTCACACAGTGCTGTTAACCTGAGAATGCAGTCTATCAGCAATTGAAAGCTAAAAGTACCACCATGCTTTCCCACATTTGGGTTGGCTGGGAATGCCAACAGGACACGGTCCTGATGGAAAAAACAGTAAGAGGCAGTAGAGCGGAGCTGAGCAAACAGAAGACTCCAAGAGAGAACGGCTGCCTCTTGTTTCCACGAGCCTCCATCTCACTCTCACTAACATACACAACGATAGTTAAAAGCTTCCAGCTGTTTATTCCCGTTTCATCTAAATGACACCCTTCTATTTGGCGATAGCTTCCAATGAGGTGTTGTAGCCCTCATTTTACTACCATTCAAGTCTGAGCCTAAAGAAAAGAGCCAAAGGCCTACTCAGGACACAGACAAGCTACAAACAGTTGAAACACAAACAGAACTTCCAAATAAAAAGAAACAAGGCACTTCTCCAAGAAAAGGTGTTATAAATCACACCATACTTTAAATGAGACTGAGGCAGAAGTTTTGGTCTTTGTAGCCCGTTCCATAATTGGTTTACTAACGTGTTGATCAGGCCTGTGACCTCTGCATAGCAGAAGCAGAAACAGTCTGTAGTGTTAGAGCACAAACAAAGTTACAGCGATTCAGTCATCTTTCCATAAGCATAAATTAGAGCAGTGTCAGGAAGAAAATACACCAGGTTCAATATTAAAATTACTGTGGATTTTTACTAGACAATTATGTAAATTTGCATCATCACTGTCTAAAGAAAAACATCTTCAAACTGACACAGGAGAGGGCAAATAACCTGTTTTATTTTCCACACAAGTCAAAGTTTGTTTCATAACTATGTCAAAACATATAGGCTTTTTCTTTCTGTGAAACTAGCCCACTAACACTATTCCACCTACCCACTTGGTAAGGATATTAGTTTAGGTGTTATGGGAGGAAAAAATGTTCCGTATAAGATATGAATTTAAGTAGTCAGGAACAGAATTACACAGGTTTAACTGTAAATCATGGCTGTTGTGGATTTACCTCCTTTGAGCCCAAGGTTACTAACCATGTAATTCCACTGAAGGCGTGGACATTATATTGGACTTACACACAGAAAAAACTACTTTTACTTTTACTACTCTTTCAGCACTTTTTACTTTTTATTATCTGCTTGGAAATTCAAATGTTCTGTTTGGTGAGAAAAACAAACTGAACAAAAAGCATTTTCATGTGATAAGCAACTTGCTTTATTTTGGATGTGCTTTAGTTGATTTTAGTCGTAGAGCAGCCCGTTTAAAAAGGCTCATATTATGAAAAAAGTCATTGTGTAAATGTGTAACATGTAAACCTTGGTCAGTTTTCAAACTGTCATTTACTTTCCAGTTGATTCACTTATTTGAAATGAGCTGCAAAAACAGCCAAATTTCGATTCACTGCTTTAGTGAGGTTACAAAAATCAGCACATCACATTTACACATATCCACCTATCCAGTCTATAGACGTTTATTACCACTCATCTGCACGAATATTACAAGCGATAAAAGGCTTTTTAAAGCCAGGCATAATAGCAGGTACCTGACATGTCATGTATAAAATGTAAAATTGGTATGTATATACCATTAACACCAAATTGGTATGCAAATCAACATAATACAAAAAACTGAGAAAACTGTTGTGCTATAAACTATTAACTATATACGAAAGTTGTTACTTAAAAGCCACAGCACTGTAGTGTGAACACACTTTCTATTACACTAAATGGCTTGTGTGTAATCAACAAAATTACAAACAACCAAAACATCATCATAAATTCAAAAAGAAATTTGAGGTAATACATTTCCTTAAAAGGTCTGAACACATCAGAGTTTACCACGTACCCTGGCAAGCCCAAACAAACATGTTCTCATTTTAAGTACTGCTTCCTCTCTGCTTTTCTTGCCACTCTTGGCCTCAACTCACTCATCTGCTGGATCTGCACAGTTTAAAGCTGTTTTGGACATGGCTGTTTTAAAAAGACCTACAGAAATAAGAAACTGAAAACACGAACGCACAGTATTAAGTGTGGAATGTTGCATGATGGGTAATAAAGTGACTCATATGTTAGAATGGTGCAACTGCTAAATTACAGTTTACCATCATAAAGCAGTTTCTGCTGTTCAGTAGACATGCAACTATGATACATCCATTCATCTGTAGAGTTTAACACCACTCCAAAATTACGGTTAGCCAGATAAACAGACAGAAGGGCAAATCAGGAAGGGTGATTTCAGGATTTGATACATTTATTTAATTTACTCTATTCAGTCAACCTAGCCTTAATATAAATGAATGAACAAAAGCCAGCAACTACCTATGGCTGTGCTGTGATGAGAGTCGAAACACAAAAACCTGTCAGGCCACAGTAACAGGTAAACCATCAATCAATCAATAAATCAATCAACATTTTTACAACAGACGTTGTCACAAAGCAGCTTTACAAAAAATCTTTACAAAGAATCTGGTGTGCGAGCCCCCAATGAGCAAGCCGAGGGCAACAGTGGTAAGGAAAAACTATATATACATATATATATATATATATATATATATATATAGTCAATTATAGTTGTTATAGTAAATAAAATCCTCAGAAGTGCCACTGATGAAAATGCTATCAAAAACTATGATTAACATTCCACATACTGAACTGCACTAAATACAGTTTATCAGGTCTGATGCTTAGCTAGCTAATCATGTAACAGCAGAAATTGAGTTGTGATAAAGATTCACTCTTCCCTAATCTCATTGCTGGTTCAATAAATACAGAATTTGAAGAAAACAGCATTATGGTTATCTGCACCATTACTTTAAAATGTATTCCCATTATTAAGCATTTATTTACCAATTACCATTTTAATAGACATAATCTGATTGCTTTTGGCATAAGACATAAAATTAAACAAAGACAAAAGCTATTTGTACTTCCATTCAAGAATCAGCCTTTTAAAAAGTGTAGAGCAGCTCAAATCAGGCCTCAAATCAACAGTCACTGCCCTCACCTTTAGTGAAATGGACAATTCTATGTGAAGCAGTATGTAGAAATATTTCTTACAAAGATGATACATCCGTAGAGAATAACTCATGACCAGTAAAACTTGTGTCAGGTTCATTAACAAAATTTTACAATAGAGGCCATTCTAATAACTCTGCATGAGCATTAGTAGTGTCTGCTAAGAGGCTGAGCTGCTCATACGATACTTATGTTAATGTGCCGTGCTTTAACCAACTCGGGATCTGTTTTTCTTATTAGCACTAAATATGCTTCAGGCAGTGCGTTTTCTATACAAAAAAAAGCCCAGTGCGAATACCGACTTAAATATCCACTTCTGCTTTTAAAGAAAAGGAACTGTGCGTCACTGAGTGTGCAGCTTGTGAGCACCACAGTGATTAGATCATGTTAAGAATATTCAAAGTAATTTTTGCACAACCATTTCCACAAAGATCTTCAGGTTCCAGTAACATTTTCAGGAAGTAGAAGAAATAAACTTTATTCTGTTTAATGCTGACGTACTACAAATAGAAACTTAGCTAACAAAAAATAAGGAATCACAGCAACAATAACCAAGACAGATTGCTAGATAGATTCATGACTGAATAAATATTTAACATACTAAATTGTGCATTACTTATGAGCTTCATTAACTAATACTGTGTATTACAATACAAATTCTTCCATTTGTCTAGCAGGTATCCATTTGTCTAGCATCTTGGACTGAAATGTGGTAAATGCTTGAATATCTTAATAATTACTGTTCTTTCATAACACATCAGTGAAAGCTTGATCAAAGTCTTTCCAATCAGACTATTTATTGAGGCTTTAGGAGTGGTACAGGTATGGATTGGGAAACAGTGTGCTATCTGGGGAGCATCTCATCAAGGTCTGCCACCACGTAGGCCACCACAGCCCACACAGCTGAGCACAGGTTCATCTCTGATGGGTCCTGTACTGTCATTGTATCACCTTGAGTGTGGTGGAACCAGAAGTACTTGCTGTCTGCTGTGTGCAGGCTGGCACCTGGCATGGGAAACAGAGGTTGAAACGGGCAGTTAATCATGCACATCAGCAACCAATTTTCAAACAGCAAAGCAGAGAGAACAGTCTGAAGTGTTTCCCATTATGCAAATAATAAAACTCTTGCAAAAAAAAAAAAAAAAAAGATGTATGCATCATACTTCTACAGTACCTCTAAAACCTTTCATACCAAATATAATTCACACCTGTCAACCTAGTCCTAACAGACCTAGAGAGAAAGATGGCAGAATATCTGGAGATTCTGGTTAAAAATAAATGAGTAAACAAAAATATCAAATGGAGAACCCCTACTGCTGTTTCTGTGATGATACTACACAGCATATCAGACTTCTGCACAACAGTTTTTGAAGAGTGTGAAAACCTGCGAGAGAAAGAGTCTCTTGGGTAAACCATTTGACTTGGCAGCTATAATAATTACTTTGGCAGGTGAGCAATATTTGCACTTGCAGTTTTCACAATCTGGGACATTTGATGAGTCACTTGATTGCAATTTGCTTAAAGAAACTTCAATTACTAAAATCATAGACTCAAAGAATTTGCATCAAAGTTTCACCTAATCCATATAAATGCATACACTCACTTGGTTTCACAAGTATAATTTTTTCTGTCCCACAACACACTTATACTTCGGGCTCGTGTTGTGAAGAAGTATTTTGCTTTCACAAATTGCTTTTCACTCTCACTTTGAGAGTACTGTACAACTGTCAAAACAGTCAAAGCTGTTATCCAGTATGTTTTACATTAATTCTGTGGAACATACTTTCATATCTACTTACATTGTCTTGCATATATCATGGATCTGATATCTTAAAAAGACTGGACTAATAAATATCCTGATGAAAGGATGGTCAACCTACGTAAGCTGAACACATAACAGGCTGGCCTACAAATAATCGTCCTGATATCAGTAACAGTAGTTTGAGGAACATTTTCCATTCTACACTCACAGCAGATTCTGGACGTTTCAAGGATGAATGGGAAATGGAAGCACACGAGTCAAACGCATGTGTTTATAGTTAAAGAGCTCTCCAGTTTCTCTACTGTTTCCAGATGGGAATAGCTCCTTCCAGAAGCCTTAGCTATTCTTCAGGCAACAACAGCAACAAAGGCTTGCTCAGTTTTTAAAATGGGAGGTTGTTTGTTGAGCCATGGATGTTAAATCTAATCTTGAACTCGACAGAGTTGTGTAGAACTTGCATAGTACCTTGCATAGTACCCCCAAATCCTTAAGTGCTAATTGAACTACATAAAGTTAATACTCATTAGCTGATTATGATTGTGTAGGTTGGAAAATAATAATAAAAGTAGTCATTTTTACACCCCCCTCTCCTCCGCTTTACATTTTTTGCAGTTGGTGAGGACAGAGAACACTAGCAGTGCAGTCGCTACAGAGGCAGCAGTCACTTGCTCACTGCAGGAAGAATACTACAGAGCAACTCAAGATTACACCTTAAAAGCTGCTCACATAAAGTGGGGGATGGACGGGGACCATCTAAATACAGTTGCACTGTGTGGCTGTAGATGTTTGGACAGCTGTGTATGTGTGTATGACTCATCTGTTTAACATGCTGGGTTTGACCCACTGCAGAGTTGTTTGATTCTCTATACATTTTCCTGGTCTCCCTGTATGCCCCACATCACTGATGAGTAAAATAATATATTATTTTGTACAGCAGAAAAAGTTTAACCTTGTGTAACCAGGATAACAAAACAAACTGTACCTACAAGAAGGTATGAGCATTTTGTCACATGGATGTATGGAGTAAAAATACATTTAAAACACAGACGTTTGACCCAAAATTCATTAAAGTCATTTTTTAAAACCCCATTGGCTTCAAGAAACCTACAATACAAAGTACAGCACAAAACTTCCAAAACAGTTCATATACTAATGAAGGACAACAATTTAAACATTTTCCACTTTTACATGAGCCACAGTCTTGTAGTAGCCTAAATCAATAGTATGGTTTTAACATTCTTTAGTGACTGTATCTCATTTCTATTCCAGACAATGCAGACAAATCATTTTTATCCCTCCCAAAATGTGACTCAAAAGCCAAGCAGTCGTGACAGAAATGAGCACTGATGCTGCTATTAAAAGTGCTGTCTTGTCTGCTGGGTGTGAATTCCTGTCCAACCCGGTCCCTGCTTTGGCACCTCTCTGAGCTTTCCACTCTCTACCCAAGTGTTTAAAGTATGATATACTGCTAATTTTATGGATCTTTGCATGAACTCTAACAATTAATGCCACTTTTTAGTCATTCAATTGCAAATCCCTCAAGGCTTGAGCAAGCAAGACACAAAAGCTTGACTGCACAAAAGAAATTGCCTGTGTGGACGAAGAGATGTATGCAAGGTTGACTGGTTCCAAGTAGGTGACATTTACAAGACAGACTTTCTGCTCACCTGGATACACACTGCAGCTCATTACTTTAAAGCTTCGCTTTCTGGGACAGAAGCTTAAGCATGTTGTTGAAGCTCTCATCTTACTCTTAAAACAGCAAACATGTGCAAACTACTAATGGTTTTAGTGGGTTTAGCTTTTGAAAGCCAAACTGCATTTACAGGTGTACCTCACTCAGTAACTGCTGCATGACTGACAAAGTTAAACGAATGAACTACCCAATAAATAGTCAGCATCAGCATAAAATAGGCCATTAAAAATAATGACAATTTTAACTGATATTGTAGTCTCTGATGTGCTACACTTAATTCTCTTGTATATTCAGATGACACTCTGAGTGAAACAACTAGCTAGGAGCCTAGATACAAGTCTATGCAAAGTCAATGCAGTGCATTACTGCTTTTAGTTCTGATGTTTCCTGAGAGAAGTACACAAACTGAATTAAAAAAGACAAAAGATATTTTAAACATTAAAAGCCATGGGCAACGGAAGGTCAGTTTTAGTGAATATCTCTACGTACTTTTAGTAAACTATGATTAGAATAGCTGTCTGCCAGGTTTCAATTTGGCTGCTTGTTCACTAGCTAAGTGGAAATTTTCATGAGGCAAAGAAAAAAGCTTAGACTACAGGGGTTAGGTTAGTGATCAATGTGATTTCATTAATATAATTAATAGACCTCCCACTAAGACAATGAAATTCTAGCACCATGTTTATGCAATGTGCCTACAGAACAAAATCAGACCTTTTCTGATTGTAGCCACTAAGAGTGACCTGATCTATGACATGTGTATTTGAATATTATATTTAGGGTCTTGTAGCTTATCTACACAGAGGGCAATAACAGTACCTTTGTTTTATGTGCTTATTTTCAGTAATACTAACTCTTAATTCAAACTTCAAAGAGACAGATCTACTCTGTGCCAATGTAATCAAATAGCCTTTTTGGATACACCTTCCAGCTGTTCCTACTCTATTAAAACATATCAGGGAACCAAGTACCCAGTCCTGCAAGTACAGGCTTATGCCCCTATCCATGAACTTCTAGTGACAACCCTGCCAGAACGTATACAGAGGTCTGCACAGACAAATGTCAAGTACTTTACACAACTGCTGGCCACATTGCTGATTTTAGCAAAACCTGTTTTGCTCACACCAAAACAGATTTAGGAACAGGTACCTGTCATTTAAACTGACCTGGTACTCCGGCTTTCATCCACATGTTAATGTCAGTTCCCTCTCCATGCTCTTCCAGTGATGTGACATTGACTGGTGTCAGCAATTTCATTACTTCCTTCATGATGGCTCTGGCTTTGCTGCTGCCTGTGAATTGCAGGCCCACTGGAGCAAATGTGCCCAGATCCGACTCCATCACCAGGTCAAAGTTTGAAATGTTTTCCTGTGGAGGCAAAAAAAAGTGATTGTCATTATGACATTAACAATCACGGTCAATCTCTAAATCCAGGGCTTATACAACAACATCTAGTCCCTGGGACAGAATTACAAACAAACCTCCAAAATAATGTACTGAAAAGATGTAGGGAATAAATGGAGTACACTGGAGTGTGTAATAATTAAGTTGGTATGCTGCACATAGAACCCTGGAAAGGCACAGAACAGCATGGTTAGTGTTTTATTCTTCTCTTACAACACAAAATCAGTCCATCAAGGGGTTTGATAATGAATTGTGTTATGTTTGTTATGATGGAAGTGAACAGCACTGATGTAAAAAGAATTGACTCAGCTCTCAAAAGCTCAAAGAATGAAGAAAACTGTTTTGGCAGACAACACGAAATTCACTAAGTCTATGGTTGCCTGAAGCAAAAGCCCACACTTCCTCCAGCTGTCAGGTCCAAGAAAGTATATATGTATTTCAAGAAATACATAAGACTTAAGATAACGCTTGTCTCATATGGCCAAAAGTGTTTGGACATTTAGGTCAGTTGTTTCAGCACACATAGCCATGCATCAAGGGCAATAGATCTGAATAGACCTATTCACTGGAGAGATCAGTGAATAAATGGCACCGTCACTGAATGTCCTGCCACATTTCAATTTGTGAAATGTTTGCCATTATTGTGAAATGGCAGCATCTACAAGCAACAACAGTTCAGCCACAAGACGGTAGATCACTATGCACAATTGCAAACGTCAGCTGGAGTGGTGTAAAGCATGCCACCACTGGACTCTGGAGCAGTGGAAACTTTGAAAAAATGTTTCACAATCTGTCTGATAAACGACCCCCTGTTGTACAGATGCCAGTAAAAGAACATATACTGGAATGCATAATACCAAAAAGAGTTTGGCGGGGGAAAGAAAATGATCCAATTTTTTTTTCAGGTTTGGGTTCAGTCTTTTAGTCCCAGAATAGGGCAACATTAAAGGCACAGAACACAAATACATTTTAGACAATTATATGCTTCTAACTTTGGAGGAGGCCATTCCCTGTTCCAGCATGATTGTGCCCGTGTGCACAAAGCGAGACCCATAAAATGATTATTCTGGTGTGGAAGAACCCCACTAAACACCTTAGAGATAAATATGAACATTGACTGCGAGATTTTTTTTACAAATGTTTTTTTGACTTAAAGGGCACAAATTCCCACATACACACACAATAAAACCTTGTAGAAAGGGTTCCCAAATAAGCGAAGGTTGTAATAGATGCAAAGTGTATACTCTATATTAATGCTCATGAAAGGTCATGCCATTCTCCTACATTATATAGCAAAAAGTTTTTTAGCCTTTATTCTCACATTCACAATGTATATTCTTAAGCAAAATTCATGCCAAACACTGGGGTGCCCATTTGGCTGGCAGCTCAAACTCACAATATTAAAAAGGACAGCTGTGATTTCAGTAAATCCATTAACCAATGCCACCATTAGGAAACGCATCCTTTATGAAACAACCTCATCTTAAGGATAAGGGGTCAATATGGTCTCCAGTGCTGGAATAAGATCTTATCGTTTAGATTTAACAAAATATCTTTTCAACAAGGGTTTCAGGCAAGAATGAGGCTGAATTAATTTTTTCAATAGTTGACATCTGTAGTCCAAAATAAATTAAATTCAATCCACCCGCCATGTATTTGGATGGGACATAGTAAAACAGTCGCCTGACAGGCCAAACACAGTATTTAAACTCCGGTTTGCCCCTGGAGCTGCTGCCATTTCTGATTATCTTCTAGAGTCAAAATCAATCAACAATAAATTCCCAAAATCGTCCATGCTGTTTCAATTCCAAGTGCATGCTAAATCACTCCATAAAGTTATATATTACTACACAAACCTCAGTTGTGATCAATTGTGGACACGGTTTCGGTCTACATCTGAAGAGACCAGGAAAGAACATAACTGAATATGCCAGAACACCACCACTTCTATTGGAAATGTGCATGTCTGTGTGTGCGCAAAAAAATGAGTCTGAATATCACATCGAGTGGGGGTAGACAGATCGAAAGAACAGCATACACATCATATGCATCATAATTTTTGCTAGTTATAGTAAGAGATGAAAGATAACTACTTTGTGTTGTTGGTAGTACTGTGCAGCTCCCACTCCTCCCGCTTCCTCAGCAGACCACAGCACTGTCCTGAGTGTTCTTTTTGGTCGCAGCCCTAGGGACCAAGTAGAAGACAGTATTAGCCCACCACAAGTTATTTTATATTTCTTTCATCAAACTACAAGCGCTTCAGTGCATGGCTGAATGTTAAGTCAAACCTATCAAGGAAGTAAACAACAGAAAAATCAATGGGAAGCATCTGAACTGAAAACAGCACAAATACTGGGTAAAAGTCAGAGACCACCCATTACTTAATTTTCAGTCAAACTAACTGTTAAGTCCTTATTGTTTATTTTTCAGCATCATAAATAAAAACAAACAAAAACACAGAGCTGACATGTCTTCCAACGTTTTAAAGGGATATTTGTGAATTTGCCAAGTTTTCTGCAGGGATATTTTCCCACGGTTTTTTGTAAACACGAATTAGGTGTTGTTCACTTGAACACTTTTGAACACAAGTCCTGTTTTTTCCACTTTTGTGGGTTATCTTCTACCTAATGTTCCTGGAATTATCTTTTGAAAAATAACCTACTTTTTATTATTCTTATGAAAAGCTAATGTTTTATTATGAAAAGTCAACATTATGTCATTATGTCAGCTCTGGAATAATAAAGATTCCATGCTGGAGAATCAGTTGTCTTTTTACAGCCAAACCATACCAACCATACGGGGAACCACTGCTACTACGAATGGCAGCACTGCCAGAGAACAGGCTAAAAGTGGAGACTGGGACAGAACAGGTCAGGCTAAACCAACTGGACTATAAGGACGATCATCCCTCTGGACTATAATCTCTATGGTCTCACTTGGAAATTAGTACTAAGTCTCAGGATAAGTGCTTTTGTTTATGATTAACAATAACCTGAGGGACTCACAGTAATGTTTTAGCTTTAGAATCTTGATCTCAGTTACAAGGACTAAACCAGTTAGTCTAATTATTGCTGGCTATTAAAAGGGTTTTGAGTAAACTCTGCATCTGTAATGTTCCCTTTAAAAGCAGCTATAAAGACATTTTTGTCAAAATATGTTTTTTTGAGAAGTGTAGGTAGACATATGTATGATGAGAAATAAAACACTGTGTTGATTGACTGCTGCATCACTACCTGCAGAAGGCTTTTGGATAGCTTTTCAATTCTGTGCTATTTCTAGTGCCACAAAGTTGCTTTACAGAAATCTGGGTCTAAACCTCTAATGAGCTCCTATGGTGACAGAGCAAGAAAACCAAGGAGGAAACTTTTGAATTGTTCACAAAAAAAAAAATAAACCAGCTTCTCTGTCTGACAATGGAATATTCTCAGCTTCAAGTAGCTGCTTGTTCTGAGAAACTCTGTTGCACTGAATGTGCCCTATATGTGTAAACATACATGCTATACTCGCGTTAGGTTGTAAATTGCTCTTGTTAGGTAATTAAAGTATTTGTTACTTAGCAGGTAACGCTTATTTTTATTTTGTGTTATGTGTTTGCTGTACACACACAGAGACACACTTGTTTTTATCATAGGTACACTTCAACTGTGAGACACAGAATCTAAGAAAATAAATCCAGAAAATCACATTGTATGATTTTGAAATAAATAATTTCCTTTTTTGCATGAAATAAGTATTTGATACAATAGAAAAACAGAACTTAATATTTGGGATCAAAACCTTTGTTTCAGGAGTTCAGAATTTTCCTGTTTTTTGTACACACTGCAGCAGGGCCACTTCTACATACAGATCTTGTCCAGTTGTTTCAGGTTTCGATACACACACACACACACACACACACACACACACACACACTATATGTATATATAAAATATTGACTTTTATTTATTGGACACTGCTGACGAGCACACCATGGCTCCATGCCCTGATTTCCGCCCATCATGGCTGTCGCCAAACATTTTCATTAAACAACGTCTGGTCTGTTTAATATACTTTAAAAATATCATTTTTACTTTAGGACAGTAGCAAGTAAGGGTTCTTCGTTTTTGGTCTGTTTGAAATTATCTTTCATTTTAGTGCTTATTTTCACTATGCCAAACTATTTGCTGAAATGGATGTACTAGGAAAATATACCACATTCAATAGTAATCAGAAATATGATCATCCGTCTGTCCTTCCATCCCTCCTTCCATACCTCCTTCCATGAATTTACAGGATTTTGGGTGTTTGAGACTAGCACAGTTTATCTGAGTATTTAATTTGTTTCCCTTGTTGTCTATAGCTTGATTATAAAAATCTTACCCAGATCTTTGATTAAAGACAAGGCTTCCCAGGAAATAGCAACTCCACCTCCATCATCCATAGCACCTTGTCCCACATCCCAACTGTCTAGATGACCGCTCAGCAAAACGACCTGGGGATAAGAAACCGGAAATCTGAAATCTCTATCAAAAAGATTCAAACAACAACAGCAGCAACAACAATAATAAATAACATTGTCAATTACTTAATAGCATTTAGCCCAGCTGGATGGTCTTGGATCACACCAGTACGGATTAAACACAGTTGCTAGCGAAAAGCTATATCATAAGTCACACTGCATTATTTCCATAAAGATGTCTTAAGTTGCCATTTTTATTATTTCCTTTTAAAAAGAAGACAAAAAACACACTTTCTCTTTTTCTTGCTTTTCCCAAGCAAACAGAATTACTCTTCACTGAAACACGTTCTTGGCTTTGTATGCAAAAACAAACAAACAAACAAACAAAAATCTGATAAACCATTCTAGATTTCAGTAGAGTTTGTCAGAGACAGGTCAAAGGGTGGAAGCCACCTTTGTATTGCTCCTCTAAGTTTTTAACATCATTCTCTCACTTTCCATACATGTGAAAGGAGCTGAGAATAGCTCCTTTTGCCAAATTTAACTTCTGTCTGTTGTACATAAACATGTCTCTGTGCCTGATTAACTAGAAAGCCTGCAGCAGTAAATGAAATAAGAATAAAGTCATCCCAACAGATTAAAGCAAAGAGCTGACTCAATTAAAAAACTTTGAAAAGTGAAACTGATGGCCCTAATATTTTAGAGCTGACAAGATGCTGCACAAAATACACGAATGAGCCACCATACCATTCACAATATTTTTTTGTGTGTGCTGTAAGCATTTTAACCAATTATAAGTGTGTTGGTTTTGGAAAAAAAAAATACATATAAAAAAACACGAAGTATATTTTTTCAAATTGTGCAGACAAACTTTCAGTTATGTTAACAAATACATTTAACATATTCTGATGTGCATTTAAGTTGATTTCGTTATCAATATTTCCACCAGTTCTCCGATTACAATTTCTTCAGAAACATCAAACACCCTAAGCGAGCATCTTGGGCGGCTAAAAGCTGCCAGACGTTTGGTCATAATTTTTGCGGGTCACTAGATATAACATTTTCCCACTTATCTGGCAGACACATTAGTGCCTTGGACTTGTACATAAAGCATTTGTCTATAGTGATCTCTTTCCTGCTAGGGTAAGACAACTAAAGGCTCCCTGAGTAATCGAAGAGCAACATAAGATGCAGGAAATTGTCTCCCTAAATAAAAACTCAATATAAGTAGACTCAGATAGTCATTAAAATGAGATCATAGAGATGCACCTATTGTGATTTTCTCAACCAATTCAGATTTTCCTTTTTCCCCCCAATAACTATATTTGCCAGAATACACAAAAAAACCCTTTGAGTGCAGTAGTCTGTGGGACAATTATTTTCTTTATACAAACCTCCAACTAAAAATGACGTGCAGTATTTGTACTTTTTTCAAATGAAAACAGATGCTAGAGGTAATAGTAAAAGAACATACTGCCTTTAGATTCTCTCACAAAATATAGAATAACTCAAAATCTTTGTTCATTAAGGACACCAAGCTTACATGACATGTCTAAATGAATTGCTACTAATTGCTGCTTTGCAGTCTGTTTGTAGCAGGCTGCGTATGGGGTGACATAAGATTGACATCCAAAAAATATCACCTACTCACTATTGTGTAAATGGGGTTCAGGTGTATAAAATTCCTGAAACCTCTACTCTATATTGTAGCAAAAGTCTGGTCATCCAGTGCTATGAATTTCTGCACTCTTACCAGTTTTAGTTTTAGGCTCTTTGCCACTGCTGCTGTGTTAAAACTGTATATGTTCAGTGGGGTGTTTAAGTGTCTTATTACAGTGGTTGTTCTGATTGTGAATATGTTTTTCACTTGTGAATTGTGAATGTGCAGAACTCCCATACTGAGAAAGTGTATGTGTGGCGCATACATTTCATCTTGGCTAAACTGAACATATGAGTGTGATCGGTCACCGGTCAAGCTGAAAACTGGCCCACCAGCTGATCAACCAGTGCATCTTTAGAAGATAGATGCCTCTTTTCCATTTTCTGCAATTTGTCTATTTAAGCAAGGCCCCAGGTGTCAAAATCTTTTAAGATGATAATAGATTTGATGGTGACGATCAGGCATCCTGACGTCTATAGAAAAATGCAATAGCATTACGTATTGCGGTGAATTCAATCAACGCATATAGCTAAAATTAAACAGCAAACTCGCAATACTTTCAAAACACAGTAAATAATGAACATGGAAGTGGAAGACTCTAAAGGCCATAACATTATGAGCTGAAATAATACAATAACATTATACAAGCAATGCATGCATGCATCATTTTTTTCTGGCAGTAACAGACAACAACAACATATTTTCTTAGTCTCACACTGAATCTTTATCACATTCTTGGCATAAATCATAAAGTCTGCGTTTTCCATGTCAGTTTTATCCTGGGTTTTAAAATGATTCCCAGTTTGTGTGGGCCAATATCCTGTCCAATATTACAAATGTACTGTATTTATCTTATTCTGAAGCAGAGTTGCTAAGGGCAACTGAGAAAATGACAAGATATCAGACATGCCTGAGGGATACTAGTAGAAACATTTTTTTCAAAGCAAAGCTATACTTTAACTGTGGTGTAGCCAGTGGGCCTAAAATTGTGCCTCCTTTTAAATGACACACAGCTGCAGCAGACATCACTGAAAGATCAGTAATAAAAGAGATTAATGAAGCATTAACCAAGGTGAACAACCATAGAAAAAAGGATGAACTGAAACTACTCACTGTCTGAAACAATCAGACAGTAACATTATTTACATTTTGTAAAGACGAATGTGACTCGTAAACAGAGTTGAAAACAGCCAATCGTTTAGAGATGGCATTCATTTCAAAGCAAAACATAAAACTTCAAAGAAGACACGAATATGGAAATTCTTGTTTCCATTTCTTTATAACACACACAAACACGTAAACCTGGTGTGTACATCACCAGCTTGCCAGGTAGACCACCCCACTTTGATGTGCTTTCTAAAAGTGGCTCCGGTGCTTTAAGTTAAACATGTTTTTTATGCATAAAAGAGAACACAAACCAAATTCTAAATACAGTTTTGGTTTTGAACATATAACCGGCTCTCTCTTTTTATGGTGGAAAGGAAGTAAAGAAAAACGGGGGAATAAAATGCTCTTGAGCACAAAATATACTTTTCAAAGACACAGGGTGTAAAATGTGAAGACTGTTTAAAAGACTTCGAAATCAGACACAAATGTGATTGATAATGAATTTACACAAAACAAATGGTGAAAACATTTTTGCCATACATATTCATGTCTGAAGAACCAAACTTGATAGCTCAAGGGGTAAAAATCTGGGGGAAAAATCCACCAGGGTTCCTATCAATCGTCATATTAACAGAAGTAATAAATGTTTAAGGCTTTTTCTTCCTTTTTTAGTTCTGTTTCATATTGCTTATCTCACTGGACTCATCAGTTATACTGAATTCTATTCAATATTGCATATAACTATCATTCTTATCTTTTATATATTGCTTTTGTTCTTCTTTTGCAATTTGCTTTTGACCATAGTATGATGGTTTACCCTTTTGAGAGTGGTTCTTCTAGAGGTTTTTTCCTATTGCTCTCGTTGCCACCGACACCCTTGTCGTGCTCATTGAGGGCTCAGACCAACATTCTCTGTAAAGTGCTTTGTGACATGTGCTGTAAAAGGCACTATAAAAATAAACCCTGATTCGACTTGGCTTGTTGTATCTGATATCCTTCAGCTTTAACATCTTGTGCAACATTCATCTGACAGTAAAGATATACTGTGAATGCATGATACGGTGGAAAAAGAAACCCAGGCTTTGCAATGTTCTCAAAACCTGAACAGCAAACACACAGAACTGAAAGAACACTAAATTAGGAAAGAAAACACAAAAAAGAACATGGTAGGTCAACTTAAGAAGCTCCTGGTGATCTTAGAACAAAGGGCTGACCACCCCAGAGCCCAGACCTCAACATGTTCAAATGCATTTGAAATTACTAACCTGTGAGAAGCAGACTGAACTTTAGAGGTATGAAAAATTGTCCCCTGTAGCTTTCTTTGAAAAACTGAAAGCAAGTATTGCCAAACAAAATGTGCAGGCAGACTATACACTAGAACATTTAACTTTATATATTCTGCTTATTGTGCCCAAACAAAAAATGAATTATCCACACCACACAGGAATGCAATGTCCACATTTTCTTGTTTATATTTGTGTATTTTCCACAAACCCACAGTGTGGGATAAGGAGTTTCTGGTCTGTCAGAGAGCAAGGAACACACAGAAGTCCGAAAAATATTTTGGTCAACATAAGTAAATATGCAGCAGACAGCCCATTTCCTAATATATTGACATTGCATGTTTGCAGGAATCTGTAATTATGGAAAAAGCCATCATAAATATGTCTGTGGACAGACACACACAAAACACCCTCTCATTCTCCCTCCAGCACACACACACACACTATATAAATACACCCCCTATCTCTTCTTACTGCTCAGAAAAAAAAGTCACTGCTTCCTTTTAAGTTACTGTTGTGTTTCAGAAGACACATTTTGCACCATTCATCTGAACAAGCAAAAACATTTGTGGCAATGCTATGCAGTTAAAAACAGATGAAGCACCTTCAAAAATCGATAAATGCTTTACATACTGGCTAAACTAGAATCTTTAAATTCAGGAATCAAGCTCACACTGTGATCACAAAAATCACAACAAATCCTGGGTCTTGAAAGTTCGTGAAATCTCAACAAAGCTGAAAGAATACCACATTATAAACAAAGAGCAAAGGTCATTTTCAACAGTCACTCACATTTAGTTAATAGCATCTAGACACTACGTTGTAAAACAAGAGCAGAGGACCTTTGAGCCTTTTTTGGTTCCTTTTAAGGTCTTTTAACAAGAAAGTATAAAAAGAAGTCAGTGGAAATTCAGAGGATTGCTGGCTTTGTAGCGGGAGGATATGATGTCATCCACCCACAGGTTTCATTTCCCACCTCAAATTACTGCACTACATCAGATGACTGTACCAGTTCTGGCTTTGAGCTTTTAATGCCTGAAGCGTCTAACAGCAGTATTATTAGTGACTGTAACAGTCACTTACCAGTGCAGTTAGGTTCAACTTGGACACAGATTACCAGCTCTGAATGCTAGTTAGCTCAAGGTTATTTCACAAGGACAATATACACAGTGACTTTTCAACCTCTTTTAGAAGCTGTTCGGGATTACAAATGACACTCAGATTGTTGATCTTTCATACTTGTGCGACAGACGTGTGTATCGGACATTTACGGAAATACGCGTCCCATATGCGTCCCATATTTGAGCTGACCCATGGGGGATACGTGTATATCAGACAAATAAAGGACGATTCCGTATTTTACGGGACGAGTGTCACCCCTACTTGGCAGTGATGTTTACTAGTTCTTTCTGGCAGATTTGCTCCAGATTGTTCAGGTTAGCTGGAAGACCCTTGTGGATGTCCATGTTCAAATACATCTGATCTGGAATTTGACACTGTAGAACATTAATCTTTTTAGCTCAACCACTCCTTTGCTGCTTTGGCTCTCCTGCTGCAAGTTTCTCCCAAGCTTTAGTTTTTTAACAGGTTGTCTCATAGTATTTCCCTGTATCCACCCTTTAAGTTCAACAAGATGCCTAGTCCTGGTTGAGGAAAAGCATCTGCAGAACTGCAGAATGCTACCACCTCCATGTTTATAACTTTATCTCTAATTTCCTTAGCATGCTCTTTGGTCACAGTCTGACCTGTGGGACATAATGTAAAGAAGTCTTATCCAGAAAAACTGCAAGTTGTGTAAACAGCATTTCTGAAGTACTAAATTGTGCTAATTTACTACATTTTGTGTCAACTGTAAAACAGAAAAATAAATGCCTTAAAAAAAGACCACAATGACATTCTTAAGAATTAAGTATGATGAACGTAGACAAAAAATTCATGTTAGTAGAAGTCATTAAAAAAATGTCTCTACCAAACTAGAAGCCACACAATCATTTTAGCTAAAATAGACAGTGAGAGTTCCAAAGCCTGCCTAACTGCTTGGGAGAGACATTGGCCATCACAGGGCTGTCAAAGAACCCAGGATGAGTAATATTTTCCAAAGCGCGATGCGAAAGCTTCCCACAAGACTTCATCAGCAAACGCGAACAACATTACCAGCCATAGCATAGTGTCACTGAGATGCTTAGTGAGGAAACATTGAGACTCAAAGTTCTGTTTGTTTATAAAATGAATGTCCCCAGCTTGCACAAGCACTGTCCCAATAACTAGGGCAAAGTATCGCTCATAAATATTGACAATTCAACTGCTGACCCTACTGGCAGTTAAGACAGATGTTAAAGTTCATTCTGAACAGGAAAAAAGGATTTTGGCTTCAATTGGTGTTGGATGAAGATCATGCTATTTCTACAATGTAATTCATTCTCAATAAATAAAACAGTATATCTGTTCAAAGGTTAAAAGACCAAATAAGTACAGACAACGGGTAACAGACAACGGTATACTCTAAGGACCTGTAAAGATTAGTATTCTGTGTCTCGTTGTTTTTTGTGTAAACAAGCGTTTTAACTCTGGCTTTCCCTTAATGGATCCCCTGCATGTATCACAGGCCAGAAGCTACAAACACTCAACCCTGAGGTGAGGTCTAATTTTTTGTTCTGCAGGGACAAAACTGTCATTATGTCCCCAGAGCAAAACCAGCAGGGCAATGTAAGGGAAAGAGTAGGTAGGCAGACAAAAACAGGTTTAAAACGGATAAATAAACAGAGGGGGCAAAAATCCTGATCTGTCTGTGCATTGATCCAGACGAGTAAGTTCTGGGAATGAGAAACATCATGGTGATTGGAGACCAAAGGCAGCTCTGTTGTTTGTCGAGCTGGACACTACTGAGTGAAAAGTAAACAGTGTCTGAGTGGGTCTGAGTCCAGCCCTAGATAGACATAGTTCTGGCCAAGTAATAGTATGTAACAGTGGGTCTCATTTGCGCCTGCACTCTGGAATGTATTTTCATTTTTTTTCCATTTTATTAGAAGTACTGTACATCATACTGTACTTTATAACTGGGTGAAAAACTAAATCTGCCACGTGTCTCTTACAACACACATTTCAAGAACAAGTTGGGCAGAAACAAGCAGAGATTCTAAAGAGCCAAACCAACTCCTTGTGTGATTTTGGAAAGGGTTTTGGAAACATGCAGTGATTTGGGCACAGCTGGTCAATAATATTCAGTGCATGGAAACAAGAACAGACAAGAGTCGTGTATTTACACACCAGTTGCAATAGAAAGGCCCAATTTGTTGTCATATGTACATCATTTGTACATAAAAACAACACTTTCTAATTTCTGAAGTTATTCACTAGGCACGTGAGCAGATAGTAGGGATGTAACAATCCAGCAATCTGTGTATTTATGCATTTACCAAAAAGCAAACAACCCAGTGTCATCGAAGGGACGCATAAACATCAATGCATGTGTGTTTGTTAACACTGTTTCAACATTACATGTATAATCCCTCTCATGCTGTGTAAGCTTGCTGCACTCAAATAAAGCCTTGTTTGCATGCTTGTGTTCACATTAAAGGTTCTCTAAAGAACTCTGGCAACTCAATAGATATGGTTCATAATTGTGCTTTACTGAACAATTCTCAGACGTCATACAAAAGCAAAAGAAAAAACAACATTCAGGCTAGTAATCTGCTTTCACTGCTAGGCTCACACTGTTTACACCCTGTTCATCAAAATAAGACTCCTTACAACGACTAAGTAGCTGCTACTAGGGCTGTCACAATCACACATTTTAGCTGACAATGATTTAAATGTCGTTTCTTGATTATTGTTTACAACCATTAAAATACAAGCCTAAAGTGGCCAAACAGGCAGATTAGCCACAGTATTTGCCAGCTGTGTGTACTGAGTAGATTAGATAGATAGACAGATAGATAGATGGATAGATAGCTTATTGATCCCAAAAGAAAATTTAGCAAATTTTACAATTATTAAGTAAAACGGGTCGTGTAAAAGTATGTGTAAAGTTGAGCTAGGGGACAAAGCTAACAAATAAGTGAAAAACCAATAAACTAGCATTATCTTATCAATTCTCCCTGCACCAAGTTGGATATCTGCACTTTCTGGTTTGTTTTCTCAAACTTTTGATTCAAAGTCTCACAATGTCTTTATTAATTATTTCACTTTCTTATAGCTGCTGTTATTTCCCACCCAATTCACATTTTGTTTTTTGCAGCATAATATGGCTGTGAAATCAAACGTCTTGGAAATGACAGTAGTCAGTGTAACTAACTGTGATCTACCCAAATAACCGCAATCAACTGAAATATTAATGATTATTAGGCGATTATTTAAACTGTGACATGCTACTGCTACTACACCAACTATACCAGCTATAGCATAACAGCCATACTTTAATATCATCTGCTTTCCTCTGCATCAAACCAATGCACACTGCAGCAGTTTTTAAGGTATTGAAAGTTATTGTTTGCTAACAGAATGTTGGACTCCAATGTCATTAAACTTGCAATTTACATCCCCAATAGGCAGACCATCCTTTCTTGCTTTCAGCCAATCCAAAAATTAGACATTATGAAGAGAAACAATTTCCCATATGCATATGATGCTCTTTCATTGATTTAAAGCTTAAAATAATTCAAATAAAGAACATCACCAGGTTTGAAAAGTCTTTCCAAGGATGCTCTTGAAGCTACCTCTCTTCTCCCTGGTGGTCGTGGAGCAGCTATTCTGGGTTTCACAAGGCTTTATCATTGCTCCATGCATTATTTATAAGGCAGAGGCCTGCCTCTACAGCTAAAGAAATAAATGGTTATGACAGGGCAAACCCCACAAGACAGCAATGACAGCACAGCTCAGGCTAGCAGCCCAGTTCTCCAAACTTGCTGATGACCAACTCTACCGCTGTGCAAGAGCGATTTACCACTAAATGTAACAGGGCCCGGATTTGTGCATTAAATACAATGTCCTTTGGCTACAATCTGTTAATTCATTCATTTATTTATTCAGTAATTCAGCTCTTTGTTTATTAAGAGACCTGTTTTTACAATGAGATCTTGGAGTCTTGAATTATTCTCAGCATGGTGATTAAGATACTGAATCCAATTTTATCCTTCATTTTAGAGCAAACAAACATGATGCTCTATATAACAGCCACAAAGGAATGATTTCAAAGTTCCAGTTCTTCCAGTTCCAGTTTCAGTTCTTACTTTATGAGAAATGCAAACAAGAACATAATCTTTAAAATTATTAACCTAATTATTAATAAAAACAAACACAGCTCAAAGATATGATATTACAAGTTATCAAAATTGAATCTTATCAACTGAGATGTTTTCCTGAATATATCCTTAGTCTGAAACCAGCTCCTGTGACGCATTCCAAAGCAGTTTTATAACTTTTTGCATTATACCCCCTCAGAAGTTATCATTTGGATTTGAAAAATGAATTAAACAAATAATTGCATTAAGCATCATGCTTATTTCAACATGACAGCTTCAAGCTGTTGGTGTTACAATATGTGGCTGCATAATTAGGGAGGGTGAGTGCTGGACTGTCTTGCCTACAGTGCAGACTGATCTCCTACCGGTGACATGACAATGAATGCCCTGTACGGTAGCCCCTGCTAAAGACAGGTGCATTATTTTGTGTATCACAAGCATTCTTTTTTTTATCAGATTAAGTGAGCTGAAACTCCTATTACCAAACATGAGCTCATGAAGGCTGTACTGTTTGGGAACCATCCCATCTCCCAGCTGAAATGGAGATTATGATAGCCTCTGCCGCTTCATTGACTGTTTGCGCTGGTCAACACAGGAAAAGTGGAGGGCTTTTGTATGCATCCTTAGTTCTCAAAATAAAGAGTCTTTACCTCTGTACTTAAAAAGTCGTTGGTTAAATGCCTACTGGCTCCAGAGGTTTCAGCAACCCTGGGTATAGAAATAGCTGCCTGATTATTTGAAGAGGTATTCAGGTAGGTACACAGAGAATTAACACTTAGACGTGTATGAGCACTGTAACATCATGAGTAATCCTTAAGGGTTTTTTTAAGCAAAAAGTAATTTTTCAAGGTTAACCATCCCCTCTGTCACAATCCAGTTAAAAAGCTATTATAGAAAAAAACATCCTCATCTGGCTAAGCTGACAAAAGCTCCTGCTTGGCTGAGGAACTAGTCATGTTATCAAACACTCCCAATTTGTGGTGATTCAGACTGTGTGTGCGTATGCATGTGTGTTTGTGTTAGTGTGTGTGTACCTTCCAGGCCATGGTGATGTTTAATCAGCTAGCTGTGTCCTCTACAGCAGGGCTCCAGCTCTGTCACTGTGGGGGAGGATCTGACAGTGGATCTGTAATTACTGGAGACACAGCCAGCATGTCTGTCACACATCTCCAACTACAACCCAACCAACACAACACGGCACAAGATAAGATAGCTTTGGTGCGCTGTGCTCAGGGGTCATGCCATGTCAAATAGCCTGAAGAGAAAAAGGTTACTCCCTCCAACCTCTTTAGCTCCTGGAACCACTACACAATCAGACAAAGTGACTTCAAGTCCACACTATTTGTTTGATTTCTTTTGTTTTTGTTAAACTTGATTAACTTTAAATGAATCCACGTTGTAAGACAGATCTGGACCAAACTTCCAACAGTATAGTCTTAAAAAAAAAAAAGTCAAAGCTGTCAAATCATGGTCATGGTAGATATTTATCGTAAACATTTGCATTCAATTTCTTACCAGATGAACCTAGGTCAATAAAAACTGCCACTCTAGCACTTTCAATGTGAAGTACAACAACAATTAAATTCTTTGTTTATTCTGTAAGCGGGTTTTCACATGTGCACCAAGTAGAATCAGAATCTTTAGAAGGGGCCTTATCGCATATTTAGTAGGGGTGTAATGCTATGCATGTTTAAACTGTGGGAGTGTACCATTACAGACTTAGTTATTAAAATACTTACATTAATAATGCTTACATTAATTTTTATGTACTGTTTCTCAATATACTGCATGTTAGTAGGTTTATGGAAACACAAGTACAAATTTTGGTGGTATATCTCCAAGTTATCCGTAATAAAGACTTTTAAACATTTAACAATATTACCAAAATATTGTTAAATGTAAAAAAAAAAAAAAAATATATATATATATATATATATATACACACATGCATACATACATACACACACACACATATATATATAGGGCCTATAAAATCAATTTCAATTAATTGTGAATAGTTAGCATATATAGCTAATTTAAGTTCTGCTTATACCTTTCAACTATATTGAAATTAACTACTGTCTAAATCTGAACTGTGTGCAGTTACTGAAACTTAATAGTTCCACTAAATTAAATTATCAAGAAACAAATTTCAAACAATCCTTCTGAAATCACCCAGCATCATGATATACAATGTTTCAGAGGAAGTTAAGCCAAAGCGATTTAACATAACCCACAGGCCTATGTCAAAGTGGACTAAACGCAGGGGACAGGCAGGGTAAAGGGCTTTTACAAGAATCTTCCAGCGACTGTGCCTTTAATTTAGCTTGAGTGATGCAGCAGCATGGCTTTGTTGATGGAAAGTGCATTATAGCTTATGACAAGTGCACAGAACCATTCATCATGAGTTATGCATTATGATGTTTGAAACAGTAATTAACACTAGAGCGTTTACATGGCCAAAACAAAGACAAAAAAAAGATGTTAGGGGAAGAAGACACTGATGACGGCTTGCTATTTTATATTAGATGCTCAGAACATAAAAATATGATACTGTGGTATAGACCACACAGAAAGAGGGAAGATAGCTTAATTTCAGACAGCTCTCTTTCAAATATTTTGGTAGGGACTCCATGTGGGCACAATCGGTCACACAACAGTCATCCATCCAATCACAGATACGCTGCCTGTCTAGCAAAACCAGCACCATGCCTTCACACTCTAAAATACCCCAGCCCAGACACAACACTGATCACAACGGGTGCGTAATATATTCTCGTGACGATTTATCTTACAATTGATGAATTATTTTAAAGCCTTCATCTGTCAGTATGATCCAATTATCATCGTGCATCCCTATTTATTGCTACATGCAGTTGTTTAGTGCTCTCAAAGTATTTAGCATTACTTAAGAAGCAATAAACAACTGAATGTATTAACAAATGAGAATGCACAACGATTGGGAATGAATAGGATCATACTGGCAGATGAAGTCTTTAACATAAATTTGACAAATATTTAAAATAGTTAAATATCAATAATGTCATTTGGTTGCATGCTGAAATAGATAAAATAAGGTCACACTGGCAAATAAGCTAAAATATCTGCATTTTATACATTTTACTGCATTTGTAACTGAAATAAACGTTACTATTTCTCAGTAACCCAGGCAAATGTAGTCCTACTATCTACACTTTATAACTGTTGCAACATTGGCTGTTATGTGTCCAGAAAATATCAGCTTTCCGCATCAGTCCATATACTTCTCCCCCTATAGTGATGAATAAAATAGCCTGAAGAGCAAAATATCAGGTAGCAACAAAAGCTTAAAATGTTTTAATAAAATTTAATAAAACGGGTATAGTGCAGTCAATCTAGACTCAATATGCCAGCAGGTTCAAGGTAACCTTCAACATTGTACATACATGTATATACAGAACATGGCGTTTGAATACACTAAAACGGTTTTAGTTTTGGCAGATTTAACACTGCTCTTTACAGCAAAGTATTTTTTTACTCATTATCCAATTAAATGATTAAATAATCTTTAGAGTACTTAATCACAAAAAAAAAAAAAAACACAGCCCTAACTTTTTACTGCAAATTAATAATATGAAACTGTGTCTTGTACAGTAATGTATCTATATACAAAACCTACAGTCTGTTCTAACTTCTTTGCAAAGCACAAAAAAACTAAATATCTTGATAGCGTCATGCATCGTAATATTGTCCAAATGCAGCCATATCGCCCACAACTGCTGATCACCACAAGGTCCCAAACAACGTCATCACGAGTCTTCCCCATCACAGATGGTAGGATAGAGAACAGAGACACCAGAACCCCTTCAAACGAAGAGGACAGCAGGCAGAGAGACAGCTGAAGCTTCCCACGCAATCAAACACACATTGCAAACAGTCACTGTGGCTATAAAAAGAACAGTGACTACTTCATCAGGACATCAATACAGGCACTTATTGCTTTCTAATCTGCAGCTGGAGTGAAATTAAGCTGATATGATGCTCCATCTGTCATAGTTTCAGCATGATGTTTAATAACAAACAACTTGTCTAAACAATGCTAAATAAAGCTGAAAACGATTGTTTAAAGATGCCACTCACATCACTGATCTGCCTATACTGGTTCATTTTGGAGCAGATTAATTATGTACGTAAATGATATTACAGTACCTGAAATAGATAAAATAAGGTCACACTGGCAAATAAGCTAAAATATCTGCATTTTATACATTTTACTGCATTTGTAACTGAAATAAACGTTACTATTTCTCAGTAACCCAGGCAAATGTAGTCCTACTATCTACACTTTATAACTGTTGCAACATTGGCTGTTATGTGTCCAGAAAATATCAGCTTTCCGCATCAGTCCATATACTTCTCCCCCTATAGTGATGAATAAAATAGCCTGAAGAGCAAAATATCAGGTAGCAACAAAAGCTTAAAATGTTTTAATAAAATTTAATAAAACGGGTATAGTGCAGTCAATCTAGACTCAATATGCCAGCAGGTTCAAGGTAACCTTCAACATTGTACATACATGTATATACAGAACATGGCGTTTGAATACACTAAAAGGGTTTTAGTTTTGGCAGATTTAACACTGCTATTTACAGCAAAGTATTTTTTTACTCATTATCCAATTAAATGATTAAATAATCTTTAGAGTACTTAATCACAAAAAAAAAATATTAAAAAAAATAAAAAAACACAGCCCTAACTTTTTACTGCAAATTAATAATATGAAACTGTGTCTTGTACAGTAATGTATCTATATACAAAACCTACAGTCTGTTCTAACTTCTTTGCAAAGCACAAAAAAACTAAATA
Source organism: Prochilodus magdalenae (assembly GCA_024036415.1). Taxonomy (NCBI): domain Eukaryota; kingdom Metazoa; phylum Chordata; class Actinopteri; order Characiformes; family Prochilodontidae; genus Prochilodus; species Prochilodus magdalenae. The sequence goes on from JAMWET010007856.1 coordinate 2,601,832, forward strand.
TCTTGATAGCGTCATGCATCGTAATATTGTCCAAATGCAGCCATATCGCCCACAACTGCTGATCACCACAAGGTCCCAAACAACGTCATCACGAGTCTTCCCCATCACAGATGGTAGGATAGAGAACAGAGACACCAGAACCCCTTCAAACGAAGAGGACAGCAGGCAGAGAGACAGCTGAAGCTTCCCACGCAATCAAACACACATTGCAAACAGTCACTGTGGCTATAAAAAGAACAGTGACTACTTCATCAGGACATCAATACAGGCACTTATTGCTTTCTAATCTGCAGCTGGAGTGAAATTAAGCTGATATGATGCTCCATCTGTCATAGTTTCAGCATGATGTTTAATAACAAACAACTTGTCTAAACAATGCTAAATAAAGCTGAAAACGATTGTTTAAAGATGCCACTCACATCACTGATCTGCCTATACTGGTTCATTTTGGAGCAGATTAATTATGTACGTAAATGATATTACAGTACCCTTTTCTTTAGTGGTCAGGCCACCCCCAGGACCACCTCAGATTTTATGTCTACAAGGTGAACCAGCATTGTAGGAGTGTCTAATAGAGTGGACAGTGTTTAAAAACTCCAGCAACACTGCTGTGTCCGATCCCCACGTACCACTGCAACAACACACTAACACACCACCACCATGTCAGTCTTACTACAGTGCTGTGAACTGATACACCCCCAAATAACACCTGCTCTGTGGTGTTTCTGTAGAAGGATTGACCAGTGATGAACAGGGTGAAAGAGGATTAGCAAAGTATACGGCGAATCAGATAGACAACAGTCTGGAATTACAGAAATACCGAGTGCTCCTATATGGTACAGGTAGCTGATAGAATGGACATTGAGTAGTTACACAAGATGATTATGCCTCTTTGCAAACTTGTGACATTGGATTTTAAGGTAAGAACCTGGAAAATGTTTACGTATGATTAATCTTACTGAAGGTGTTTTGCTGTCAAACAGGGGGGTTTACTAGACATACTAGACTACATTCTAGGACTCACATGACACAAATCTTCAGGTACCTGTTTACACTCGTTTTAAGTGTCGATTCCCACAGGCAAGGAATAAAGTTTGGAACTGTGGTTTTTGCAACAGAATAAAAGATTGCTCAACAACATTAGTCAGACACGAACCTAATGTAAACATACTAGTAAACTGTTTAAAGACAATCAAATTATGTTTGAAATACAAGTAAGCTAAGTAAGCCTTTATAAGAAGATATAATGGCTTTCTGTCATGTTGTGGTGATGTCCACAATTAACACTCAACACTTAACAGCAGTCCTGTAGATGAAAGTGAGTCTCAAATTCACTATATGTCTGCTAATAAGCAGTTTAACTAATAAGTAGGGCTGCCCTCTAGAAGTCGATAATTCGAATCGTCAGTCAGCGACCCTTTAAGTCGACTGAGACCCTTCAATTTAATCCACGTGACGACGTGTGCTGGCGGTTCACCTCTTAGGAAGCCGCAAAGCTGAGAAACACGGGGGGAACGATGTCTCAGGGAAAGTCTGGAGGAGCTTCTGAAGAAGAGAATCCGAACTAATGTAACCGAATTCTGCTCTTCATTTAGTCAAACATCCAACACTGCTCCAAACCAGTGAGCTGACTTTCGGTTTAGACATAACGGCTGTTTGCGGTGAAGTGGAAATGGAGCGGAGACATTTGTTTTATTATAATTCCATTATTTTACAACATAAATTACAAATATTTATATTTATTTATCTACCCCTAAGATGATCTTTATTTAAGGATAAGTACAGTCACTTAATATGCCTGCCGATAAACGAAAAATATATATTTAGCGCTGGGAATATATTTAAACGGTTTCAGGTTTACCATTCTTCTTTTCATCTATAAATAATTTAAATATGGACTAATTTGGTTTTATTTAGCAGTTCGTTATTCATGAGAGATGAAAGACGAAGGGTCCTCCTACTGAAGAAGCTGTTAGAAGTGAAATTTAAAAGACTATAAGCGCTAATGTTTAGCATAAATACGTGCTGCTGTCCGACGCTCTATTCTGTAACTAAAGGCTCCAGTTCAGATTGATCATCATACGCCGCATCTCTTTTAGTTAAAAATATGCTCTTGTGACTTTCTAAATGAGGAGGACATCAGATGCAAATTGATTTACTAATTACTAGATCATGTACATGGAGAAAAAAAGGCGAGCGAATAGTCGAATAGTCGAATCGTTGACCAAGACAGACAAAATTCTGAGTCGGGTACAGCCCTACTAATAAGTCTGCTTATAGAGTTACTATAAAAGATACTGTCTACAGTGGCATCCCAAGGGTGGACATGGACACCGTTGTCTTTAAGTGACACCAATTGGACTGAATATTAAAATAACAATTAACAGCACCATATAAAGAATGTCTCTCCAGATGCTGCATGTCAATTCTCAGTACGTGTCATTTGTGTGGTCATTCGTTCCTGTTATGCCATTTCTGAAAATAGCAAACAGATGAATGTTATAAGGAAGAGAAAAAAGCAGAACATGAGATTCATGTGCTTGTGGTTTGTGTTTTGAGGATGCTTTGCTGATGTATTGGGAACTATGAAAGAGGTTCCAGGCAGTAGGCACCAACAATTTTCATCCTACATAACCGGACATAATGGGACTTCCATTCATGCTAGGGAGAATGAGTACCAAGGTTGGAAGACAATAGATCAAAAAAGATGAGTGAAAATTCAAGGCTATATGCAACAAAGACTATGTGATGAGAAAGTTTATAACAGAACCTTTTATAGAGCTCCTGACTTTCTTTCTTTATTTAGAAGATTACATCATAAAAAGAGCCTAAGCAGCAGCAGTTGAAATTTCTTTAGTCAGCAGAGTTGTGGCATTCCTTCCCTCTTATGTAATAAGGGAGTTCAGATATATCAAATTGCACAAATTAAATCAGTGTGTCTGTGTGGGCTTGGATTCAAGGACAAAGACCAAACCGCACTGAAGTCTGTAAAACAGTAGTTTATGGCAGCTATGGTGTGAGCTATTTGGGTCCTGCGTGTACAGAGATGTAGCCATAAGAGTTAAGGAACATGAGCGACTGCCTGGTTTTAATGCTTTTTCCACCCCTTATGAATACCAGTTTTCCACCACCTCTTACAGAAAACAGCAATTTGCAACCGTTTTGGATTTCACTGAGGAAATTCAACAGAGTAAAATGCCAAAAATAAAACAACTCCAACTCTTAGCATCAAGACCTTGGGCTCAATTCTCCGCTGCAGCTACAGCTCTAGCAAGAGGGACAACTAGCTCATCAGAACCTTTACAACAAAGTCCCTAATTAGAAGCCGCTATCAGTAGGGTGCTAGGCTCCTGGAGAGATCCATCATGGTCGCAGTCAAAGAGCAGTGCTTGATGGACAAGTCAGAGTGCTACTACACTGTTTTAGATGGAAGGTATCCTGTAGTAATGATTTACGGACCGCATTACTTTCTTGAATGCTAATCAGTATTCTAAGAGAAATTTAATCAGCAACAATAGAGTAACGTCCAGGAAAATTCTATCATTTTCCTCTGAGCATCCAGGTGAGTCATGGATGCCCATGTTCAGTGTATGCGACTGGTCACTAAGGGGCTGGACACAGCAGCACAGCATGAAGCATAGCAGTCTCAGAAAAATTAACAGCACCATCAAATTCTGTGCCAGTCAAGTGACTCCTAATTCTTAATTTGCAAAAGGAAAATACTGCATTACTGCTTTAGAAATAGGATGAGTGTATTACCATAACCATATAAATATATTTAGTGTATGTAGTTCAGGTCAAAAGGCACCCGAAACAAAACGGATCATTTCTGTTTAAACTAAATTCTCTGTAACGGACTGTTAATGTTTAAACAATGCATACACCATCAGATCATCTCATTACAGTCCCAATCAGAAAGTAAATATGAAGAGAACTGACAAAATAATCGCTAAATTTTACCTAGAAGTTCATCAGTCCAAAATGTAGATATGGAGGACCAAATTACACAAATAAGACAAACACATTTGACCTGGTTATTTATTTATTAAGACAAGTGTAAAAAAATCCAATATTACACTGTATACATTACACCTGTGAATGGCAATTATATGTCAACCTTGCGGTATCTGGTATGACCCCCTGCAATAACTACAACTACACATTTCTGGCAACACTTGATTAGTCGTGCACATCGGCTAGAGGTATTTTAGCACATTCCTCCATACAAAACAGCTTTGACTCTTATGTTGGGGGCTTCCTCCCTAACCTGTTTGTAACAGTCCTATTGGATTAAGCGTTTTGACTTTGGCAAATAAAACCATTAATTTTATTCTTTAACCATTCTTTGGTAGGACAACTTATGTGCTTAGAGTCAGTGGCTGGCTGCATCACCAACACTTTCTTAATATTCAACTCACAAACAGATGTTCTGACATTTTCCTTAGACTTCACCTTTTATAATTCAAAATGTATTGTTCCACTGATGAAGACAAGACATGTCCCAGATGCAGCAAAACGTCCAAACCACGATAGTACCACCACCACCACGTTGCACAGATTGTGCAAACAACACTTCTCGTTTAAACCATCTTTTTTGTCTCATATGTCCACAAAATATGTGATCTTTAGCAAACTACAGGTGGGCTGCAACTTTCTTTTCGGAGAGGGGGCTTTCCTCTTTGCAGCCTTACTATGCACACCACTGTTGTTCAGTGTTCTCCTGAAGATAAACTTATGAACATTAATATTAGCCACTGTGAGAAAGACCTTTACATGCTTAGAAACCACCTTGGGTGTCTTTGTGACCTCATTACACACGTCTTCTTGGCATGATCTTTGTTGCTGACCACTCTTGGGGGAGGGTAATAATGGTGTTAAATTTGCTTTATACGTACATAATCTGTCTGACTCTGGATGGTTTTGTACTATTTCCCAACTTAATACACAGCAAATAACACAGAAAATTAAGCTGCTGTTTATTTATATATAAATATATATATCAGTCAGGTTCCACTCGAGAAGGAACCTGATTGGCTTCGTTATAGTGTACAACTCTGTATTGGTATAATGCCAATAAAGTTGTATTGAATTAAACTGAATTAAAATAATTACCAATCTTTGTCCAATAGACTTTTTTTTTTTCATTAAATCAGGGTGCCCATTCACACCTGATACTCATCCCATTGCTTTGAAAAAGCACCTTTCTCTAATTTCACCTTCAAATTCACCTTCAAAAACCTTTTAGCGGATGAAGCTTTAGAGCTAATTTATGTAGAAACATAGAACATTTAAAGGTTTTAACAATTTACAAGCACCACTTCACACGCAGTCCGCTGCAGCTTTGACATTCTTCCTGTTGTACTTGGTGTATACTTTTTTTAAAAATCGTTTTTGATAAACCCACATATTAAGTAATGGAATACTGAGTAACCCAACACTGAAAACTACTTAACCTGTCGTAACAACAGACAATACTGCAGACACATGCAATTATAAGCTTCTTCTGGTGCAGATTTGTGGAAACTCCCACTTTAGTTCTTCACTGTAGTAGTATTGTCATAATTGAACTAACGACCAGAACACTTAAGCTATATAGGAAATGCTGGAATTTTCTTTTCTGTAATCACATGCAGCAGAGACAGTGACCAAATGACTTTACTGCACCCTTTTAAGGGCCTAGTTAAAACTCATTAAAAATCATTGTCATCATAAAGCCATTACACAAACTAATAATCTAATAATCCAATAATAATTACTATTATTTGTTTTTCTGAAAATAAGAAGAACATTCAACATTATGGTGTGCAGTAAAACTACGACCACAGATCAACAATCCTACTGTATCACTCCTCATAATGTGCTTTTTTCCAGCTAAAACATACATGGTGAAAAGGTAGACTGTTTTAACGTTGTTGAGTTGTTAACGTGGTCTAGTAACATTAACTGCCTCTTCAGTAAAAATGTAAGACTTGTGTAATATATGGGTTTTGGGGAGGTTAATATTGTACAATGCCAAAATAGTGTCATCAGTTTGCCACCAAGACAAGGTTGATAAGCCGTGTTTTCTACAAAGCTATCTACAGTGGAATATGTCAGCAACTGTGTTAAGTGTAAGGTCTGGTTGAATCTGCCAGGGGCTGAATGCATAATGATAAATCTGTAGTGACTGAATGAAATATGGCAGTAGCTGATGTCAATCTGCCACTGGCTAAGGGAAAGTTGTCAGTAAGATAAAGCTAAATCTGTCAGTGGCTGAGGGAAGTGTACATGACCTTTGAGTGATTTGAACATTTTGACCTACTTCAAGGAACCGGTACTTAAACCAGAAACCAGCTACAACAAGATTTGTTAATGAAGATAAAGTGACCAAGCACTACATCACCAAAAAGAAGGCACTAGAATGAGAACTTGACTGAGATTTTTTTTGGCATGGCACTAAACAAAAAAATACAATTAAATAATAGTCACAATTGTCATAAGGGGTCTAGCACTCTGTTGAGAACCAAAAAAAAAGAACTGTAAGTTCAGTTTATTACTATTTAGGTCATCTCATGTGTCTGAATATGCTATGTAAAACGCTCTAACAGTTCAAAGTCCTGTTGTATCAATACAGGTTTGACAGTTCATTTAAATGACACACTTCCCAGGTCAGGTTTTGCACATGCTTTTTCTCAGACTGAAATATCAAGTCTTAAGCTAGAGACAAGTCGCAAAGTCTAAGTCAAGTCATTCAATTGGATTGGGAAGTAGTGTTGGAACTCCCATGGTGAAAAGGTAGACTGTTTTAACGTTGTTGAGTTGTTAACGTGGTCTAGTAACATTAACTGCCTCTTCAGTAAAAATGTAAGACTTGTGTAATATATGGGTTTTGGGGAGGTTAATATTGTACAATGCCAAAATAGTGTCATCAGTTTGCCACCAAGACAAGGTTGATAAGCCGTGTTTTCTACAAAGCTATCTACAGTGGAATATGTCAGCAACTGTGTTAAGTGTAAGGTCTGGTTGAATCTGCCAGGGGCTGAATGCATAATGATAAATCTGTAGTGACTGAATGAAATATGGCAGTAGCTGATGTCAATCTGCCACTGGCTAAGGGAAAGTTGTCAGTAAGATAAAGCTAAATCTGTCAGTGGCTGAGGGAAGTGTACATGACCTTTGAGTGATTTGAACATTTTGACCTACTTCAAGGAACCGGTACTTAAACCAGAAACCAGCTACAACAAGATTTGTTAATGAAGATAAAGTGACCAAGCACTACATCACCAAAAAGAAGGCACTAGAATGAGAACTTGACTGAGATTTTTTTTGGCATGGCACTAAACAAAAAAATACAATTAAATAATAGTCACAATTGTCATAAGGGGTCTAGCACTCTGTTGAGAACCAAAAAAAAAGAACTGTAAGTTCAGTTTATTACTATTTAGGTCATCTCATGTGTCTGAATATGCTATGTAAAACGCTCTAACAGTTCAAAGTCCTGTTGTATCAATACAGGTTTGACAGTTCATTTAAATGACACACTTCCCAGGTCAGGTTTTGCACATGCTTTTTCTCAGACTGAAATATCAAGTGTTAAGCTAGAGACAAGTCGCAAAGTCTAAGTCAAGTCATTCAACATGCAACTCATCTCTGGGTCACTGGATCAAGTCAAAATCTCAGGTATCCACTGATCAAAAAATTTGTAATCGATGCAGTACACTAGAACTCATCAATCACAGTTCTAAAAGGCCACAGAGTAAATTCCACACCATGTTAGACAGATGCATGTGTACTTACCTGCTCTGGATGCTCACTGCCTCTGATCTCAGCCACTGTGTTAAAGGAATCTGCATCTGGAAGGTTTTTTGCCTCCATGGTCAGACGTAACATGATCCTTATGCCTCGGCTGGCCATCCTAGCCATCATCTGGGCATCCTCTATTGTGATGCATGCTGTGGGGATCTGAGGCACACCAGGCTGGTACCACTGCCAGCCAGTGTGGGGGCTGTAACAAGAATAGAGCTGTGATTAATGCAGTAGTGATAACAACTCCTAACTATGACAGCTCATAAACGTAACACATTCTTTTTTCGGGAAAGGGAATTATATAACCATTGATGGGAACAGACCTGTTAATGGAAAACGGTGCAATGGAACGAATTAGTGAGGCCACCGCTCCGACTTTAGCAGCTTCGGAAGCTCCTGAAGCACGGTACTCAACTGTCTCACCATAGCTGACGAAAGGCTGATTATATACTACAATCTTCCCCTTGGCCTCCTTCGACCTTCTCTTTAGTTCATCAAAAGACTCCACCACCAACACCTCTGCTTCGATACCTGTCAAACAGCAAATATATGAGTGGTCGGAACGATTTTTGGAAAGACTTGGTTTAAGCTTTTATAATCTCTTACGAATTTGGTGACAAAACCCATAAAAGTTTAATCATGCAATGCATAAAGTACCTAAGTACACTGACTACAAACCTTCTTTGGGAGTTCCAACACTACTTCCCAATCCAAGAATGGACATGGTGTGGTTTCGTGGAAGAAGCATCACTGCACTCTCCTCGCCTCTCACCCAGTGAGGCACTTTCACCGGTTCTAGATGTACATTCTCCAGTCCGTCCTGCTTCAAAGCATTATACATGTACTTTATAGCCAGGTCCAGGTTCTTGGATCCACTCACCCTGTGGCCAATTGTATCAGTGAAAGCAGCAAGTCGTTCATATGAACGGTTCTGAGCTTTTCCGTAAACTGCCAGGTCTATGATTTTCTGGGCAATGTCAGCATAATTTGAAACTTCTTTGAGTATTCCTTTAAGGGGTTTATGCTTGTGACCATCAGGCATGCATTGGGCCTGAATTAGACTAGCAACAAGAACAAACAGAGTCCAATGTAGAGCCATCTGTAGACAAAAAGAAAAAGGAAAATGTAAATCATATAGCCAAAAAAATAATAATACAAATCTATTTGTCACCAAAAAATATGTAAATTCCAGTCATCAAAATTAACCTGATATGAAATGAGCCATTCTAGATAATCTTATCAGGACACCATTGTTCACAGTGGTGGTGGTAGGAACCACATATCTTAAGTGTTTAATGCCTCAGAAGCACAAAATGATTATGAATATCATATCATGAGATATACTTCTGCAGATTTACCACCATTTTGACATCAACTTCTCTGAAATTAACCCAAGCCACGACTAACGTTCCTGGTCGTAAAAACAGCTATATCTGGGCTGTAGACACGATGACCACTGGTTCCCATCACCACCACAGTAAAGAAATCAGAACAACCTGAATGATCTTATTCACATCTAAACAAATGCAAAACACAGACACGTCCAAACTTTGGTGGAAGTCTCCTTTACTACCGGTGTTGTACTGTGAAATGCCTACTTGTAAACAAACAAGCGAAACGAAACTAACGTTTCCTTGACGTGCTTAAACAGCCGAGTTTGATCACATTTCCTAAAAGCACAATGACTTCAGTGAAAGTTACTACAGACAAAATGTTACTAAACCACTGCATTTTATTTATCAATGTCATCTACCTTCTCTCAATGAAGACAGTGCTTTCAGAAACTCGTTAGCCAGGAAGCTAACTGGGCTAAATGTTTTCTAGCAGGAACTTTACCTCTCGCTGAGATGAGGTAACTCTGTACATCCAAGAGGAAAACTAAACATTATATATTTTTATTGGCTCCTCCAAACACAACAGTGAAGTTCAGACACACGAGCCTCGTAAGCATTAAGCTGAGGACCGTATGAGCACAAACCTCTTCTGCCTCTCTTCCTCTCCTGTCCTCTCCTCTGCCTCCCTCGCTCACTGCTACGTTACGTTACGTTACGTACGTTAGGACCTGAGCTGGTCATAGAGGAGCGCGCGCTCGCCTGCATGAGCTTATAAACCAGAGCGTCTAAGAAATAGGTTCATGGTTCATAGATCCTGAAAATCAGAACTCTTGTGACACTGGTGTGATGTTATTAACGCCCAGGTTCTTTAATAGTGGCTTTCAGCTCGTCTGTATTGCTGCATAAGGTGTCATCCTCCTTTTGACAATACCCCATAGATTCTGTATGTATGTATACATATATATACAGCGAACATATCATGGTCAACGAACCAGGTCTTCTCTTAGTCTCTAGAAACTTTATTTCCAATTACAATCCAAAATTTACTTGCATCTGAAAAGAGGACTTTGGACCAGCCAGCAACAGTCCGGTTCTCTTTCTCCTTAGCCCATGAAAAGACACTTATGATGTTGTCTCAGGAGTGCGTGGATGTTAGGAATGTTGCAGCCCATTTCCTGGAGATATCTGTGCATGGTGGCCTCGGTCCTTTTGATGGCATTCTGTGAATTGTTAGTGATCAGGTCAGCAGTCTTCCTCATGATTATGGTTGTGCTAAACTAGACTGAGATATACACAGTATTTACATAATAATAAATGATAACTCGAAATGAAATATTCTGATAATTTGATTTGAAATAGTTTTGATTTTCATTAACTGTACACCATATTAATCAACATTAATGTGTCCCTTCATGTATAATGAATAGAACATATTTACATATAACAATTTTTAATTAAATTATGAGCAAAAGTTTCAATAACATTCTAATTTTTTTTAGATGTACTAGTAAAGCCTGGTGCGGAGTTTAGTTTCAGCCTGTCTGCTGCCCTGCATCTTATCTATCTCAGTAATCTTACAATGGTCCATCCCTTTAGTCTCCAGTTAAATATATTACCTGTAAGATATTCTACTTTGTTAAAAATGTTTTACTTGAATTATCTTGTAATGTTATGACATATGACATCAAATATTTTGCTTTTTAGTCAAAAAAGTATTCTAGCTAGCGTTAGCATGGTGCTCTGACAACTGACATAATTATGTTAACCCGGTCATCAACCTTGAGTCCCAACACGAACATGGCAGGGAAACAAATCTCAGTGTTTTAAAATAATTGTTACTACAATCAATCACACAGCAACTCTTTAACATAGAGTTATTCATTTCATTTGTAGCACAAAAAGTACAAAGTGCAGAACATGCAAAACAACTTTTTCCTGAAATGGCCCTGTACATTACTGTTTCCTAACAACACTACACATTGGTGTGGTAAATTTGGTTAAATTAATTTTTGACTTTTTGACTTTTAAACTTGAGTTTTTTTAGGTAAAATCTATTCTCATAGTCCAACTTGTGTCGATTCATAAAGTATTTCAATAATAGTGAAAATAGGTTTTATGTAATACATTCCACTAGAACACTGATTGAAATAATAAATATGGTTCTCTGTCGACAGCAAAGACAGTTTTGTCTAGAGGGTGGGCCAAGCCGAGAAAGAATGAAGAGGGATACGGTGTGTGCCAGGGTCACCCATCTCTGACTGGCACTAGGCGCAGTTGAGGAGCAGTGTACTCAAAAACCAACTTGAGTTTGCAGTCTCCCACTCATGTTTGCCAGCATGTGAGAGAAGTGCCAGTAAGCTAGATAAGATGGTATGCCTGGCAGCTGGGGTTGCTCTGGTTTTGAGTTTGTCAAAGCCATTACCGCCCTGCAAATCGTGACAGTGACAAATCCCAGAGCAATCTCCGTTAGAAGTCTTACATTATCTTTGCACCTTTTGCTTAATAGCTTGGAGAGGCACTCACGAGTCATCTGGCTTATGTCTTGTGATTGCACTCAATTCTCATGATGTTTTTGAAGGCATTATACTCGGTGGCTAACACACATGTGGACAAACACAGCTCAGAGAGAACAGTGAATCTGATCATCTCAAGAGATTGATATTCACTAGTAGAGCAGAACGTACATGCAGGTCAGCAGCTGCAGAATAACCACAGTTGGACTATTCCATGAGAAAATGTTTATTCAGTAGTGTTTCTTATTACAACACTGTTTCACAACTCTGCAACGGTGCTATTATCACCCATGCTTATGAAGCTCGAGCCTTCATATCATCCTGTTGTACAAATGTCCTCAAATGCCCAAAATGGGAATCTGTTACAGAACAGTAGGCACTTCAAGGGCGTTTAAACATCTGTGAATACACATTTTCATAGACTTTTTAACTAACATATTACATTTAATATGTTGTATATAAATAATTATATTCTATAAATTATCGTATATTAACATATACAGATAAGTCATTGACTCAAAATGGTCAGGTCCTTAAAGGAAATTAAGCAGAAAAGAACATGAATAGGAACAAGAATGTATTCATGAAATTAAGACACAACACTGTTTACGTCTTTGCAAAATGATGAGTTAATCAGCATTATAATAGGAATCAAGGATTAATTCACGAAAAAATGTGGCCCTATTAAGGGAATATCAACAATTAACACAGCAATGGACCACTACATGTGTATTAACCAATGAGAAAATGAAGTGCACTTATCCTGGGAAGCTTTCTATATAATTAAATCTGAATTCTGATTGAAAACATTTCCCAAATTGGATTTTTGTTTCAGTCAGTCATTAGTCATTCAAATCACTGAGAACACTTAGAAGCTGACCTTTAATGAAGCCAGCTTACAAGAAAGCACCACCAAGATTCCATCTTTAAACAGTCTAGCCCCAGCAACCGCCTACATGAATATATGACACTTTCCAGGAATTGCAGTTTCAACATTAGCATTCCTAGCTAACATGGCACAGTAGCAGAACTGCCCACAGATCTTAACAGCAAAATCTAGAATTCTGGCTTGCGGGGATAGTTTCAGTGTCATCCCCAAGTCAACCTAATCAAGGCATGTAAACAATGTAAAGACTCTTTACCAACACTCTGAAAACAGTGATTGCAGGAAGGGTATAGGACCGTAAGGAGCTTCCAGCCTCCCAAACATTTTTAGCATTGGTTGATATATAAAAAAGACATAGAGTACGTTACCTACTGTTCATGAACTTAATCAAGCATCTAACCACTTCATCACAAAATGTCATTTGTTTTATGACTGCAATTAATAATGTGTTTATTTCAAATATGAAAAGTCATGTTAAAGTTTGGCCTCGAGCACTTCCACATATTTAAGCTAAGAATGGTAATGCCTGGATCCTGAAGCATTGTCACAAGACTAAGACTGTTTAAAGGTGAAAATCTGATGGTGCTTTAACGATGGACAGCTTCGGGAAAAATATTTTTAAAACTTACATTTCAGAATTTACTAGAGGGCATACATGACAAGGAATAAGGACACAAAGACATTCGACAAGTAGCACTGCTTACTCAATGAGTTCACATAACCTTGCATAGAAACTTGAGAGAGAATGGGAGAGACAGGGAGAGAGAGAGATAGAGAGAGTGAAAGAAAGAAAGAAAGAAAGAAAGAAAGAAAGAAAGAAAGAAAGAAAGAGGGAAATTAAACATGTCAGGATTTGTTCTTGGCTTGATTAAAAAAGTTGAAACTGGGGATTCGGAATCTGAAGCAATTCCATTAAAAACTGAATTTGACAAAATATGACATACAGACATTTTGAAAAATGGTTGGTCCTCTTGTACACTGATAAAGAATTGGCAAAAATATACATATTTATGTTTACAGAACTAAACAAAAATGGTACAAGCCCAAAAAAATATCTTTACAAAATGAAACATTCCTGTATCTCAATCAAAGATGATGTTAACATTGTCCTAATATAATGGGTAATCTGCTGAAATGTGATCAGGGTAATCATTAAAACACAGAAGTACAATTATAGTCCACATTTCAACCTCTTTCCTCGCTGTTTTTAGTACAAACGTGTATCTCTACAGTTACAAAGTAGTCAATGGAAAAAGTCATGAAAAAAGATCCACTGTTTTATATTACACATTATTTTCTCCAACAATTTCAAAATCCACAAAAGAAACAAATTGTAACCCAAAATGAAAACACAAGACCTGATTGGCTTTATGAAACAAAAACATCTTTGTTATTAAATAACGTTTCCATTAAAACCCTCCTCTGTCTTTTAGCATTCCAGCTTTTCTTTTAAAAGACTGAGAAACTGGTGGTCTTATGGATGTTAATGGTAAGAGTGATTGGTCATTTAGGCATAGAACTCCTTGGTTGGAGCCTTCTGATAGGCTGTGCTGGGTGGTTTACGCTCCCCCAGATCGTAGCTGCCCTCATCCTTCTTCCTCATGCGGTACACCAAGAGGAGGATGAGGAAGATGGCAAACAGGAAGCCGATCACACCGCCAGCTATAACAGCTAAAGGTAGGCAGGAGACGAAAAAGAGCAATCACAATACACTCTTGACATCATAATTTAGTACAATGGAATGCTGTATAACTAACATTAATTATGTTATATATGTTCTACAACATGAAGTATGGTCTAAATGCATGCACATAAATATAAATAAATAATATAAATAAATAAATAATAGCCGAAATGCCTTTCTTTACTTTCTAGGTGTCTTATCAGTGAAAAAATATGAGATAGCACATATGCCCCCCACAGTGAAATCAGTAAAGACATTTCTGACACAGAGCTGAACATACCTGCCAGCACCTCTGTCCTCTGGAAAAGGTTTTCTGGGTGCATCTTACGCTGCTTGTCCGATTCCTGTGGCAGACCAGAGGAACTACTGGTGCTGGTGGCTGCAATACTGACCTGAGGCTTCTCAGTCTGATAATCAGACACCTAGGGATGATACAGACAGAGAGGGGTAGAAGGAAAATCAAAGGGAAGAACAGACCATGCAAGTAACTGTGGCAGTATAATCGCTATGAAATGCTATGCGCAGTGACATGAGTTTTGTTGTGTTGGTTGTGCACTAAAGATAAAGTGCACATTGTCAGCTTTAGTTAGAAAATATTCATACTGGGTGAACTAAATAGGACTCACAACCATTTGTCCATATGGTCCATCATTTCAGTAGACCATAATTGGACTACTGGCTGCTTGGTTGTTTCTTGGCCAGGTATGGGCTATTGCATCATTAATTCACCCATCTTCTAACATGAAGATCTAGAGTTGACTGTAGATGTTGCATTTACATCTCATCATTAAGACCAGTCATGTGTCAATGCTAGCAAAGCACACCATCACGCAAAGCTCAAACACATTTAGCAAAATAACATTTTTAGAAAGCAAGACTGTACTAGTAAGCCTAACAACAGCAAATCTGGGAGAACATGGAAAACCATAGCAGTGCTTGGCCAAAGGAGTGCTTTTAATCATGAAGGAAATCACCTGATCTGAGCTTGATTAACATGCCTTGCACTTACAGAGGATAAGCCTGATAGAAAAAACACTGAAACATAGAGAACCCAAAACTGCCTGCACTACAGAGAGGGAGGAGCATCTCCAGGAAAGATACAGAGAGCCTGGTGATGTTTATGGTTGTCATTAGCTGTCTGATTGGAAGGATGATTGAATAGAATGATTGGAGGGGATTTTCAAGTCAACCTTAAATTAACCTTAAACTCAAGATGGAACAAATGTGTGTAAGTGTTTATGGTCCTTTTCCATTAGAGTGGATTATATATTCCAGTATGTTTAATCAAGTGGAAAACTTGTTTATGTTCAGACAGACAAAAAAGAAGAGCACAATCTGACTTATTGTTCCACAGGTTACAGTGCAGAAAGAAAGTGGTGCCTGCCTGTTATCTCACTCAAACAAATGCAGCACAAAAGGAAACATTACATGTCGCTGTTTGTGGGCTTGGTACGTTTTTCTTCCTGTTAGGCTGTGAGATATTTTGACATGGAGTGTCAAACTTTGACAACCGTCAACAAATACACCAGGAAGACCTTTCTGAAGATGTCTACAAGATGCAATCATGTTGACATGAAATGTATTTTCACCTCATCTGTTTGGTCCTCCACTGTGCTGTCCATGGCTGATTCTTCCTCTAGGATGGAGGTTGTCTCCAGGCCAGGGCTGCTGGTCTGGGTGAAATGCTCAGTGGGCTCCATGTTCCCAAAGCTTACAATTGTCATATCCTCATCATCGTTGTCGCTGAAACCTGAATGTAATGAAAAGGGGGCATATAATATATCAAACCACAAATGCCAATGTAAACTATGTGGTCTCTGGAGTGATGGAGCACATCAAATATGTGTAGAATGGGTTGGAACTTTGTGACCCAGAACTAATCATCCAGTATTAGTACTTGAGCCAACTAATGTCCTTGTGGCTAAACACGATCAAGTCACATCACAGCAATGTTGCAACCACTAGCAACAGCCTTCCCAGAGCTGTATAGGGACTGTAACAACAAGCCTGTAGAGACTGGAACAAACTACCTATTAATGCCCTTGATTTCAGATGAAACACCGGATGAGCAGGTGTCTACAAACACCTTCTGTACTGGAACTATGTACTGGATGCTTACTGGGTTTAATGGCTTATGAACCCAATAAAAGTCATAATGTATTTTTAATGATTCCAAATACATGTGACTTCTACAACTTTTATAAAGTAAGGTAGATAACCATGTGCTGCAGTCTTCCTGCCAATCACATGCCAAATGCTTTATTTGAGAAGAAAGAAGACACTAGCACTGGTGCTAATATCATATTCTTACAAATTGTAGTGCAGGTTTTGGTGTTATGATTAAATGTGATATTGAGATAAAAAAAATCGAATCAAGCATTTTCATATATATCAGAATATTTTAATAATAATGCTATAATACCAAAAAACAGTGATCACTTTATCAATGATCATTCATGACACTTCATCCCATCCCCTATTCCTACCTCAGGTAAAAACATTCTAGATGCCTTAACTCGGTTCAAAGGAGCTCTACTAATAAGAACATAATTGATACATCATTTTTCTGTTTAGGTCCATGTACATGTAGTTGATGCACATAACTGTAGTGTAAATAATTACATTCACACACTTCTCTTTAAAATAGAGTCTGGGTTGGCGTATGGGGTTGTGCTTGATTGCAGGGAGACAGAGAGGGAGCTTAATCATTAATAATGTAGAGCTCATGTATGAAGCAGACACCTGCTGGATAACCATGGAGGTCTTGGCTGACCGCGCTTGACCGTAGGTGAAACATCTGTCCACTCATCAAACTGCTGCCATTGTCTAGAAGCCAGAAGGCAGCCCTTCTGCTTACAGTGGGCACACAAAAGCACTCCGGTGTTTTGGACTCACTGTTACAGGCTTAATGAGCTGTGTCAAACTAGCCACACTCTGACTCTGGCTATTACACCCAAGTCCCCAGCCAGACACAAAAAACATCTACAGCCTGCAGGTATATGATCAAATACAGCTTATGTATACAAAACTGGTTATGTTATATTATTGGGTATATGCCAAGCCTACAATAAGGAGTACCCAGACAAGATTCCCAAATAAAAACATAATATACTGAAAATCTATTGCAAAATATTATATTTATATTTTGGAGTATATTGACCACATCACCATGCACCTTTCCAGAATTACCTTTGAATCTAAAACTATCCAGACCCCAATTGAAAACTCTTCCATCGTGATAGAGTACCCATGAAAGCAGGTGTGGTTCTCTGGAGGTTATGCGTTTGGTTTTATATGTAGAATCAAGAACAGAGAGTCTGAATGTCTAGTCTTTAGAAAGTGGGGTTATCTGACTGGAGTGATGACGCATGACAGTTCTGTGACTATTCTCACATATGGTCTGAGTAATTTGGCAAAATGCATGATCACGGATTTGTAATCACAATGTGATGTACCACCATGTCTGCTGGAAAGCTCAGTTTTGCTTTTATATAGACCATGTACATGGGAACGCCAACAACATGGGTTAACTAAGCATGCTTCCTTAAAGGTCACTTGCAGTAAATGTGTATTTAGCTCCTATAACATAACCTTCATAAGTAATCCTACCTCAAACAAAACGAGGGCCTAAATACCAGCAATTTAGCGCTGATATTTACTATAATATCTGAGGTTTACCTGATCCTGAGCCAGAGGTGAAGTCGTCATCATCCACAGGGAAATCACCCGACTGCTGTTCTTCCAGGTAGAGGTCATCACCCAAGGCCTGACCCGACACCAGCACCTGCAAGAGTAAACACATGGCATGCTTTATATAAAGAACTCTCTCAACTGTGATGCTAAAGAATCCCACATAAAGCAAATATAACTGTGTCATCAGAGCCACTACTCGAAATAGTTCTTAATCTACTGACAATCATCCAGCTTCCCCGTCACAGCTTAGAGTGCAGCCCATATCATCTTCTGGATTGGATTAATGCCCGAAATAGCAAATGAAATAACCAGATTTCAGGTTTTCATTCAAATAACAAAATCCAGTCAGCTGCTTTTTAACAACTGGCCCGTGGAGTTGCTTTGCAGAAAACAACCTGGCGACTGTAGTGCACCCACACTTAAGCCTTAAAAATGATTTCAAAATCAAATCAATTATAAACATTCTAAAACGTGGTGTGGATTTGCTGCTGCGAGTCACCCTGTGGAGCTTGAAACAGTCATTTAAAAAGTTGGCTGAATGCACATCATGCATCTTTACATATTAACGTCACATATTCAGCCTAAAAAAAAAAAGGCCAGGCTCAATGTTTAGGTCACAAGTGCAAAATCAGTGTTATACTGATGAACATAGTAGCTAATCACTTACAATACAAACAAACAAATGCCTCCAAGGTTCCTCTCACCTTAGTTTCCCTGGAAACCACAAAGAAAAGCAGAGAGTTTTGACAATCTGCTTTAAACCATACTCAGCACACAATCTCTCTGACCCACGGAAACACTGCTCAACGCTTGCTGTCAAATCTGTGAGCAGCAATAGATTTCAGAGCTTCCATGCCGAAACAGCGTTTCAAGGCTGTGAGGAGGAGTGAGAATAAGCAGAGATGGTCACGTGCTCACACAGAAACACAGTGAGCTCTGCATTGTAGTGAAGACTGATGTGAAGAAAGGCAGACCAAGCTAGGTGTGTGTTCCGCAAACGCTATGAGCTGGTGTTTATTCTGTCGCTCCACAGACTTTCTTTAAGCATGACAGCAACACCTCTTCATGTGACATCAGGCCTTTTCAATCATCTGATGCTGTAGAAGATCCGTACGAGCAGGCAATCAGCCTGCTGACAATAGCGGGGGGATTGTGCTCTGTGAACCTCACTGACATATGTGTTCACATGTTTTCCAAAAATCAAAAAGAGCAAGCGGTAAAGCAGACATTAATTACATTCATACAGTGCACACGCGTGTGTAAGCGTTAATCTATTCACTGGGCTGTCAGACACTGACGCTGATTTGACAAGGCTCTGCCTGAGAGCTCACTCACATGGAGAAATGACAATGAGAAAATAAAATGTGTGAGAAGGAAAGACAGGGTAGGAGAGAGAGAGAGGGACAGAGAGAGAGAGAGAGAGAGAGAGAGAGAGAGAGAGAGAGACACAGAGAGAGAGACACACAGAGAGAGAGAGAGAGAGATGGGGAGTTTAAAGGAAAAGTAGTCACACAATAGCACTAAATATCAGTAGTGCAGAAGCAGCAGTTTTTTCTCCAAACATGCAGTTTCTTTTTTACTTTATCTCAGCTGATCTGTGCTACAATTTTATGACATATAGAGTGAGCCGGTTTAGTGCATGCACACTTTGTACAGCCAATTTCCTGTTGCTTTTGGTTATGCAAACCTTTTTTGCGAACCCCTTCAAATTCTCTGACTTCTAGAGAAACCTGCCAGAAAATGTGATCATCAGGCCAGTCAGGTAAAATGAACCCACTGAAACACATAACACCAACAATTCTACCGTATTTCATTCAGTTATTCAATAAATCTGTCCAGCATTAAACGTCTAAAAATGTGTTCCCAAAAGTATCTTTCAATGACTGGCCCGACCCACTTGATCAGAAATGATTTCAAGTAAACGCTGAAGTCATCACGTCAGTGTTTAAAAAAGTGGATTGGTCATAGTGGTCCTATCAAGTGGCCACCGTGTTTTAATCCTTCTACGGGGTCATGCCAAGACACTTGTTTACTCTGTGACGATACGGAATGTTGTTTATCTTAAAGACAGAATTGTTGATGCTTGTGCAGCATTCAGACAGATGTTTTGGTGAACGTTCATCAGGAATGGGAGAAAAGGATAGCCTCATAACTCCAACTTGGTGGACAGGATATTGAACATGTTTAGGAGACATTATGGTCAATTTTGAGAACATATTAAGTTTTAACATGAAACTCCACCAGTTTGATGTATCGGACACATACCTTCCCACTTAAAAAACTGAAGTTGAATCCGAGATGGAGTCAATGTTGGTGACAGGACCTAAGAGGTTTCCCACTTCCCCCATGGTGGATCACCGTCTTAAAACCGCTTTTATTTTATATGGGTGCTCCCTTAATTTATTTTTTCTTCATGTGTTGATAATTTTTATGATTTTTTTCATATTTTATTATTGACATGTTGACATTGACACAAAACAAATAAGCTAAGTGAAAAGCAGGACAAGGAAGACTAAAAGGAATGACAACAAACAGGCAGTGCCCAACGCAAAGCAAACTAATCAAGCAAGACAAGCCAGACAAGAGTCATGACAACAGACACACAGTACACAAGGCAGACAAATAAGGTAAAAAATAGACAAGCAGAAAAATAATAACGTCAAACAAGTAGTACAGAGAACAGTGCAAGGAAGGAACAGGAAAGATTAGGGATACACACGTTAAGACACCATGTGATAAACTAATACCCCATCAATAATGCGACTTATTATTAACAATAATC
Source organism: Prochilodus magdalenae (assembly GCA_024036415.1). NCBI lineage: Eukaryota > Metazoa > Chordata > Actinopteri > Characiformes > Prochilodontidae > Prochilodus > Prochilodus magdalenae. The sequence continues at coordinate 2,622,509 of JAMWET010007856.1, forward strand.
ATGATTAGGAATTAGTTTGTCAAATACAATAACAAATATAGCCGCAAGCGGCAATTGAGGGTCCTAGCACGTCATAAGTCCACTGAGGCCTTTTGGACGAGCAAGGACTCACAAGGCCTAAAGCAGTTTGGACCTTGTTTCTAGATCTTTTAAGATAATACAGGCTTTACAGCTTAGGCAGCTCTCCTGTCGTGTGGCACCATGTCATTCCTTTGTATCTGGCTCCCCATCAAGGAAGGAGGAAAGATGTAGAGACCTTTGATTTTAGGACTGTAATTCGAATATAGGTCGACATAGCAGAGCAGTATCCATTTTCTACACACAACATGTAATTACAAGGTTGTTCAGGAGTGAGACCTTAATCAAAATGACTCAGAGTTTTGGCTATAGACTGTGTAATAACATTGGAATAAGCATTTTTGTGAGTGTTTTAAACTATACTAAAGGCCATCAATTTTGGTACATGTCATTAGTCTTAATGCATACATGTCTGTTAAATATTGAGTTAATCTAAGTAAAGGCTGAGGATCATAGCAATTAGCTGAATTCCAAGGCCGAAGTGATTTGTTTATTTATAGAAAGCTATGTTAAGAACAAAAGTCAACTTTTTTTTTGATAATTATTTTAACAAAACTCCACGAGTATTTTAAGACCAGTTTGGAACGGCTATGATTTCCAACGAAAACTTTACATTTAAGCAGCATTTTTTCCATTTCAAATTTGGAATAGTCCAGTAATGTTTTGGAGCATGAGATTTTTGCTCTCATGCTGCACTATTGGTTAATGTGTTATGCTGCCCTGCTGAAAGCTGATTGGCTAATGGCATCCATAATTTTTGAACCACTGGATTTTTTACTGGCCATCATTAAGCTATCTTACACTATGGCCATGCTGTAAGAAAAGGGTGTGATTATTTCAGGATTCGTCACACTGACGAATATGCAGAACATGTAGGCAGGCTATATATGGAGGCTGTGCTCCAGTGAGTCACGAAACCAGCACATGAATATATGTGTTCGCTCCAAAATGTCACTGCATCAGACATCCCTCTCTTAAAGTACAGATCCAGTTCGCATTCATCCAACAGAACATGAATATGTGAAACTCTGACACATAAATTAAGCAGACCTTCTGATGAACTGTGTAATAAAGTATGATTATCCTGCAGTCTCTCCAGACAGGTGGATACCCCCTCACTAGCTTTTGGGTATTTCAAACACTGAATAAGCATGCACAACTCTGTTAATGAACATCAAAGAGAGGTACAGTATGTGTCATACATAGACTTTGAACCAATGTATATGTGAGAACAAAAGAAATTCCACTTGCGGTGCTTAAAATAGAAATATTATTGGCTGCTTGTTGCAGGAAAGAAATGAGATAGAGATCTCATTTTAAGTTTACCTTTTAGTGATTGTGTAGGAGGATTGCAATTTGCAGAGAGCGAGAAAGAAAGAGAGAGGAGACAGAGTACAGTAGCAATGTTTTAGTGGGAGGAATTCACAAAATAATGCAAGACAGTCTTTATCTACTTCACATTAATGGTTCACCAATGTTGTTTTAAAGCCTGATCACAATCACAATAGTTAGCCATTATCCAGTAGAGCTACACAGTACATTGCATTCTTACTATCACTGTGACTGCAACCACATCATCAAAGGCTGAGATAAATACAATTACACGCACAGTGCAGGCTGATGAGGGCAGATATGTACTTCTAATGTGGTATCTATGTTAGCCAAAGAAAAAGAACAATGATGGCAGCAACAAAGTGGCAATTTATCAGCTATTTCAAAGAACATTTGGTGGCTTTTCCTGACATGGCATGGCGTAAGTGAACAGGTTCACTATGTAAAACTGCCTAAAAAATATTAGTGTTGTGCAGTTTGTGTAGTATAGGGGGTAGCACCTCTGTCTCTCATGTTGCAGGCTGGGGTTCAGTCCTCTACCTGGGCTAACACACTTCAAATAAGAGTCCTTGGGCAAGACTCCTATACTCCTAACTACCGTAAATGTGGTTAAAAGATTAAAGTGGTTAAATGATGCTGTAGCCTGAACAACTGATATTATTCTACATATCAAACAACACTGTTAGCTATTGCTTGTTACTTACCGTTCTAAATTATTGGAAGCTTAAACAGAGTGCCACCTGTTTTCTTTTCCATGATGGGAATTTAGCTCTGGGCGAGCTGTCCCTCTGTTTGTCAAAACACTCAAACATTTAGTTGTTACAGCTCTTCATATAATTCATGCAAATTAAATTTAACCATAACAGTCTTCATTTTATACAGTCGTACAGTACTTTAAATGTAATGAAGTTTCTGGATATTGTGATGATGTTGTAACAGACAATACATTATATTAGAAATTATATTATAATAAAATAAAAACAGTCAGCATTCCCCAAACAGATTTTTCCATATATATATATATATATATATATATATATATATATATACATACATATATAAAAGGAAAAATCTGTTTAGGGAATGCTGACTGTTTTTATCATAATATAATTTCTAATATAATGTATTGTCTGTTACAACATCATCACAATATCCAGAAACTTCACATTTGAAGTCTTGATCATGCAGCCCTAAACTATGAGGTATGAGGGTGCTGGCTGAACTGTGTTGAATAATATCTCCCACTCCAAAACAAACTTCTGTCAGCCATATGAAGGTGAGAGTGGCATTCCTGAGCTCTGGGCTGCAGCACAAGTGAGGTATTGTGCTCCAGTCTGAGTCGCTCTCTTTCAGCAAGCGCCAGCGCTACAGCTGGACAGGAAACGCTAAAACTCACAGGACCACTCTCTCCTCTCTGCTCCAAACAGCCTGACCAAACACCGTCAAACGCCATCTCTCTCTCAGTCTCACACACACACTTACAGATTTCACTCTTTAACACATCCACACGTTCGGTACACTGACGCAGGCCCAGTATGTTACGCACAAAACACATTAAATCTGCTGCATGCGATCAGCAAGTCCCACAGCAAAAACAGAACGGACCTGCTCAATGGACCTGGCCAACCATTATTACAGTATATGAAAGAAGGGAAAAGCATTTATTGCTCACTGAAATGAGCGGAATGATTCAAGGACAGGAAAACAAGATTTTTCCACAAGCTGAGTGGTGCAAAAACTCACTGTAAACCACAGCAGTGTAAATAAAACTGATGTCAACTCTGAAACTCCTTACCTTTAAATATCCCTACACCACAGTATTTCTGCCACAGTGCTGTAAAGTCATGTGGGAAGGCAGCTTCATTGAGGCTGATATGCTGACCTCCAAAGAGAGGAGGCTAATCGAGACAGGACTGAAACACTGTTTTAAGTGGAATTCCACTATTTCTTCAATTTAAAAAACCCACAAAAACGTCATAATGTAAAGAAAGAAATTCAGAGCACTTTCTAGAGATTTCTAAACAAATTAACATCTGAAAAATGTAATGCCTCTAAAAGCTTGCTCACAGAACATTTTACAAATCATATATGATATATATTACATTAACACTGGTTGATGCTTGTATAAGATCTTGTCCTAAACATATATATTTACAACCTATGTATCCTGGTATCTATCTGGTGCCCGAGTACATGCAGTGTGTACTAGTCCCTAAAGAAAACCTATTTGTTCAGATTTAATACTATTTATCCACTATCAACATTACATCTAAAAACGTCCAGTCACTTTTATCTGTTCTATGTCTATGTTTTAACAAAAATATTTTTGATTGATACAAAATATTCCAATCAAACTGTGGATAACTTTCAAATAGCATGATTTCTTTAACTAATTCCAAACAAACTGCTATCGAAACAACTTGTCAGGTTTACTCCCCTATCTTCCACTAGAGACCTTGTAACAGTAAAAGCCATGATGTGCTATAAAACATAGGTTTCATTTGCATGTTCATGCATATTGTGTAACATCACTTACTGTAGAAAAGGGGAGCAGTGCTGGGAGGTTGGCGTGTTGTGGTTGGAAAACCCCACACTTTATTTTCCATCCATTTCAGCCTTTACACTGACGCTACCACAGGCTTTATTCACTGCATTGCGTATCTATTCAAGTAACATTAGTAGCCGTGAGACCTGGCTTAATTTGGCCTCTGTAGCAAATAAATGAGCTATTCGGCGTACCCACACCAGTGTCTGTGTTGCTGCTGATGTGCTCTCAGTTAACTCTAGTCATGGTTACTATTGCCCAGTCCGGGTTACAGGCGTTACAGCCTCACAGTCCATATTCACAAAGCTTCTAACAGAAGCAGCGCTAATTTACAGTCCAGTGCTATCAGTTCTGTGTTCTGTATTAGACATTGCAACCCCCTGGTTCCTATCTGAGTCTCACATCAAAACCTCACATCTCACATCAAACCTCATCACAACAGAGCTGAAGAACTGCCAGTTAAAGCACAGTATCTGCTAAATACATACACACACATTTAAAGGTCATCACTGCCATGTGATCTTCACAAGGGTCCACATTTTTGAGGCTTCACAGAAGTGCTGACCTAGTATCAAATTCCTATCTTAATTAATATGACTTTACTGACAAGCGCAGATCGTACTCCTACTCAGCACTCCTACTAGGAGAAGCTTTGTGAATACAGGTACAGAGGTCTATGGGCTGACGGGAGTAAACCTGACAGTAATTTGATTAGATAATCCTTCTTTAGAAGACAAATCAGAGACTCAATTTTAAATTTTGCCATAATTATTTTCTCTTGAAAATAATTTGCTATCAGAATCAGAAAGTATAGTAAATACCCAAAAGTGGCTGGAGGAACTACAGAACAGTAAAATAAAAGGAAGACATCAAGCTTTTATGTTATTTTTATGCTTGAAAATAGAAGCTCCATATTAGAACCTTAGGCCATTCAAAAAAATCTGCGCACTATATTGAATATTGTATTATTATTATGTGCAGTTATTGGTAAAAAAGATAAAGATTCTACCAATGCAAAATGAATGCAGCTAAATCAGCCTCTTCAGATCTGTTCGATTCATCTGGGCATTTTTGTGTTCACCACTGCAGTTTCCACTTGCGTAATGCACACTCCTAGGACATTCAGACATTCCGTCATGGACTTACACAGGCACACACAAAACCCTAAACAATGTAATGGAGTGATGTTGGTGATGTGTTTGTTTACAAGGCCAGTGCTGGGTTACACCTGTTCAGTCCTATCAGTAATAAAGGATGGAAAAGGGAACAGCCAAAGATGAGTGTGTTGATGGTAAGCTCATTCAACAAGCTAAATAAGCTCATTCAACGCGGTAAATAAGCCTTCGTATAGACAAAAACAAGAATGGTGCTGAACCCTGTTGAAGGAGCAGGTCTGGCTTGGAGTTCAGAGTTTTCTAGGGCTGTCTCCTCCAAGCCTACTAATCAGTCGTAGCATTCTTAGTCAGCAAAGACTCTGCTGATCAACTCATTTCATGCATTGTTATTTTTTACAGTCATATGCAAAAAAAAAATAATAATAGTCATACCAAAACGGCATGTTATTAATTGAGAACACACCTTCTTTTTTAATGCAGGATTACAGTAATATGACACATTTAACATACTGAAATAATGAATATGGCCTGTGCCAATGCTATGGCATATTTAATGTTTTATTTAATGTATTTTTTTTACAAATAGTAATTATAAATTAGTTTAATTCTGCAAATCATATTTAAATTGAACAGATGTAATATGTGTTTATAATATTATTTGAATTTCTGCTGGATTATTAAAATGTAAGCAGCGCATTTTGATCAGAAAATCAAAGAGCCGGATTTTTACTTATTAATTGGGCTAGTAATTAAGCCTTACTCAGATTTCTTTCAGTTTTCACAGTCTGCGCATAAGTGACAACAGACCACGGTACCAGAAATAAGCAAGCGATGAGATAGCAACAAAACACATACTTGCTGAAATATTTCACTATTGTTAATCTTTCGGATGATATGTGTTTAAGGGGTGACATTTCATTATGTTCCGTAAGTTTTCTGGTCAGTTGCAAAGCAGACTAAGGTAGGCACAGAATTTCCCATCATCTGATTACTCAGGTGCATGCAAACGCATTGACTGGATTATTGATAAAGTTGGACTTTCTGTTTTTTCTGCTTACTGCTACTTAGCTCTCCTATTGGAGAGACTGGAGGGCATTTCACTAGCTTTTAATTGAAAATCAGACTTTAAGGATGAATAACAAGCAGCTTCGGCTGTATATATGTAGTCTGTTCAGGGTAGGTTTATTACAGTCACTATGCCAGATGTGGCACACCACACCTAAGACCTGACAAGATTGGGCCAGACATCAAAACCACAGATGAGTGTCTAGAGAGCTAAGCTGCTGAAATAATGCGTGAGTTTTTTCAGCTTCAGGCAGCCGTATAGGTCCCCCTGACAGGCCTGAAATGATCTGCACTCCACACATTCCCTTCACACATTCCAGCCTGCATTCGCCATCCTTAATGTAATCACAATACGAACCAGACTGCTTTGCTTTCTTTAAAAACCTTTTTAATAGCCCTCAGGCCTGCCAGTGTTATTTCAATGATCTGTTTCGCTCCAGCTGCTGGATGGACACCGAACATCTTTCACCATACTCAACACATATTACACAACAATATGGCACAGTCACCAACTCAGACAGAGCCAAGGGCCATAACACACACTATCTCTGACCTGCAGGACAACTTGTACCAGCGCTCAAAACAAACATTAGCTTTTATATCTGGCAGCAAAACACTACAAAGTCTAAATGGGACAGATACCTTTTCCCTCTTACAGTTACTGATTTAACTGCTTTAGATGCACTGGTCTCTCTCTTTGTAAACAGATTTCATCAAATGGATTTCAGTCTGACACTCAGAAGTCTAAAGTGTAATGCTGGTAAATACATAGCAGATCCCCATCATCCACACAAAGAATCATAACTGATAAATAGTAATCAATTCTGTAAGGCATAAAGTAGAAGGAAATTCATGGAACTGTCTAGATTCATTACTGCTAGTGAGCTGAATACATGAGATGTGTAATAGTCACACTCGGTTGCTTTTCTCCTCATCTAATCGCCTGGTCAGTTACAGTCTCTCAAAAGACTTACAGACAGAGAAAGAGAAAGAGACAAAAAAAGAGAGAAGACTCTCACTGCTGCATACAGAAGAACCACTTATGGACTAATTACCAAAAATGGCTTAAAGGCTCATCAGTAACTTTACAGTTCACCAGTGATGAACCGTGATTATAAATGATAGTCCTTCAGTTGGGGCCATAAATGGTTGAGGCCCCATGTTTTATTTGAAGCATATACTAGACATATTTATATATTTCACCTTATAGCAGTTATACAGTGGCTTTTTCAGTAAAGACCCCTGGTACAGAGCTGCCTTCTCTCCACCACTTTTTTCATTTCTTACAACTGACATAAATCTGGCTGCACAACAGCTCAAATTAACACTCTATGACTTTCAGAAAGCCTGGAATCACCCTTTTCCCACATAACTGGTTTCACTCACTTACTCATCTTCTAAACTGCTTAATTCTTCAGGGTCTGGGATGCTAGAGCCTATCCCAGGGCTCACTGGGCGGAGGGCAGGAAACACCCTGGATAGGCCACCAATCCATTACAGACATGGTTTCACCCACTGTAAATTACAATTGATTGGTTGATGCCTCTGCTTACAAAAGGTCGTTTGTAAACAGAGGCATTTTCTCTGTTTCATGACACCTGATCAGAATCTATAAATACAGCGATTTCCTTCTGTTTCACATGCTGCTATTTTTAAGAACTGATGATTTCATCTAATTGTTCAGAAAAGAAGATTAGGGGCTACTAACAGAGGAAGAACCAACGTTTGTAGAACAAAAGAAACAAATGGACATCTGACTGACCATGCAGTGGCCTTCATGTGTGAAGCAGGCCTGCAGCACTGCTGTAAGAGTGAGGTCTGCCTGCCAAGTGTAAGAACACAGATGTGTGTGTGATATTAACACTTGCCAGCTGAGCTAGTGGGCGAACACACAGGCTGACCAGCTGCTGACATTCGTCCATATACACACAACCACCACGTGCAGGGACACACGCACACTAACACAGCAATGTACTCACACACATGCATAAACTCACACACTATGTGAACATGGGGCAGCCATCAGCGTCCAGAGTGAAGCAGACCAGTCATGAATACAGCCATTCAGACCACAGGCACGAAAACTATTCTCAACATTTCTGCTCAAACGCAGGTGCTGTACGGAGAGAGGGAGAGAGAGAGAGAGAGAGAGAGAGAGAGAGAGAGAGAGAGAGAGAGAGAGAGAGAGAGAGAGAGAGAGAGAGAGAGAGAGTGGGCTGTAGAGAGACGGGCAAAGAGATAAAGGGATAGGGAAAGAGAGGAAGGGAGAGAGAGATAAAAGACAATTGAAGAGAAAAGAATAAGTGAGAGAAAGAATGAGAAAAATAATAAAGACTGGGGGAAATGGGGAAGGGGTCAGAGAAATAAAGAGCACAAGAGAAAGAGAAATTGGGAAAAGCAAGAGGAGAAAAGAGACGAGGGGACAATAAAAGCAAGAAATGGGGAGAAAGTGACAATGAAACAGAACACGAGATAAAAGAAATGGGAGGATATAGCAAAAAGAAAGAGAAAGAGAAACTAAGAACTGGGAAGGAAGTGAGAGAAAGAGAGATAAATGCATTAAATACAGAAATGGGGAAAGACAAAAAGTGAGAGAAATTAAGAGATAGGGACAGAAGAGACAAAAAAGGAAAAGAGAAAAAGAGAGAAAGGTACAGTTAACTAGAATAACGCTTTACAGGGTCATGACCCATAATGCAAACAGCGGGAAAATCTTAAGACTGGCTTTTGTTAAACAGAAAGGTGAGGTGTTGCACCTGTGGAGCAAGTGAATAGACTGAACACACACACACACACAATGTTAATGTGAAAAGGTGTGAAATTTCCACCTCTTTGAAGGAGGCCGAGAGTTCATGACCTATAACTCCTTCAAACAGATGTTTGCACAGAGCTAACCAACCAGTCTTTACAGCCACTTTCTACCACTGCACACTCTCAGTGCATTCATACACAATCACTGTAGACCCACTCTCAGTGTAGACCCACCCTCAGTGCATTCATACACAAACACTGTAGACCCACTCTCAGTGTAGACCCACTCTCAGTGCATTTATACACAATCACTGTAGACCCACTCTCAGTGTAATTATACATCGTCACTGTAGACTCACTCTTAGTGCATTCATACACCATCACTGTAGACCCACTCTCAGTGTAATTATACATCGTCACTGTAGACTCACTCTTAGTGCATTCATACACCATCACTGTAGACCCACTCTCACTGTAGACCCACTCTCAGTGCAATTATACACAATCACTGTAGACCCACTCTCAGTGCATTCATACACAATCACCGTTTAAATATCAACAATTGATTTACAGAATTGTTTACTGCACTTTTAAAGAATGTTGACCAACTAGGAATGTTGATGACTTACCAATTAACCTTTAACTGTCAAATAAACTATTGTCCAACCAAGACAAAAATAACAAAATATAATCTCATGCCATTATCAGTAAACAAGATTTCCTAACTGGATTAGAAGGTTATGTTTAAATTAAGAAACATTTTTGAATCGTGCACTTCAGGGCTCCATAGACAGTTCTGCAAAAATTAAAAAAAAAAATAAGGCATGCAGGTAGAAATAGCTTGGGACCAGTATCACAAGAAAACACCCTCAAGCAGTAAGACAGACAGCTATTTTGTTTTTTTCCCTGAGAGAAAGTGTGATGGCAGGCAGTGTGAGGGTGTACAAAATTATAGAGAGGACAACCGAATGGTGATGACTTTTGAGAGCCGCTGAGGTGCACTGAGCCAAAGCTATATCTGTCGATCAAATTTCAGAACCAATACTTACGAGCCAGGCAGATTTCAGGACTGAAACTATTCATTTTATACGTGATAATTTGATGAGTTGCGGCTTGATTTTGGGCTTGCCAGTAAACAATTCATGGACAACTAATAATGGCCGGTTATTGGTTGAAAGAATTTGCTAACATTTGCATCTCTGTGACAAACTGCATGCTTCAGTAGAATGAAGCCTATTCAGTAGGACATATTGCAGTGCAGTATGTGATATGCTGCATATAAATCACTGTATTCCTTGTTTTTAATAGTATTCGTAAATATGCAAGTACTGTTTTCTGTACGTTCTAACCTATCAAAGCTCAATTTGAAGTATTGGGATTTTGTCCCTATATCCCCATCCATCCTAACCTCAACTCATCAGAGCACAGAAGCCTTCATCTGGAACACTGACAGCTGATAGTTAAATAAATATATTCTGCTAAACATTATAGATCTATCACAATGTAGGCAGACCAGATCAAGTATGCTTAAAGAATGCCCTTTTCACTTACTACTGTTCAGCATATGAATGACATGCATGCAGCGTATCATGTACAAAGGCTGCTTTAAACAGCACGCTGCTTTTGAAAAGCACAGAGCATGGAGGTATCTAACAGGTAAATCTTTCAGTCAAAGCAGTACATCATGCGTGTACATGATTGTTCGTGTTAGCACCTGGGGCGTGTGCAGGCTCGGAGAATTACTCTGCGGAGCTCAGGTGACACAGTGGTCCATACACAGCACACCTGGCTACTGCAAAACACTACTCATTCACAGTCTACAATCACTACAGCTCATTACACACCTGTGCAAGGATATTAGCTGAACAACTGACAGCATAAAGGCTGCTGAAGCACAAAAGCAGGCTGGATAACTATTCCATATGTGCACCATGATATATACAGTCCCTGACATAAATTCTGTCGCCTATCCATGTTGTGGAAACAAAAGCTTATAACCTGACTTTAAATTCATCCATTGGTTTTAGAAATGACTCATATGAAAGCTGAAACCCTCCCAAATGAGATTTAATTTACGAAAATAAATTTGCTTCACTGCAGAAATATTGATCATTTAATGAACACAGAAAGGTCAGATTTTGGCAAGACAAAAGTTTGGTCGCCCACAGAAACTAATGTGAAAATCAAACAAATAATTCACTTCATATACAAAGATATGCTTCATAACACTGGTGAATGACGTTGTGGTGCTATTAGAGCCATATTTAATATTTTGTGTGACTTCCATGAGCTTGAAGGACTGCATCCATGCGGTTCGACAATGATTCATACAATTTATTGATGAAGTCATCAGGAATAGCAAAGAATGCAGTCTTACATGCCTCCCAGAGTTCATCAAGATTCTTTGGTTTTGTCTTCCAAGCTTCCTCTTTCATCCTACCCCAAACATGCTCAATGATGTTCATGTCTGGTGACTGGGCTGGCCAGTCCTGGAGCACCTTGATCTTCTTCGCCTTGAGGAACTTTGATGTAGAGATGGATGTATGAGATGGAGCACCATCCTGCTGCAAAATTTGACCCCTTTTATGATTGGGAATGTAAGATGTAGCTAATACTTCTTGATATTTTAGGCTATTGATATTGCCTTCCACCTTGCAAATGTTTCGCACAGCCCCATACTGAATGTAACCCCAGACCATGATCTTTCCACCACCAAACTTGACTGTTTTCTGGGTGAATCTTGGATCCATATGGGCTCCAGTAGGTCTCCTGCAGTATTTGCGGTGGCTGTGGTGTAACTCAACTGAAGATTCATCTGAGAAATCCACCTTCTGCCACTTTTCCAGCGTCCATCCGTTTAGCAGGCTGTGGGCCTTGGCAAATGCCACACGGTTTTTTACCTGCCTTTTGTTTAGTGCTGGCTTCTGGGCACTGATTCGACCATGGAGGCCATTTCGAGACAGAATCCTACAAACTGGAAGAGGGAAGAGGGAGAGAGAGAAGTGGAAGAGGGACTGGCTTTGGATTTTCTAACCAACAAACGTTCCTCCCGAGCAGTTGTCTTGTGGGGTCTGCCGGACCTGGGCTTGTCAAAAACATCTCCAGTCTCTTCAAATCTTTTTTTAATTCTTTGTACTTGACGCTGAGACACATTAAAGGTGCCAGCCACTGCAGTGGATTTGGTCTTCAGCGTCTTGATAATCAAGGCTTTGGTCGCAGGATGGATTTTTGGCATGTTGTCAGAGGTCAAGTTGCAGTGCAAGTGAAGGTCTGGGGTGCTGGAGTTCTTTTTATACACACCCACTAATTAACCAATCAATTAGTGAGCACAGGTGAGGCTGTAAACTAGGATTGGGTGCATTATATGACAAGGCGACAAAACTTTTGTCTTGCCAAAATCTGACCTTTCTGTGTTCATTAAATGATCAATATTTCTGCAGTGAAGCAAATTTATTTTCGTAAATTAAATCTCATTTGGGAGGGTTTCAGCTTTCATATGAGTCATTTCTAAAACCAATGGATGAATTTAAAGTCAGGTTATAAGCTTTTGTTTCCACAACATGGATAAGCGACAGAACTTATGTCAGGGACTGTACAGTGCTGAGCAAAAGCACTGCACCTCCATAAAGTCATTAGATTCGCCCGGATTACAAATAACACGCACACAGTGTACTTACTGTAAAGCAATGTGCTCCTACAGTAAAAACTCAATGTTAAAATTCTTTATCTGTCAGCAGCTTCTAAAAATTTGAAAATGCTGCATGCACAAGTATTCAGCTTCTTTAGGCTAGCAATAACAGTCTGTTAGAGTAAGTTTCCTCTAGCTTTGTACATCTTCTAGCAGTTTTACCCTAGGTCGATTAGACTGGTCCAGTGATGCTTGTGAATTGACAAATAGTGACAGAGTTTCTCATCTGGATTGAGATCTGGACATTGGACACTGTAGAACATTCATGCTTTTGTTGATTAACTTTAGCATCACTGTCCTGCTGAAAGCTGAAGTCTCCCAATCAGACTCTTTGCTGTATCTCCCTGTAACAGCGGAACGGTGCTATGCTACCTTTTTGTTTTATCTGACCACAAAACCATATTGCATCTTTTATATGGGTCACTGTGGTGCTTTCTGGCAAACTGTGCTGTGCTGTGTTTTCTTCAGTATTTATCTGGTATTTTGTCACCTTTTCCTATCATGTATATGACCAGAGGTGTTATAAATGAGGAGAACGGTTGCTGGGGTAAATATGTATGGGAAATTTGTAATGCTCAACATGGTGTAGGTTACTGGGGAAAGTCCTGCCCTTTAAGAAGAGTCAATCAGCTTGCTGGTTACATGTCATGTGGGCTAGTATTAATCATACTGTGGTGCTAGCAGTGAAAATCTGAAGCAGCTAAAGCTGAAAAGACAGCCTATTATACAGATTTGATCAGTATTTGAAAATGAGATCTGATCTTCAGTTTTGAGTATTTTGGTCTTTCCTTATTCAGAAAAACTACCAAGGCAAAGAGTAAACTCTTTCCTAGGAATTGCGATATAACTTTATTTCCGATTGCCTTAGAAATGCTGGTTTTGGTTTTTACAGCTGTCCTATAGATTCACAGTCTGAACAGTGATACTTACATTCACTGGGTCTTTTATCCAGCTCCATTAAAGCTTTTGTGTCTTCATGAACGCAATACCTATCATCTGTGTGGAGCTTTCACAGAAAAGAGGTTCAGTTGATTTCTGGCAAACAAAATGTCTGAGTGTTTGTGTACACATATATAAAACATATATTAGAGGTAGAGGTTGTAAATGTGTGGCATCTTATAAGGCCCAGGTTTGTCAACACCTGTAAATAAAGCAGACCTAAATGACCATGCAGTCTCCTCAGCATGGCTTCTTTACTGTTCCTCTCTTTATGTGCTATTGGATGAAGGCCAAGCCAGCCTTTGTCCGCATGGACCACTACCTTCACATGGACTTTCAGGGAGCAGATTTTCATTGTCAGTTTAATTTCATTGCTTTACAGGGCTGATATACAATACTCATTACATCTCTACCTCTGTATATGACCCCTCCCACATTCTAATGAGGAAAAAGACATATGTAGATAAAATTAGTCCATTACACTTGAAGCCAAATATTCAACTGTGCTGACAAGTACAAGACCCTTGAAAGAAAGAGCGCAGGAGATAGACTGAGTGAGAGACAAAGATAAGAAAAAAGGAAGAAGCGAGATGTGGGACAGGAGAAAGGCATTGAAAGAGAGACAGACAGAGAGAAAGAAAGATAAGAGATGCAGACAGACAGAGAAAGAAAGGGTGGGAGAGAGACCTTATATTTTTTCATATTATGCAACTTTGTAACCCACCCAATAGAATGCTGCATTATTCATCATAATACAACCTCGACTAAACCGAGACACAGAACAGGAGAGAGAGAAAGAGAGAGTACAGACATATTCTGAACAATGATAACACAATCCTGCAATCTCGAAAAATCTCAGTTCTGCTTGACCTGCATTTATACAGCACTGCCCTTCTGGAGCTGAAAGCTTTTAGCAGTAAGCCTCGACACAGGAACAAAGATGGTCATCAGCATGGGGACTCAAACCCTAAAGAAGAGCACAGATCGTATTTACTCAGCATTGTGTCAGCATCTTCTGTCAAGCACTTCCCCAAGATCTTTTCAAGCTGGAGATGAGTAGTCCCTCAAGATGCCAATTCAGAGAATTAAAATGGAGGAAATATTAGCATACTCTATGGAACTGAATGTGCTTTCTCTGTCTGCCTGCATTTCCAATAAATGTGACTCATTACAGTGGAGTCAGATATGCCAATAAAAGCTGTCAGTCAGAACTGTTTTGTACATGGTGTGATGAGTCCTAGAATTATGTGTGTTTTACGTACTTGAACTAAATGAACAGCATTATGCGCTTCTCCACACATTCCTGGCTTAGCAACGTCACTGTCAAATTCTGGGAACGCATGCTTCTGTATCAGAGGAAGGACGAACATCTGCACTGTACACAAAAAAACATCTGGCGTGGAGGTGTCTGTTGTCAGGACAAAAAGGTGCATCCATATATGGGCTGAGTGGAGGCCTGGGGAGACACACGTCAGCCATTCCCCCTAACTCTCTGTCCACAGCAGTCCCACTATGTCAACATGCTTGCGTAACATGGTTAGGAAAACTTATGGAATGAAAAAACACCTCTGGGAAGAAAACACAGGCATATATCCACATAGAATCAAGCAAGCTACATGAAACTAGGGTTCTTAACCCATAGCAGTCATAAATTAATCCCTAGATTTCTACCAATCACTGAATATCTGATATTTTTAACATTTACACATGCCAGTGCATTAAATACTTGTTTAAAATACAAGTAAAATCTAGACATCCGATTTTGATTAAACTGTGCTTCCCAGAAAATCACAGCAAGTTACAATATTTACTATCACTTACATTAGTAACCTAGTAGTCTAAAAATTATTTTGACGAAGGGTTCAGAGTTTAGAGCTCTGAGCTATAAATAATGGTGTACACTTATCATTATCATTATCATAGAGGGGAAACAACCCACAAGGATGAAACTTTGTGGGTAGGTTTGACATTGTGAGAAATGTAAATGATTTAAGTTTCAAGCTCGGGTGCGCATGGGTTGTAAGAAAAAATGGGTCTGTAACTGCCTGTTGCTCGTTCACTGATTTACTCATACGTGAATATTGTTCGTTCGTCTGTTATTACACATTGCTCTATCCATTTGTTAGTTCTTTCGTCCATCTGTCAATCTGTTCATCTGTGACTTTTATTTGTGTAGTTACTGTTACATAAAAGATCAATATTAGTTCTGTATGAGTGGCAGTGCAGAGTACAAGTTTTGGACAAAGAGCTGTCAATCAAGCTGCACAGTAGCCACACCCTCACAGGTCTCAGACAGGTCTGATCAGCACATATAACAATCATCATTTGTGAGAATATATATTTTGATGAGTGCTTCATGTTTTAATCCAGTACCTGTGACAGTCCTAAATGAGACTATCTACATTTAGACTCAATATTAATCAAGAACTAAACATTTCTTCTATGAACCCCTCGGAAGTTTATGACGTGCTCCTTATAGCCCTGTTTACTGTAATTTAAGTAGTCACCAACACAGCATTCACCACAGCCATGTCCACCTCCTCAGCACACAGCCTCTGTCTTACCCACTGCAGTCAATGCTGAATACGTACTGAGCTCTAATGAAAGTCCTTATGAAGCGAAACCAGAGTTGGGCTGAGTGAGGACTCACAGCAGACGACACGTCTCCTTCACCCCAGTTTTTCTTTCAGCCCTGCTCACCGCTGCACACACAGCTGCTCCCCTGCCCCCAAAATATTCCCCATAACTTTCCATTTGCTCAGCTAACCAAGAGCTTGCGGAATGAGAGTGAGGGAGCCTCAAGACCCCACTCTGCGCTACTGTTTTCATCACAAAATCCTTCCATTTAACAACATCTCCATTTCACGGCTCTCTTCATCATGCTTTGTATATGCTGTCACCCTTTTCCAGATGCTGGCCATATTGGAATCTGTTTATGAAAAGCCTAACAAGGCTGTGCTCTGTTTATGAAATGCCTTACCTAACAGTCTCATACATGTGTCATAACTTGTGTCACAACAGTATGTACGGATTACTTCCTTTCATCCAGTGCTATGTGGCTCTCCAGCATTCCTTTCAGAACTAAATGTAAACTTCACCGTCTTCAAGGGGCGTTCCATAAAACATCCGCAATTTAGTATGTAATTTCTTACTGTGATGTCAGTTTGGAAGAATTTAGGCAACATTTCCCAGACACTCCATAGCTGGACAAAATGAGCTAGCACATGGTCATGTGATGTGGTGATGTGGCAGCACAGGGGCAAAAAAAGGCTATAGGCCTATTTCTTGAACAATGCATCAAATATCTTCAACAAAGTATATTAATAATGGTGTGTCTGACACAGACTTTCAGTTTTAGTGAAATTAACTGGTGTTGAATTATAACCATGATAATGATTCCGTAAAATAACAGCAAGCTTACTTTCAAGCAAAGTACGTATGTTTTCCTTATTTGTGCTCTTTACACATAGTATGCAGGATCTGATAGTCAACTTCAGTGTATTTACTGGTGCCTTCAGCGGTCTTGAAAGAGTCTTTGAAACATCTTACTTAAATAATTAATAAGCTTCCTGAATGGAAATGTGGTTTTTGTCTGGTTAGCGTCTACACTGCTTTATAAATTCCTTTGGTGTAATTGTAGGAGAAGTAAATTAAACAGAACAATTCAATCAAAACACCCTATTTTTGGGATTATAAAACCTCAGGCCGCTAATAGTAAGGGAGGGAGACATGTGAGTTCATTAACTTTGATAAACTGGAATTCCACTCACTTAGCAAAAAAAACCAACAATTTCCAACAGTTAAGGTGTAAACATCAATCCTCATTCAGAGTGTTCTAATGTGAAATGGTGCATGCTACAGAATCTCCAGTTTTCTGTACCATGGTGGAGATAGTCTCAAGGTTTGCTATCCAAATCAACCAGTAAACCAACAGTTTATAGGGGTAATGTTGACAATAAACATACTAACATTACTACTA